>CM075817.1:26712031-27912031 GCA_037975025.1 Excoecaria agallocha
TAATCACACCATCAATCTATTAGAACGTACCTTCATGGTTCATCATAGCCATCTTCCCTGCTCTATTGGACCCATATTTAATTATCATACGTAAAAACTTAACCAATACATCAGATATATGCATTTAGTGTATTACAAATGATACAGATGTTTTAAATCAGAGATCAATGATCACCTATACCATTTTATAAGATCTTAACATTTACACATACACATAGGTTCATTATAGAGATCATAGATCTATATGCATTATATTAAAACACTCATATACAAAGAAAACATATGTAAAAGCATAGCATTTAACAAATGGTTCCTCATGTTACCACAAGAGCATACGCATACCATTATATCTACTCCATTTATAATAGCGATATTCATTATAATTTATGGTATTCCATTCTTTACATAATAGTATCGTATTTATTTTAATAGCTTGCCACTGTACTAACTATGCTTTCACTTACTTCATATTATAACATCATAATTCTCATTATGGTTATAATTACATAACTATGAATATTAATGCATGACATCCACTTTCATGTTATTTCATTCATTACATGTACACTTCATCATAACACATGGTTAGGCATACAAAGATTCATTAATACTTAAAATAGTGTAACACAAATATCATATTATAATTTTCATGGTTAAAACATACTTGGTCATGTGCATTATCTAAGTAAGGTGATAAAAATCGTGTATAACATTTTTATGCACTAACATAGGCTCAATATGCATTTACAAACCTTCATGCATCTATTTATATTCTTTTACTTTATTATAACCCATATACTTTTCATGTCTTTATGATCCTTTAATTTTGTGTTCAATATGTCTTAAGTAAGTTTAAAGAAGTCAAAATAGATAATCAAAGAGCTAAATTGCATTTTTGTATCATGTACTAAGTGCCTCAGTTTATATAGAAGATGTTGACTCGGAGGGGGAAAAGGACACTCTACTAAATGGGTTGCTTCTTTATACAATAGGTAGCTACTCGATGGAGTGGAAAGGTCATCTGGTTGCTACTTGATGAAGTGGAAGGGTCATTTCATCAAGTGGACAATTTAGCAGCAATTCTGTCAAACTTTGTATCAACTATTTCACTTAGTAAATGAGGTTTATGGGTTAAATGGTCTTCTAAATAGTTGTTTCTCTATATTTTTAGTTTCTATAACATAAAAAATAATCTCTTTTTCTATTCTAAATCTCGAGATATCTAAGACTCGCTACAAGCTATTCCCAATGATAAGGCAACAGATATAGTAAGCATTTATGCTCGATTTTTAATATCATACAAAGGGATTTAGTCTCATACTTCATCATATGAAATATAGGTATATGATTCTAGTTTCAAACCAAACTAGAATCACTTAATTTTAATCTCTACAACTTAAGTTATAGGTAAAATAGTGCTACTAGGTCCATCAAATCATAGGATGAATTCTCACTATGTTTGAGGTGACTTTTATATTTCATTTTTCAAGCATCTTTAAGCTTAGTTTTAATGACAATAACTCATTCTAGGTTAAAATATATCATTCTCCATGTCACATACACAATAATACACATTCAAATTAATAAAAAATTCCCATAGTTGAGATTAAAGCCTTAAATCCTCCTTCAAAACTCTTATTCCAGCTTTTTAACTATTGATTTCTTTCTTCCTTTAAACATGATAGATAACAAGTATGATTATGATCTCCTTAAATACCTAATTCTAGAAATAAAATCCAAGATAAAGAGAAGAAGGGTTGCAAGAAAGGAGGAAACATTACTATTTAGAACACCAACTCACCATAACCTTAAGCCATCCTCTTCTCAACCCAAAACAAGAAAGAGAGAGAGAGAGAGAGAGAGGATAAGGTTACATCATCATCCTAAGAACCGACCTCCATCACACAACAAAGAAATCCCTTCTCCAAAAAGCTTTTAAAAGAGGCCTTATCACGGGCGTGACTAGTGCCATACCCACAATAGATGAAAAAATGTCCTGGACATTTCCCTCACAAGCTTTGCAGCAGCAATTTCATAACATACTCATTTCCTCAATAAAGTGTCCTTTTCCAAAATCATATCACTATGCCATGTTTTCAAACCACTAGAAATCACTTGATTTACATATTTAAACCTCGAATTTTAGTAAAACAATGCATTTAATCTTGACTAGCAAAATAGCAAGAATCCATTGAACAAATATTCACTATACCATTCTTTAAATCACACTTTATCATTCAAAAGAAAAACAATTTCATCACTTGTTTCTATTACAAATACCAAATTGATTATACAATATGCATACACTAATTTAAAACAACAAAACATGTAATACGAGAGAGAACTCTCAAACCTTAAAAGTTGGCCACTTCCACTTTCTAAAGCTCTTATTTTTCCATCCCTTTTCCCTTACTACTCTTTCCAATAACTATACACAAATTTCATTCAATTACTAATCAAAAGAAAACATATATAAACTAAAGAAAGGAAGAAGATAATTCCTCTTCACAATCCATGCTTACTCACCTTGCAAATCTCTAAAACCAATTAAATATACACACACCTTATACTTAAAAACTTGAAGAAGGAGGAAACATAAAAGAAGGAAAAAATGGCTAAACTCTTTGGCCCAAGAGTGCCTGGCCAATATAAAGAAAAAGCAAGGATCTTACCCCTTTTTTCATTATTCTTCTCCCACTCTCTAGAATGGGCACTTATCCCCATTTCATAGAGCCATTTGTTAAACTAATACAAATTACACTTTGCTCCCTCTTCCATTTCATATTTTTATAATTTGCAAGAGCTTTATAATACAAACTTTTAATCAAGTCCTTCTATCTTCACTAGAAATACACTTTTATTCCTGAATTAGCAAATTTACAAAATTACCCTTCACGTCCATATTAATTCCAATTACATCCCAATCACATTCATAAATATCTATCAATAGAAAAATTTAGGTCGTTACCTTAGAGGTAGCTTTAGGTTTTGGGCACTTTAAGATCTATGTCTTATAGTTTATTTCTAACTTGAATCACTTCATTTAGACATCTACAAAAAAAGTTATGCTTTTTACACTAAAAAGGGTTCAAGTGAACCTTAAACTGATTTTCACTATATCAGTTTCTACGGCATAAACCATCCTTTCCATGCACTATAAAATCATTTAATCACTCAAATAGCAACTATATATCATTTAAAATACATATAGCAATTTAATTCAATTACAAACACATAGGATAACAACATAAACTCCCTTACCTTTTTGATGAATCAAACACCTTTTTCAATCTTTTTTTACTCTTATTTCCTTGCTCTTCTCACTCTTCTTTCTTTACAAGATAATTCACATATAAGCATCCATTTATATCATTAAATCCTCATCATATAAAACCAATAGAAAAAATAAAAGAATTAATTGTTACCTTTGTACTTATCTAACCACTAAATTTTCTCTCTTCTTCAAGCTATACTTGAAATTACGGGTATTTCTATGGTGAGGTTGATTTTTTTTAGGAAGAAAATGACTGAAAATGATATCTTTTAAGGTGATGGCTAGCCTGCTTAGCTTATATAGGTCCCTTGAGATGTCTTCCTTTCTCAAGAGAAATCTAGAGAACAATAGGTGTGTTTATATTATTGGTCATTCGTGAATTTGCACTTACTCCCTTTTCTTCCTTCAATTTCTTATTCTTACCCAAAAGATTTCTTTCTTTCACTTCAATTCGACACCTACATAAGTATTTCCTTCCTACTTATACACTCTTCATACTTGATATGAAATGACCATATTTCCCTTAACTTTAAGATTAATTCCATCTAGGTCCCAACTTACACTTCTATTTCTTATCTCTTTATATTTGTTCTTACATACATCTTAGACATACCCAACTACAACTAGGATATATGTTGGGGCCTTACACATCGTAACGTACATAGATTGCAATGACTGAATGATAGTTGATAGTTTTGAATTATAAGTACATATGTAGTATATTTTTTGTGTTTATTTGAGTTAATTCAGTGTTATTTTAGTTGATTCAAGTTTAAATAATTGAAATTTGTGTTTTGTGATTTAAATGTGAGTTTTGGTGTATTTCATACCTTATTTGAAGGGAATTATCAGTTAATTGAAGAAAGGAGGAAAGTTGAGGCAAGTGTTCATAGAAGTAGCAAACATTCATGTTAAAGAAGCATATCACTTAGCATAATGAAATGGTCACTCGATTGAGTGCCCATATCACTCTCCCGAGTGAAATTTCACTCACCTTAGAAAAAAAGGCTACTCACTCAAACTAGCCTTCTCTTTTTCTAGCATTATGAGTGACATAAAGAAAAATATGAAATTAAACATCCTAATTGGGTAGAATTCAATTCCTTTTTGATTTAAAAAGTTTATTAAGGTTAAATCTTTTTATTTCAAACCTTTTGAAAGGAGGTTCAAGTCACAAAGAGAGATAGTTGCAGAGAGTCTCTTAATTATGAATTTTCTTTGTTCAGTTTTAGTTTTTCTTTAGTTATTTGTATATTAATTTTAGCTTAGTTTTCTTATTTTCTTTGTTTACAACTCTCTTGAAGACTCAAGCTTTTTATTGAAATCATCAAGAGCAAAGTTTGGAGCTTCATGAGTATTGTATCTCTTTACTTTAATTGTTCTTTAATTTTCATCATGTTTGGTAAGTGGTTTTTCTTCTTTTGCTCAGGGTAACTTGAACCCTTATATTTCATTGTAGTGACTTTATTTTGAGCTTTAATTCATTGCAAGTTTGATTATTTCTTAGTTTTAGGCAACTTTTTATCTTTGGTTGTTATTGAATTAATGATTAACTTATTTTAATTAATTATTGATGATTGATTTATGCATGACTATTGATACGCATGTTCTTAGGTTGGTTTATTAGTATTGATGCATGATTATATTCTTAATTAGATGTAATTGTGTGTTGGTAAGAGTAGACTAATACTAGGAAAATTGAACTAAGAATAAGTTAAAGCTAAGTTTGCTTGTAAAAGAGTTTAATGGATATCTAGGAGTTTAAAACTGGATCTTTATGCTAAGTATTATATTGTTCCTAACAAGAGGATTTGATGCTTAGAATGATAGTCTTGTAGGAGATATTTGGCTTTCTTTATCTAATTTTTCCATGATCACTTGTGTTACTTTTTTTATTAAGTCATTACAATGAAAGTTGAGGTAGATAGTTCCTTTAGCAGAAGAAGTTTAGTTATTGCTTTGTTTTTAATTCATGTTGGTTTAATTTTAGTTTATTTTAGTTTAGTTATTTCCTTTAAATCAAAAAATTAGGAAATAATCTCAAATTAATTTAATTCACACATAGATATTCTTCTTTGCAATCCATGTTCCCTTGGGCACGATATTCAGGGTCTTAATCTTATTTTCCTATATTACTAGCGAAACAAGTACACTTACTAGACACCAATGGTTCGTTTTAAAAGCCCGAAGAAGAATTTCGGCCCTCACTTGCTTCCTCACTCTTCCACCTTTTCTCTCACTCTCCCATAAGCACAAAAATCACTATATCACACATTCTTTCACTCACCCACATCACTCATAAATCATTCGCTACTTTAGGCCTCTATTAGTGCCTCTATTTGCACTTACTCACTCAAAAGCACAATCACCCACTCTCTCACCCTTGAACATACTTTCACTCTTGCATATACTTTATCACTCATTCTTACACTCACTCAACCACACACTTGGTCGTTTACTCACTTACCCACATTACTCATTCACTCACCTAGTAACTCATTCAAGCACACACCTCCACTTAAGTAACTTGAATTTTGAATTTAGTTATGCATCACTTGCATATTATCATTTTTATTGAATATTTATTATGGCTAGAATTGTTTTGTAACGCCCTTAGTGGAACCTTAACGGAATAGTTCACTCCGATATGAACTTATACGATTCGCCTGAATTTTTTTTTCATCGATACTGAGCTTATGCAAACACAAGTCATTGAAAATTTGGGCAGCATAATAGCTATCCATCTAATGACCTCCTAAAAAATAGCAATACACAGCCTCCAACAGGTACAATAATTTATCATATTCAACAGACACATAACATTCCATAAATCGCATACCATTCATAATCATTTACTAACATAACAATAATTACTATTCATACAATAACAATAAAAAATACAGTCAAGTCTTACTATCATTAGCTAAGTATATACATGCCAAAATACCTAAAAGTCTAGATAATTCTTTTCTTCAAGCTTCACTCAGCTGTATATTATGCTCCAGCTCCTCTTTAGAACCTGCACGCAGTAAAAACTATGTGCTGAGTACTAAATATGCTCAGTGGTGACTACCAATCCTCGAATTTTCAAGTTAAGCATATTTATCATATTTATGCTTATTATTACGTTAACTTGTCAATACTTTTTTTTGTCTTACCAACATTCCTTTTAATAATTTTGATAGTCTTTTCAATCCATTATCAACATTTTTGGCAAGCTTGACACTTTGGTTCTAAACAATTAAATCTACTTCAAAACATTTTCTTTTGTAATTTCAATTGCAAAAGTTACGTTTCTTTTCTTACTTTTACTATTGCTCTTACTTGACTTAACCTTGACTTTTTTTCTATTCAATTTCTTATTTAATCAAGTCAATATAAATTTTAGTTCTTTAATGATTCACATTATTATTTGCCACTGTAATGACAAATTTTCTATTCAATACTTGCTTTCTTTATTAATCACAATTTACCCTTTTATTAGCAAACCAACAATTTTGCTATTTATTCATTTATATCACTTTAGCCTTTTTGATTTACTTATCAAAAGACACTCATTAAAACTTTAACATTTATTGCCGCATAATATTATTTCTTAGCAATTTTGCAATTAAGTCTTTGTTTCCTTATTTCATTACAAAATGGTACTATTTAATTTATTTATTGCAAGAATCGTCATTTTTACTTATTATTTGCAAAATAGTAATTGTTGGACTTTTAATTACAACTTTAGCTTTATTTTACAAATTTTCATTTTCAAAACAGTAATTGGTATACAATATACCAATTAGTCTTTCTTATAACTATTTCATTTCTGACTTTATTTATTGCAAAATGACTAATTTATCATTAATAAGCTTATTTTTACTTTTTAAGCTAATAGTCAATATACATTACATTAATTTACACTTATTTTGTCATTTTATGAAAAATTACAGTTTAGTCCATGCTAGACATAAAACTTCATTTTTAAACAGTTTAGCTATCAAATAACTAATTTACCATTTTATAAGCATTTCTTAATTAATTTTTCTCATTTTTTACACTTTTTGGAAAATTTATTATTTTGCCCTCGAAATTATATTTTCTCTCACTTTAGTCCTTTTTCACGATTAATCATCAATTTTCGTTATCTTTTTACATTTTTAGGACTATACTTTCTTTATGCCCCTAGTGCAATATGTTAGGACTCTCAAATATGATATGCAGGACATGGACCCAAAGGCCCCACTGATAGAGAAATGAACCCCAAGGGGCCTTTTCTCCAAAAAGCACTGCACTAACACTTTCACTTTTACACTAAAGCTATGGAGATCAGAGATCCTACCCATAGCAAAGCAAATCATCATGACTTGCACCGTGGTATAGGGTGTCCCTATGGCTAGCCAATTATATCCTGAATAAAAAAATAACCACCTGGCTATTGATAAGGTAAAAAATAATCAATTAATTTTTCAGAATAAATTTCACACTTCAATAATTTTTAATTTGTTTCATTTTTTTTAAAAATAAATCTTCTTCAATCGCACTCTTTTTAGTGCTATTGACTATGCAGTTACTTTTTTTTTAGATTTCTTTTTCTTTCCAATCACTTTTGCATGAATTATTTTACAATAATTCACCATAAATATTTATTATTTTTTCCATTTTTAGCTAATTATTTCCTCAACATATATTTTTTTCATATTTTGTGAATTATGTCAGGATAATTCACGCTTTTTCTCTATTGGCACTTATTGAATTATTTCTTTATAATTTAAAAATTTATTTTTACAGTCATTTTATTTATTTTTTAACTTTTAGCTAACCTTTTACTTTTTCGGTCTGAATTTCTGATTATTCAGAAATTGCAATATTTTATACGGATTGTGAATTATTTATAATAATTCACCATTTTATTCGAATTATGAATTATTTTGTAATAATTCAATACGGTTACTTAACTTATTATACTTTTTATTTTTCTTAAATTCGTTATTTGACTTTTTCATTTTCTTTATAGGAATTATAAATTAATTTACATTAATTTACTAACATTTTCTTGTTTACTGAATTATTTTCCAATAATTCAATATTTTCACTTAAGCATATTCAATATTTATTTCCAAAAATATTCTCATAAATCACATAAATTCTATAAAAATTTATGTGAATAATATTCTTCATTTATTATCATTTTTACTTATTTTTTTAATTATTTCACCATAATTCATTATTTACATTATATGCATACATTTTTCCAATTTTTTCTTAATTACATATTAAATAAATATTCTAAAAATATTTACATAATTTCTATAAATTCCACAAAAATTTGTACATGTATTATTTCACATATACTATTAAATTAGGGCTTAAATTCACTAAAATACTTAACATACAATTTTTTTTTCTCCCTCAAGAATTTCGGCAACTTTGCTAAAATTTCCTATAATTTTTTTTCATGCGAATTAAATATTTTAACACACTTAATTAGGGTATAATTACACTATTATACAATTAATTTTAAATTTGATTAATTATACAAATTTTTCCTTTATAAACCCTAAGAAAAATTATTAAATTAAATGAAAATTACTAAGATTTAGTAGTCACTAACCTCAATCTTGCCATTAACATTGCACAAACTTCATTTTTTTAGGCTTGAATCCATGAAAACCATTTTTCCTTCCTTATTTATAGTCTCCCAAGTAGGCTTAAGCTTTGCTTAATGGGCCTTGATTAATTAATCAAGCCTATTAGCTACCTAATAACAAATTTTAATTCATTTATTTCATTTCCCAATTTCATATCATTTTAAAAATAATTTCATAATTTTTATCACCCCGAAAATAGGTGGTACGCAAATTTTTGGCTCAATCGGAGTCCATTTTTTATTCGATTCGACTAAATCGGTCTGATCCAAAAATACCAATTTTACCGAAAAATTCACTTTTTGCAGCCAAAATAATCTACATATTATTTTAGGCTTAACTGTAATTTTTGGTAATTTTTGGAGTCCATTTGCTATTTTTAAATATTTATATAAAGTTGAGTCAGTTCCCCTATAATAGAAATTGACTCGCTACCTTTTTTTTATTTTTTGACTTTGGAGGCCCATTTGACCTTAGTTTTACTTCAAATTTCAATCCCGGACTCAACATGATCAATATTTTTCGATTGTTCAATAAAATATTTTTCACTTCTGGGTGTACTTTTCAGCTTGGAAAATACTATTTACTATTGGAAAATATTGTTCACGGCTAACCCGATGTTGAGGCCATTACATTTCTCCCCTACTAAAAGAAATTTTGTCATCGAAATTTACTTATAACAAAGAATAGAGGATACAGTATTATTATCTTATCAAAAATATTTCACATTTGATGATTCCCAATCTTGCTTACTTATTAAGCCTATTCATTCTTGAGCTGACCAATCTTTAAGTCGAAAATCCTTACCAATCTTACTTCACAGGTCGTATCATCCTGTATACATATCTCTTTTATGACCCAAATCAGATCAAACTTTACTGGCTTCTTTATACTCAAATATGTTCAACATGAAGGACCTTTACATTTCCTTTCAGATAATAGCCCAATAAAGCTATCTTCGACTAGACTGATAGCTAGCATTATAAATAAACTCTGCTAAAAACAAGTACTTTTACAATTATTATCAAATGCACATACACTTCATTAAAACAATTCTCCTCACATTTGAATTATCTATTTTGACTAACCATCAGTCAAATAGTGGATCACTATGCTAAAGTGGAGAATACCAAAAATTCCACACATGAAAATACATTCTTGCTGAAACACAAACAGGCCAATGGCAATATCCACGACCCCTCTGTCTAAATTTCACTCTGATATCACATACAGTAAGGCGATTCAGAAGGAACCCGCTTACACCTCTTTATTTACGTTTCAACTAACCATACTCATTTCAGAGCTAGATTTTATTAACACTTACAGCTCGAATAGTTGCAAATACTATCAATAACAGTTTACACTTATTCATCACATAAATATATTCGCTTAAAAATATTTTATTACCGGATCTTCTTTCTAAAGCTGAACACATTAGCCAATACATTACCTCTCTGATAGTACCAGCCAAAAACCAGGAATTCCTTATTTAGCCAGAGATTTCATTAACTAATCTTAACAAACAGTAACTTTTTCTTCAATATTGACAGAACAAAGCTCAAATACTTATCACATTCTTTCAATGTCATAAAACCAATCAGAATAATACCAATAAAAATAATCATAAACAAGTCCAAATAGGGGTAGAAAACCTTATTTATCAAGTCTATATAGGCAGTTAGTATATTTGCAAATCTTAATGACATGACCAATAACTCATAATGACAACATCAAAATCTAAAAATAATATTGGATACACTATTCCTTTTTACTTCATCACAGTACAATGGTAAATCTTTCTTGCTGTTAGGTCATTTCTACGCTCATTATATCTCCTGTCAGTTTTTCCATATCAGGCGGGGTCTAAACAAATGATATGATGCAAATTAGATGCTATCACACAATATGAAATACTATGCAATGAATTAATGATTTCATTTATGCAATAGAATACTAACACCTATTCTCGTATAATGCAGATATCATAGCCCATCCCAGAGCTATGAAACATTAAATCAAGTACCCACACCTGTAAGGAATTACTGACAGATATATATATATATATATAGCATCTTAAATGACCTCAACTTATCACCATAACCATTTCAACTATCAGAAACCTTCTCGGACTGTATCACTTCTAATTCGATAACAATTTAAACCATGACATGAAAGTCAGGGTTTCTTTATATCCTTTACAGTCTGTCTGAACTTAATATACAATTTATTTCCAAATTTCTAACATACCCTTTTAATGTATTTTTCAACGGACTGATTCTTATTCACAATAACACTTACGTACTCGAATCACACTCAAATTCAAATAAAAATTCATCACTTTGCTTTTGCCTCCAAAGGACTTTAAACAGCAACACTTTCATTCTAACTCTCTACTGTCTTCATAATGCAAAATCAATCTTTTTACACATGATAATCTCGGTCAGATGTCAACTTTTCACTTTAAAACATTATGAGGAGCAAGTACACATCAAACTCCTTATCATTTATCCACTTACTTTTGGCATGTATATACAGATAAATCTATCACTTAATCTTATCCCACTACGATCTTAGAACAACCTAAACCATTGGTCTAATACCACTAAATGCAACGCCCTTAACGAAACAGTTCACTCCGATATGAACTTATAAGATTTGCCCAAAATTTTTTTTTCATCGATACCGAGCTTATGCAAACACAGTCACTGAAAATTCGGGCAGCATAACGGCTATCGATCTAATGACCTCCTGAAAAATCAGCAATACACAGCGTCCAACAGGCACAATAATTTATCATATTCAACACACATAACATTCCATAAATCGCATACCATTCATAATCATTTACTAATATAACAATAATTACTATTCATATAATAACAATAAAAAATACGGTCAAGTCTTACTATCATTAGCTGGGTATATACATGCCAAAATACCTAAAAGTCTAGATAATTTTTTTCTTCAAGCTTAACTCTGCTGTGTATTATGCTCCAGCTCCTTTTCAGAACCTGTATGCAGTAAAAACTATGTGCTGAGCACTAGATATGCTCAGTGGTGACTACCAATCTTAGAATTTCCAAATTAAGCATATTTATCATATTTATGCTAATTTTTATGTTAACTTGTCAATTCTTATTTTGTCTTACCAACATTCCTTTTAAAAATTTTGACAGTCTTTTCAGTCCATTATCCACATTTTTGGCAGGCTTGATACTTTGGTTCTAAATAGTTAAATATACGTCAAAATATTTTCTTTTGTAATTTCAATTGCAAAAGTTACGTTTCTTTTCTTACTTTTACTATTTCTTTTACTTGACTTAACCTTGACTTTTTTCTATTCAATTTCTTATTTAATCAAGTCAATATAAATTTTAGTTCTTGAATGATTCACATTATTATTTTCCACTGTAATGATAAATTTTCTATTCAATACTTGCTTTCATCATTAATCACAATTTAACCTTTTATTATCAGCAAACCAATAATTTTGCTATTTATTCATTTATATCACTCTAGTCTATTTGATTTACTTATCAAAAGAAACTCATTAACACTTTAACATTTATTGCCCCATAATATTATTTCTTAGCAATTTTGCAATTAAGTCTTTGTTTCCTTATTTTATTGCAAAATGGTACTCTTTAATTTACTTATTGCAAAAATCATCATTTTTTCTTATTATTTGCAAAATAGTAATCTTTGGACTTTTAATTACAACTTTAGCTTTATTTTACAAATTTTCATTTTCAAAACAGTAATTGGTCTACAATATACCAATTGGTCTTTCTTATAACTATTTCATTTCTGACTTTATTTATTGCAAAATGACTAATTTATTATTAATAAGCTTATTTTTACTTTTTAAGCTAATAGTCAATGTACATTACATCAATACACTTATTTTGTCATTTTTATGAAAAATTACATTTTAGTCCATGCTGGACATAAAACTTCATTTTTAAACAGTTTAGCTATCAAATAAGTAATTTACCCTTTTATAAGCATTTCTTAATTAAATTTTCTCATTGTTTACACTTTTTGGAAAATTTACTATTTTGCCCTAGAAATAGTAAATTTTCCAAAAATAATCAATTAACTTGCACCGCGGTATAGGGTGTCCCTATGGCTAGCCAATTATATCCTGAATAAGAAAATCACCACCTGGCTATTGCTAAAGGCAAAAATAATCAATTAATTTTTTAGAATAAATTTCACACTTCAATAATTTTTAATTTCTTTCAATTTTTTAAATAATAAATCTTATTTAATTGCACTCTTTTTAGTGCTATTGACTATACAATAACTTTTTTCTTTTCGATTTCTTTTTCTTTCCAATCACTTTTACGTGAATTATTTTACAATAATTCACTATAAATATTTATTATTTTTCTGATTTTTAGCTAATTATTTCCTCAATATATATTTTTTTCATATTTTGTGAATTATGTCAGGATAATTCACTCTTTTCCTTTCTTGGCACTTATTGAATTATTTCTTTCTAATTCAAAAATTTACTTTTGTAGTCATTTTATTTAGTTTTTTACTTTTAACTAACCTTTTACTTTTTCGGTCTGAATTTGCGATTATTCAAAAATTGCAACACTTTATACAAATTGTAAATTATTTATAATAATTCACCATTTTATTCGAATTATGAATTATTTTATGATAATTAAATACAGTTATTTAACTTATTATACTTTTTATTTTTCTTAAATTTGTTATTTGACTTTTTAATTTACTTTATAGGAATTATAAATTAATTTACATTAATTTACTAACATTTGCTTGTTTACTGAATTTTTTCCAATAATTCAATATTTTCACTTAAGCATATTCAATATTTATTTCCAAAAATATTCTCATAAATCACATAAATTCTATAAAAGATTATGTGAATAATATTCTTCAATTATTATCATTTTTACTCATTTTTTAAAATTGTTTTACCATAATTTATCATTTACATTATATACTTTTACTTGTTCTTAGCTTCAAAATTTTTGAATAAATTTCATAAATTTTTTAAAAATTTATAGACATTATATTTTATGTTATACCTTATTATATGGCTTAATTTCATCAAATTGCTTATTGTACACATTCTTTTTCTTTAACAATGGTTTTTAGCCCTTAAGGAATTTCTCCTTAAAAATTTATTTCAATTTAATTAAGCTTACATTTAGGCTTAATTAAGGTTCAATTGTATTATATTAAGGAAAAATGCAATATACATACATTTTTTCAATTTTTCTTAATTACATATACAATAAATATTCTAAAAATATTTACATAATTACTATAAATTCCACAAAAATTGTACATGCTTTATTTCATATATACTATTAAATTAAGGCTTAAATTTACTAAAATACTTAACATACAATTTTTTTCTTCCTCAAGAATTTCGACCACTTTACTAAAATTTCCTATAAATTTTTTTCATGCAAATTAAATATTCTAACACACTTAATTAGGGTCTAATTACACTATTATACAATTAATTTCAAATTTAATTAATTATACAAATTTTTCCTTTATAAACCATAAGAAAAATCATTAAATTAAATGAAAATTACTAAGATTTAGTAGTCACTAACCTCAATCTTGCCATTAAGCTTCCAAAAACTTCATTTCCTTAGCCTTAAACCCATGAAAACAACTTTTTCTTCGCTATTTATAGTCTCTCAAGTGGGCTTGGGCTTGGGCTTTGCTTAATGGGCCTTGATTAATTAATCAAGCTCAATAACTATCCAATAAAAAAATTTAATTCATTTCTTTCACTTTCCAATTTCAAATCATTTCAAAAATAATGTCATAATTTTTATCACCCCGAAAATAGGTTGCACGTAAATTTTTGGCTCAATAAGAGTCCATTTTCGATCCGGTTCGATTAAATTGGTCGGATCCAAATATACTGATTTTATCAAAAAATTCACTTTTTGCAACCAAAATAATCTATATATTATTTTAGGCTTAACTGCAATTTTTGGTAATTTTTAGAGTCCATTTGCTATTTTTAAATATTTATACAAAGTAGAGTCAGTTCCACAGTAATAGAAATTAAGTCGCGACCTTTTTCTTATTTTTTGACTTTAGAGGCCCATTTGACCTCAATTTTGCATCAAATTTGAACCCCGGACTCACCATAACCAATATTTTTCGATGGTCCAATAAAATATTCTTAACTTTCAGGTGTACTTTTTAGCTCGGGAAATACAATTTGTCGAAAAATACTGTTCATGGCTAACCCGGTGTTGAAGCCATTACATGTTTTGATCATAAGTTTTCTTATAGGTATCTGATTTCCTTTTATAATATGTTTTTATAAAGCTTGATTCAAGATGAACATTCAATTCATGGGCTATATCCTATGTAACAGCCCGTTTTAGGTGCTAAAAATGATGTTTAAGTATTTAATTTTTAGTATGAAGTTTTAAAGGCATTTTTCAATTGTTTTTTATTTGTCATAATACTTCAAATTGCTTGATGACATTAATTTGCATAAATTGGTGTGAATTTCTTGTTCTTAAACATAGGTTAGCTTAAAGTTTAATTTTGAGTTAAGTTATGTTTTCTTTACATTTCATTGCTCTTAGCTACTTATTATTTGAGATTAAACTTTATTATTAGCTTGATTTAGGTTGAGATTGTATTTAAATTTAATTAGTTGTTTTGTGCTTACCATGACCAATTAAAGTTTATTTCTTCCTTTTATTAAGCCAAACCATCACCAATTACTCTTAGACTTGAGATTATGCATTCATATATTTGATGTCTATCATGTAATATATTGGTTTTATGCTTTGAGTTTTTAAGCAAGTTGGGCTAGCTGCATCTATTAACTTGATTACCATGATTCTTAAGCTTTGATTCTTGCACTATTTTGATTTGAGAGGCATGTTTGCATTGTTCACTCAATTCCAAAGATTTCATGTCTCATTTTTTCTTGATTATGGTTCTTTGCTTATGTTAGTATTGCATTGTGTCAAGTGTGGTGTGCTTTAGCTTACATTTCTTTTTAAGCTTTTACTTGTTCAATCAAATTTGTTAAGTGAGCTGATATTTTTCTGACTTTGATGAGGACAACAAGATTTTAAAGAGGGGGATGAGCTTAGTTGAGGTAGATTTTAAAGTTAAATTCAAAAGAGTTCTCTTACCTTACTAATTTTTTTATCTTGCTCATAAATTATTTTTTTTTAATTGTTTTGTTTTCATTTTAGTTGTTTAGTTTTGTTTTAAGTTTGCATTGTTAGTTTTTAGTTTGCATGTTAGTTGAGTAGATTTACTTCAGATTTCATATATTTTACATTTAACATAGTTCACCCTAGTTTTATTCTAAAAAATGAACTAGTTGAACTTAAAATTAGAATGTGCAATGATCAAAAAAATTTTTAGCAATAAGACAAGCATGTTGTTTAACAAAATTATTGCTAGTTTATCATTCAACTTGGTTAATATTTATTAGTTTCAATTCTTTGAGCACTAAAGACAAATTTTTGAAATAAAAGAAAAAATATGCATTGAAATAGTTGAGTAAGGAATTTTAGAACACTAGAACCTTCCTCATCACCCTTCAAAGCATAAAAGCAATTCAAAACAAGCTAGAAAGTGATATAGAAAATATTTTTCTTATTGAGCCATATTTTAGCTTATTTCCTACCTATATGACAGATTTATCTCTTGCTAGCCATTTTGAGCTTAATGCATGCAATATTTAAATTTCTTGTTACACTTATGTATTAACCATATAGCCTAAAAAGTTTTATCTTCCAAAATAGAATTGGCCACTCTAGGATTGGTGGATTAATAAGAATGGAGTATTGTAAAGGGTGTAGTAAGATATTTTTGGTTTTATTGTTAAGGGTTATGGATGAAGTCAAGTAAATAGTGAAAATTTACCTTGTAATTATCCATTTTTATTATTGTATTTCCAGCGATGAAGCTAAAGTGAAAAAAAAAGAAAGAAATATTGAAATAATGCTAACATATGTTGAAAAATCTTAAGTGTGGGGTATTTACAAGGGAAAATAATTATAACTTCTAAAAAAGGAATGAATTATGAAATTGGGAGGTGTTTCATTGAGATTTTCTCTCAAAAGTGCTTAATATGTTTGGGATTGAGTAAGCAAGTATGGAAAAAGGGGTTTTCACTTAGTAGTTTAAAATTTAAAAATTCAGTTTATTTTATCATAGAGTGGTTATTCTTATTGATTAACAATTATCCATTCTTCAATAACCAACTTTTTAACCCAATTACAACCTTTAAAATGCCTAAATAATTATAAATTTTATTTTTAAGATGTTTAGTGGAGATAACCTTTGGGTTTCGTGCTAAAGGAGAGCCTTATGGTGTTTCTAGAGTTTTAAATGTAAAATTAATTGTACAATTAGGTGTACATTCATTCTAAGTTTGATTAAAAATTTGTATTGGTGCTTTCTTTTTGAAAATTGCTTAAAATGTTTTGGTCTTGTACATACATAAAGAAACTAGCTCATATTTCCTTATTTGAATTTATTATAGTTAAAAATTTGTAGAGTGCTCTTGTTATTTGCTAGGCTTGATTTTAAAATGCATCAATCTTTGTTAAAGTTTGATTTCATTGAGGGGTAGGTATGTTAAAATTTGCTCGAGGACGAGCAAAGACTAAGTGTGGGGTATTTGGTAATTGTGAATTATAAGTACATTTCAAGTATGCTTTTTGTGTTTATTTAAGTAAGTTTCGTGATATTTTAGTTGATTTAAGTTTAAATGATTGAAATTTGTGTTTTGAGATTGAAATGTGAGTTTTGGTGTTTTTAAGCCTTATTTGAAAGGAATTATTAGTTAATTGAAGAAAGGAGGAAAGTTTACACAAGTGTGCAAAGAAAAAGAAAAAATTCATGTTAAAGAAGCATATCACTCAGGAGAGTGAAATGGTCACCCGCCTGAATGCCCAGATCACACTCCCAATTGAAATTTAACTCACCTAAAAAGTAAATGTTAGTCACCCAAACTGGCTTTCTCTTTTTCCATCATGATTTCACTCTTCCGAGTGGTTTTCATCACTTTTCCGAGTGACATAAAGAAAAACACGAAATTAAACTTCCTAATTGGGTATAATTAAATTACTCTTTGGTTTCGAAAGTTTATTAAGGTTCAAATTTCTTATTTAAATCCTATAAAAGAAGGTTTAAGTCACTAAAAAAAAGAGATAGCTGGAGAGAGTCTCTTAATTATGAATTTTGTTTGTTTAGTTTTAGTTTTTCTTTAGTTATTTGTACATTAATTTTAGCTTAGTTTTCTTATTTTCTTAGTTTACAATTCTCTTAAAGTCTTATGCCTTCTATTAAAGTCATCAAGAGTAAAGTTTAAAGTTTCTTGAGCATTGTATCTATTTACTTTAATTGTTATTTAATTTTCATCATGTTTGGTAAGTAGTATTTCTTCTTTTGCTAAGGCAAACTTAAACCCTTATATTTCATTGTAACAACTTTATTTTGAGCTTTAAATTAATGCAAATTTGATTATTTCTTAGTTTTAGGTAACTTTTTTTATCTTTGGTTGTTATTGAATTATTGATTAACTTATTTTAATTAATGGTTGATGATTGATTTATGCATAACTATTAGTATTCATGTTCATAGGTTGGTTTATTAGTATTGATGCATGATTATATTCTTAATTAGATGTAATTATGTGTTGGTAAGAGTAGATTAATACTAGAAAAAATTGAACTAAGAATAGGTTGAAGTTAAGTTTGTTTGCAAAAGAGTTTAATGGATATCCAAGAGTTTAAAACTGGATCTTTATGCTAAGTATTAGATTGTTCCTAACAAGAGAATTTGATGCTTAAAATGATAGTCTTGTAGGAGATATTTGGCTTTTTTTATCTTGTTTTTCCATAATCACTTGTGTTACTTTTGTTATTGAGTCATTGCAATAAAAGTTGAGGTGGATAGTTTCTTTAGCAGAAGAATTTTAGTTATTGCTTTGTTTTTAATTCATATTGGTTTAATTTTAGTTTTTGTTTTATTTTATTTTAGTTTAGTTCTTGCCTTTAAATCAAAAACTTGGAAAATAATCTCATATTAATTTAATTCACATATAGATATTCTTCTTAGTAATCCATGTTACTTTGGGTATGATATTTAGGGTCTTAATCTTATTTTTCTATATTACTAGCCAATTTAGTACACTTGCTAGACACCAATCAATAATGGTGAAGTTAAAGTTACTAAGTGGGTTGTATTTCCATTTTCCATTGGTAGATATATAAATGAGATTATATGTGATGTAGTGCCAATGCAAGTTGGTTATATTTTATTGGGTAAGCCATGGCAATTTGATAGAAGTGTTGTGAATGATGAGTATAAGAATAGGTATTCTTTTATGCATGATAGGTATAAAGTTACTCTAGCACCTTTGTTACCTAAAGAAACTTACCATGATTAATTAAGAATTCAAAAAACTTCAAGTGGAAATTTAGGTAGTGAGGTGAAAAAGAAGGAAGAGAGAAAAGAGGCCATAAGATAAAAGAATAAGAATAAAGGCGTAATGATAAGTGTTGCATAATTAAGGAAAAGAAAGTATGTGTAGGAGAGAAAAAATTAGTGAGTGAAAAGAAAAAGAATGATAAAAAATAGAGCAAAAAAAACTCGAGAGATGTAAAAAAGTTAAGAAACAATCATTTTTTTATGTAAAGGAAAAAGAAATAAAATGTGTATACTTGGGTAAGAGAGCTCTAATCTTGATTCGGTTTGAGGAAACTTTGTTTGCTGAAACTGTTTTTAGCCCCGAGTTGCAAAGTGTTTTTGTGACTTTATTACTGGAATATGAAGATGTTTTCCCATAAGATATTACACATGGATTACCACTTTTGAAAGGAATCAAACATCAAATTGACTTTATACCTAGATCTTAAATACCTAACCATCCAGCTTACCAAAGCAACATAAAGGAAACAAAGGAGTTGCAAAAAAAAAAGTGGATAAATTGATTTTAAAAAGGTATGTGAGGGAAAGCATGAGTGCTTATGATGTACCTATCTTATTGGTGCCGAAGAAAGATGGGACATGATGGATGTGTGTGGATCGTAGAGTGGTTAACAAAATCATTGTAAAGTATTGTCACCCTATTCTTAGATTAAATGATATCCTAGATGAGTTGCATGGTGCATGTTTGTTCACCAAAATTGATTTAAAAAGTAGATATTATCAAATTAGGATGAAAGAGGGAGATGAGTGGAAAACTTCGTTAAAGACTAAATATGGATTGTATAAGTGGTTAGAATGCCTTTTGGGTTTTCTAAGGCACCTAGTACTTTCATGCGTTTAATAAACCATATCTTATGAGACTTTCTTGGAAAATTTATGGTTGTTTACTTTGATGACATTTTAATTTACAATAAGTGCTTATATAGACATTTTGTGCATCTTAAAGCTACTATAGATGTGTCGAGGAAGGAAAAATTGTATGCAAACCTTAAGAAGTGTTCATTTTGTATGGATAAATTTATCTTCTTAGGTTTTGTAGTAAGTTCCAAAGTAGTGAAAGTTGATTCCGAAAAGGTGAAGGCAGTTCAAGAATGTCCAATGCCTAAGAATATGAGTGAAGCAAGAAGTTTCCATGTCTTAACTAGTTTTTATAAGCGATTTGTTAGAGATTTTCTCTTATATTGTTGCACACTGAATGAAGTTATCAAAAAGAATGTCAGGTTTAAATGTGAAAGAGAGCAAGAAGATGCATTTAATACTTTAAAAGAGAAATTATGCATTGCTCATGTTTTGCATTTACCTAATTTTTCTAAAATTTTTTAGATTTAATGTGATGCTTCTAGGATTGGTATAAGTGCTATTTTATTGCAAGAAAATCATCCTATAGCGTATTTCAGTGAGACGTTGAGCAGGCCGATGTTAAACTATTCCACCTAGGATAAAGAGCTTTATGCATTGGTTAGAGCTTTTGAGGTGTGGAAGCACTACTTGCTGCCTAAAGAATTCATGATACATAGTGATCACTGGTCTTTTAAGTATTTGAAGGGATAGGGTAAATTGAGCAAAAGGCATGCAAGATGGGTGGAATGTTTGGAGACATTTCCATATGTGATAAAGTACAAGCAAGGTAAAGAAAAAGTTATGGCTAATGCACTATCTACAAGGTATGCTTTGATTTACAAGCTTACATCTAAGTTACTTGGATTTGAGCATTTGAAGGAATTGTATGTAGGTGATGTTGATTTTGCTATTGTGTATCATACTTGTGAACATGCTACATTTGGAAAGTACTATAGACATGAAGGCTATCTTTTTAGGGGAAAACAACTTTTTATTCCTACATGTTCTATTAGTGAATTGCTTATTAGGGAATTGCATAATGAAAGGTTAATAGGGCATCTTAGCATACAAAAGACATTAGACATGCTTAGTGAAAATTTCTACTGTCCAAACATGAGAAGAGATGTGGAAAAAATGTGTGCCAAGTGCATTGTATGTAAGCAAACTAAGTCTAAATCTATGCCTCATGGACTGTATACACCATTGCCTGTACCTAGTGAACCTTGGACCAACATTTCCATGGATTTTTTTTAGGATGACCTAAGACTAGGAAAGGTAGACATAGTATATTTGTTGTAGTGGATAAATTTAGTAAAATGGCACATTTCATTGCTTGCCATAAAACATATGATGCAATAAACATTATCGGTCTATTCTTTAGAGAGATGGTTTGAATTAATAGAGTGCCGAGACCCATTATGTCTAATAGGGGTGCTAAGTTCCTGAGTCATTTTTGAAGAGTTTTATAGAGAAAGTTACGTACTTAGCTTTTATTTTCTACTACATGTCATCCACAAACTAATGGGCAAATTGAAGTAGTAAATAGGACTATAGGAGCCATGTTGCATGTTATTGTTTGGAAGAATTTGAAAACTTAGGAATATTTTTTGCCATTCATTGAATTTGCATATAATTATGCTATATATTCTTCTATGGGTCATTCTCCAATTGAAATTTTGTATGGTTTTATTCCATTAACTATTTTGGATTTGATTCATTTACCTTCGAATAAGCTTGCTGTTTTAGATGACAAAAAGAAGGATGAATTGGTTAAAATAATACATAAGAAAGCATAAGAATAAATTGAGAAGAAGAATTGCATGTATGCATAAAAGGTTAATAAAGGAAGAAAATGGGTTATTTTAGAACATGTGACTAGGTTTAGGTGCATATACGAAAAGAGAGGTTTCTATAGCAAAGGAAGTCAAAACTTGATGCAAGGGGTGATGGACAATTTCAAGTGTTGGAATGCATCAACATCAATGCATATAGGATTGACTTACTAGGTGAGTATAATGTTCACAATAACTCTTAATGTTTCTAATTTATCTATTTTTGACTTTGATTCAGATTCGAGGATGAATCCTTTTGAAATGGGAGGGGATGATGCAAGCACAACCACAGAACATCAAACAAGGAATACGTTTAAAGAGCCAGCATTACCAGAAGATCCAATAATAAAGTCAAGGCCTAAGAAGTTCAAGGAAGCACTAAAAACATACTTAGGCCAAATTGTGGAAGCTATGGAGAGCCAAAAGGGAGTTGGGCTAAACGACATCAAGACCAACTCAATAGGGCCAAATTGTGAAGATCAAATATGCATGATTAATTTGACATGTACAAGTAATGAGACACTTGACATGTGCCAGTCAAGTGACATTTAATGTGTGCTGGATATGTCACTATGACATATGCGAAGCATGTACCTTGATATGTGCTAGACATATGCCAAGTCATGTGCCATATGAATGTGCACATCATGTGAGCTAAGGCATGTGTCGTGCATGTGCAATGTTTAAATTAAGGGGTTTTTTTGAGTTGGGCTTAATTTTGGCCTTGAGTAAGACTTTATTTAATTGAGTTTGAGTATTTTTAGGGCTTTTAGAGTGGGCTTCTTATTCTTAGAGGCAACCCACTCATTTGGCTTGGTTTAATACTTTAAGTAGGAAAATGGATTTAATTTCCAATCTTAATAGGCATAGGAATTTCGACCTACTCTTATTCCAATTAGGTTAAGGATTATTTAAGTGGATATAAATACCACATTAAACTTTTTGTATTTATATTTTGATAAATTTGATAATATTTATTTGGCTTGGCTTAAATTCTTCTTTGGGAGGATTGCTTGATTTCTGCCATTACATTAAGAGCTTTAATTCTTATCAAGGTATTTACTTTGTGGCAAATTCTATTCTTATATTAAAATCAACCTAATTATTTGTGTTTCCTTTTGTATATTAATTGGAGGCTCAATAGGGTTAGAGGATTTAGTTCTTGTTTATGTTCATGGCATATAATGTGTTTTAAGGATTTCAGATTCTTTAGCTTTGGGGTTCCGCATTATAACCCTTATGCCATATTAATTATTTGAAAAATTATTATCTAGTCCATGATACTTTTCCTTTCCTCATAAATCTTCTTTTTATTGTTCTATTTAGGTCACTCTAACTTTTACGGTCAGTTCTTTAATTATTGTTCTCTTATCTTTTAATTATAGTTTAGTCCTTATTTTATATTTTATTTATACTAAAGTTACTCACATTCATTTATTTATAATTTCAACTATTTTGACCTTTCACTGAATAGTTGCTTCTTTTTAACTTGTATATCATCTTCTAACCCAATTTTCTATTTAATTCTCATAATATCTTTACACATTGGCTAATTTCCTTTTTGGTCCTTATTACCCAATTCTTTGTCCATATTTATTTTTTATTAGATTCAAAATTACATTCTTACTTTTCAAAATAATTTTTGATCCACTTTCTATTATTTTTATCTTTTATTCACTTTTTCTTAATTTTATATGACGATTACATTTTAGTCCATAACATCCATTGTATTGTACAATTCACTAATTACAATGCTATTTTACTCTATTTACCCTCTTATATTCCTCATTTTATTTCTACTCTTCAATTTACATTTTAACACTTAATATTTCCTCATGTTGTGGTGAATTACCATTTAGTCCTTGTTAACTTTATTTCCTTATACTTTTATCCTTTTTACCAATTTATCTCTCTTAGGTATATTTCTAATGTAGATTTACCTTTCCACTTTTATATCCTTACTTAATTACGGAATTGCCTCTATTAATCTTTTATTCTACATTTCTCACATTATTAATTCTTTATATTTACATATTTAATAATCTTCAATTAACTACTTCACTTATGTTAATTTATTGATCTTATTTCAATCCTTTGTAATTTACACTCTTGGCTTATTTCATTCTTACAGAATATAGCAATTCGAATCTCAATATTATTAACTTCATTATTTAATTCACCAATTCAAATTAAATTTCATTTGAGCTCTTAATTACTCGTAATTATTTTACAAATTTTCTATCTCTTCTTATTTATTTATTTCCTTTACAAAAATCTTTATTTTAACACATATGTTCACTATTAGCCTTAAATTAGAGTAATATTTCATTTTTAGTCCTAATATTTTAATCACATATCAAAATTATACTTTTAATTCCATCTTTTGTAGAAATTACATTTAAGTCCTTTACTTTTATCAAATTAACCTTTAGGTCTCATCTTTGATCTAATTTTGCCATTTTGTCTTTATTTTCACTAAAATTACATTTACATCCTTACTTTCTCCCAAATTACATCCATGTCCCTATTTTTACCCAAAATGATATTTATTTCCTTTCTCTTACTAAATTGACATTTATGTCCCCAATTTTGCTACAATTACCATTTTACCCCTAGCTTTTCCTCTTTATGCATTTTTTGTCACATTTTTACATTTTTAGACTTAAACTTTTATTTTCTTTGGTTTTTGTCCTCAAATTCATTACTTTTACCAAAATTACATTTTGATTCCTCTTTTTATAACTTTTCCACTAAATTATAATTTTACCCTTCGTTTACCAAATTTATTCCATTAATCCAATTTTACCCTCTCTCATTACAAGTTCATCCTCTTTTAATCGTATTACCCTTAATTTCCCATCTTGTCATCTTTCCTCAATTTTGGATTTTAAATTTCTATATTTAGTCATTATTTACCATTTTTTTCCTTTTTTATGATTTATCCCCATTATTCCAATTTTGGCCCTAATAACTCATATTGTAACGAAACCCTCGAGTTAGATATGTGGGACACAGGCTTATATATCCAGTGTAAGTTAAGGTGGCCAAATGGAGGGTGCCTTAACAACATCATACTATTTCCCTTTACTCTTTTTTCTCATTCTATCATATTTTTTCATAATCATGGTATGAAACCGCCTTTTGTGCACTATTGCAAGTTGTTATGACTCGCTACCACGATGAATGTCCTTGTGGCTAGCCATATACATCCTATACCTCTAGCTTCGCAACTCATAATAAGCGTAAAATTAGTCTTATCATATTCACATAAAATATGCAACAATTTCATAATTCTTATATGCCAATCACATTTCATGCAATATACATCGTTATCTCTCATTCATCATATAACTTATTTTCCATATAATAGATCATCATAATAATATCATTTTAATCAAGCATACTATTCGAACACCATTAGTAACACATTTTCCACTATTCTTTTCATGCCACTTATAGTTTTCAATATATTTTAAAGGTTTAATCATATGTTTTTAACATTTTTTTATGATTTCAAATCATTCATTCTCTCATCCAATCATATTTCACTATTTCGCTAAGTATAATTACATGTCTTCTATAACACCCTCTATACAACAACCTATTAATATCATCATACCTAACTTATAAAGCATAACGTAACTTATTTACTTGCCATATATCTCTAATTAGCATATGAACATAATATCCCTACCATGTTTTACATCATTATACATTAGCATGCATATATCTCAGCAAAAGTTAAAGATTATCGTATGTACATATTCACACTATTATGGTTACAAAGGTAAGCATTTGCAATACAAAATTTTCATTTACATATACATTCTTACTTATATAAAAAGTTCTTAATGGAAAGAGTTATACAAAAGAAAAAAATGAAGATTTTATACATCAAAATTCTTTTAAAACTCGGGTTGGCCTTCTTGAAGCAGATTATCATGAGTATATGTTCATGCTATTATGGTTACAAAAGTGAGCATTTAAAATACAAAAATTTCATTTACATATGTATTTTTAGTTATATAAAAATTTCTTAATACAAAAAGTTATACAAAAGACCAAAGTAAGGACTTCATACATCTAATTTCTCTTAAGACTCAAGTTGGCTTTCTTCATGTAGATTATGTTCTTGAGAAAAATTCCTAGCTAAAGAACATATATGTATAAAAAAGACCCATTCTAAGCTATAAAGCTTAGTGGGGAACAAACTATATTAAATGACCACTCACAACAGTCATCCCCATTCACATATAATATGCATATGGTATAATATTGCGTATGTAATAATTATAAAAGTAATTTCATAAATATGAAGAAAGAAAAAAATAGTGATATTTAAAGCACGAATATAAGCATATATGATTCGATGACATCAATCATGCACTTTAGCTTTTATTACTTTTCTTGTAATTTGCCTGCCTAAGTTTTATGATGTTGATAAGAGAAATTGTGGATATTAGTAGGTATCAATCATATAAATGCCCATAGGTATTGAGTTCTATGGATGCCCAAAGGTATCAAACCTATAGACCAAATGGGGTCAAAATTATGGTCCTAATCGGGAATAAATTGTGGACCCAAATGGGGTTAGATTGTAGCAGCTATAACTTTATCCTATAGGCATGCCTATCTATCCATGACCAAAATTTAAATGCAGGCATTAAACCATTTTCATACACATTTCATTTATGATGTTCAAATCCTTGCTATATAATCATTTATCTATGTATAGTCTCATATAATTGCATAAATCTTGATTATTGTTGGAATACTTTCAATATATATATATAATCATGTGATATCATGAAGGTATAAGCATATATTCATACCGATACTAATCAAATTAAACTATAAAAAATTATATCATATATGAGTCATATGAATATATTACCTTTAGATTGTTGATATATATATATATATATATATATCACAATACTATCGTTATTTATGTGATTATAGAACATGTTATGCCATCATTTCTATGGTCAAATTGCTTTGATATCAAATAAATGATCAAGGTAACATTTTGGCATTGAAAAATCATTTATAAAGCAGAACAGATGAGGTACACGGTTGATATAGAATTGTCTCTACCATGTGCCTAACTCATCTATAGTCCTAAATAGTGTATACGGCTAACATAGAATGGTCTCTATCATGTACAACAGTGCAGTTTCAATACAGAAGAGTGTACATAGTTTATACCAAATGGTATCTACTGTGTACCCAACATTTTTTTCAAAATAAAAGGGTGTCCACGGTTGAGACCAAATGTTCTTTGCGATGTACATCAATCTGTCCTGAAAATTTAATTGCAGAATTCTATAATTAATTTTCTTGTCTTCAACACCTCAAAAGAAGTTGTTTTCTTTGCAAATTACCTTTAAAACTATATTTCTACATATCTTTCATTATTAAATCAACTTGAAACATATCTAATTAAAACTTTAAATTCCAAGTTCTTTACAAAACAATGTAATATGCTCAAATTATTAATCTGTCAATTGTGTTGTAATTTATTAGCTTCCTCATATCATTGCTTCATTAGGATAAAACTTTAACCTATTTATAAGAAGATAAACATGTAATGCCAATTTTCCTTCCAATTAGAACTTACACACGCCATGATCCTTAAGCTTTATTTTTTAGCAATCAATTTCATTGCTCAATTAACCTAGAAATGAACACAAGCAAAGTTTGCATTCTAATCTCTTTAACTTAACCATGATTTCATCTCAATTTATTAGAATCACACACATTCAAACCAATAATTTTTCATAGATCCCATAACTCTTAATGAACTTCAGAACTCTTATTTACTTTACCTTTTACTGAGGAGAAATTCATGCATTAATACCCAGCTATCTTCTTCAATGAAATCCATTAAATCAACAAAGAAAAAGATGAAGGAAGGAGATAGAAATGCTAAACCCCTTACCTAAGGGATACCCAATTTATCAAATTCTTCTCATGTCTTTTTTTAATTTTCATCATGCTTTTTGAAGCCTAAGTTGCATATATCTAATATATTCTTACCATTTCCATTACACATTAATTCATAAATCCATAATATACAATTTGTCCTTCACAAGTCCTTATACATATATTTTTATTTAATCCACAAAAATCATTCTAACTATGTTTTTTCATGCATATTAGGTATTATTCTAACCTTAATTCAATTTAATTCCTTTTGTAATCTTAAATTCACATATTTACATAATGGGGTACATAAATAATGTATTATCTCTAATCATATTTTCATGCAATTAACATTACATATTCCATTATTTATCTACTTACACAAATTTACCATTATTTTACATTATATTCCACATTTCACAATTTTTCTCTAAGTGACATAATAGGGTTTCAAACTAATCTTACCCTTTTATTTATTCTTTTATACAATTTTCCATGCCAATTTAATTTTTTTGATATTCAATTTCATTGTTCTACCTTTAATTGAAATTTGAACATCATTTACATCTAAAAACCCTAAAATGAACATAAACTAGGTTTACATTAAATTAGTTAGTTTAGGCATCCAATTACCTATTTTCCAATCTTTATCCATAATTTCTTTTTGTTTTCCATCTTTTCCTTCCTTTCCTTTTGATTCCACTTGATTTCATTTGAAAATGTACTTTATTTGAATTCTCTGTAAATACTCATAATTTAACTCTAGAGTTTTTATAAAATCTAGGGCATTAGTACTGATATGATCGCACCCAATGTCACTCCGGTAACATTATTCATGGCCTGAAAAGAAATATTCACAAAAATTAAATTTTTTTACCATTACAGCTAGACTTTTAGGAAATTAGGTTTTTAAATGTCTTTAAAGCAGACATTAAGGGAGAGATATATAAGAACTAAACTTATATTTTATTTTGTTATTCTTACTTCAATGTTTTTAGCTTAGCTCTGCTTTCTAGGGTTTTTCAAACTTGGTTCTCTACTCTTCCTCAAGAATAGAAGATCAAGTCAGAGGTTCTTTTATGTGTATAGTATTCAATTTTTTCATTCTTTTATTCATTTTTTATCATGAATAGTAAGTAGTCTCTTACTTTTGTTGAGGCAAACTTAAACCCTCAATCTTTTATTGTAATGACTTATGATTGAACTTATTTTTAATATAAGTTTGTTATTTTTTAATTCCTATGCTAAATTATATCCTTGATTATGGCTTAATTTATATTCAACAAATTAGATAAATGGCTCAATGTGAATTTAAGTTATGATTGATGATATGCATATTCTTATTCTTTTATACTTATGTTAATTTAGTACTTTGTTTTGGAAATTGAGATAGTGGTTTTATAATCTTGAGTATATTGGATTTAAGAATTTAATTAATAATAGATGGAAGTTAAGTGTATCGAAAGAAGATTTAACTGAAGTTTAGAGGCTTGAAATTAGACTCATATGCTAGGTATTTCATTGTTCTTAATTATGGGATCTAATATTCTAAAAGATATTATGAATAAGATATTTATTTTTAAAATTGGTTTTCCATAACAACTTGTATTATTTTTGCATCTAATCATTTTCAGGAAGAGATGAGGTAGATAGTTCCCTTAACAAGTGTGATTTAGACATTGACTTTGATCATCAATTTAATTTAATTATGTTATTAATTAATTTTTAGCTTAGTCTTATTGTTTAATTTACCTAATTGTTTAAATTAGTTTAGTTCGCATAATTAATATCTTCTAAAACTTGGGGAATTCTTTCACACATTATTTATTTCAAAATATGTAATACACAATCTCTTGGGGATGATATTTAGGGTCTTTATCTTATTTCTCTATATTACTAGTTGATCTAGTATACTTACTAGACACTGATCAAGTTTTTTGGTGCTGTTATCGGGGATTGGCCTTTATTTTAGATTTTACAATGGAATTTATGTGCTATTCTTTTTCTCATTCTTTATTCTTTTATTTTTATTATTCATTTATTCTTCTAATATGTTTAGAAGTTAATAGTGTATGGTAAAAAAAACCCAATTGTACCTATTGGTCCAAAGATTGAAAGGATATTGTATAAATAAAGATGACAACAAAAAGCAAACATGAACTTATCTGATATTCCGTAAGATGATCCACTTCTTAATATCCAACCAATACTACTACGAGGGCAAGTTATTCATAATCAAATATAGCAAAATTAAAACCAAGTCTAAGGGGATGGGATGAGACCAAGGACAATTAGGAATTATGCTACTTCTAGATATTGAGGATCCAGCTCAACACTTAAGATATTTTTTCTAGAGATTAGTGACATAGTACATATTCAAAGGGTTTCCATGGATGCAATTCAACTAAAATTATTTCCTTTCACCTTTATTGGCAAGGCTAGGGATTGGGTATAGATGTTACCTAGTCAATCTATTCTACCATGGGAGAAAATGTAAGAGAAATTTTTAGTGAGGTTTTTTCAGCCTACCAAGATGCCAAATATCAGAAACAGTATATAGAACTTTTAGTAACTCTATGAAGAGCCTTTTCATGAGGCTTAAGAGAGGTTTAAGAGACTTTTAAGAGCTATCCCTATCATGACATAGCTATGCATCAACAAATGTTTACTTTTTATGCAATTTTAAACTAAACTACTTGATCGTTATTGGATGCAACTTCAGATGGGAGTTTTATGAACAAAATTTTAGAGGAGGCATTTTTACTACTAGATGAGATGGTTATGAATTAAACACAATGGTTAGTATATAAAACACAACAAAGAGAAAATGTGTACATAGTACCGATGAAGTAGCTATTGTTAGAGCTCAAATGAAACTCCTCAAAAAATAGTTGAGTAGACCTAAGGTGCAAAACATATTAGCTATTTCTCAAGAAAATTGAAGTTTTAATGGAAGAAATATAATGAGTGAGTTAAAGTTGAGTGAAACTTATTGATATGGAGCCCAAGGTAAAAGAACCTGAAACCCCTTAAACATACACTTTGATTTCTAAAGACAAAGAAGACAAATAGCTCCCTATTGAACCCCCAAACAACACGTGAATGGAAATGCAAATAATTGGGATAAGAAGAAGAATAAGAAAAATGCCACAATCAAATGATTAATAAGTAATTCTAATTCTTGATGCAATAGAAAAGAAAGCAAGCAATCTCACAATCCTCTCTAAAGAATTCGACTAAGCTAAGAGAAAACTCTCAAAGTTTATAATTAATCAAGTATGAAGTTTACAACCTAAGTTAGCCTATTTATAAGGTGGCTAACCCTAATTCACTCTTAAAACGCTAATTCAAACACTAATAAGGCCTTAAACATGGTGTGGCAAAAAATTCCATAGGCTTTGCACAATAAATTAAGCCCAAACTAAAAGAAATAACATCAGTTAAAATAATCCTAATAACTAATAAAAAGTGGCTGAATATTCAAGCCCAAGAATAGAACAAACAAAGCCCACACATCTAGCCTAAAACTTATGCAACTTAAGTGAGTCATATGACTTTTAAATGAAGCACATGACTTGCATAATTAAAGCCTAAAGTTGCAAAAGCCCTTGATGGCTTAAGTTGGCCCAATTCCTTCTCTTGCTTCCATAAGGCTAAGTACTTAATGCTTTCCTTTAAGTTCTCCATAAAACTTCTCAAAGGCATCTTCATTAAGTTCTTGAGCAACAAAGCCTTGAACATAAGATGACATGGCCATCTTTAACTTCTTAGAACGCCCCTTTGTAATTAGACCACTAGGCATCTTTAAAGGATCATTGGTTGATGGTGGATCTGTATGATTCCTTCCCTCCTAAAAAAGATTTGAACTCAAATCTGTATCCACATCAAAAGGAGAAAGGTCAAACACGTTAAAAGTAGCAGAAACACCATACTTACCTGGTAAATCTATCTTGTAAGCATTATTATTAATGTGCTCCAAAACTTGAAATGGACCATCACCACGTGAATCCAACTTGATCATCCTTTGGTTTGGAAACCGTTCCTTACGAAAATGCACCCAAACCCAATCTCTAGGAGCAAATACCACTTGTCTTCTTCTTTTATTGGCTCTTTCAACGTACTTTTTATTCTTCTTTTCAATATCAGCTCTTGCTTACTCATGCAAAGATTTCACCAATTATGCCTTCCTATTGCCATCCAAACTTGAAATCTCAAATAAAGGCAATGGACAAAGATCAAGCACAGTCAGTGGGTTAAAACCATAAACAAGCTTAATAGGTGAAAAACTAGCAGAAGAATGAATACTTCTATTATAAACAAATTCAATGAAAGGTAAACAATCTTCCCATGATTTGAGATTCTTACGTACTATAGCACGAAGTAAAGTTCCCAATGTTTGATTTACTACCTTTGTTTAACCATCTATCTATGGGTGACATGTAGTAGAAAATAATAATTTTGTACCTAACTTACCCCATAAAACACACCAAAAATGTGAAAGGAACTTTATATCCCTATCAGAAACAATGGTGCATGGAACACCATGCAAATGCTACTTTTCTAAAGAATATATTAGCAATATTAATTGCATCATCACGTTTATGACAAGCAATAAAGTGAGCTATCTTGCTAAATCTATCTACCACAACAAAAATACTATCTTTACCTCACTTAGTTTTAGGCAATCTAAGCACAAAATCCATAGAAAGATCAATCCAAGGAGAACTAGGTACAAGTAGAGGCATATACAAACCATGGAGCATAGTTTTAGACTTAGCTTGCCTATATGCAACACATAAATTACTCAAAGTTTACATTCTCCATCTATAATATGAATTATACTTCCTTATCAGGTATCTTTGATATGGGCTACCTCCGACCAGATGTCTACAATTGTCACCAAGTTTAGGAAAACTTGTACACTATAGCCTAAATGAGCTCACATTTAGAGTGAAGAGTTAGAGATGGGTACCTAAGGCAGTGATCTTCTTATTTGTGATAATTGTGATGGAGTAGTTATAGTCAGCATGTTGACATTTTAACCTTTTGTTTGTTAGATAATGGGTAATTACCATCAATGTATAAATGTTTTAACCCTTTGCTAAAGTGGGTAATTACTATCAGTTAAGGTGGTTGTAATCTCCTCGTTAGTGTGAATTGCTAATGAAGCGATGCCTTTTTGTCGATGTGAATCACATTACGTAATCTCTGCTTTCTCCATAAGCCAGTGGCCTAGTTACTTATTAAAAGGATTTTGATGCCTCTTAAGAGAACTTTGATTTTTATGCCTCTAGAGGAGGACTTTGGTTTTTTAGTGCCTCTAAAGAAAACTTTAGATTCATAGGTGAACCTTACTGTTTATAATAGTGCCTAGATTCATAGTCAAACTCTGCCGTTGGCGGCCAGGCTCATATTAAAGTTTTTAGCACTTGCTTATCTGTGGATGAATTTTAAAATTTTTAATGCCCCTTAAGAGGACTTTGATTACCTTTTAAAATAATTTTGATACCTCTTGAGAGGACTTTGGATTTGTTGTGGACTTTATAGTTTGCAACTACACTAAGTTTTTAGGCGAACTTCGTTGTTTGCAGTTGTGCCTAGATTTGGATTTTTTTATGCTTACAGATAAGTGGATGCATTTTAAAATTTTTAATGACCCTAAAAAGGACTTTGGTTGCCTTTTAAAATGATTTTGATGCCTTTTATGGGACTTTAATTTGAATTTTTTTCTTTTCCTGAATTTTGGACCTTTTAGGTTTGCGAAATTTTTAGAGGATATAGGGATTTTCAAGTTTTGGAAATTTTTGAGTTTTTGCCTAATTTTCTAAAGATTTTGAACCTTTGAATCATTTATTTCTTTTAGGATATTTTCATCTTTTGAATGTTTAGATGTGTTGAAAAGGATGCCTATTGAAAGGACTTTAATTTTGGTGCAGTAAACCTTGCTGTATCCAGTTGTGCCAAAGTTGTAGTGAACTCCACTATTTACGGATGTGCCACACTCTATAGGTAAACCCTATTGTTTGTGGAAATGCTTGGATCTATAGAAAAATTTTTCAATTTGTGATAGTGCCTGAGTTTATAGGAAAACTTTGCTATTTATGAAAATGCTTAAGTTTATAGGTGAACTCCGTTATTTGTTGTTGTGCCTAGATTTGAGAGGATCTCTAAATTTGTTTTTGAACTTTAGGTGTTTTTTGTTATTGTTTTTGTTGTTTGTTTGTTTTTTGGGTAGGTGAATTTACACTTTGTGTGTACTTTGTATTTCTATAATTTAGATGTATTTTGAATTTGTACAATTTTAAGTTTTAGATTTTATGTGTGTTTCAAGGTCTCAAAACTTTTAGTGTGTTTGTATTTACAGAACTTTAATTTATTGTACATTTTGTATTCCTGGTGTATTTGAAGGGCTTAAACTTTTATACATTTTGAAATTTTATAAATTTGAAAACTTTGAATTTTTATACATTTATCGTGTGGAATGTTCAAGTATACATTTTTAGAATAAAAAAACTTACCTGGTCAACCCTAGCAAGGGTGTGTATGCGTAGCCTAGCTCCTCGAAGGGTCTTCTCCTAGGATTTGCATGATCTCCACTTATTTTGTCTGGATCTGATTGTTTAACATTGCTGCATAGTAATGTTTAGCTAGAGTCATCCCTTAACCTATCCTTGCTTGTGGAGTCAGGCACATAAAGGGATTCATTGAGGGCATGACTCAACTACCAATCAATAAAGGGATTCATTGAGATTATATGTACAAAATTATTAACATGTATGCAAAAATGCATAAACCACATTCCAATCAATAAAGGGATTCATTGAGGGGATGACTCAACTACCAATCTCTTACATGTACTTGTTTAAAGTTCCTTTTTTGTGGTTTTCTTCTGCCTGCCCTTTTTTTTATACTTTGTTATTATTTTTAGGGGGAATAGTCTTTCACTGTCGTGCTCCAGCCAAAGATAATATGGTCCTCCCTAGACTCTCATACTATCTTATGCCCTCTAAGAAACTAAAAGAGTGTTATCTTGGCTTATGGACTCTGGCCCATAATCTATTTAAGGAAATATAACTTGTGTGTGCTTTTATTAACAATTGTAAGGTGTTGGAGTCCGCCACCTCATATCTTCACTTTGTTTATCAAAAGTTATGCCCATGGCCATCAAGAATGATCCTTTTTGCCTCAGGACTCTATCTTGTGTCCCGAATTAAGAGTCATATGCCTGAAGGAAACTTACCCAAGAAATCCCTTATTTACTTAGGTGCCTGTAGTCATTATTTAAATGTAGTACGCCCCTTGTGGGTTTGTTTACTAACTTTTCTTAATGAGAAATGCATCCCGTTAGGGATTTTGACATAAACATATGTCTAATTTTTGCCTGAAATGGACCCAACCCATTCCAATAGCTTTTTTTTTATTTTTTATAGGATAGACTACCTATTTCCTGGTTTTTACCTTATCTTATGGCCAATCTTTTGCTTAGAGAGCTAGTTATTGTTTTCATCATTGATGACCTCCATCCTTTTTTGTTGTTTTTTTCTTTTTTTTTTTTTTATGTGTGGTCTCTAGAAACACCTCAGGAGCACTTCTACTTCCTCTAGTTCAAGTGGTACAATAATTCTCCTACCAACCCATACTAGAGTCCACTTATGGCTTTTATCAAGAGCAAACTTCTAGACACTAAGATGTGGTTTTTCCTTTAAGTGTACTACTGTCAGCATAATGTCATGATGGAATGTCATAATGAGATCAACAAAAGAATAAATCTTTATCACATAATGTGCCACCGTTACTATCTCAAAATTAATCCCAAATTAACATGTGTTTCTAAGCATGCCATAGGTTTTTCTTGACTGGTTAATCATTTGCTCAGACCTAGCTTACGCACTCATTCTTATCTACATGATCCATATGGTAATAGCAGTAATCATAACCCGACATGTAATACAAAACGACAAGATTAATTTAATCTCAAGGGAAACATTTATGTGCTTCTAGCTTTTATTATCAATTAGCCCTCTCAGATTTTCTTATTTAATATTTTTGCTCAACCTATAGTTTTTGCCTAGGCTAGTTTTTTTCTATTTTCAACTTGTAGGGCTTTCTCTTTTTCTTTTTTTTTCCATGGAACCCTTTTCAACATTTTTATGTTGCACACTGAACCCCTTTGATGCCTCATGATGAAATTTATATTGTTCTTGAAACCCACTTTAAAGGTCTAAGATTGAATGAGGTTTATAAAGTTCATAAATTGGCCACTTCACAATAGGAAAGGAATATGATCAAATTTTATTGCTTGTGGTCAACCTATAATGGCATTAAAGTGGGCCTAATATGTAGGTATGATAGAGTCGCCACCTAATAGAATGTTAGGAATTCCTAGGCTAAAGGTGGAGTTCAAGACATCACTCTTGTACCTTGGTTAGGTGTTATTTATAAATGAATTTTTAACAATAATCCACTATCTCCCTTCTCACAAGATTTGTGAGCAATAAGTAAATAAACATATCAAAGGCATAAAGTAAATAAAAATATTACATAAGCAAATTATCTAAAAGGAAATAAAGAACTTGCCATACATAAATTGGGGCATTTCTTTAAAGTTGGAACATTGGTTCTCTTATGCATATTTTAGAAAAGGGTGAAGAATCCTTGTATATTTTTAGAAAACACAGGATGAGTGATCCTAATTTTGACAAAACCAAGGATTTTTCTTTATTTATGAATTTTGGGTTGAAATTTTGGACATTGGCCTATTTTATTACAAAGCCCAATTAATTAGGAAAAATGATTTTGTGAAATTTTAATTAGCATGTGAGAAAAAAATATTTATCAAAAAATTATTACAATTCCCAACATAAATCCAAAATAAAGGAATACAAAAAAAAAAGGAAATAAATGACTAAATAAATAAATAAATAAGTGAATAAATAAAATGGGTTAAATAGTCCATGGGCAATCCTCTACGGCATCTCAAACTCAAACATCCAAAAGGATACAAGTAAAATAAATTAACTATTCAAACAAACGAAAAGAAGATAAAATGATTAGTATGTGATAAGTAAAATAAACAATAAAGGAAAATAAGATGAACATTCATTATATACTAAAAAGAATTACAAAAATAGAATATAAAACACATAAGTAAAATGAAAAATAACATCTCAAAATATAACTAAACATGTAAAATTAGCTAGAACAAAAAATAATCATAAAAATGCATTAAGTAGTGCAAATAGAGGCAGAAAATAGCCTGTAAAAGGGAAAGATGGCTAGTAAAGGCAGAGAGATGGGAAAGAAAAAGGTCACATGATGTCTCATAATTTGATGTGATCGACGAGCATCAGTGGGGTTTTCTTCTCATCCATCATATGCAGGTCAGGGCATAATGCAAACAATGAAGCAATATATTTAATCTAAACATGTTTCGACTTCATTTTCACGCCAGAAACTATCTTAAGCGTAAAGATGTATTTAGATCACATTAAGACTATAAATTAACATAAAAATAGGATTTTAAAGCAAGAAAACTAAACATGCATTAATGGTGAGATTCCTAAGAAACATGCAATCCTACATATTTATTATTGTCCAAAATAATCACGGCACTGCGAAAAATACAAAGGCATTGGAAAATGATTCAAATAAACATAGATCACAATAATCATGGCATAAACATATTAAATAAAGTTGAATCGAATTAACTAAACATGTTTTTCATGCCATAACAAGAGGAATGAGGCTAAACCTATAAAATTACCCTCAAGAAAATTTATGTTATGTAACTTTGTAAGTTGCGCTCTAAGTTCCAAGTCGAACGATTTTTGTGATTGTAGTCAATGTGTTTGTCTTTCTTGAAAAAAATACAGGAAAGGTTTTATTTCCCAAAAATATAAATTAGTTTAATTCATCATAATTAACATTTAATTTATCATAATTTTACAGTCTTTCATTCAGCCTTATTAGGACCATACATATACCAATTTATTTAATTCTCATAATACATTCCAAACAAGTTTTTCATGCATATATAACATACTTCTAACCTTTATTTAAATTAATTCCATATATAACTCTATTTAAATTAATTCCGTACATAACTCTAATTTCTTATGCTGACATATTAGGTATCAATTCTAACCTTCCATTTTTAATCATGTTTTCATGTGGTCCACTTCACAAATCACATTATTTAGTATTCAATTTCACTTGTCTACACTTAATTTAAGTTTAGAAACACATTATATATAAATCGCTAAGTTACATTATCTTTATCAAAGTTGGATATCATATTACAATTAAAATTTTTCTTATTTAATTATTTGATACTTTTTCTTACGTTGACTTAATCATATTCTTAAAATGTAATTAATTTATTCACTTAAAAACCCAAAATTTTCCTAAGTTCCCTAATTGTTACCCAAATTGATTATGAATAAATATGCTTGTTTTCTATGTTATAATCCTTCAAATAATTTTTTTCACATCAAATTCATGCAAATTTTAATACTCACATAACCTAATTATCATGAAATAAAATGCTTGAATCAATCAAATTCTCTTTGTCCCTTCTTTTTCCCGTATGGCTCTTTTCTCCTTCTTTTACCTTGAGGCCGAATTCAATGCACACTCTATCTTGAGTTTTCCTCTTCAATATCAACATAAAAGTACTCAAAATCACATATCCTAACTATTTCCTACAATTTCTAATCAACAAAACTAAACTCTACTTACTTGAGATTTTTCCCCAATTTGAAATCTCCAAAATTCCAAGCTCTTTTCTTCTCTAATTACTTGAATAAGATGGAGAGGAGGTTAAATATCTAATTAGAGATGGAAATTAGGGTAGAAACTAGAATAAACTTCATGTTAGAAAGGTGGAAAAGTGAAGAAAATGGTGGAAATAACTATGTAGTTCTAAGAAGAAGAAGGGCAAATGTGATTTCCTTAGAGAAATCTAAAGGAAAAATATTTTTTTGGCTATTTATATACTTATATTGATGGCTAGGATTGCTTGGTAACTATTTTATCCAAAAGTCCATATTATGGAATTTGTCACTTTCTTATTAATTGCCACTTATCTCACTACCACCCCATGGATGAGTGCTACCCCTTGGGTGAGTAAGACCTCATGGGAGTGAGTGAGTCACCACTTTACTCGAATAACCGAAATTACATTCTTTTGTCACCCATTCATTAGCTTTAATGTTTTTCTTACTATATTTCCATGAACATTGGTTCAAATTAATATATATATAAATGTTAATTAAGTTATGTTTAAAATTTCAAATCAATCTGAGTTCATTTTGATAATTTTTTCTAAGCTTGGAGGCAAAATTACCGGTTCAAAATTTTATTTTTCAAAGTTGTCCAAAACTTAATTTTTTACATTTAAAATTTTATTTGGACAATTTATAATGTTTTTATGGAATTAAAATAATTTTTTGAGGTCCCTAGAATATTTTCAAGTGGGTCAAATTTTGGTCAAATTTTTTACGGTCCAGGTAAATTTTTCATTGTATCCTTTGAAGACTTATTTGACCCAAATTTTAGCTCAAACTATACAATATTCTTCCCTAGTCACCTTATTTACCTTTATCCTTTATGGCATGTACATATGCTCACTTTATTCCTATCTATATATCCTTCGATTTTAGGATCGCCTAAACCGTGCTTTGATACAAAATGCAACATCTAATATATGAACATTGGTCTGAGCACCAGAGTGCCACTGTTATTAAAATTGTATAATCTTTTATATGATCTATGAGTCTGATTATTGCTTATTTCTTAACCTAATTGAAATAAATGTATTTGCGTCAAATGTTACTATACATTTGATAAAATTTTAAGCCGAATGATGCCTATAAAATCATTCTTACCCACCTACAAATTCAACAAACACTCCTAATAATTCATATCTCAACTCTATAATTTATCCAATCCATTGCAATTCACTAATCATGAACTTCATTCACATATACATCATTAGGTGCCATAGTCAACTATTGATACAAATTTTACCATAATAAGTTTCATATATATAATCTAGTTACACATGTTCATAATCCAAGATAATATACATATGCCTTTAATCAAATAAATACAAAGTCTCATGTTCTAAATAATTATTACGAGTACAATATCTTCTATCATTTGTTTGAGTTCATGTACATGCCAAGTCAATAGCTTTCCTACAACACTTTTTTTGTTTTATATGTTCCTTATGCATAGTCAAAACAAATCACGCGTTAAGCAATATAATTGCTTAGTGTTGGATACAATACCATAGTATTTAACTATATACCTATGTACTCCAAAATCTATTTAAAATCATAAAATCTTAATTTTCCACTTACTTACGTAAACATCTATATTGTTATTATTATTTTCATATCTATTTACATTTCAATCATCATTATCATTTATTTGCTCATTTAAATTTTCACCATGATCATTTGCATGCCAACACATTTTCATTTCAAATTCATAATTAAATCTCATACATAATTAATAACCCACATAATCAAATAACTTTTAGCATTAATCTTAAGTTTATCTTTTTGTGCTAAACTTGTCATTCCTCTATGATTTTTGACACTTAATTTGTGGTTTCTTTCACTCCAGTCTTTAAATTCAGTTTTTTTATCCAAATTACAATTAGGTCCCTATTTATAACTTTTCTATTTATTTACTATTTTACCCTTTTCTTACCAAATTTAATTCCTTTTTAATTGAAACTCACAATTAGGACTTCCAATTACCATTTAATTTCTCTTATTATTCATTTTTATTTTTTCTCACTTACTCTACAAATTAGGTAGAAATTTCATTTTAGTCCTTATCCTTTAATTTATTTTACCCCATTTTCACCAATTAACGTATTAATTTTTCCCCTATGTACTTTCATACCATTTAGTACATTTTTCATCTTCAATTTACATTCTAATCCTCATGCTTTATTCATAGAGTGGCAAATTACCATTTTGCTCCTGTTAACTTTCTTTTCATACATTTTCATCATTTTATCATCAAATTATGTTTTAATATTTTTTCTATCCAATGTATGCAAATTTACCTTTTAGTCCTCATTTCCTTTCCTTTTCTTACATTAATCATCTTTTTCACAATTTATACACATTAAACTAATTTCTTTTCTTTTTGCTTCATATTTACCACTACTTATTCACTTATCTACATTTTTGTGTTCATAATTTGATTTTCACCATGTATCCACATTTTTGCCACTACTTTTTTCGTTTATTTATAATTTCACCACTACTTAATCACTTAATTACATTTTGACATTTTTCATCCTTTAATTACATGATTGCCACTCATTTTTCTTTATTTGCACTTTTATCCTTAATTTATCATTAAATTACATATTTGCCTTTACTTTAACATTTACTTACATAGTTGCCACTTTTATCATCATTTCATTAAAATTTTTATCCATTTTTATCACGATTCCTCCATTTTAATCTTTAATTTTCATCTTTACTCATTACTTACCATTGTTTTCCATTTTTCATCATATTATTCTTTTTAGTTTCAATCCTAATAGTTTCAAAAATAAATGAAACCCTCGAGTTGGACACTTGGGATATGGGCCACATAAATCCAGAATAAGTTGAGATGGCCATATGGAGGGTGTATCAACCACATCATACTACTCATTTTTTCCCTTTTTTTCTTAACTTTTCTCATTCTTTTCTCATATTTATGGTGTGGATCCACCTTTGGTCCAATTATGCAAGCCTTCATAACTTGCAACCGTAGTAAATATCCTTATAGCCATTGTATCCTATGCCTCTGGTTTTGCGACTAGATACAAAGACAAGATTATCATCATCAAGATCAATTATTTATATCACAATCATCAAAATATTTTATTAACTATTCCATAACATCACTGTTCAATTCATTAAGCTATTCTAGTATCATTTCCATTTTTTGTCACATGTTTCGTTGTATACACATTGTATACACTTATTTTATAAATGTCATCATTTGGCCATCATAGGCACATAACCATTCACAAATCTTTTTTATGTCACAAATTTGTCCCATGATGTCTTTAAGGCTTTAATTATGCACATCTACCTTTTATTCATCATAAATAACATTTAATCTATTATAAATTATGTTGTCTTCCATTCGTCCTTAATAGGACCATAGATATACCAATTTGTTTAATTCTCATAATTCATTCCAAACATGTTTTTCATGCATAATTAACATAATTCTAGCATTTATTTTAAGTAATTCCATACATAACTCTAATTTTCTTATACTTATGTATTAGGTATCATTTCTAACCTTCCATTTTCAATCATGTTTTCATGTGTTTCGCTTCACAATCTCATTATTTAGCATTCAATTTCACTTGTCTACCATTAATTTAAGTTTAGAAACACTTTACATATAAAAGCCCTAAGTTACATAATATTTATCAATGTTGGATGTCATATTACAATTAAAATTTTTCTCATTTAATTATTTGATACTTTTTCTTAAGTTGATTTAATCATATTCTTAACATGTAGTCAATTTATTCACTTAAATACCAAATGTTTCCTAAGTTCCATAATTGTCACCCAAATTTATTATGAACAATTATATTTTTTTCTACCTTATAATCCTTCCAAATAATTTATTTTTCATCTAATTCTATCAATTTATCATCAAATAAATTTTTGCACGTCAAATTCATGCAAATATCAATACTCACATAACCTAATTTTCATGAAATAAAATGGTATTTGTATCAACTAACCTTAAATATGCTTGAATCCATCTAATTTTCTTCTTCCCTTCCTTTTTTCCCTTATGATTCTTTTCTTCTTCTTCCTTTTTACCTTGAGGCTGAATTCAATAAACACTATATCATGAGTTTTGCACTTCAATATTAATATAAAAGTACTTAAAATCATATATTCTAACAACTTCATATAATTTCCAATCAAAAGAACTAAATTTGACTTACTTGAGATTTTTCCCCAATTTAAAATCTCCAAATTTCCAAGCCCTTTTCTTCTCCACTTACTTGAATAAGATCGAGAGGAGGTCAAATATAAAATCAAAGATGGAATTTAGGGTAGAAATTAAAAGACATGTCACATTAGGAAGGTGGAAAATTGAAAAAATTATGGAGAGAACCATATGGTTTTAAGGTGAAGAAAAGCCAGCGTGATTCCCATATAGAAATCTTGAGGAAATCTATTTTTTAGGCTATTTATATACTCATATGGATGGCTAAGATTGCTTCATCACTATTTAATCCAAAAGTCAATATTGTGCCATTTGTCACTTTCTTATTAATTCCTATTTCTCTCACTCCCACTCCATGGGTTATTGCTGCCCCATGGCTGAGTACTACTTTATGGGAATGAGTGAGTCACCACTTTACCAGAATAATTGAAATTACATCTATTTATCACCATTTCATTGGCTTTAATGTTCTTCTTACCAAATTTCCATAAAAATTGATCCAAAGTATAGAAAAATATTAATTAAACTATATTTAAAATTATGGGAAATCTGAGTTTTTTTTATACTTTTCTATGCTTAGAGGTAAAATTATGAGTCTGAAACCTAATTTTTTAAGGTTATTTAAAAAGTCATCTTTTTCTTTCAAAAAATTTTTTGAACTATTTTTAATTTGTATCATGTAATAAAAATAATTTTTTGAGCTTCATGAAATATTTTCAAGCAGGTCAAACTTTGGTTAAACCTTTTACGATAAGGATAAATTTTTTACTATGTCCTTTGAAGGTCAATTTGATCCCAATTTCAACTCAAATTATACCACTAAACTTGACATAATTTATACTTTCTAATGGTGAAATAAAATTTTTATGGGTTTCGGACGATATTAATCGCTTCGATATCACAATTCATGACCTAAAAAGTACTATTCACAAAAATTAAAAATTGGGCTATTACAAGTATTGTCTACCACTTTATATATTTCAAGCCATTTGGATTTCAACTATCTAGAAAATAAGTGTAACCAACTATTGTAAAGCAAAATTAACATGCCTTGCATAAATAGCTTATAGATAATTTGTTGTGATGCTAATGCTTGGTTTTCTCCTTATAAATTACGGTATTGTTGTATGACCAAAAATGAAAGTCATCAAGTTCATTGACCTGTAAAAGTCTCTTCTTACTTGTACTTCTGAAATAAAAATTAAGAAACTTTATGGGCTAATATGCCTTATGTTCAAGTTCAATCAGTAAGTGACACGACTTTCAAAAAGCAAGCCTAAATAGGAACATACCAATAAGGGTTTTAAATGCAGTTTGATATGCCTATGGAGGATCATCTAATCTCTATGACCAATCCTTCCTATAGTTATTAATATTCTTTTTAACAATGGATTTTAACTCCCTATTAGATCCCTCAACTTGCCCATTTGCTTAAGCATGACATGGAGTTGTGATCTTATTTTTAACAACATATTTATAAAGTAATGTTTTAAATTGGTGGTTGTTAAAATGTTTACTTTTATCACTAATAATAGTCCTAGGTGCTCCAAATCGAGTAAAAATTTTCCACCTAAGGAATTCTAACACACACTTACATCAAATGTCCTAGTAGTTATGGTCTCTATGCATTTGGTAACATAATCTACTACTACAAGAATGTACTCAAATTCATAAGAATTTGGAAATGGCCCTATAAAGTCATTTTCCCAAACATTAAAAATTTCTATTTAACATATTATTTAAAGGCATTTTGTTGCATTTAGAGACATTGCCAACTCGTTGGCACCACAAAGGTCTTAATATAATGAAAGAGAGAAGGCCAAAAGATATCTGATTACAAAAGTTTTACAACCATTCGATTTGTTCCATAATGACCCCCCTGTTTCTCGTCCATGGCACAATTTTGTAATTCCAAATTGCTCCTCCTTAGGAATTCAACATCTCAGAATTTGATCTGGACACAACTTGGACAGATAAGGATCATCCCATAAATAGTACCTCGCATCCGTTTTGAGATTCTTCTTATGCTACCATGTATACTCTTTTGGTAGATAACCTCATGCAAGATAGTTAACGATTTTAACATACTAAAAAACATACATAATAATTAAAAATATTGCACAAATTCACTCATCAGGAAATAAATCAAGAATCTCTCCCTTTTTGACATGTTTACAGTCTAATCTTTATAAATGATTAGCCATAAAGTTTTTAATTTTATTTTTATCCTCAATTTTCACATCAAATTCTTGCAACAATACCACTTATCGAATCAATCTAGGCTTTAAATCCTTCTTGGAAAAAAGATGTAGTAGTATTGTATGATCTGATCAAACTACCACCTTAGCACCAAGCAAATAAGCACAAAACTTCTCAAAGGCGAATATAATTCATTGCAAGAAAATAGCCATTTAGCAACGAAACTTAGCAATGAAAAATATCAATTTTTTGTTACTAATAAAAATAGTAACAAAAATTAGCATGGAATTAGTGGTTGCTAAATTGACAGTTGCTATTTTTTAGTAACAAAAAGTTTATTCCTTTGCTAAATTTAGCAACATAATTCAATATTCATTGCTAAATCCAACAAAGATAAGATTTGGTGAGTTGGTTAAATTAGCAATGGAATAACATTTTCGTTGCTAAATTTAGCAACGAAAAATAAATTTCCTTTGTTAAATTCATCCAACCAATAAAAACATTCACAACGGTGAAATCCATTGCCATTCCATCGCTAAAAATTATTATGATTTTTAATTATCATTTTCAACGCATAATACATATCGATAATATATTGCAAAACCACATTATCCTTAAACATTATTTAAGCAAGCACAAATAACCAAATTTTACAAACTATTACATTTCCATCTATAAGTCTCAAAAATAAATAACAAAAATAAGTTAAAAGTTGGCAATGCTTAAAATTAGAGAAATTTGTTATATTAAAAATCAAAATATAATGTTAAAACATAAAACCATATAAAAGGCAGTTCGAAAAACTATCCAAAACTGCTAATAACAGTAGACCACAACTCAAAATAAATAAAAACAAGCACCTAATAATTAATAGTGGATCATCTTCACTTGTTCCTTCTTCTGCTTCTTATCTTCACTTTCATCAATTTTCTGACCTTCCTCTTTTGTAGAGACGAGCTTCTTCCCCTCAAATTCCTTAATTTCAATAAAGTTACTAAGAATAAAAGTGACCTTCTCTCTCTTGAAAATGGATGTGTCAAAATCAAGTGAAGTCACAAGAGTAATGGAAAGAATAGGTGGTAGAGTTAGTAAGTATGATATGTAGGCTGCAATTCATTATGTGTACATATTAGTAAGTATAAGTTACAAAGGCATGGGTGATAGAGTCAAATGAAGAAGCAACATATAGCTCGAACTTAATGGCAAGAACTACCAAGAGATTTGGAATAAAATTAAAGATATTGACAGTAATGTAGCAATTAGCATATGGATAATGGCCAAGAAAGAGATGTTTATGCCCGTTACTTGGTATAAGCTAAGCTGAATGATAGAAATATATAGCATTTAGTGGATGTTGGTACAATGATAATTAAGCGAATACTGAAGTCAACCAAATTCCAACTTAGTACAGGTCAAAAAATGAAAGTTCATTTTGATAAAAATTAAGGACAGTCTTGATATGGGTAAAATTACCTTAAGCTAATTTATAGATAAAAATGTTTGAATCCCATACAAAGGAGCTCCAATTGGAAACCTGAAATCAAGCTCTATAATAAAATGAAACTTATTGAAAAATTTAACAATACTAAACATAATTTGACTATGAGAAAATGAGAGAATCCTTTAAATCATTTAGGAGAAAATATATCAAGCAATGATTTTAATGCAGTACATCATCATATTAGTAAGTTGTCTATGTGAAAAATGAGAAGATACAAAGTTAAGAAATAAGAGCTTTCAAGTTAAATTCATTCCAGCAATTAATATGCAACAATGAAATATTCTTTACCTTCTTCATCTAGTGTATTTTTTTATTTATATTATGTCTTAAACCTAAAACTAGAAGCAGCATAAACAATTACAGTTTAATAGCCCAAAGAAATCCCAAATTATTCAACAACTAATCACTTATTGAATAATTTCAAATTCACTAGAATTTAGAAACAAAACACCATTGGCATTCCAAGAATAAAAAAAAATTAGAAATGCACAGAAGGTAGGCCTAAACAAGCAAGAACACTACTCAAAGCACATAAATGATAAGTAAATTACCATTAACACTCATATCAGACACTTTGGTCTCCTAAGCTCCAAATCAAAATTCCAAAAATAGTAAATCAATAAAACACAAAAATGATTCAAAAAATGGAAAGAAATTAAACAAAACAAATTTAAATCTAAAATGAAGAAAAAGCTCTTGTGACATGCTAAGAGAGAAAGAGAGTAAAGAAAATGACAAATTCGAGTAAGAAATAAAGAAAATAAGTTAATTGAACCACCAATTTATATAATCTTATACTATATGATTAAATAAACCGAGGGAAAGATTAGTAATTAATTAATCTCTAAAACTTTAAATTAGCATTTAGACTAAAGTAAGAATAAAAAAAATAAATGCCATGTCATAGGAAACAAACATAGAAATTTAGAATCACTTTAATCAATACCCAAAATCATCTTTTAATTTTTTACCTTGACCTCCAATTAAACACAAAAATTCACTTCAATTATTGTCCAAAATCATCTCTAGTTTCTAATATGTAGACTTACAGAATAGAGAAAATAGAATCAACAAGGGAAAAGAAAAATAAGATTGCAACATTAGGCAAGGAATATAATAATAATTGAAAAAGGATTAGTTGGAAATACCTTTTTCTTGTTACTTGCTCTTTGTTTGCATGGCTAGCAGTTATCTAGCATTCTTCTTTTGTAGTTGGTTCATACATTGGCTACAAAAGTTAATTGTAGTTTGTATAAGTTACAACAACTAAACTACTAACAAAGAAAATTAATTGATAAATAAATTATTTGCAGCCATTACATTCCACTTAAATTAATGTTCCTATGAAACAAGTAATAAGCAATAAACTGGTCTTGCTGGTTGTATTAGACTTCATTTTTTTCTTTTGAAAATCCAATAGTACTATTTTTATATGATTGCCTCGAGATGATAGTAAAATTAAAAAGAAAAAGGAAGAATTTTGCTTCTAAGATTGAAATTGTAAATAAAAGTAAAAGTATGAGAGAATAAGATCTAACATTGTAAAAGAAGACAAACTAATGGGATAGTTTTGCAATACCCAAAAGAAAATAACAAGAAGAAATAACTATCTCAATTCTTAAAATCAAATTATCAATATCTTCAGCATTAAGATAAAATAAAAGAAACCGCCCTCTTCCACTATATCAAATATTTTCTTAATCAAATCAATTTTATTTTAATATAAAGTCCTAAATAATTGAATGATATCAAGTCTAAGGTATACAATAAATACAAAGGTTAAAACCATCTAGAACTAACATTTTTTAGACCATACCTAACCAAGCTAAAATAACCCTTTAGAAAACCCAAAAGAACATAGTAGGTAATAACATATGAAAATTGTAGCAACCCTATTAATACAGAAAAACAAAATTTTGTAGTACCCTAACACATGAACAATGCCCCTCCTATACAGAAATAAAGCATAAACAATACCCTCAATAAATCAAAATAAAAAAATCAAAGATGTTTAATATATTAATTGCCTTTTTTGTTCCTCATATTAAAAATATTTTTACGCTACTAAATATTTAATTTCAAACAAACAAAAGAGGTCAGACACTTCCAAATGCGAGCATTTACTTTTAATTCTACAGAAACTATATCAGCACCTCTAATAAAACTAAATTAACTCATGATATAAGCCCACACATAAACAAACAATAATCTATTGCAAATAAATAAAAGACTAAATAAAGACATATAGTTAACCATATGGTTATTAGCATATAATTGATCTTAAAAGTTAGGTTTAGATTTGTATATACATGAGGTGACTTGAGGTACATACATGAGGTGACCTGAGGTTTGTTAAGTAACAATCACAAAACCGTGCACTCTAGTGTATAATCTAAATTTTACAAAGAAAATTTCTGCAATTCAATACTTCACAATGCTAAAAATATTCATATTGTATCAATTTAGTACCCGGCGTGCCAAATATGAAAAAGATGTCCATATATTAATTTTTTCATTGTAGACATCTCTTTATGAAAAATAATGCAGGTTGCATCACTTCTACATATTCAGGAGAGGCAATTAAGAATGTTGATTGAACATGAAGATTCACTAAAAAAAATTAATTTATAAAAGTGGAGAATGTTGTAGCCGGTATCATATACCTAAGATGCATATAAAAATATTAAAAAAAAATTTCAAGGATAAATAACTTTCAAACAACTTAGAATTTAAGCACTATTAAGCATAAGATTAGTAACATTTCCATTGTACTTGTCAAAGTTATACATATTTAGTCCTGTCCAAACATATTTGGTTCTATCTAGACAATCATATTCATGATTAATTGATATTTTAGCACTTAATAAAGTAAATGAAAAGTAAATATCTTGGATGGATAATCCTTATATTTTGCATGTTAGTTCTACATCCAATGAGTTAAGTTTAAAGCGAAACAATTGTAAAGGGTAAGTATGAAAATAAAAAATTGGCACTCATAAAATAATAGCCAAATTGACATGGCATAAAGCAAACGCAATCCAACATAAGGCAACATTAGTTAACCCAGTGGAAGCAACAATAAAGGAGGCATATAAAATAAAGAAAAAAACTTTCTTAAAGGAGAAGAATCGAGAAACTAAACCTTGACGTGTTTCCATTAGGTACTTAATGGAGCTATATAAAAATATACTATTCCTTGGTTGAGCAATATTACAATCGTTCAGGGATAACAAAAATAATTTAAAGACTTACATGGGTACCATCTTTTCCAACTAATGGAGAATCATTTGTCACCAAAGGTCACGAAAATTGTTGGAGGGACCAACTTAATGGCTGGTAATGTATTCATGACCTAGAACGTATACTATAATTAAGAATAAACCCTCAAAAGTATTAAGCATTAGATCCAAAGTAAATCATGCATTATACCACTCAAGGGGAAATGAGGGAAATAAAAGATAGAATCACTTAATATAACAAAGAAAAGGGATACCTTTTTATCAAGGAATGCACCCAAAGCTTGACAAAGGCCAATAGTAGTAGTGGACTTGCCTTCACAAAGAGGTGTAGGCATAATCCCTCTAAATACCACATAATACCCATTTGCTGATCCCTCAAGCTCATCAAGCATAGAAAATAAAACCTACACATCATGAATTAAAACACAAAACTTTTACCTTAGATCTCAAAATAATTTAGTGATAAAACAAAAACACCTCAATAGCTGGCTTTAAGGGCGTCAAATGTCTATTTCATCTATAAAAATTAAAGAAAAATCAAGAATTCATAGCCGATTAGTTGAAAGAAGAAAGGAATGATAGGGGGCATTATATGAGAAGAAAGGGCATCTTTGTCAAAAAGGAGATAAACATTAAAATTTCCTATTAAACAAGTAAATTAACCAAAAAGACAAGACAAAATCGAATCAAGCAATATAGTGGGGCTAATACTAGGTTGAATAGGAATACACGACGAACATAAATCTGATACAACAAGTGATGCCAGAGGACTGGTGGTCTGAAATCGCTCGATGTTAATCCTCTCTACTTTAAAACCGTATCTCCCAAATCTTATCTCTGTAATACTTCCTTTAATAGTATTAATGGTGGTATAATCGACATTATAGGTCATGTTGTTTCTGTTAGTAAAGCTATTGTTTTTAGCATCAGAAGCGGAGAGATAGGTTTTTAAGATAGTGTATAGGGGCTGGCGGAGATGGGTTAGGATCCATTACCGAAAAAAAATTTCTAAAATGATGGAGAAGGCAATGAGAGAGAGGAGGGAGAAGAGAAGGGGATGTAACCGATGGAAGCAAAAGATAACAATATGGCTGGGGAAGAAAGAGGAAAAATTAAAACCAAAAGGGAAAAGGAGAAAATTATTTATACCTAGGGCAACAATGAATTTACAAATGAAAATGAAATTTCATTGCTAAAATGACTGAATGATAATTTTTCTTAAAATTCATATCTTTTATAATGTAGGCAAACACTCTTTACTTTCTTCTGGTTCATGTTTTTTGTTTCTTTTCTTATCTAAGCACTCCATCAACCATTATGTACATAATTCATAGGGGATAAAAGGATCATTCGTTTAATTTGATATCATGAAATAGTGCCTTTTTTGCTATCATAATTTCCTAAGCTATTCGTTTAATTTGATATCATGAAATAGTGCCATTAAATAATAGATTCATAACATTCCATGTCATTCTTAAAATATCTTATGCCATGGATAAATCAAAGTCTTGTTAGTTTATATGAATTTTTAAAAGAAGTTTCGTGAATTTTTGAACCTTGTGGTTTAGCTTAATTAACTAGCTCATTATGAGAAAAAATTAAAAAAAATGATTAGAGATTTCATATATTTATTTGGTTTTAGGGCATTGTTGGGGGAGCTGCTATGGCGATTATTCACTTATGGTGCCTGTACTTGAAAGGTCCAGTGTATGTAGCAACATTTATGCCGTTGTCTATTGCCATTGCTGCTGCTATGAATTTTATATTTTTTGCGATGCTCTTCATCTTGGCAAGTATTTATCATTTTATTTTTATGAGTTTTGAACAACTAACTAATTTATTTTTGATATTCAGAGTTGCCGTTGTTGGTTTTGGTGGAAAAGGGATGGCATTGAGTAGTAGTAATCTTTCATTGGGTAATTATTTTGTATATTTAAATTATTTTATTTTGAGTTACAAATTATATGAGTATAATTATCAATTATTAATATATTTTTTTAGGTGATAATTTGTGATTTTGACGATTGAACTTAGGCTCGATGGAATGAAGATATTTATTTAACGGTTTTTGTAGTATTATTTAGTATGTATTTTGAAAGTATATCTTTAATTTTGGAATTGTATTTTGTATGTTTTGGATGTTTTATTTTAGTATATTAAAATTTGTAATATTATATAATTTTTAGGTACAATTTTTCATTTTTTTAATTAGATTATGTTTTTCGGTTTGTTTGGTTAATCGAACCGATTGAAAAAATTGGTTTGATTATTTATATATTTCGATTCGGTTCAGTTTGGTTTAACAAATCCTTCAAACTTTTGTTTTCGGTTATTTCAGTTCAGTTCGGTTATTGAACCAAACCGACCGTTGCATAGGGTTATTATTAACTCTTTTATTCGATGCTTAATAAGAGTATATTCTATTATGTACCTATCTTAATTTGATATTGAGACTAAGTCACTTTTGACTTATGACTTAAAGGCCATGCCTCTTATATTTTGGTACCAATGGTACCTTCTGATCTATTACCCATTACCCACATTTAGAGAAAAATACCAGGCCACTTAATAATATTTTTTATTCATTTCTATTATGATCTATTATTACTTTACTCAGGTTTTAATTATGTTAGTAAAGATTCAGGTGGCTATCTTGCTTCAGGTTATACTCTAGTTGACTATTGAATTATGTATTTAAGTAGTTAATGTCTCTTAAGTTAATTCATAAATTAAATAATATGCTTTACTTATAATATTATATTATATTATATTATATTATATTATATTATATTATATTATATTATATTATATTATATTATATTATATTATATTATATTATATTATATTATATTATATTATATTATATTATATTATATTATATTATATTATATTATATTATATTATATACCATCAGGTTTAGTTTTAGCTCGTACTAAGTTTTATGCTTAGCATGTTAGCTTTTTATTTGTGCAGGTGTTAAACTTTTTTGAAGTTAAGGCAAAAGTCGGGACAACTACCATCTCACAACTTAGAAAATAGGAAATGAAAATTTAAATTGTTTCATTCATATACCCAATAGGCATATTTTCTAAAGATCTATTAAAAGTATATCAATAAAATAATTTTAGATATTATGATAACTTTATGTCAATTAATTTGGTTATAGACACCCTTGTTTCCTTTTAGAGGGTAATAGGATGTGACATAGTTAACATAAGTGTGGTTCTGAATAACCACATGATAACTTATATATGGATAAGGTTAATAGTTGAACACCCATATATTCTCCTAGGGGTTATTAGGGTGTTACACCAAGTCCAGTCATTCTTAAATTTGAACCGTTTAGATTTACATATATAATAGTCAAGAATGGGATTATGATCGTAAGAGGATTGATCAATATTACTAACCGAATAACAAGGGAATCTTAAAACCTAATCCACAATACTCGATCAAGTTTCTCATATATGAACCCATCCTCATTGTTGCCTCCTTGCCATGTAAACCCATACCCCGTCATGCCTAAATCCACCAAATTAACATCATCCACTGCATTTTCGAAGCCCACTACAAGAAAAGGGGGTATTAGTGACCAAAATTAACGAAGGTAAAAATTTTCGGTCCCTGAAAATATAATAATAGAGACCGGATTTTTTTCCCTTCATCAAATCTCATTTTTGGGCCCGAAAATAGGGAAGGTAAAAATTTACGGTCCTTGAAACTGAATAATCCGGTCCCTAATTGCCAAGCTACACACGGGAATATATCCCACTTTTTATTTTTCCCTTTAGACCCATACTATAAAAACCCTTAGAAAACATTTTTCCCTTTAGACCCAAATCGTAAAAACCCTAAAAGAAGCCCCAAGTCTCTCTCAACCCAGATCATTCTACCAATCTCCAATGAAACCCTTCTCCTACCTTTTTCTTTACTTCACCATTAAATAATCCTTAAACCTTTTGATTCTCTTCTAGCTTTACTACACAGTCAAAGAAACTTACTTCAATCCTCAAACAAGGTATAAATCACTGATCTTACTTTTTGTTTTAATTTCCATTTCTTTTATGTAATTGCTTCGGATTTCAAGCTTCATGAACTTGAAATGCGATCTATTTTGAGTATCCTCCTCCACTTGAACACTATTCTATACTTCTGTAAGAAATATATTTGGCTTTTTTTAAAATTTTTTTTAACTCTGTGTTGTAGAGAGTGGTACCCGAGAAATAGAGGCTTAGCTCATAGCTTAAGTTAGCTTCTTTATTTTTTGCTCCTCTCTCTCCATAATAGCCATCTATATACAAAAATTACAATATTTTTTTTATTTTCCTGACATTTTTGCTGAAATCCAAAATGAATTTTTGCATAGAGTATAAAAGTATTTGGTAAATTTTTCCATTTAGTTGTCGGCTGCTAACTTTTAGTTCCAAATAGTTGCCGTTTCAAATGCTCCATTTTGAATCAATTTCTTATATTCCTGTTGACATTTGATTCAGTTACAAAAGAGAGAGATGGCTTCAAACCCCCAAATCTTTGATTTTGAAGATTTTGTAAAGCATAAGGACAGAGGTTGGATTCTAATTCATAGTAAGGTCAGTTCCCAGTTCTAACTCAAAACCCTATTGTCTACAGATGACGGAATTAGAAGCTTTAATTACAATTCTTAAATTTTATTTTAATAAATGAATTGATTTTTATAAATATCTATATCTGCACATTTGACACAATGTAGAGACATTAGAAGAGAAGTATTATATTTATATGTTAAAAGAAGTATGCTATTTGTATGTTAAAAGACTTGTAAGACTTATCAGCTTTAGTGTTGGAAATATGACTTGAAAAATGATCTTGCCATTTCTAGCATCATTTCTATTTCTCCCTTATACTACATAACATAATCATTAACATTTCTATTAAATTCAGACTCTTAAGTTTGATCAATACCCTACTAATTCCTGATTATTAAATCAACAAAGACTGAGAATACAGGAAAGGAAAAAAAAGGTTCACGCAACATAGTTCATAGCTTCTTTCTTGATGTGCTGATTATTATAATAATAAATACCTGCAAAAGTTGTAAACACTTAAAAACTAAATGATATAAAAATTTAAAGAATCTCCAAAAAAAGGGGAATAAACAGGAAAAAATCAAAGACCTCTGGCCATTTACAAGTAGATTAAACTTGGGGTTTATCAACCATACACCTGAAATTAATATTTACATGTAGATTTTTCAATGGTAAAATAATTGACCCTCATCTATTTCTTTCTTTCAAATAACATAAGACTTCTTCCATGGTACATATTGATTGTTGTGCTTCCACATTCTGGTCCTGTCCTTTGAGGCTCTGCTGTCCTATTTTTTTATAGGGGGTGCTGTGTTCTTTTCCTTGATTATAGGCCTTTTGTTCTTTGATATGAGGATGCTGGTTTTTGTGCAGCTTCTTTTGTCTTTAGCTGCAGTTTTTTAGGTGGTAGAAATATATTTAATGGTGAAGTAAAGAAAATTACTTCTTCCATCCCAAACTGATATTAATATATATACACTTTTATTCACAAAAAGTAAGGAACATTAGTTATTTTAGTTAGATATGTAACCAACTACTCATATTTTAATTGAGAGATGATGGCATTAAAAAATAGACATTAATGTTAACATTGTCTTTATGTGTAAACTATGAAAAGCCAAATTAGGATTAGCCAAACTGATATTAATATTAATATTAATATGTGTAAACTGATATTAATATTAACCTTCTCCTACCTTTATGTGTAAACTGATATTAATATATATTCACTTATATTCACAAAAAAGTAAGGAACATTAGTTATTTTAGTTAGAAATTTAACCAACTACTCATATTATAAGTGGTACCTAAGACAAATAAACTTGAGGATGATCTTTTCTTCTCTGCTATTCTATAAAAGCCAATCAGGAGATAAAATATTAACATTGTCTTTATGTGTAAACTATGAAGAAATGGACAAACTTTGCAGAAATGCAAAAAGATGAATGCTTCACCCCTGCCATGTACATTTAGACATTTATGGACATTCATTAAGAAATGGAACTTCCTAAATACATTTTGTCATGCAAACAGATGCCCTAACCAAAGTGGGAGAAATCTGACTCTTAGAACAATAAGTAAATGAGAAATTGACATTACATAAATAAATCTCTAAAAATTTGAAAACCACATTAGAAAACCCACAGCTCTAACTCCCAAAGCTTCAACAACTGGAGGATGAAAGGCACTAGCAAATCTCCTACACCACTTTCACTTTGATTAGAATCCTTGCAAATAGCTCCATCCGAGTTCATCTTTAGCCACCCCACTCTCTGGTTTAGTCCAAAAATTTTATCTCTGCATATTAGGGGAATTGGACCTTATCCCTCTAGCTTTCTAAGCAAAACACTATTTAGCTAAATAAGCAACATCAAAATTCACCACCTCAGCACATGCCACATTCATAGTTTCATTGAATTCGACACCCTCAACAAAAAAATCAGCTCCTCAAAAATGAATAAATATTCCCCTACTAAATAGTGAATACTGACTATTTTTTTTCAAATAAATAAATTTTTTAATTCTAAGAAATAAAAAAGAGAAGTGGTCCCGAATCCACTTCATCATGTAATTAAAAATAATAACAAAAAAAATTATGCAAACTTGTAGATACAACTACAAGTTTCATCTCTAAGACTCTAATGGTCCAATGTTATGCCCATCATATGTACACTTTATTAAAACATAAATGCTTCATTTCTCTGATAACATTTCAATTGATAAAATTAATTTTAATTTTAGTTTTAAGTCTTTTACTTTTCCATTTCTCTCTATAACACACAATATAAATGCCTTAATACATAATTTGCTACTTGCGCTTTAACTAATTCAATATTGTTTTTACTTTTTATTTCAATTTTTTAATTACTAAATGACCACTTTTCTATATTTCTAAATTTCTCTATTTTTTTAGGTTCATGTCAAGGGATTTGAGCTTTGAGCTGTTTGCTTTGTTTGGCTTGTTTGTGCATTGGCTGGGTAGGAGATTTTGCAGGTTCTGTTATTACTTTTTGGCTCCTATTATTGTTAATTGATCTATCTTTTGTTTATCTTGAAAGTGATTTTAACTTATTTGTTTCAATTTTAGAAACTGAATAAGCCTAAATTTTAGTTTTGGAAAATTGTTATGTTGGTGTAATTTAGCTATAATTTCGATGGACACTTTTTGATATCTGCGTTTTTTGTGCTGTTCATAAAACAATGAAATTGCCATGTCCTGAAATGATAATGAGCTGATGTCATTGTTTTCGTTTATTGTTATTATGAAAATATCATGAAATGATGTTATTGTTTTCATATATTTTTATAATGAAATTATCATGAGCTGATGTTATTGTTTTCAACTTGAGCTTTGATATTAAACAGAATAGTTCAATAACAAGCTGTTTGAAAAATTTTAGTTCGACACAGACTTTGAATGCAGAGGACAAGTTTGTTTGTGACAAGTGCTGCAGGTATGAATTTTTTGGGTCTATAGTTAGGTCTCTACTAGTTGGATTAAATTAATGTTTTCTATTGTTTTGTAAAGTAATTATATCTTTAAAATTTAAGCCAACATAAAATCAATGTATAATTAAGCCATATAAACTCATCTATATACTTTAATTAAGCTATACATCGATAAATAATATTAGTAACTCATATACCTAAGTAAAAATTCATAGTAATTAAATGAAAAAAATTTGGATTAATGCATTTACTAACCTTGAAATTTGTTTTAACATTCTTTTCCTTTTCCTTTATCTTTAGATCCACCTTGACCTTCCTTGTTCTCTACAATAAGGTTATGGCACCCAACAAGCAGTGGATGCAATTAGTTAATGCTTGGTTTGATGAAGTATATTTGGTTGGGGTGCAAAAAGTTTTAGACTATGCTTTTAAAAGAATAGGAGAACAAAATGAAATATGATGTCCATATGTAAAATGTTTTAACATAACTTTAGGAACACGCGAGACAGTCGAGTTACATTTGAGCATCCATGGAATAATTCAAAATTATACCTTTTGGTATTACCATGGCGAATTGTTAGGTGAAACAGAATCATATTACAAAGATGAAGATGATAATGATTTAGGAAAGGACGGTAGTGAGGATGAAATTGAAGGGATTTTGGGAGACCTATATCCAGATTTTGATGTAGATATAATGAATAGTAGCAGTGATGATTTACTTAACGAGGAACCAAATGTTGAAGCAAAAAAATTTTATAGGCTTTTGAGGGATTTCGAGGAGCCATTATATTAGAGTTCAAAGTGTTCAAAGCTTTCTACTTTGATTAAATTACTTCACATTAAAAGTCTTGGTCATTGGAGTAATGAGTCATTTACAATGTTACTAAAAATGTTAAAGGAAGAGTTGTCACCTAATGGATCCAATTTGCCAAATTCATAATATGAGACTAAAAGGATAATTCGAGATCTCGGGCTATCTTACAATAAAATTGATGCTTGTGTAAATGATTGCATGTTGTATTGGAAAGAAGATAAATTTCTTGACTCTTGCACAGTTTGCAGTGCATCTAGATGGAAAATGATAAAAGATAGTGGAGAACCTAAGTGTAAGAATGGTAAGAAAAAACCTTCGAAGACTTTATGATATTTCCCTCTATAGCCTAGGCTTCAAAGGTTATTTATGCCTACAAAGACTTTTTCTCTAATGAGATGGCATCAAGATAAAAGAGTTGATGATGGATTAATGAGGCACCCAGCTAATTCAATGGCATGGAAGTCTTTTGATGAACTACACCCATCATTTGGTTTCGAGCCTCGTAATGTTCGACTTGGACTTGCCAGTGATGGATTTCAACCATTTGGAAACTCAAAGTCCCCATATAGCATTTGGCCCGTGGTACTTATTCCTTATAACTTACCTCCTTGGTTGTACATGAAACAATAAAATTTCATTTTGTCAATGCTTATTCCTGGTCCACATAGTCCTGGAGATGCAATTGATGTTTATCTTCAACCTTTAATAGAGGAGTTAAATGAGTTATGGGAAATTGGTATTGAGACATATGTTGCATCAACTAGAAAGAATTTTAAGTTGCATGCATCATTGTTATGGACCATCAATGACTTTCCAGCTTATGGAAATTTATCTGGATGGAGTACAAAAGGGAAATTAGCATGCCCATGTTGCAACAAAGACATTTGCTCAATTAGATTAGCCAATGGTAAGAAGCAGTGTTATATGGGCCATCGGCATTACCTTCCTTTTAGTCACAAATGGAGGAATGATAAGAAGTCATTTGATGGCACTGTTGATCGAAGGTTATCCCTAAAAATGCATTCTGGTGTTGAGATACTTAATCAAGTGCAAGACCTTGATGGAATAAAGTTGACAAAAGATCATAAAAAGAGAGTTAAGATATCACATGATGATTGAAATGATAATTGGAATAAAAAGAGTATAGGAAAACTCTCTTGTTGTGTCATAATTTAGATGTGATGTATATTGAGAAGAATATATTTGATAATATCTTTGGTACAATCTTGAATATGAAGGGAGAGATGAAGGACACCATCAAAACTCGACTAGATTTACAAGTAATGAACATTAGTCCGGAATTGCATCCAATCAAAAAGGGAGATAAATATGAATTGCCTGATGCACCTTGCACATTGTCGCATGAGGAGAAGCATAAATTGTATCATTTCTTAAAAATTTAAAGGTCTTGGATGGATTTTCATCGAATGTTTCTCAAAGTATAAATGTTAAAGATCATAAGATTTCTGGTATAAAGAGTCATGATTGCCATTTGCTTATACAAAATTTACTCCCCATAGCTCTACGTGGTATGATGTCTAAATTAGTGTGTGAGCCACTTATTGAATTGTCTTATTTTTTTAATGTGCTTGGGGAAAAGGTTTTGAGTATGGAAGATTTAGAACAAATTGAAGCGCAAATTCCTATAACTCTTTGCAAGTTAGAAAAAGTCTTTCCTCCTTCATTTTTTTATGTCATGGTGCACTTGCCTATCCATTTAGCTAATAAAGCCCAAATTGGTGGCCCCATTCATTATCGGTGGATGTATCCCATGGAACGATGGTTGCATTTTTTAAAATCTCTCATTGGTAATAGGGCTTGCCCAGAAGGTTCTATTGCAGAGGGTTACATTGCCATTGAATGTATGACCTTATGTTCAGGATATTTGCATAAAATGGATACAAAGTTCAATCGGCCTGAACAAAATTATGATGGTGGTGCAAAGGATTCTGATGGAGGTATATCTTTATTTAATCAACCTAGCAGAGTCTTAGGAGCTAGAAAATATTTTGATATGCAAGCTAATGAATGGGATCAAGTGTATATATATTTTTTGAAGAATTGCGATGAAGTTCTACCATTTTTAGAGTATACATTTATTTATTTTATTCATTAATGATTTAACTTCCTTTTTTATTATTTTTAGCTTTGAATGACATGTGATTTGCCTTGATTTGTTAGAGATTTTTCACAAATTTATATGGATACTTTTGAATACCTTTCTGATGCGGAATGGAATAAACAATTCATTGAATGGTTTAAAGTTAAGGTAAGTACCAAGTAGATATTCAATATGGCAATTAGGTGTTTTAGTGCTACTTTTAATGTCTTTAAGATAATTGTTATAGGCTGCAGAATTGAGTGAAGAGAATGGTAGTCGAATAACGGAAGATTTGCTTTCTCTATCACTTGGTCCCACCCAATATGCCTCGCATTTCAATGGATACATTATGAATGGATATAGGTTTCATGTTGAAGAATATGATAATGGTTTAAGAACCCAAAATTGTGGAGTTGTTGTAGTTGGTGAGAATGACAAAAAAAGTGGGAACATTGATTACTATGGAGTTCTAACTGATATTATTGAATTACAATTTCTCATAGGCAGAAGAGTTGTTTTGTTTAAATGTAAATGGTTTGATGTATATGATGAAATAAAAGGAATTAAAAGAGATGAATATGACATTATAAGTGTTAATTAGGGGCAATTTTTGAGAACAAATGAGCCCTTTGTATTAGCAGAATAAGCCTCGCAAGTATTTTATGCTAATGATAATGTCAATAAAGGTTGGAGTGTGGTGAGAAAGGTGCAACCACATGATTCCTATGAGGTCATGCAAAAAGAGGATAATGGTATCGATGAAGTCAAAAATTTAACTCAAAGTAAAAGAAAAAGAATAGATGGAGGTAGTGGTAACCATTATAATAATTTTTACAGTATTTTTAGTATTTGAAAATTCATGACACAATATGTTAATTCCTTATCCAAGCTGCCCCCTTAATACTTATTAACTTATCATGACTTTCTTCCTTATATTTTTTACTTATTTTTTCAGATAGAATATGAAGTCAACGATTGGAAATGGGATGGCATCAAATTCAAAGGCTACCAAACATGCATTTCTTCCACCTGGTGCTTTAGGACGGGGATGAGGACAAGGGTTGAGATCTTTATGCTCAAAAGAGGCATTTAAAAAAACAATCCTATTGGTTCTAAATCAAGCCATGTTCCATTTGTTGATTATGGAATTCCATCATCCAAGAACAACCCTTTTGTACTTGATCAGGAATGTGTGTAAAACAATATTGAAGACGAAATTCATATGCATCAAGCTGATCTTGGGATGCAAGAAAATGAAGGAATTCAAGATAATCAGTTAATGCAAGACAGCCATGTAGATGTACAGGTGAATATAGGAGTACAAGTTGATCAAGTGTCTCAAGACAACCATCAAGAGATAGAAAACAACCTAGGAGCAGTATTTTCAATCTTTTTTTAACCAATTTACCTTAGCTTATTATAAAAAACTTTAATAGATATAAGACTGAACAGTATCTCAAGACTGAGCTTTCATACCTCTTCTTCATACTCTCTTTTTACTGTTCACTTTTTATGATTGTGGCCACCAACTATATAGGCCACTGCATCATATCACTATATATGCATTTTCTTTATTCTTTTTATATATATTTATATGTTTTCCCCTTCCATTGATTACACTATGCAACTGCTGAACCTTTCATTTCATTCAACGTGCATCAAAAGATAGATCAAATTGAGTTTAAGGTTTATTTTACATGTTAAAACATAGCTTAATGTAAGTATTTGTTTAAAAAACACTTTTTAATGATGCAAAATCCCTGAATCCATTTGTATAGTAGAATTTTATGTTCAATTATTTTCCTAAAAAATTTAGCCTAAGATAAACAAAAATAATAATTACTCCTTTCATTTGATATATGATATCTTGTGTTATATTTTTGGTTTTGTTATTGGCAATAACTACATTTGGATCAATAGGCTTTGAGTAGGCTATGTGATTAGTATAGTTAGCATCCCCTGTTCTTATTTGCTTACTTCTTTCCCTTATCCATTCATATGCACGAAAATTAATATTGTTTTGCTTTGCACTTCCTGCCCTTAGCCATTGCTGTAATTTCTACAATATACCAGCAACTACCATAATCAAATCCCTGTCCATATTAACCTTAAATTTTTCATCACTAAAACAAAACAAATCACCTAAAATTTGCCAACATCGCAACCAAGAACCACCCATAAAGATATATAAATCACTATCTTTACTATCTTATAAATATACCTAAATCTAGGTGCTGGTAAATACAAGTTTGAATAGGGAGGAGAGAGGTTGAAGATCTAGAGAAGAAATAGAGAAAGGACAATAAGGTTGCTTAGAAAATGATTCCTAATCTTAATGTCTAATGTCTTATGCAAGTTCGTGATCCCCATTAGCCAACACTAATGTAGCTCTGCTACTCAATTTTTGTTTAGTTTTTTGGTACATCTGATGTTTATTATCTAGTTTTAGCTAACTGAATTTGATACCATGCATATTACTTGACTTATCAACAAAAACAAAACAAGATTAAAATTTATATTCATAGGTATGAAATGAGTTTTTTCCATTTTTCAAATATTTTGTTTCCATTAAATTTTTTTTTACTTTTTATATATTGCTTATTTGGGCATATGTAGGTTCAGTTTCTATGCAATAAGCAAAAAAGGTGTGAGGACAAAATAAGTGCAAAGAAGTTATAGCACTTAAAGTAGGGCAAAAGCTGAAAGTGACTTTTTCCAATAATCGAACTGTTGGGAACAATCATGCACTATTCATAAGACATTTGGGAAAAATTATTCGTGATCGTAATAATTGTCCGCTTGGGGTATCATCATGGAATAAGATTTCAAAAGAAAAGATTGAACACATGTGGGCTTCTGTTATGGTAAATATATCAATTATTTTTTGCAATAAAGTTATTACTTAAAATCAAAACAATATATGTGATTTTGCTTCATACTTATTTTAATGGATTTGATTTCTTATTTTAATTTCTATTTTTATGTTGATTATTTGGTGGTGTTGGTATTTAAATGACATACTTGAGAATTGAAAAACTAAATTGATTTCTTAATTTTATTGTAGGATAAATTTGAGAACGATGATATGAATTTTCATCGTGAACATATTTTGGAATGGAAGAATGAGTTGTGGAACAAATGGAGGGGAAACTTGTATGCAAAATATGTTCGTGGTAAGCCAATGCATGACGCTATTAGAAATACACCTAAGACAGTATACAAAAAAGCAATGGGTGTGGCTTGTTAAGGAACATTTTTCTTCTAAAAAATTTAAGGTTTGATATAGAAAATGGTTGAAAAATTTTGTTTTTTATTTATTATCTTTACAATTGGAAATATTTATGGTATTCATATTTTATGTTTTTACATTAATATAGGCAATAAGTGAAAGAAATGCAGCAAATAAGGCTAAGCTTACCATGCCTCACCATATTGGTAGCAAGCCTATTAGAGAATTTATTTATCAACTGGTCTTAAGAAAATATTTATATGTTATAAACTATTCTCTTACCTTTTCATATTCTGAATTTTTTTTCTACCATAACACAAGCTTCCCTTATAATGTTATCACATCCATCTTGTGTGGCTTGATTTTTGTACTTTTCAAATCTATCAACATCAATTGCCATGGCTTCACTTGAGTCTTTCTTGTTTTTGTACTCTGACTGCTTCATGGGTGGAGATTCCCTTAACCATTGGTTGCTAAATGATGCTATTTGTCTCTTGTTTGTTGCTAATGGATTCATCAAATTGTCAATTCAATACTTGAGCAAACTTATGGTACAATTTTCGGGCATTGAAAGTCGTTGTGTCCTAGCATCGTACATAAAAAACAAATAGTTGGCAAATGTTGATACTTGAACTCAACAATTACCTATACCCCTCTCGCCTTTTTAATCTTCATCTCATGTCTAACTGGCTTATTAACATCTATGGCTACTCATATACGTGTAAGGCCCCTAACATGACCCTAATTTAATTTGCATATTATTGTAATTAAGTAAGGGGGTAAATTAACATGTTATTATGTTAATTGCATGAAAATATAATAAAAGAGTATGGTTTAATGTTAATTAAGGATGCAATTGAGGATAAAGGTATTAATTTGGGGTTAATTGGTATTTTTGGCATTTTGGTGGCCAATTGTGTAGAGAAGCATTTAATTCAAGGTTAAATTGAAAGAATGCTAAAATGGATAGGTTAAAGTTTGAAAAAAGAATTAGTGGAGGGGTTAAAGTCTAACATGCATAAAGGCTTGTGGCATTTGTGTGACATGAAAATGATGAAGGACTAAAGAGGAGATTGTCATGTGGGTATAAAAGGCTTGGGTTAGAGAATTTGATTGTGAGAATCGGCATTTGTTGAGAGCAAAACCAGAAATTCATCTTCTTCTTCCTCTTTGATTTCCATAGATTTATCTCAAGCATTTAGATGTTAATGGTGCATGTTGGTTAATCAAGAGTTTAAGGCTCTAAGCTAAGGTAATTAAACTCTCATTTTAACACTTCATCATCACCATCTTCTTCTTCATTTTCTATTGACTGAGAATATGTCATTTGCTGGAAATGTATGTTCATGGTGATGGTATTTATGAAGGAGAAGAGGAAGGAAGAAGGATCAAAGGAAAGGAAATTGATAGAGGTTGAAGACATTGGGTTTATCAGCCAAGGTATGGGAATTTAGGCCATTCATATTGCATGTAAAAATGGATTACTGGAAGTGAATAGAATTTACAGAATTGAATTTACGTTTTTCTGGAAGTTTATCGTTGAAAGGTTGAAGAAGATAGACTTGCCGAGTCGTGAATGACTTCACGAGTCGTGAACATCAGTCCGACTCGTGAAGCTCTTCACGAGTCGTGAAGTCGAGTCTTTCTTCTTCACTCGTGAGCTTCTTCACGAGTCGTGAAGTTCAGCTTTTCTTCCTCACTCGTGAGCCACTTCACGAGTCGTGAAGTATAGTTCCTTCTCCACTCGTGAACCCCTTCACGAGTCGTGAGAATCACCTTATTTGCTTCACTCGTGAATCCCTTCACGAGTCGAACTCCTCTTCACTACTGAATGACCTGTCTTGAATGTTTTGCTCATAAGTTGAGTTATAGAACAGCAAATTGAGTGATTCTTTTTGCATTGAAAAATAGACTTCCATACCTATATTTCACATGAAGAAACCAAAGCTTAAATCTGTCTCTATGTACATGTAATCTATAGTTGAATCCGGACTAGTTTTCTAGACTACTCTATGTAACAGAAATGGCTAGTATGAATAGATTGTTGCTACACTTGATAATATGATTCTTTAATTGATTGAGACAGTTATTTGCTTATGTGATAGAAAGTTAAATGTATAATGCATGTAATATGACTGTCAATGAAGGAATTGTATGCATACACATGCTTTCATTTATGAATATGAATAAAGACTAGAAGGGAATTATCGAACCCATACATGTAAATCTTATGACATGTAAGTGCACCTTTTTATATGCACTTGTGATATGAAAAAGAGAATAATAGCATGACCTTGGCATGTGTATATGCCATATGAAAACATGTTGATATTTTGTATAGCACATGACTTGAATGATGATAAAGGTATATTTATATATGTGTTGGAAACATGCTCATAAGAATAAATCGACTATATGCGAATGTACCCACAGGTATGTACATTTATGATTATGTATATGAGTATATGAGCATGTATTTGCCTATGAGATAGAAGATGAATTAGCATGACTATGAACATGTGAAATTCTTAATGATGGCATGATCAAGTCTATGATATGATGATTATATGTCATGCTTATATGATATGATGCAAATGATACAGTCATACAGATATAGATGAGCCAGATATATATATCTTGGCATATGAAATGTGCATGTATCTGATTATGCACCAGAGAATTCACAGGTTGATAAGACTATGCATATGTGCAAATAGTATACTATGAATACAGTATTAAAATGTGAATTGAACACGAATATAGTTCCGCCTGCGATAGAGTTTTAGATGTGGATAGATAGGCGCCTATAGGGAAATTGCAGCTGCCATAGTTGGCCCATTTGGGTCCATAGTTTATGATCCTGTTTGGATCATGATCAGCCCCGTTTGGGTCTATAGATTCGATATCTTCGGATATCCCTCATTTGATACCATTGTGTCCCATCCCTAGTTCCCGCATCCACTGTAAAGCTAAGGCAGGCTAAACGTTATTCATAGTAATGATTAAAAGTAAACAGTTAAAGTTATTTGACTAAAGATTGATATGTGGCTTATATTGTTGGTTTACCACAGGAATTATGCTTCAATTGAATATGTTCACATGGAATATTGCCATCTATATGAATTATGGAAAAAGAAATATGTGTTTCTCTCTCTTGGGTACAATGCTTTTGTACATGAGAATATGCTTATGCTTTAAAGTGTATGTTATTGTTGCCATGTTATGTTGGACATGTTGATTATAGTATATGAACATATTGTATATGTGTATGTTTTGATGGCCTTGTGTATGGCCATCCATTTGTAGATATTCCCCACTAAGCTTTATAGCTTAGCATAGGTTATTTATCCGTGTAGGTACCTTCTAGAAAGACTTTTGCTCAGGGACGTTCTCTGCATCAAGAAGGGCCAACCATCGACTTATAACCTTGATGTAGGATGTTTTTTTTTTGTAATACAACTATCATATGTTTTGCATAATGGCCAGTCATATTTTGATATGTATATAACCTATGTGGGATAATGTAACTCACTAGTAGTAAAGCTACGAAAGAACATGTGTGCATGTGATATGCATGAAGAAATATCCATATAGTTAGTATTCATGATACATGTGATAATAGGGTATTTGCATAAGGGGTGCTACAATACGTATGTAATTATGCCACATTCCTAATAAATTTTTTGGGTACGCACTAATGAATCCTCTAATAAAAATTACCAATACTCTCAACCACCTTAACAGATACAAAGTTAGTAGGAAGTTTGCAAACTTACACCTAAATGCTGCCCCAGTTCAAAGGAATGTTTGTAGGTTTGATTATTGGCTTGGATACGATTAACTAGCAAAAGCTGATTATCAAATGTCCCTCGACTTATGAAAGAACTAAAATATAAATGGATTAGGGTTCAAATCTTTGATAAATACCCCCATACCTGGTCTCTATAAAGCAGTAAGAGTTTGTTTCATAGCGTGGATATTAGTGATCTTTTTTATCAGAAAGCGACCCACAAGACTCCATCTTAAGTTGACAGCATGATCATCCACTTCATCATCTTCAATGATAATGCCATCATTTTTTTCATTATTGATAGTTAGATGTGTGTATTGCTCATTGATAACACTAATATTCTCTTATTTGTTACTCATAGTAGAAGAAGGATCTGAAAAAAAACTAGAAAATTTATTTTAGCACAATAAGTTGACACCGAGGTCTAGGTCTTTGGTTTAGAACACCATTTTAAGATAACCATATTATCCAATTTTAATGTTGATTGTGTTTGTCCTATATGGGAATTTTCTTTTCTTCTTCTTCTTGTTTTTTTTTTCATTAATCGTTATCTAGTTTGGGTCCAGAGAAAAGTTAATTTCTGGACCTAATTAAGATAATGAAAGTCGTTCTAGTTTTGTGGCATATAGATTTTCTATATGCCCTATTTGCTTTAATAGTGTCAAAAAGCATAAATATACGTATCTATAATTATTACTCTTTCCTCTTTTCACCCTATTTTAATAAATCATTTTTCTGTTTTATTTCAGTTCATTTTAAATATCTTTTTTTAATTTAAGAAATAAATTTATATATAGATATTTATTTATTATATATTTTATTAAAATTTTTATTTTTAATTAAAATTAAATGAAATTTTTTAAAATATAAAATGATATTTTTATTAATAACTATAATTTTTTATAACATTTAAGTAATTTAATTATTTTTTAGTTTTCATAAAATATAAAAAAAATATCTTTAAATGGATTGAAGGAAGCAATTTGGTAGTGATTTTATCGATTTCGAATGAAAAGTTCATGTGAATAGTTTGGAATTGATTTTTCATATGGCTAAATTACATACTGAAAATGGAAAATAATGTTATAAAAAATCATAATCTTTATTATATATGGTTCCGATATAAAAAGTTGAGACTGAGGTCTAGGTCCCAATAATTTCACCAAAATAACATCTGAGAGCTTGGGATGGGATTCGTTTCACACTTCATGTCAAGTGTTTTTGGTTTATTATGTAATTAAACGACAGATCCAATCATGGATTATGTTTACACTAATTTTTTTATTTTTTCTTTCTGTGATAACATTCACACCAATTTCCTAACTACGTACACTAATTCGGAATTAAAGATCAACCAGCATGATGTAGAATGTTTGGTGAAGAAGAAGAGAAGATATTTTATTAACTGAGGTCGATTGGTGCATGAATTGTGACCAATTCATATCACTTCTTGACAAGTGACCAATGATTTGATGTCGGTTGGTGCATGAATTGTGAGAGCTTGTTAACTGCAAAGGATATGTCAGGACGAGTAAGGGACAGGTACTGAAGACTACCAGTTGTCGCTCTATATGCTTGGGATCAAATAATAAGGTGCCAGAGTTGAGAGTGGGAGAGGAACCAGGAGGGAAGGGAGTGGACACTGTAACACCCTATAACACATATTTACTATATATAATGCAATCTATGCCATTTGACTCATCTAATCATATGACTAACATATTAATCAGGATTATCGCATCTTTACTGTACATTTATTTGAACAAGCATGTAGACTTCATAAGCAATCCCAACATCTTATCATTGTTAATACTATATCATCATACTTTAGCCATTTATCTTTCATGTATAGTATTTAGCATTTCAGCACATTTAAATAAAGTATTATAGCTTCTAGATGCATGCATAAACTAGTATTTTCACTATGAGCTTATTACAGTCTTCACTTCCATATAATTTACATATACATATATTACAACCCTTATACATGTTAAACATGTAAGGAACTAAACAAGATTTATCAAAAGTTTCCTACATCCACTTCTATAGACTGGTGTTGGCCTGTCCTGATGCAAAATTTGTTCCTGTATAAAGTCTTCGCTACCAAAACCTACACGGATCAAATAACCCGTGCTAAGCTTTACAGCTTAGTGGGGAATTCTAAACATGAAAGACAACCACTCACAGTGGTCGTCAAAAATATAAATAACTAACAACAATACTCACATGGCAAAAGAAAAGAAAAGTATAAAATACAATAGCTTGCATAACAAAATAACTTTTCATATTTGAATCAGCTTACTAGTTATAGTTCATGAAGTGATCCGTATATCATGTAAACAAATATCAAGTCGTGCTCAAATAGTCACTGTTAGCCATGATAATTCATATATCAGATGCATATCTCATACTGTGAATAACTTTGAAACTTTATTACTTTACTTTAGCCTGCTTAAGTTCTAAGAATGGATAACGGGATCGATGGATACCCGAGGGTATCAAATGATAGATATCCGAAGATATCATAACTATGAACCCAAGTAGGGCCAACTATACTTTGGACCGGTCAAATGCTCGCACGTGAGCACCCACACGAGGGCAAAAATAAACAACCCTAATGGGCTGAGTAAGATCCAGCAGGATCGACTTTGGCAGCTGCAATTCCCTATAGGCGCCTATCTATCCATATCTGAACTCTATTGCAGGCGATGCTTTATTCATGTTCATACACTCATATACATAATCATAATTAAACATACTTGTAGGTACATTCTCATAAGCATGATCATCAATGTGCATACCTTATCATTGTTCAAATCGGGTGCTATACAAATATCGACATGTTTACACTTGGGCATATGCATAAGATATGATCATACTATTATGTTTCCTATTACATAGCATAGGTATACATTCATAAACAATTTTCAATGTAAGTGATACAAATTTATATACACACTAGTATATGACTCTTGTATACTTGCATTTAAGGTCAATTTTTGCTCAGTTATATGTGCTACACATGGGGGTAGCCTAATGTACCAATAAAAGAGAATAAAAACACATTTAGTGACCAACATGCTGTCGCGCTCGTGACACTGTCGCGCTCGCGACAGTATGCGTGGTCATACAGGTTTTTCACTCTGTTCTCAAAATCCTGCAAACTGCTTAACAAAATCATTTTGTACCTCATATTTGACATAGTAAACGGAATTTTTAGAAAAAGTTGTCTTCTACAAAGTTGTAGATATACATTTCTAGTTTCTATAACATCAAAAATATTTTCAATATCATTTCTAGAACTCGAGATATGTTGAAATTACTAAAGACTGTTCAGCATAGTAGGCTACACAGAATTTCCGATTTTCAAGTGTAAATTAGGAAATGTTGTAGGCATTATTTGACTTCGTTTTCTTATGAAATTGTAGGTTTTGAAGTCTATTTTAAGTAGGAATTAACCACATGTAATTCTGATCATTTTACAATCAATTATGAAGATTTTACCCCAAGCTGTTCAAAATCGGATTCAAAGATGTATCTAATATTCAATCAATGGAGGGATAATCTAGAGGCCAAATTAGTGCTATTTTTCAACTATACTTTTATACCTATATCTCATATGGAACTATCAAAATTCATATAGTTTTAAATTAAGGCCACGAACTCATTTTTATATCTAAATTACAGTCAATAGTTTAAGCAAATCTTCATGCAATACCTATTGATACAAAGTCTAATTTCATATCTCATTTCCATTGTTTCATCTATCACACATAAACACCTTGTTGATTCAATTAACAATCACTTGCATGCATGGAGAGTACCATCCCATACCTTGGCCGAACCCTTTATCACCCTAGCTTTCAATCCCTTGCAATATCCTTCCCTTTATTCCTTCTACCTTCCTCTTCTTCTTCACAAACATCATTATCATCATCAATTATAATTTCCAGCATTTATCCATCACTTACCTCAACCAAGATGAGAGGAAGAAGAAGAAGATGATGATGAAATTTAGTAGAGACCACTTACCTTAGAGTTATACACTTAATTGCCTTAATTAACCATCAAGATTTGTCACTTAAATTTCTTTAAGACTCAAAGACTTTGTATGAAGATTGAAAGGAATTAAATCTCTGGTTTTTCCTCTCCATTGCCGACCACACCACACTTCCTTCTCACTTTTGCCACTTTCTCTTTCTTTCCACTACATAAACTCATATATATAATACTTTGTCAAATCTCTCTTTAGGTCCTCCTAGAATTTGCATGTCACACTAAAACCATCCTATTCTTTGCATGTCACATTTCATACCCCACATTTACATTATTTATACATTAACCTCTCCATTGTTCTCTAATTCCAAATTGACCTCTTAAGTTTCTGAATTTACGAAATTACCCCACAATTAATACTTTTTCTTCAATTATACCCTCAATTAAAATTAAACCTTACTTTTAAATTTTATTTCCATGCAATTAACATAATAACTTACTCCATTGACCTTTACTTATACAAAATCCTCATTTAAAAATATGCAAATTAAATTTAGGGTCATGTTTGGGGCCTTACAGACACTGCCTTAGCATCAGTCATATTAGTGTGATGAAGTAAGTCACCAATATATAACCATTGAGAAAGTAGGAGTCCATGTGAATGAGGAACAACCTCCTTACCCAGAAAATAGGATAAAGAATCGAGATCTTTTAAAGAAAACTTGTGAGCTAGAGAAGTGACAAAGTGTGAAATAAGACTAGTGTTGTTACCCGTAAGTATTATATCATCAACATATACCAAGACATACACCAGATGTTAACCATCTTTGGAAATGAATAGAGAAGTATCCGTAACAGAATTGTGGAAACCCGATGTAGTGAGAAACTACCGAAGTTCATGATACCATGCTCTTGGGGCTTGCTTGAGCCCATAGATAGCTTTGCGAAGTTTACACACATGGGTAGGATGATTCAAATCAGTGAAGCCTGAAGGTTGAGCCATGTAAACATCTTCAAAGAGATGTCCCTGAAGGAAGGCATTAGTGACAACTAATTATTGTAGAGGCCAGCCATGACTGACAGCAAGATTGAGCACCAATCTGATAGTAGTTGTCTTGACCACGGGACTGAAGGTCTCATGGTAGTCCACACCGGGTCTTTGATGAAATTTCTTAGTTACTAGCCTTACTTTAAACCTTGTAATAGAGCCATTAGAGTTTATTTTAATACGAAATATCCATTTACACCCAACAATATTGGAAGCATTAGCAAATGGGACTAACTCCTATGTGCCATTACGAACAAGAGCATCAAATTCTTCCCACATGGCCTGATGTCATTTGGGATGTTTGAGAGCTTGAGTGACAGAGGTAGGTTCAATATCCTAAGGTGGGTTAACTTGGGCATGAAGGATGAGTTTTTGAATAGGTTTGTGAATATTTTTTTGAGCTTGAGTTGTCATGGAGTGACGTGAAGTAGTGGGAATAATAGCTATCCGTTGCAGATCAGCATGAGAGGCAGACTATTCTTGTGAGGGCACTTTAAGGGGAATGATGTTAGACCTGTAAGGAGGATGAGGAAGAGAAATAGGGAGTGGAGGTTGAATCCAAGTGTCAATAGTTGTGTTACTAGGACGAGGATAACATAAGTACTTTGGGTGAGAGAATAACCAAGGAAGATGCTGGTTTAGAGCGTGTATCAAGTTTATGAGTGGCATATGGTCTTAACCAAGGATAACATAAGTAGCCAAAGATTTTTAATTTGGAATAATACAGTGGATTGTTGAAAATTAATTCATAAGGAGAAGAAAGAGATAAGGTAGATCTGGGCATACGATTGATAAGGTATATAGCTGTGGCAAATGCATATGGCCAAAAGATTAAAGGAAGAGAGGCTTGAGAAAGTAACGTGAGACTAGTTTCTTTCAGAAAAACCATTGTGTTCAGGTGTGTGAGGTGATGTGGTTAGATGAGAGATACCATTGAGTGAGAGATAGTCTTTTAGGCTAGTATATTCTCCACCATTATCAGAGTAAAGTGTTTGTATTCTCATTTGGAAATAGTTTCCAACAATAGCTTTGAAACGAATGAAGATGTTTTTTACTTCAGATTTTCATTGCATAGTGTAAAACCATATATATTTAGTGAAATGATCAACAAAAATAACATAATATTTGAGGCCATCTAGAGATTGAATCGGTGAGGTCTAAACATCAAAGAAGATAATTTGTAATGGATGATGGGAGACAAGTGATGAAGATGAAAAAAGTAACTTGTGACTTTTATTACATAAACAAGCAGAACATACAAGTTCTCTAAACAAAGTAGATGATAAATCTAATTTATAGTGAATAATAAGATGTTTCAAAATGGGATAAGCTGGATGACCTAAACGTTGATGATAATGTGAGGGTGTACTTTTATTTGTGGAGAATGCAAGGATTGGATTCTCGCGATGAGGTCTTGCTGGCCATTCATACACTCCCTCCTTGGTGCCGCCTGTCAAGAGGATTGCCCCTGTCTGATGATCCTTAACATGAAAATCAGAAGGTAAGAATTCAACAGATGTATTATTGGATGCACAAAATTACAAAATGGAAATTAAATTCTTTTTCATATCAGGCACACACAGAACATTATCTAAGGTAAATTTATTGAAGGGAGTAAAAAAAGATGTAGAACTAGTGTGGGTGATAGAATGTCCAGATCCATCGCCAATCATGACATCATCTGAACTTGTATAAGGTGTGTGAAGAGAGAGATTATTGAGATCGGTGGTAATGTGATGAGATGCTCTACTGTCTAGAAGCCACGGTTAAGTTGCGGATGATGGAGTAGTCATGAACTGGGCCTAAGGGTTCCATGAAGGTGAGAAGGTAGGAGGAGAATTGGTGAAATTGTTGCTTGTTGACACAGGAACAATGCGATAGGATAGGCATCTTTTGGCAGTATGACCCTATATACCACAAATCTGACAATAACCAAGGTACGGTTTGGAGGGTGGTCGAGGATCACGAGATGGAGCATTGAAGTTTGAATATCATCTAATGAAGTTATTGTGGGCTTGTTGATTTGAAGGAGGATGCCATTATTAGGTGGTTGTTGATTGGAGTTAGGATGCCAGTTGGTGGATGTTTTGTGAGTGGGGTTGGCAGTGATTGGAAAGGTGGTTTCAGGTTTTATGGGAGATGATATAGAGGTCTCAAAGGTAAGAAGTTTCTAGTTGAGTTCGTCAAATGTTATAGCTGTATCTCTGGCTTGTACAGACCAAACCAGTTCCTTGTAGTCTTCACCCAATCCATCAAGTATCTTTTCAATTAAATCATCTGTATCCACTAGTGCTCCAAGAATCACAAGTTCATATGCATGTGCTTTAATAGAGTGTAGAAATTCAGTGATACTCATGGTACCTTTGGTTGAATCGATTTTTCTCTTGTTTAATCCTTCCCCTTGATGGTTTAGCATAGGTGTTAGCAAGAGTGGTCCATGCTTCATAAGTATTTTCCACCTCATAAAACAACAAAATTTAGGAATAAAATCTCTACTTTTAAGCAAATGGCTAATGAAACCATTTATACCTTTTGGGAAAGGTTTAAGGAACTACAACGGCAATGTCCTCACCATGGCTTGCCGGATTGGATGATTCCTCAAATCTTCTACAATGGATTAATGGAGGAAAATAGAAATATTGTTAATGCTGCTTCAGGTGGAAAATGGTTGGAGAAAACTGCTAAGGAAGCTGAAACTTTGTTGGAAGAACTAGCCTCACAAGGATACATGGGAGAAGAACCCACTATGGCGAAGGCTAAGGGGTTTTTGGAATTGGATTCCATTAATCTCTTGACGGCTAAGGTAGAGGCTTTGACAAAAATGGTAAGTAATTCTCATTCCAATATTGAAAATGTTAGTCAAGTATGTGAGAAATGTGGTGGACCTCATATGTATGCTAATTGTAGTGAGGGGTCTAGTGAGGATGTAAGTTTTGTTCAAGGAAACTATAATAACAATCATATGAGCAAATTACCTAACCCTTCACCTTTTCCAAATAAACCACCTTTTAACCCCCAACAACCTAAATCCCAGAGAATTTGATAGAGCAATTTGTTAATCATCAAATGACTACTAACAAGCAAAATGAGGAACAATTTAGGCAAATTAACACTAAAATTGATCAACTTGTCACTCATAATAAGATGGTTGAAACCCAATTGGCTCAACAAGCCATTTCTAGTGCTAAACCTTTAGGCAAGCTCCCAAGTCAACCTAAATTTTTGCCTCATGAATCAGTTAAATCCATTATGTTAAGGAGTGGGAAAAAGATTGAGAGTAATATTAAAGGTAATGAGGATCTTATTGTGAATGATGATCATGTTTTGGATGCAAGTAAAAATAATGATGTAATGAATAAGCCTAATGAACCTAAGGAAAAGATAACCTTATCTAGGAAAGATGACCCTAAAGTTAATTTAAATGTTTTTCCATTTCCTCAAAGACTTATTAGAAGAAATCTTGATAAGCAATTTGGTAAGTTTTTGAACTATTTGAAGGAACTTACTATAACTATACCCTTTGTGGATGCAATTAAGGATATGCCTTCATGGGCAAAATTTCTAAAAGAAATTATGAGTCACAAAGGTAAACTTGAAGAATATGGTTATGTTTCTTTGGTATAAGAGTCTAAGGCTATGTATTCTAAATATCCACCTAAGCTAAAGGATCCGGGTTGTTTCACGGTTCCTTGTGTTATAGGTGGTACATATTTTGATAAGGCTCTATGTGATATGGGTGCTAGTGTTAGCCTTATGCCTTATTCCATTTATAAAAAGCGTGATTTAGGTGAATTAAAGCCTATTAATATGTGCTTATCAATGGCAAATAAATCTATTTCACACCCTATAGGTATATTAGAAAATATTCCTACCAAAGTGGGTAAATTTGTGATTCTTGCTGATTTTATTGTGCTAGAAATGGATGAAGATCCTGAAATTCCCATTTTGTTTGGTAGGCCTTTCTTAATTACTGCTGGGTTTGTTTTTGATATGAAGAATGGTACAATATCTCTTGAAGTTAATGGTGAAACAATCGAGTTTAATGTTTTTGGCATGGTTAAATCTTCACCAATAGAGGTGGTAAATAGAATTGATTCTTATAATATTCTTGATGAGTGTATTGATCGTATTGTGAATGATTGTTTGAGTCAAAACCCTATTGCACCTTATTGTTTAAATGAAAGTTATGATGAGGTTTTTCAAGTTGCCTCATATCCTTTCCAAGGAAGATTCTCAAAGTTTGAGTCTTTGAGAAAGGATGAGGATATGTCATCAAAGACATCTAAAGAGGAAGTCAAGCTTGAACTCAAGCCACTACCAACAAGCTTAAGGTATGAATTTCTAGATGCAAATTCTCAATTACCTTTCATTGTTATAATTCACTCAATTTCTAAGCATAATGTGGGATGCTTTACTGGACTCGATCACGCACCCCTTCCCGGACCAGACTGAGCTCAGGGTGGTATTTTACTTGCTCATCGAAATGCTATGGGATATTCAATTAGTGATTTAAAAGGGATTGTACCTAAAGTTTGCATGCATAGGATTTTGTTAGAAGAAGATTCTAAGCCTTCAATTGAAGGTCAAAAAAGGCTTAATCCAACTCTTAAAGAGGTTGTGAGGAAGGAAATAATTAAATTGCTTGATAATGGTATAATTTATTCCATAAGTGATAGCAAGTGGGTGAGTCCAATTCAAGTTGTCCCTAAGAAAGGTGGTTTAACTGTAATTCGTAATGATAATAATGATTTAATTCCTACTAGGACTATCACGGGTTGGCATATGTGTGTGGACTATAGGAAGTTAAATAAGGCTACAAGAAAAAACCATTTCCCTTTGCCTTTTATTGATCAAGTTATTGAAAGATTGGCTAATTTTTCTTATTTTTGCTACTTAGATGGGTTGAGTGGTTTCTATCAAATACCTATACATCCACATGACCAATCTAAGACAACTTTTACATGTCCATATGGAACTTTTGCATTTAGGCGAATGCCTTTTTGTTTATGTAATGCACCAGCTACATTTCAAAGATGCATGTTTTCTATCATTAGTGATCTTATTGATCAATGTGTGGAAGTTTTCATGGATGACTTTAGTGTGTATGGCATTACTTATGAGAATTGTTTATCTAATCTTTCTAAGGTGCTTGATAGATGTATGGAATATGGTTTGGTTTTAAATTGGGAGAAGTGTAATTTTATGGCTCAAGAGGGGATTATTTTAGGACATTTAGTTTCTAATAGGGGGATTGAAGTTGATAGAGCTAAAATTGAAATAATTGCTAATTTGCCTCCTCTTAAAAATGTTAGAGATGTTAGAAGCTTTTTAGGTCATACTGGTTTTTATAGAAGGTTCATAAAAGATTTTTCTAAAATAGCTAATCCTTTGTGCACATTACTAGGCAAGGATGTTGATTTTCATTTTGATGAGGCATGTCTTAAATCTTTTGAAACTCTCACTACAAGAAAATCTTGAAATAGCAACGGAATATATTCCGTTGCTAATTTAGCAACGAAAACATTATTCCGTTGCTATTTAGCAACGGAAAATATTTTCCGTTGCTAAAATTGGTTGAACTTTATAAAATTAGCAACGAAAAAATATTTGGTTATCTTCTGTTGCTAAAAGTGGAGGGAATTTCTGGCGCCATTATTTAGCAATGAAAATTAGCAACGGAATTTTTATTCCGTTGCTAATTAAGGCGGCAACAAATGGCGGGACAAAAAATAGCAACGAAATTTAATTTTCGTTGCTAATTTAGCAACCGAAATATATAGCAACGGAATGATATTTCGGTTACTAAATTAGCAACAGAAAGATAATTCCATTGCTAAATTTCACTTTGAAAGAAAAATAGCAACCGAATGATATTCGGTTGCTATTTAGCAATTGAATGTTGTTTCGGTTGCTAAAATAGCAACCGAATTAAGATTCCGTTGCTAAATAGCAACCGAATTTAATTCGGTTGTAAAAATAGCAACAGAATAAAATTCCAATGCTAAATAGCAACCGAATTTAATTCGGTTGCAAAAATAGCAACGGAATAATGATTTCGTTGCTAAATGTATTCTAAATATTTACATATTTTCCATCGAGTATAAATACCCAATTAAAAACCCTAGGCTCTTATTCTTTCATTTCTTTCCCTCTCCTGCCGCCGTCTCCTCTTCTCCCTCTCACCACCAAAACCAGCTCTTGGATTCGTTAATCGCGTCAAGGGTTTCTTCACCGACCACCACCACCATGCACCTCCTCCACCATCACCCTCGCCAGCACTTTAACCCGTCTCTGCTTTCAGCTTTCTGCTGCTGCGTTTTCCACTGAACTTGCCCCTCCACGTGCATTTCTGTGGCTCCACGTGCATTTTTGTGTTTTCCAATCCTAATTCATTTGACTCTTCTTTCGATTCTACGACCCCAAATCCCTAATCCCACTCCTCTTGCCTCATTCGTACCAGACAGGTCTCCCTCATTTTGCTGCTCTTTGGCTTGTAAAAAGGTATGTCTCTGGTTCTCTGCTTTGCTGTTGTTCTTTCATCTTCTCTGTTATGTTCTTTCATTTTTTCTTCTCTTTGAGCTTCTATGATATGCATATTTTCTTTTGGTGTTAATGGTTGGATGAAGTTGATGTGAGATACCGTTTTAGTATTTTGGCTTTTGTTTGTGTCTAGCAATTTCTTATGTCAGTATGTTAAATTGCTTGCAAATTAACTTATGTGTGTTTATTATTCGCAGACAGGCCTTTTTGTAGCTAGGCGCTATTTTGTGCTCTTGGCTTCTTCAGTCCTTATTATAACTTGGCTCAATTTGAGGTGGGTTTTGTTCTTTTAAAGCACTAAAAAAAATCTAAATATATAGGTGTATAAACTAGCCTAACTGGAGATGTTTGTAGGCTTTGGCTTTCAATTTTTACTTCATTGTTCTGCAATAGACTGAAAGTTCTATTGATTCACATTGATAATGTTTCAATGTTAGCATAACAACAATGTGACTACAAACACCAACTTTTGTGACTTAAGTATGTTTAATTGTTTCCTTTGAGCTGTTAAAATACTTATACATGGTCCACGACAGCAACGATGTTTATGATTTCGATACAGGAGCAGATAAGAACAAGAAGGAATCAGTTGTAAACCTGCTTGGCAGGTAAGTAGTTTAGCCTTCATGTTCATGGAGATTATGCTTTTCTTTCTTTCCTTTTGGAAGAAAACAGCAAAATTATCTAATTATGCTATGCTCGAGCTATGATAAGCCATTTAGGAACTCTTGCAGTTGCATGGTCTTTACTTGTTCTTGGTTTTGCGGGGCTGGCATGGATTTCTTTTGCATCTGGCAGCATGCAGGCAATACTATTATTGGCTTGTGCAATTTCTTGTCGTTATATATACCAGGTACAACTATCTTTCAGGCTTGGAGGTTCTATTTCAAAGAATTGACTCCCATCTTTTGTGAATATCTAATTTTATTCAAGAGACTACTGTAATCTATGTTTTAATCTTTTTAGTGGGATACATTGTGCTCTAGTATGCAGTCTCCTTTGTGAACTGTAGGTTTTAGAAATGTGGGTTAATAGAGGTCTGTGGTTTTTAATTTGGATCTACTAAGGGTTGTTCATCCCTTTTAGTGTCGGGAGTCTGATTCTGCGCTCCCAGTCTGCTGTTGTTCTAGGATGGACCTTATATTTTCTGTAATATCCTTTTAATGACATTTTGGCTTATGAAAAAAAAATTTATTAACTGATCTATCTTTTATGTATCTTGTGATTATAACTTTTTTTGTTTTAATTTTAAAAATTGAAGAAACCCAAAGTTGAGTAACAAGCTGTTTCAAAAATTTTAGTTCCATTGAGACTTTGAATGCAGAGGATAAGTTCTTTTGTGAAAAGTGTTGCATGTACGAATTTTTACTTACATGATGATCTTGAAGAATGGTTTCTATTTTTAATGCTTAAAACTTTTCAAGAATGCATTTTATTCATGCACTTCTGGATGCAATATGTAATCACATAATTCCCTTAAGTATGGCCATATATATCTCATAATGCATCAGTCGGTGATTTATTTTTGTGAATAAAATAATATTAATTTGATGTGCATTCGGGTTCTTGCTGCAATACTTGTGCATTTGATAAGTGCTGTCTCATGGCCTTATTGCTGTAAAAATCTATGCATTTTAGCACTTCTGCTTCTATGTGATTGTAGCAATTCTCATCGTCCTTCCATTTGTCATTAGCTCTGAATAAGACAATGCTTTGCCTTTTTTTTGTTTGATTTATTAAGATTGATTGTTAATTTCCAGTAAATTTTCAGTATTTGATTCTTATGCTTATAAATAAAAATATTTTTTTTCAGTAAAACATATTCACATGTATATAAATAATAATAATTTTTTGTGCTTCGGACAACAGAACTATCAACCAAGGTTTGCCTTTAGCTCTACTTTCAGCTCCTTCACTATTTTATAAATTTTTCTTTTTCAATCATATCATTAGTCATCTTTGTTTGTCTTTTCTAGTCTATTAGTCGTGCAAGAAGGTTATAATGGAGCTTAATAAAACCTTTCCTAATGATGGTTTGCTTCCATGACTGAAATAATCAGGATTGCTTACTAGGTGCTTTATTGCTCTACTTGCTGGATACGTGATAATGGCTCATATCGCCGGGATGTATAGAAGGTAGCTATGTTGAAATGATATCTGCTTACTTAAGGTATTGTTCTCAGTTCAAATAATATACAGTTTCACTTAATGCTAGTTCTGAATCAAAATTTAATTTCTTAGTTTGAATGAAGTATGAGTATCTCGGATCTTTATAATTGTAAAATTCTGTGCTTAGGTGTCTTAAACCAATTTAATATATATAAATATATATACGAGTGGTTCATATGCCTATGGATTTGTTTAAGATGATGAGAGCAACAACAATCCCTTGATCTAAGAGGATGGATATGTTCTTTGAATCTTATGATATGATCCTCCTCTTTTGTGTAGTTGTATCCAGATAAGTTAATTCGATCTCTTATTTCTGGTTGAATAGTCTGCGTAAGGATAAAAAATTCTTGATTAGTTGAAGGAGATAAATTTTTAGTGAAGTAAAATAATATAAGGATAAACATTCCATTCTTCAGTTTGTGGATGAATATTCAGTTATTTTATTTCCTTTATCTAGTAAATTTCTTTTTCTTTTCTTTATAAACCATCATGCCATAAGTTGTAAAAGTATGAATACTCCAAATATAATAATTAGAATTTATTTATTCTTTTGGACATTTAACTTTATGCTTTCTAGTATTATAATAATAATAATTATTATTATTAAGAAGATGCACTTTCATGCATAGCACAAGTTGCAAATATTGCCTTGCCAATCTTTATGGCTCACACGTTATATCTAAATGCTTTATGTCAAATCCAACTTTCTCATCAAAATTATACAATTTAATAAGAAATAGCAACAGTTGTTGTTTGAATTTTGTGGCTCAACATGACAAGCTATTGACTCTTGAATAAGTTTGAAATTTCTCAACTAATAAACTCCATTAATAGCTAACCACATATTTACTTTAATATCAACCTTCATTATATATATATATATATAGTGAAAATTTTATGTTAATAGAGGTCTGTGGTTTTTAAGTTCTGGATTCTTTTTAAGTATCATAAATAATTATATTATGTTTTAATCTTTTTAGTGGGATACATTGGTCTTCTACTGTAATCTCTGTTTTCTTCTGTAATAGGGTTTAACTTTATTATAAGCATACTGTCACTTGGGATACATTGTTTTGAGTTCAAGTCTCTACCACCTTGGAAATCTAATGACGTTAAGGTAATTTATAATACTTGTAATTAAATATCAATCTATAATTAATTTCATAGATCCCTTTGCATATTATCTTGTGCTAATTCAACTTTTAATACTTGAATAATGCTGTTGGTTTTCCGAATTACACTAAAACAGCTTGCTGTTTTAGTGTAATTTGTTGGTTTTCAATTTTACACTAAAACAGCAAGCTATTTTAGTGTAATTTGTTGGTTTTCTATTGTAGTGATGGAATAGCGACGAAAAAACCATCACAAATTTTTTTATTCTAGTTGCTGAATTTAGCAACGGAATTTGAATTCGGTTGCTAAATTTAGCAACGGAATTTGAATTCGGTTTCTAAATTTAGCAACGAAATTTGAATTTGGTTGCTAATTTTTATCAATTTACCAAATGTTAGTGGTTAGATTTAGCAACGGAATTAAATTTCCGTTGCTAAATTTAGCAACGGAATTTAATCTCCATTGCTAAATTAGCAACTGAATAAACTTTCCATTGCTAAAAATACCAACCGCCAAATTAGCAACCGAATTTTCCGTTGCTATTTTCGGTTGCTAATTTTAATTACCAACCAAAATTCACCAAATTCGGTTGCTAATTTTCTTTGCTATTTCCAAATTTTCTTGTAGTGTCTTAAACATGCTCTTGTCACTTCACCAATTTTGCAACCACCAAATTTGGAGCAACCTTTTGAATTAATGTGTGATGCTAGTAATTATGTGGTTGGGGCTGTTTTAGGACAAAGAATTGATGGGAAGCCTTCTGTTATTTATTATGCTAGCAAGTTACTAGATGATGGCCAAATTAATTACTCTACAACTAAAAAAGAACTATTGGCTATTGTGTATGCTTTTGATAAATTTAGGGCTTATCTTGTAGGGCAAAAAGTCATTGTTTATTCTGATCATGCTGCTCTTAAGTAAGAAAGATGCTAAGCCTAGGTTGTTAAGATGGATTTTACTGTTACAAGAGTTTGATTGGGAAATAAGGGATAAAAAGGGAAAGGAGAATTTAGTTGCTGACCATTTATCTAGGTTAACCCAATGTTTTTTGCAAGATAATGATGATAGGGTACCTATTGATGAAGCTTTTCATGGAGAACATCTTTTTAGTGTTGTTTCTAAGAAAGTTCCATGGTTTGCCGATATAGCAAACTATTTAGTAAGTGGTATGCTTTCTTATGGTTTAGATTATAGGCAAAGGAAGAAATTCCTTCATGATGTGAAGTTTTACTATTGGGAAGAGCCTTTATTATATAGAAGATGTGCTGATGGATTGATTAGGAGGTGTCTTCCTCATGAAGAAGTTGGTGAAGTATTAGCTCATTGTCATTCTTATGCTATAGGTGGTCACTTTGGGGTTTCTAAGACAACTTCTAAGGTTTTGCAAGCTGTTTTTTGGTGGCCTACATTATTTAAAGATGTTAAGGACTTTGTACTTAGTTGTGATAAGTGCCAAAGAATGGGAAATTTGTCTAGGAGGAATGAAATGCCTTTACATGGTATTTTGGAAGTTGAATTGTTTGATGTTTGGGGTATGGACTTTATGGGACCATTTCCTAGTTCCTTAGGTAATAGGTATATTTTAGTTATGGTGGATTATGTATCTAAGTGGGTGGAAGCAATTCCAACCCTTACAAATGATGCCAAGGTGGTTAAGAAAATGCTTAAGAAAGTTATATTTCCTAGATTTGGAACACCTAGGGCCAATATTAGTGATGATGGGTCTCATTTTTGCAATAAAGTTATAGAGCAATTATTGAGAACATATAATATGACTCATAAAATTGCTACATCTTATCACCCTCAAACTAGTGGACAAGTTGAGATTAGCAATAGAGAGCTTAAGTGGATTTTAGAGAAAACTGTCTCTAGGTCAAGAAAAGATTGGGCACTTAAGTTAGATGATGCTCTTTGGGCATATAGAATAGCTTTTAAAACTCCTATAGGTCTTACACCTTATCAATTGGTTTATGGTAAGTCTTGTCATTTACCGGTTGAGATTGAACATAAGGCTTATTGGGAAACAAGAGTGTTAAATTTTGATATGCAACAAGTTGGTAGAAAGAGATTGCTTCAATTATAAGAATTAGAGGAACTTCGTATGAATGCTTATGAAAATGCTAAGTTATATAAGGAAAGAACTAAATCATGGCATGATAAACATGTACTAAAGAAAGAATTTCAAGTTGGTGACCTGGTTTCGTTGTATAATTCTCGATTGAAGTTATTTCCTGGAAAATTAAAGTCTAGATGGTCGGGACCTTTCAAAGTTGTTCAAGTTTTTTCTTATGGGATTGTTGATATTGCTAATGATAAAGGGGAGATTTTCAAGGTTAATGGACATAGATTGAAGCCTTATTTCATTGGTGATGCATTGGTTCCTACTCACAAAGTTTCTTTGTTAAATTCTTCTTTTGCATAATCATAATATTTTTGTATATAATTAGTTCTTTTAGTTTGGATTTCTTTATTTTATGGTTTGATTTAGAATACATTATATGTTTTTTTATATAGTTTTTATGTTACTTGATTTCTTTTTCTTTGTTATTTTAATTTTTGGATCCAGTTGTTAAGATTTTGCAGAGAAATATTATAGCATTACATCATGTTCACGAGTGCATCATGACTCGTGAACATCTTCACAAGTATTCCAGCGGCTTCAGTCATTTAATTGTGAGCAAAATCACTAGTCGTGAAGCATATCACGTTTCACATAGAAGAGAAAGGCTCATGAGTCGTGAATGTAATATCGACTCGTGACCATGTACATTTCTTATCTCTCTATTTTTCTTCATGAGTCGTGATAAATATGTCGACTCGTGAATATTTCTTCCTGTGCATAACATGCCTTGTACTTCATGAGTCGTGAGGTACATACCGACTCGTGAAGCACTGTTCCAAAGTTACGAGTCATGATTTTTACCTTCTTGTTTTTATCTTTAATTCATTTTTATTTCTTCATTTCAGTTTTATTTCTTTTAATTAGGAGTATTAGAGATTTTAATTTAGCTTAACTACCCTTTATTAACTTAACTCTAAAGAGGAGGAATGGTTATAACTTATATTTAGGGTTTCTAAACGTCATATCTTTTCATTTTTCCCTCTTTCTATAAACACTGTCGTTAGTTTCATTTTCATTTTTTTTCAATTCTCTTTTCTTTTACTCTTCTCGTACACTTCTTTCTCTTTCACTCTAACTTCTATTCCTGTTTGTCTACTTGTTTTTCTTTCTCTGCAACATCTTCTTCTCATTTCTTTTCTTTCCATTCACATTGCACATTGCTTTCTCTGTTTCATTTGTCTTTTACAACTATGGTTAGAACTAAGAACGTTTTAACATCAAGGGGTCAGCAGGGAGGAGATGACGCCCAACTTCGAAGTTTACAGACAAACTTTGGTTCACCATTCCCTCTTTCTTCCATCCATGAAGGTAACAGGTTCCTTGTTCTTAAGGATAGAGCAAAATCCCAATGTAAGTATTTTCCTAGCTCTTTGCTTAAACAAGTGGGTGTTCTTGATGAAGTCAATGAGATGTTATCTCAATATGGTCTCTTGCGGTTTGTTAATATGCATGAGCAATTCTACACTGATTTAGTTTTGGAATTTTACAAAATTTCAAAGAAAATCTTGATAATCCTAGGCTTGTAGACTTTCTCTTCAATGGTGTTGATCATACTCTTACTTATTTCATGATGCATCGTATTTTTGGTTTTAAACCAAGTGGATTATGTACTCCTCCTAAGAGTTATAGACCAAATGATTTTTCAAACTTTCTTACTGGATTAACTACACCTTATAGGGCTAGAGAGGCTAAATCCATGTTCATTTTAGATTTAAAATACTGGATTTTGCATAAGATTCTTGCCTCTATTGTTTTTAACAAGCCTGAATTTAATAGAGTTTCTAGTCATGAACTATTTTTGATGTGGTGTGTGCATAATCGTAAGTCTATATGTTAGTCTTATTGGATTTTCAAATAATTATTGAATTGTGTTAGTCGCCCGGAGTCTCCTATCACCCGTGGTCATGTCATAGCTGCTATTACTAGGGGAATTGATATTAACTTGAGTACTTATGATGATGTACTTCCATGCTTATATTTTTCTAAGCATTTGTTTGTACGAGGAGAAGTCATTAACCATTCATTTCAATACATACCACCTATTTACCGTTCTTGTTGGAAGGAACTACCAAGTACTTCTACTCCATAAGTGGTTGCTGTGGAAAGCACTTCGAAAGAGTCAAGACCAATGGAGCAAGGGCCTAGTGATGATCCTATGGAGGATACACTTAGTCATTCACCTGTTTTCACACCAACTGCTGGATCTTCTTCAAATATCACCACTTCCCTGTTCAATCAATTGCTACACAATCAATCCACCATCCAAAGTCAATTGGCTTCCTTGGAGCAATCTACAAGTCAATTGGTTCATCGTCAACGCCGCCTTGAGGACAAGGTGGACGCTTTCATTGCCCAAGTAGGCTATGAGGTCCTATCACCTCCACCTTCACCATGAATTTGAGGGGAGTTTTCTTTCCTCCATGCTTTTGTTTATTTTTAATTTTCTTTTTGTTTGTGTGTTTGTTTTGTTTCTCCATATTGCGGAAAATATGTGTTCTAAGTATGGGGGAGCACTTGTATGTGTTGTTGTTTGTTTATCTTTTTCTTTATTTAGACTAACTTTTATAGTGAGTTTTATTATAAATATTGCTCATATTATATGAAATATAGGTTGTTATGAAGATTCATTTACCTTTTATACTCATTTGATTAGTTATTCAATATTTTTGGCATGTGTTTTATGTTTTTAAGTTATTTCTTTTTACTTCTTTCAACAATTTAGATTGTTTAGTCTCTTTACTAACTATGCTTTAAGGTTAGAGTTTGCTCATTTAGTTTAAGATTTTAGGATGATAGTTGTCTCATGGAAACTATAGCCATAAAACTTACCTTTAGGCCTTTCAATAATGGATGAGGACTAGTGAAAAAAAATTGCAAGATGAAAATAAAGCAAGATGCATATCCAAAAATTTTAATAAAGTATGGGATGGAGCGTAAAACGCACCCAATACTACATTCTCTTGCTATTCATGGGATTAAGTCTAAAAGTATACCCATGCTATAAAAAAAGAGAAAGAAAAAGATGAAAAATATAGTATAAAAATGCCATGAGATAGGTTTAAAGGTATGTGTGCTTGCAAATTATCCTAAAAGGCAACTATGGTCTTAAACTTTTAAGCTTTATGATCATTATTCTCTCTTGAGCATGGTTAGTTTTGAGATTTTACTATCTTGATGTTGGAATTAGTAAATTAGGTGACTTGATAATCTAAGATGCATGTTTTAAATCTTGATGTACTAATATTTTGAGTGTTAGGGTATTTGATTTCATCTCAATCTTATCTTAATTAAAATTGAGCAATGCTTTATAATTTAATTTACTTAGTTTGACTTGAGATTAAATTTTCTCACTTTTCTCTTGCTTGGGGACAAGCAAGGTTTAAGTGTGGGGGATTTGATATCATGTAAAATGTCGACCTTTTAGTATGTGTTTTTCTCTTATTTATATAGTTAAGTATATAATATTATATGTATTTTTATATGTTTATGTCCAATTTATGTGTTTATGTTTGTTTTTAGGAAAAGTTGGTGAAGTGTGAAGAAAATGAAGAATCTGGTGAAGTTTCAAAGAAGAAGATCACGAATTGTGAAAGGGATCACGACTCGGACAAGAGACGGAAGGCAGCTCATGAGTAAAGCAGAGAAGAAGGGCTCACGACTCAGCAACAATATCACGATTCGTGAAAAGCATCACTAGTCAGATGGAGGTTCACGAGTCTAGAAGAATAGAAGGGGCTCATGACTCGGCAACAATATCACGATTCGTGAAAAGCTTCACTAGTCAGATGGAGGTTCACGAGTCTAGAAGAATAGAAGGGGCTCACGACTCGTGAGGGTGTTCACGAGTCGGACAAGGCATCTATTTCCAAAATGTTGTGTCTTTTGCACCTGATCTTTCAGCCATACATCATGTCCTTTTAGAGCAACCTTTCGTGACTTATTAAGGGACATATTTATAGATTCAAGCTCTATATATATGGGAGAAAAAACTCTAAAAGGAAGGAGGAAAAAATTAAAGATTTCTTTTACTATTTTCTTAAGAACATTTTGAGTTGTTTTGGATATTTTTCATCTTACTTAGTTTTAGAGGATGATAAAAGAGCAAAGCCAAAGGAATAAAAGATTTATCAGAAGGTCAAAATAGAAAGTAAACCCTGGGGAGTGATGTTTTCTTGTCTTTTATTTCTTCTTATTGTAATTTTGTTTATGGCTAAGTTCTTTTGGTACATTATAACTATTTAATTTAAGTTATTAGTCATCTACTTATTTTTGTCTAGTGAATGTTTATTCTCCTTATGTATGAAGTATGATTTAAGTTTATTTGAGTGCTTTGATTTGCTTATTATGCTTGATCACCATAATTAGCATGTTAGTCATTTAATTCACAATGAGAATCAGAATTCTTTGATGAAAGGACAAATGAATTTACTTAAAGCATTGAATTCACTTAGAGATAAAGAATTCACTTTAAGGGGTTAAAGAATTGGCATAGAACTTTATGGTTTTTATTTATCTCTATAATGACATGAGAATGCTTATAGACTCTAAGTAAGAACATCTTTATTGACAATAAGAACTGCTTTAAAGAATCTTGGCTAAATTCTCCATTCATACCATTCATGCAATTGTTAATTAATTCAAAGATGAATTAGTTTATTTGGTTATAATGTATGTTCATCCCATCTTTTAAGTAATCTATTATCCAAAATTAACTTAATATATTTTAAGTAGTTTAGTATTTACATTAATTGCATGATTTTAATTGAAATTGTTACCTATCCATTTACTTGTTGTTACATCAATATAAAATTCACCCCGTTCCCTTTGTAACGATACCCTACTCACCCTATACACAGTCTAATGAGACTAAGGGTTCAAATAAATCCCCATCAGTGCTACATCATCGACGAATACATAGAGGAGTTCGAGGTGATCATTGGGTACATCTCAAAGATGTCGGAGGTCCAGTTTTTAAGGTGTTTCTTGGATGGTTTGAAGGAAGGTGTGGGAAGGTGGGTTAGGTACCTGAAACCCCAAAGCTATGAAGAGGCCATAGAGAATGCTAGGGATTCCGAGCTCACTTTCAGTCCCCCAGGAAGTAGATCGGTGGCAAGGGAGAGAGGAGGAGCAGCATGGAATCGTCAAAAGATTACCTACGCATCTCATCCGGTATCTCATCCAAAAAGACCCAGGAAAGTTGGACAACTTGACCAAAGTGGAAAAATCCTAAGTTTTGGCCCAACTAACCCATACGAAATGACTATAAATAGTGTGTTTCAACCATCATACAAACACCGCCACCAGCAACAAAATCGCAACAGGGGATCTAGCCATCTCTCATTGAAGGAGTTAGAGGAAGGGAAAAGGCTATGACTGTGCTATAAGAATACCCAACCCTATAGCCCCCAACAACGGTATAATTAGGGGGAGTTACGAGTTTCCTCCTTTAATAATGCGTTATACTTCGATATTGAAGAGCAGAAATGAGCTTTGGCAGGTGCGGCAAATAAAAAAGAGGAGGACAACGAAGAAGGGGAGTGTAATTTCATTGAAGCCTATTTTGGGAAAGGGGTTGACATGAGTGGGCCAAAAACTCTGAAGCTTCAAGGGACTAGTCATGGCAAACCCATTTTCCTGCTTGTCGACTCGGGTGCCACACTTAATTTCATCTCGCGAAAGTTGGAAAGATTATTGAATCTCTCTATCCAATATATTCCATCTGTGAACATTAAATTGAAGGGTTGGTGGGTTTCTATCCACGAAAGGTACATGGATGTTGAAGTGCAGTTGGGGACTGTCACTTTTGCAATTGTGTGCATTGATATTTGATTTGGGTCTATTGGATGTCATATTGGGTATTGAATGGCTTAAAACTCTATGTCACTACTTAAAATAGGCGTTGCCATATAGCCCTCAGTATGAATGCTCTAGTGTAAAGCTTCGAGTCTCTATCTCAGAGAGTGAGCTTTTCATGGATACAGGTCAAGTGAAAATAACGAGGGCTAGTGCTATAGTCAAAACCAAGGGAAAACTATAGTGGACATAAACTTGATTTCGTTGGGAGAGAAGTTTAATAATACCACTATAGTGCTTACATGTGAGAGATTTTGGCATCAGAAGGTGCCTCTAAATGAAATTTCTTTTGGTGATTATGAAGCAATATCCATTTGTTATCCTGGATTCCTTTTTCACCACCATACTAAAATTACATGGGAAGTGATCCTAGTAGGAGTGCTGGAAATCTTGCCATCACTGCAAATTTTAGAAGCAAGAGCGAGAAGATGAATCTTAAAACTATTACCATCAATTCTTTATCAACACTTGTTGCCTTGCTTGTTTTCATCAAGGCAGTCTTCATTTTCATAAGATGGAGAAAGCTTGGGAGACCATCAAGTACTGTTCGTCCTGCAATTATGTCATCTATAAACAAAAAATCTGGCTTCATTCTGTTCTTTTCTAGTAGTATTGCAAGTTCAACATCTATGTCCCTCACATAAACCATGGCTGCTTGTATGCTTTCTATCAAGACATTCCCATATCCTAAGCTTAAAAAGGCAATAGAAAAGTTTGGTTCAAAAAGGATTTTGGGTCAAGGGAGATTTGGACGTGTTTATTATGGGATTCTAGAGGAATGGAAAATACTGGAGAAGGACCTACTAGATATGATATCAATTCGAGTTTATGAAACAAGAATGAAACTTTTGAGGGCTTTTGTCACAAAACTTGCTGGTGGTCTATGATTAAATCCAAATTTGTATGAATGTGGGAAAGTATGCCTTAGCCTTTTGGGGACCTGGAGTGGCAAAGAAAATGAGATGTGGATACTAGGTACATCAACCATGCTTCATGTTTTGGTTTCTATTCAAGCTCTCATTCATAATGCAAAACCCTTCTTTAATAAGCCGAGGTATAAGTCATCTTATCTTGGTGCGACAAGAGAAATAAAATCTAGGAAATACAACGAGGATGCTTTTATCTTATCATCAAAGACACTGGTCTACACACTTTGAAGGCCGTCAAATCATTTTGAAGACTTTGAAATTGGTCATGTTCACATCTGGGTGCATGATATTCTGATAGCATGTCAAGCTTTTGTCAACGGTGCTACAGTGGGTTTTATTATAGTTACAGATGGAGTGGTTGTCGTTGATGAAGCTGAAAAGGGCCCACCTCCAGAAAAATTCATTGTGATGAGTTAGAACCCTCAGCTAAGTCTTAAGGATAAAACTTATTTCAAGAGGATGACAATGATGCAGAATTGGCAATTTGGATAGGCTTATGGACCAAGCAGTAGGTGGGCTTAGAAGGTGGCTGGTCTATTCTCGTAAAAAGAAGTTACAACAAGCAGAGGCACTCTACCAGGAAACTGATTTGATATAGTTGTGGCTTGACTAATTTGCTAGGAAAGGAAGGAAGATTTAGTTATGCCTAGCTGTTCTGAAATTTGTAACGATTTTTGGTTTTGCCTTTTTGTTTTTTTTCTAGGGGCTGCTTTATATTTGGGGACAGGGGGAAAAGGGGTACATTCTTCTTGTTTATTCAAAATGACTGCTCAATAGTAGGCTCCATTGTTTTTGAGAGGGAAGCTAGCTTTCTGGGAATTGTAATGTTGAATTATAGTCATTTATCAATTAAATCCATTTTTCTTTTCATTTGATTTACGATTTTACTTGTTCATTTGATTATCTTGATTTTGGTTCTCTATCACATACCTTGAAATAGAGCAAAAACCATTTCAATGATATTGTCATAGAAGATTACCAAATTAAGTGAAGATTACCAAAGACCTTCACTTGAAAAGCAGACAAACCAAAGGAAATGATGCATTTGTTTCTTATTTTTCTGCTTTCCTACTCAAACATTATGCAACATTGATTTCTTTTGTTGGTTTATTTGAATGGAAATTATTATCTTATGATACAGCCTTTATTTTTTCTTATTAACATCAAATCTTAGTTATATAAAACACTAAAATAATATTGGTTAAGCAATATATACATATTTCACATGTATAGCAAAATAAATCTAACTGAATTTCAATGTCATTTTGACTATTGGGTTTCCATATAAATTATTTATTTTATGTAAGTCAAGGTATCAAAATAATCAATTCAAACTTTTTTTTTCTTTAGCTGGCAGGCTAAAAAATTAAACAAGAAAAGCCAACCAAATCCTCAAACAAATTTAGTGCAAACAAGAAATTACAAGTGTATGATGCCAACCCATTTGACCAAATTTAGTAATGTCAACCCATATACAACTAATTAACGGGGTAGATTAATGTTATATGAGTAACTTAATTTTTTTACTGGACAAATATAATACATGTATAACATTTGCTCGACGTTTTTACTTGTCAAATACAATGTTTTATAAATCCAAAGTTAACAATACTTGTGAATAGACAATCATTTTGCATGATCAAGAGGCATTAATTCTAGTTATGAAATAAATAAATAAATAAATGAAAAAGAGTAAGAAGTAGGTTCCAATTTGAGAAGGATTTTAATTTATGCCAACTCCATTGAATTAATGGATTGGCCCAGTCAATAAAATGCTAGAGGACATGGAAGATCCCCACTCTTTGATACATATATTTATACAAAAATTGAAGAGGAAATTTTCAATACTGTAGAATTAAAAAAACTAAGGGAGTTGATAAAAATAACACTAGTATAATTTTCAACATCTCTGCATCTTTACACTATAAAATCAATAGCATAGATATCGGTTTTAGTAACTCAATTCCACCTAATGTAAATCTTTATTTTGTAAATTTGAAACTAGAAGTAAATAAAAGCATACACACCAGTAGTAAACCCAAAATATATAGTGTTTAACTATTTAAATTCATGAAGACAACAATCAAAAGAAGAACTAAGGAATTTGCAAAGAGTCAAAATAGGTCAATTGAAAATAAAAAAAATAAACCTAATTGTGGAACTATTATTCAAAGAAAGAAAGACTTTAATGTTTTATGAGCACATTAAAAGAACTACAGATTAAGATTATCCAAACTTTATCTTGGATAAGCTAATTATGAAATTAGAAGGAAATACATGGAAGCTAAATGGGAAAAAATAACATATTCTTAATCCTGTTCTCCTAGTTTCTAATTGCATTTGATCAAAGCAACATATAAAGCTTTCATGGCTATTACATAACTTCAATAGTTTTCTATGTATAAACAATGAATACAAATTCAACTTGAGAAAACTTTTTCTTGATTATCATCTAATTCTAAGATATGAAAGTCTGGGGTTTGTAAATGATTAAACACATAAATAGGCTTCAAATAAACATTTCAACTAGCAGAATCGGAGTTAGTTACAAAATCAAGCATAACAACAAATAATAAAAAACAAAACATCAAGATTTAGAACACTTAAAATAGAAGAGGAATTGATACTAAATAGTGAAAAAATTTCAACAACTTACATCTTTCAGTATCTTTAGCACAACCAAAAATTCTAGCAGTCCAAGTGTCGAGCCTTAAAATTTTTAGGCAAAGGCTACCCAGATTCATTGCACTTGTGAATAGCCAACTACCACCAAATATTTAAAAATAAAAGCCATTAGATTCACAAATTTTGGGCCAAAATTTAAAATCCTAAACAAAATTAATATATGTAATTTGAATCAAGCAAATAGTCCTCATTGGAAATCAGGTACCGCATCTAAAAAGTAAATCAAATCCCTTTACTATCAAAATGTTAAAATTAAAGTTGAAGTCTTGAAACAAAAGCATTATGAAATGGGAGAGAGATTAAAACTTGAGGAACCTTGGTTGGCTGATGGAGCTCCCCAGGCTTAATATCCTCTATAGCCGCTTATTCTTTTATAAGTTTCACTTATCTTGAGTGCCCACTTCTTTCTACCATCTGATCTGAGCAAACCCAAGAATCGAACCCCGAAATAAAAAGCCTCTTTTTTGGGGTCACTGAGAAAATGCATGAAAGTTCTAAACTTTGACTTCAATGCTCGGAATAACTATAAAAATTGGGCAAAAAAATGGAAAAAAAAACAAATTAAAGCAGAGATGTTTTTACATTACAAGAAAGACAAAATTTGGCATTGATTTAATCTTGTGTAGTAACTAAGACATGTAATGAAATTAGAGGTCAACTTCAACAAATACTTTAGTCTCACAAAGTAGCACATATAGATTCACTACATTTAAGGCTTTTAAAACTAAACCCAAGGACTGTGGATTATAGGGTAGTCCATTTGGAAGGAAGGAATAAGAAATTAAAGAGACATAGAGAGACAAAATGCGAGACACATAGAGAGAGAGAAATCAACTTGCAGAGGGTGGGATAGATAAGGAGGAAAAAAACCAGGTTGAAGGAAGGAGAGATGGCGGTGGTAGTGAATCATCGATAGGGGTAATGGCGAAGAGGAAGGTTAAAGCAGCTAAGAAAAAAATACTGACTCTAGGGCTAAATAAGGCAAAAAAATTTTCCCGCATTTTTTTACCAATGGAATAAAAAACCATCACAATATCCATCGATAAATCTTCAAAGGTGCTAGCATTATTGATAGGAATTCTACCGCTATGATCATTTAATTATCGACGAACAAAACCATCACTAAATCTATCTCTAACAAATGGTACCAACATTTTTTGCCAAATATACCAATGAATTACGAATTATATTGGTAAAAATGTCATCATTTATCACATTCATTTTTTTAACTATGCATTATCAATTTCATCAATAATCCATTGGTAAAAACCATTGCTAAAATAAAATTTTTTGTAACAGTCACATATTGCCTCAACTTCTCCTTGGTCACAAAATCCCACGTTTAGGGCTGAAACAAGTTAAGGTTTCTATACCTTAGCTGGTCAGTTGCTTTGCAATAATCAAGGAATTCAATCTAATTTTCTAAGTTTTGAGCCTTTAAAAGACATGAATAGGGTCTCGAGGTATCTCTATTCCATCATTAGCAATTGACCATATCGATGCATCTATTGGGCACCACAAAGGTTGATATAAGGAGTTCTCACCTAATAGAAAATTAGGAAATGGGATTTTGACCTTATGAGGCCAAAATCCAGAGAGAAACTTCACTCTTATTTATACCTTTGATAAATATGTCATAATAGCTTTCAGATTATTTATTTTTTCTCTATTTATTCATGCAAGATCATAGCATTAATGAGTATCCATAAATCGAGCAAATCATCATGATCCTTTTTGGTAAGGACATTTGTCTTTGCATTCAAATTTATGTGGAAGAATTTCATTACAAGTTTTGGACACAAGGGTGAACAGACCCTGTATTATTAGGAACAGTTGCATGCAAATTTGTGAAGAAGCATTTCATTGCATGTTTTGGAAATAAGGGTGTACAAACCCCATTTTATTAAGAAAAGTCATGTGTTATTTAGTTAGATACAAAATCTTTTACATTTTGAAAAATAAATATTTACATGTGAGTTTTAGGGCGTAAAGATAAACATCGGTTCGATTTTATTAAAAAAAAGTCCAATTTATTTAGTATATATATTTTTATTGTCTTTTTCTTTTGTAATAACCAAACACCTTTAAATAAAAGAATGGATATGAGGACTTACTTTTAGTGCTCACCTTACTGCACTAACAAATAGGGTTATCCATGAAAAAATAATGATAATGATGATAACAACAACAACAACAACAACAATAAGAAGATGTAAAATAGGATAAAAGAGAAAGTAAACAAAATGAATAAAAGAAAAGAAATAAAGAAATCTAGGGACATTGTGTCAAGGAATGCACAGGTGTCTGTTAAATGAGACATGGTTGGCTCAACTATTTTAAAGTAAAAAACTATGGTCTTGGCCATGCATCAAGTGTTGTGCAACCATACCTCACTTGTAAAGACTACTCTAATGATTCCTGTTTAATGTTACCATATGTATTCTCTTGCATGTAATTAATTATACTATATTGTATTTGCATAACCATCATGTCATTTTAGTAACTTATAATCATAACATCCCATTGGGAAGGATATATAAGAGGAAACCCCTTAATACTTTTTAATAATTCTATTCTTTAACATTACACTTTACTTAGTACAATATGAGATTTACAATGGCAAAAACAAAAATATAACATCTTCATACATTGACTCTTCCTAAATTCAATGTTCGCCTTGCTGTTGCAAATCTTGTCTTTGTTGAAGGATCCTAGATTGAGTAATGCATGGATGAACGCCCGTACTAAGCTTACTAGCACAGTGGGGAACAAAAATTATGAAGATTGCCTCTCATAAAAGTCGTTGAAACACATACACATAATAGCATATTATTAGATATCAAATAAAGTAGTACTATGGCATATAGTATATTATAATATTGCAAGTAGTTTTGTAGTTACATTTATCATTCAGTTGTTATATTAATGTCGCGTAAATCTTAACCCATTGGCTAAGGCCACGCACATTGAATTAAATCACCTATTAAATAATTATTCATGTAAGTAAGGTCACTTTGGTTAAGTATTCGCATACTTAAAGTTTTTTCTAGCATTGTCACATGTAGTACCTATATTCAACTTTGATACCTATTATCAATCCACATGCTTAGTAATTCTTTACAACTTTAAAACATTCATGTAACTTTAAGCATACATATAATAAATTTGATTTACTTGGTTCATATTTATTATTCTTAGTTAGACTAGTGATTCACATAATTCACATGTGTATAAATACTTACAAGCTAATATATAGTTTATTTCCATATAATAGTTTACATGTTATTAAACTAATCTTAAAAGGGGTCTACGTGCATGCTTAATAAACTCACAAGTTCCATATTATATGCCTATATGTATTATAATTCTATGCATTTCCAACATGCCATGGTTGGACTTAAATGGGGTTCCATCATTATATCCTATCTTCATTTCACATGTGAGTTTCTAGTCTACTAACAATTATCAATTATCGATTGCATCCATTCTATATATCACATCATAGTTGTACCCATAATTGTAAGTTCTTAAGTACAACTGAGTGATTCTTACACATAATAAGTAGTTTTATTTGCAAAACTAACCATGGTTTATAGCATGAATTACAATATTAAATATACAACACATTATTATAAAGAATGTGTGTTCATAATAAGATTAATAACCGTCCGTCACTTATTTATACATACTCATACATAACCTATATTCTTTTATGTAAGACATGTTATGTAATTTCAACAATGATTATTAAATTACTATAACTACACATTTAGAATATAACTTTATCCAATTCCATGTTTTCCTTATACTATGCATAAGTTTTTATGAAAGTAACATAAATATCAAGTTAAAATATCATGTTATAACCATCATATTATTTTCATAATGCTTTTCATCATATCCTGTAGTAAGCTTGCATCTTTTCTCTAAGGGTGTATATATGGGTGATACTATAGTCCCTAAAGGTACAAAAGGATACTTGAAGGTATCAAAATATAAACCCAAATAAGGTTAGATATGTACTATGGATTGGTCAAGTGGATCCAAACGGGGTCAGCGAGTGACCCAAACGGGTCAATACTATGGATCCAAATGGGATCAAGGCTATGGATCCAAATGGGGTCAAACATGTGGCAACTGCAATATACCCTTATAGGCATGGCTATCTATCTGCAATCAAGACATAGATGCAAGCAACTATAATTCTTTACTTTAACTGATGTACTTTTCTCTTTCCTATCTTATATATCTACAACTCGATTACATGAACATGTCTAAAAGTAGGGAATCACATACATGTTCATATATTTTTTATGTACTTTTATAATATAGTACATCATTTATTCATGTATAGAATTGATAATTAGACTTAACAATTATGTAAATCAATTATGTAACTAAAGCATATTACTCTAAATTTTGTTAGAATATTTATGTATTAATACATGTTTAAGCTCATATGTCATCATTCATACTCTCATATTCTATTACATTAGCGTATATTTGTAGGGTTAGTATGAAAGTCTAGTATAAACATAACTAATTCCTTTACATATTTATATATGTCTTTACATGTTCAAATTTGCATGTCCTCATTTGTAATTTGTATAATCTAGTTGTTTAGTATACATGTGTAAATATACAAGCTTCTTTTATAATCATAATGGCATAGCTTTGAACATTACTGTATAATCACCAACTTGTAAACACTCTTCTTGTTAGTGTAAGCCCTAGCCCCAATGCATTGTAATAAAACACTTTAATTAATAAAATGAGGCATTTGTTTTATCTATTGTATTCTTGTGCATATCAATTGATAGAACTATCCAAGAATATTGTTTCAGTTTAAGTTATCATGTGTGAGGCACATGGTTGTAAGACCTTGAAACAAATAAGACTTCATTCTAAATATCCCTAGTCAGTCATTGTTATGGGAATAACAAATGAATTAAGACTAGTATGCTCTCTCTGATATTATGAGTTCTGTCTTGCGGATCATTAGGATAAGAGTGTCAATTAGAGATCATAGATACATGTTAAAGAACATGCTATCTGGATTCGATTCGTTTATGAGAACACTACATGGTATAAGTCATAAGTGTTTCTCATATGCAAGTTTTGTATCGGAGTTCTTAGACCTAAAATCTCTATGAAACTCTTTATGAATTACTGTGTGCTTTGACATACACCTAACGTGCTCGTAACAGAGTAACAAGTACGGGTATGCTAGGGTATGCATTGATTCATGTTAGAGAGTATGAGAGAAGTGAAGGGATTACCCCTCTCCATAAGAGAGAAAAATATCATCGGCCACTTGATCAGTGAACTGAGAACTGTATGGCCATACCGAGATGAAATAATGAATAATCATTATTTATCTGAGAGTTTAGTGTCACTGGAATATCAAGAAAGGAATTAATATATATATATAAGGATGACTAGTTCCATACCTTATATTAATTCTGATATTTATGGGTAAGGGACTATACAAAATTGCATTAGGTGACTAAATGCCATATGCATTTTCATTTAATTTGGAATGCTATAATATCTTGCTAGAGAATATATATAGCCTTTGAATTAATTTATTAATTCAATGCCAACATTAAATGGACCTATAAGATCGTACACAAAGCATTGGCCTTAAAATATTTAAATAAAGTATTGGGCATTAATTTGGGCTTTTAATTAAAGTCAAATTAATGTGTGTAATGGGTTTTAAAATTGCTATTGGACCTTGGTCCATGAGAGAGAAAAATTCAGCCCACAAGATTTAATTTCAATTAGTTAATTCTCTTGTATTAATTAAGTTAATTGAGTATTAAAGCCTAAAAGAAGTTAAATTAAATTAAATCATTTAAATATAAGGTGAAGTGGCTGAAATTCCAAGATAAAAACCAAGGAATTTCGGCACACGCACATTACTTATATTAATTGGTTTTATTTAATTAAATGTCTTATGTTTTATTTCAAATTTGAATTTTAAATTCAAAGGAGTTTAAATCAATATATATTACTTATTTTTAGGAAGTGATTGAAGTTGAATTAATGATCTTGAGATAGTAAAATTCAGATCAAACACTTGCCAAAAGATAAGAATATATATTAGAAAAGAAATAAAACCCTAAAAAAAACATAGTGCATTTGGCATGAAACCCTAATTTTCTTTAGGTTTTGGCGTGATTTTCTCTCTCTCTCTCACAAAATTCTTTGGCCAATTTTCACAAGGAGAAAGGATTATTCCTCATTCTCTTGTGTTCTTGGGTAGTAATAGCAACTTAAGAGAAGTACAAAATCAAATTTTGTAGCTTCAAACCATAGCCATTACACAATACTTTTTTTGAGAGCTAGCAATCTCGATTTTAATCTGTCAGTGCAATTGTGTGTGTGAACATAGAGAGGAGTGGCGTAAAAGGCTGTTCCTTGGCATTGGTGGTGAAGGTCTAAGGGTAATATATCCTCCTTGGTTGCTGGTCATCATCAAAATAAAGTTTTAAAGGCATTTAAAGTTGTAAGTTTTAAAACCTTAAAATTGCATGTTTCGATTCTTGTCATGGAATTGTATGGCATGTATGATCAAATTTTTATTGTTTTCTGCTGCGTGATCTTTATGTGCATACCATGACATATTCCATCAGTGGTATCAGATCCTAATCATGCTTATTTTAATGCTTTAGATGCATGAAATAATTAATCAAAAATTGTTATTTTAAATACATGCAATGCTGAAATTTTTTGTTTTGAGATTTTTGCATTGTTTCGGTGTAAAAACGATTTTAAATGAATAGATAGGTATTATAATTAATATGACATGTTAATATAATTTTATAATATGTTCTAGGAGCTGTTAATGGTTGGATTTAAATGATAATACCTGATGGTACATGTTAATATTAAAACTATGTGCTATTTGGCATGTTAATTGTTAGTTTAACAACTAGTTTTAAATATTAAATGTAAAAACGATTTTGGCATGTTTGTAAGTGATTTTTAAAGATTAAATATCAGGTCTGGACATATTTTAAATTTGGTTTTAATTCTGATCCATGACAATTTAATTGATTAATTTTAAAATCACTTAAAACTATGACTAGTTTGTGTTTGTTACATGTTTAATCAACATTGTTTGTTTTGTTTTGATTAAAATGGTAAAAACACATTTAGATCAGATTGGTACAGAATATTAAATCAAAATTTATGACCTTATTTTAATTATTAAATGACTCATAAAATTGATTTAAGTATTTGTGCATTTTATGGCATCACATAAGCATTAAACAACTAGTTTTGTTATTTGTTTGTTTTTATATGCATGCCGTGTATCATATATATGTTCTTCATGATTTTGTGTTTTAATTCATTTTGGTACATATTATATGTATTTTTAATGTTTATGGATTGTATGACATAAAATTAAAAATGGAAAAATTGAAAATTATACCAGAGTTCATTTATAGCACAAATCTAACTAGTTTGTGTTTTGGGCTTTTAAGAGAACTTATTCAACAAGAGGATTTAGTCCATTGGGCTTCGGCCCAGGCCCATCATGGGGTCATCTCTTAAAGGTTCAAGTACACAATTTCGATTAATGGGCTTGGCTAATTAAATTAAAATTGGACTTTGTTTGATCCATGAATGTTATGTATATTATTTGCTTGTTTGGTGTGATGAATGGATATGCATGGTGCATTCATGGGCCCTGGGTTTTTGTAATTAAATATGGCCTGCATGCCATTATGTATTATTATAAAAGTTTCATTTATTTCTTAGAATAGAATTTACTTGAAGACTTTGTAAATCAAGACGAAGCCCACCGGAGTGGAGAAGCCCAACTCGAAGATTCTTATGTAATAGTATAGAATCTTAGTTGTAGGTTTTTTGGGCACATGTTTGTCACGCTTTACTTTATGCAATTATTTATATATGCATGCTATGAATGGATGACAAACCATATGCCATGTAAGCCGTAATAAAATGAATCCCTAAAAATAGTAAGTCACAAAGTTGCCTTCCTGAAACATGTCAAGACATCGATCATCAGTCACGTAGACTAGGAGTCCTAGATGTGCCCGATTATCTCTGTGAGGCATGGGTTGTGAATGTAGGTTGGACTTAACATGGAAAGGGATACTCGAACCTAGGCAACTAATAATGGGTTTGTGCTATAACATCTTAAGGTGTTAGCCCGTTTGATCCAAGAGTCATGTACGAGACATGATTGGAGTTTTTCCTACCTAAGTAACTTAACTTGTTAGGTGTACAAGCTCAGCTTGACTAATAAGTTGTTGTGAAAAGTGGATATTGGCCCATATTAAATCACTAATATGAATAATTTAAAGGGATATTAATTTGGTTTGTGAGATTATAAAAAGGACCTCATTTAATCTAGCTAAATTTTATTGTAGATTAAAAATGGCATCTTTAAACAACAATTTCTCATTGTGAGCGGTCCTTGAAAAGGACAAATTGAATGGCACCAATTTCATAGACTAGTCTCGAAACTTAAGAATAGTTCTTAAGCAAGAGAAAAAATCGTATGTTTTGGATGCACCTTTGCCTGAGGAACCTGCTAGTAACACCTCTGCGGTTCAAAAGGAAACTTTTGAGACCAAGAAGAGCGACTCCAATGATGTGACCTGTCTAATGCTAGCCACTATGGTGCCTAACTTGCAAAAGCAATTTATGGACCAAGAGGCTTATGCGATCATGGTGCACGTCAAGGAGATGTTCCAAGAGCAAGCTCGTCACGAGAGATTCGTGACAACAAAGGCCATGATTTCTTGTAGGATTGCTGCGGGTACTCCTATTAGTACCCATGAACTCAAGATGAAAGGGTATCTTGATACTCTTGAGAAGCTTGAGGTATAAGTGCCAAAGGAATTGGCCACTGACTTGATCTTAGGATCATTGACTGATGATTACGATCCATTTGTGATGAATTATAACATGCATGCAATGAAAAAGTCAGTCACTGAGCTCCATGGAATGCTTAAGAATGCTGATGAGAACATTCGAAAGACCAATCCTGTATTGTGGTTCGAAGAGGCATTAAAAGGGACCCGCTAAAGGAAAGGGAAAGGGAAAGGCAAAACCCAAGAATGACCTGGCTCGGTTTAAGTTAAGTGGGAGTGAACCTCAGGCCCAATCCAAGCCCAAGGTGCAGAAGCTCAAAGAGAGTGAGAGCACTTGCTTCCATTGCAACAAGATAGGGCATTGGAGGAAGAATTGCGCTCTCTTCAAGGAAGAACAAAAGAAGAATGGAGCCAAGGCATCCAGTTCTGGTATTTTTGTTGTTGAGATTAACCTTTATATTTCTACCACTTGGGTATTGGATACCGGTTGTGGTTCTCACATTTGTTCAAATGTGCAGGGGCTAAGAAATAGGCGGTTACTTGGGAAGAACGAAGTGGACCTTCGTGTGGGGAATGGAGCACGAGTTACTGCCATGAAGATAGGCAATTATCAACTCACTTTACCTTCCGGACTTTGTTTAGTTTTGAAAAATTGTTATTAAGTGCCTACTATGAGCAGAAACATTATTTAAGTTTCATGTTTGGATGTGGATGAATTTGATTTTGTTATTAAAAATGGCAATGCTCATATTTGTCACCAAGGCATTTCTTATGGCAATGCCATGTTGCAAAATGGCCTTTATATCCTTGATTTACAAAATAAAAAGAGTCCATATACAACATTAATACAAAGAGGGTTAAATCAAACGAATTGAACCCTATTTACTTCTGGCATTGTCGTTTAGGACATGCAAACGAAAAATGCATTTCAAGACTCCACAAAACTAGAGTGCTTGGGTCATTCGACTTAGAGTCTTATGATACATGCGAGCCATGTTTGCATGAAAAAATGACAAAGAGTCCTTTTAACAAGAAAGGTGAAAGGACTAATGGCTTATTGGAACTAATAAATACCGATGTATGTGGACCATTAAGTACACAAGCTAGAGGTAGTTTTAGCTACTTCGTGACATTCACAGATGACTTCAGTAGATATGGCTATGTCTACCTAATGAAGTACAAATCTGAAACTTTTGAGAAATTCAAAGAGTTTAAGAACGAAGTAGAAAAACAACTTGGTAAAAGTATAAAAGCCATTCGATCAGATCGAGGTGGTGAATAATGAAGCCAAGAGTTTGATAGTCATCTAAAAGGGTGTGGTATTATTTCACAGCTCACTCCTCCTGGAATGCCACAATAGAATGGTGTGTCTGAAAGGAGAAATCGAACTCTATTTGACATGGTTTGGTCTATGATGAGTCAAGCTAATCTTCCTATCTCTTTTGGGGTTATGCATTAGAAACTGCCACGTTTCTACTAAACCGTACTCCAACTAAAGCAGTTGAGAAGACACCATACGAGGTATGGACTGGGAAAGAACCCAATATTTAATTTCTCAGGATTTGGGGCTGTGAAGCACATGTTAAGAAATTAACATCTGACAAACTAGAGTCCAAATCCACTGTCTGCTTGTTTGTGGGTTATCCCAAAGAAACAAAGGGATACTACTTTTACTCACAAGCCGAGAACAAAGTATTTATGCTCGCAAGGCTATTTTCTAGGAAAAGGAGTTCCTTCTCAAGAAAGATAGTGGGAGTAAAGTATAACTCGGAGAAATTCAAGCGCCACAAACGCCTATAGAGGATGAGTTGAAAATGGGATCAAGTTCCCAACCAGTTGTGAAATAAGAACCCATTACACAAAAACCTAAAAGGTCTGGTAGGGTACGTCAGGAGAATGAGAGATATGGATTTCTAATCACTGACAGTGACACTATTGAGTTAGTAGATCATGAGGATCCTACTACCTACCGAGAAGCTATTGAAAGCCCAGACTCAGAAAATTGGCTTGAAGCCATGAAATTTGAGATGCAATCAATGTACGATAACCAAGTTTGGACCTTGGTTGATCCACCGAAAGGTGCTAAGGTAATTGAATGCAAGTGGCTATTCAAACTCAAAGCTGATAAGACCTACAATGGTAGACTAGTAGCAAAAGGTTTTAGACAAACTCATGGTGTAGACTATGATGAGACCTTTTCGCCTGTAGTCATGCTCAAGTCCATTAGGATCTTGCTTTCCATAGCTGCATATCATGATTATGAGATATGGCAAATGGATGTCAAAACTGCTTTCTGATCGGTGTCTAGCAAGTGTACTAGATCAGCTAGTAATATAGGGAAATATAGATTAAGACCCCAAATATCGTACCCAAGGGAACATGGATTGCTAAGAATAATACCTATGTATGAATTAAATTAATCCGAGATTGTTTCCCAAATGTTTTTTATTTAGAAGCAAAAATTAAACAAAATAAATAATTAAACAAAACAAAAGCTAAAACATGAATTAAAAACAAAACAATAACTGGAATTCTCTTGCTAAAGAAACTATCCACCTTAACTTTCATTGTAATGACTTAAGTTCAAAGAATAACACCAATGATTATGAAGAATTCAGATAAATAAACCCAGATAACTTTATTCAAGATTATCATTCCAAGAATTAAACTCCCTTATTCAGAACAATTCAATACTTGGCATAAAAGTCTAAATTAATCCTCCTAGATGTCTATTAAAGCCTTTCTCAAGAGATTCAACTTTCACCTATTCTTAGTTCTTCCTCTCTTAGTATTAACCAATAAAATTAACACATAATTATTTCATATTTCAGATAATAATCATGTATAAACATTAAAGAGTTAACCCAAGAACATACAAATCATTAACTATGTCAAAACCCAATTCTTAGTTATTTATTCAATAAACCAACAACCAATCTCAACATAATCAAAGATAAGAATATGCTTAAAACCAATAAATAATCAACCGATATTGAAATTAAGCTCAAAATAAAGTCATAACAATGAAAATTCAAGATTTCAAGAATCCATTAGCAAAAGAAGAAAAAACTACTTCCTAAGCATGTTTAAAAACTAAAGACAAAGTTGAAGAACTAAAACAAAATCAAAAGAAAAACAAAAATAGAAAAACTAGAAAAAAAACAAGTAAAACTAAAACTAAAGCAATTAATCTCTTCTAATCCTTAATTCCCCCCTTCTTTGGTGATAGAGTTGTCTATTTATAGGCAAAATATGTTGTAGAAGCCTTTTAAACTTCCCAAATTGGAGTAGGAGAAGAATCCTTCTTGAATTGGAAAAATCAGAATCCTTTGCTTCATAGGAGTCTTCATCACGTGGCCATGTGTTCCCTAGTGTTAATTCACACGTGGCCATGTGTTGTTGTTTGAAGAAAATCACGTGGCCATGGGTTCCCTTGTTTCTTTCTCACACGTGGTCACGTGTTGTGTAGTGGATCTTCACACGTGATCACATGCTTTCTTCTTGCTCTTCTTTATTTCCTCTCACATGGCCACGTATGTTTTCTTCATTGATTTTCACGTGGCCATGCATCAAACTTCTGGAACTCACGATCACTAATTAGCATGAATTTTCCAAATTCACAGTTTTGGCCCAAATCTTCTTGCCTTTTTACAATTAAGCCCTTTTTCTTGCAAAATAACCCTGAAAAACACCAAAATTTACAATTAACTCCAAAAACATAAAACTAACCAATTAAACTCAAATTAAACCTAATTAACACGAAATTAACCTAATTAAACACCTAAAAACATACTAAAAAACACTATAAATGACTATTATCACTTTCCCCAATGGAAATTTACTTGAGGATGTGTATATGACACAACCTGAGGGTTTTGTCAATCCCAAGCATCCTAAGAAGGTTTACAAGCTTCAAAAATCCATTTATGGATTAAAACAAGCATCCCGAAGTTGGAATCTTTGTTTTGTTGAAGCATTCAAAGAATTTGACTTCATCAAGAACGAAGATGAGCCTTATGTGTATAAGAAGGTTAGTGGGAGCATAGTAGTATTTCTGGTCCTATATGTGGACAACATCCTTCTCATTGGGAATGACATTCCAACCTTGCAAAAGGTTAAGCAATGGTTGGGAAAATGTTTCTCAATGAAAGACTTGGGTGAAGCCGAGACAATACTTGGTATTCGAATCTATAGAGATAGATGGAATCGGATTTTAGGACTAAGTCAAGAAAAGTACATAGACAAAGTACTAAAACATTTTAGTATGGGAGACTCAAAGAAAGGGTACATACCTTTGGCTTTGGGAGTTCTTTTGACTAAAGAACAGTGCCCTAAAACCAAAGAGGAAAGGGACAACATGAGTAGAATCCCATATGCATCTGCTATTGGATCTATCATGCATGCTATGTTATGTACGAGGTTGGATGTTGCTCATGCACTGAGTATAACCAGTAGGTTTCAGCAAGACCCTGGTGAGAAGCACTGGTATGCTATAAAAGGGATTCTGAAGTACCTGCGAAGGACTAAGGATCACTTCTTAGTGTATGGTGGTCAAGAAGAGCTCGTCATACAAGGTTATGCCAATGCTGCTTTTCAGACCAGTACTCAGGATTCTAGATCGCAATCTAGATTTGTTTCTGTCTTGAACGGTGGTGCTATCAGCTGGAGAAGCTCGAAGCAAGATACCGTTGCCGACTCAACTACAGAATCTGAGTATATTGCAGCGAGTGAGGCTGCAAAAGAGGCTATTTGGATTAAAAATTTCATTTTTGGATTAGGAGTGGTCCCAAGCATCCTAGATCCATTAGAAATTTTTTGTGACAATAACGGGGCCATCGCACAGGCTAAAGAGCCCTGGTCACACAAGAAATCCAAACGCATACTCAGGAGGTGTTAGTGTAAGCCCTAGCCCCAATTCATTTTAATAAAACACTTTGAATTAATAAAATGAGGCATTTGTTTTATCTTTTGTATTCCTGTGCATATCAATTGATAGAACTATCCAAGAATGTCGTTTCGGTTTAAGTTATCATGTGTGGGGCACATGGTTGTAAGACCTTGAAACAAATGAGACTTAATTCTAAACATCTTTAGTTAGTCATTGTTATGGGAATAACAATGAATTAAGACTAGTATGCTCTCTCTGATATTATGAGTTCTGTCTTACGGATCATTAGGACAAGATTGTCAATTAGAAATCATAGATACATGTTAAAGAACATGGTATCTAGATACGATCCGCTCATAAGAACACTACATGGTATAAGTCATAAGTGTTTCTCATATGCAAGTTTTGTATCGGAGTTCTTAGACCTAAAATCTCTATGAAACTCTTTATGAATTACTATGTACTTTGACATATACCTAACGTGCTATTAACAGAGTGACAAGTACGAGTATGATTGGGTATGCATTGATTCATGTTAGAGAGCATGAGAGAAGTGAAGGGATTGCCCCTCTCGATAAGAGAGAAAATATCATCAGCCACTTGATTAGTGAACTGAGAAGTGTATGGCCATACCGAAATGAAATAACGAGTAATCATTATTTATCTGAGAGTTCAGTGCCACTGGAATATCAAGAAAGGAATTAATATATATAAGGATGACTAGTTCCATGCCTTATATTAATTCTGATATTTATGGGTAAGGGACTATGGAAATTTGCACTAGGTCACTAAATGCCATATGCATTTTCATTTAATTTGGACTGCTATAATATCTTACTAGAGAATATATATAGCCTTTGAATTAATTTATTAATTCATTGCCAATATTAAATAGACCTATAGGATCGCACACAAAGCATTGGGCTTAAAATATTTAAATAGTGTATTGGGAATTAATTTGGACTTTTATTTAAATTCAAATTAATGCATAAAATGGGTAAACATATTTTTTTAGGCAAATCTTTAAAAATAATTTTTTTGCCTAAAACAGTAAAACTGTCAGGGTACGATTTTGCCTAAAAACAGCTAGCGGTTTTAGGCAAATCTATCAAACAAGTTTTTTGCCTAAAATAGTTAGCTGTTTTAGGCAAATATGTTAACAGTTGTTACACGAGAAAAATTTATTGGCATATGCTAGTTTTAATTTCAATTAATTAATTATCTATGTATAATTAAGTTAATTGAGTATTAAATTCTAAATTTTATTTAATCAAAATATAATACTTGAGAGGGAATTAATATGGCCAAAATTCGGCAACCAATTAATTCCAAAATAAGTTTATTTTGATTAAATGACTAATGCCATTTAAATTTGAAACCTAATCGAGTTTGAATTAATTTAAATCACTTAATTAGGAAGTGATGGAGGCTGAATATATTCCTAATTCTAAGGGATTTTAGTATGACCTATCTTTCCTAAATTAATGATATAAATTAATTAATTCTATTTTTGACAAGGTGAACAATTTTTCCCTTTTGGCTGAAATACACAAGGGGAAGAATACTTTCTTGCTTTCTTGTGTTCTTGGCATTAATAGCACCTAAAAGAAGTCCAAGATCAAGTCTTGTAGCTTCAAACCATTGCCTTTACACAATACTTTAAGAGAGAGCTAGCAATCTCTATTTTAAGCCATCTTTGCAAGTGTGTGTGTGAGAATAGAGGGAGTGGCGTAAAAGGCTGTTCCTTGGCATTGGTGATCAAGATATAAGGCGGGAAAAGTCATCTTAGTTGTTGTTCATCACAAAATTCAAGATTTAAAAGGCATCAAAAGTTTTAAGTTGTAAAAACCCAAAAATTGCATGTTTAGATTCTTGTTATGGAATTGTTTGGCATGCATGATTGTTTTTCATCATTTTTTCGCTGCACGATTACCATGAACATATCATGTCATATTCCATCAGTGGTATCATAGCCTAAACATGCTTATTTTAGTGCTTTAGATGCATGAAAAATTAATTAAAAATCATTTTTTTGAAAACATGCAATGCTGAAATTTTCTGTTTTGAGTTTTTTTGCATTGTTTTGGTGTAAAAACGATTTTAATTGATTATATAGGTATTATAATTAATATGACATGTTAATATACTTTCCTAAGATGTTCTAGGAGCTGTTAATGGTTGGATTTAATTAATAATACCTGATGGTACATGTTAATATTAAAACTAGGTGCTAGTTGGCATGTTAATTGTTAGTTTAACAACTAGTTTTCAATACTAAATGTAAAAAAAAATTTGGAATGTTTGTAAGTGATTTTTAAAGATTAAATATCAGGTCCGGACATATTTTAAATTTTGTTTTAATTCTGGTCCATGACAATTTAATTGATTAATTTTAAAATCACTTAAAACTATGACTAATTTGTGTTTGTTACATGTCTAATCAACATTGTTTGTTTTATTTTGATTAAAATGGTAAAAACACATTTAGATCAGATTGTTACAGAATATTAAATCAATATTTATGATCTTATTTAAATTATTAAATGACTCATAAAATTGATTTAAGTGTTTGTGCATTTTATGGCATTCCATAAGCATTAAATAACTAGTTTTTGTTGTTTGTTTGTTTTTGCATGAATGTCGTGTACTATATATGTGTTCTTCATGATTTTATATTTTTAATTAATGTTAGCACATATTATATGTATTTTTAATATTTATGGGCTATATGACATAAAATTAAAAATGGAAAAATTGGAAATTATACTAGAGTTGATTTATAGCACAAATCTAAATAGTTAGTGTTTTGGGCTTTTAAGAGAACTTATTCAATAAAAGGATTTAGTCCATTGGGCTTTAGCCCAGGCCCTAATGGAATATGACATGGTATGAAACTCATGATGGCACAGCGGAAAACAAAAATTTTTAATCATAAATACCATACATATCCAAAGCTAGAATCGAAACATGCAATTTTAAGGTTTTAAACTTACAACTTTAGATGCCTTTAAAACTTGATTTTGATGATGATCAGCAATCAAGAAGGATATGTCCACCTTAGATCTTCACCACCAATGCCAAGGAACAGCCTTTACGCCACTCCCTCTATTCTCACACACACACTTGCAAAGATGGCTTAAAATCAAGAGTGCTAGCTCTATGATTGTGTATTCGGCAATGAGAATGATTTGAAGCCACAAGATCTGATCTTGTTCTTCCTTTAGGTTACTGTTTCAGCCCGAGAACACAAGAGAACAAGAAAGATTTCTTTCCCCTTGAGTATTTCGGCCAAGAGAGAAAAATAGCAAAAAATGGCATACCTTTTATTCATTTAATTCATTAATATATATCACTCAATTTAGGTCAAGTGTGAGTGCCGAAAATTAAGTGTTAATTTCAGCCTCCATCACTTCCTAATTAAGAGATATATCCTAATTTAAATTCCATTAGAATTTAAATTCAAATGGCATTAGTCATTTAATCAAAACAAACTTACTTATTTAAGGTAAAATAAGTTGCCGAATTCAACTAGTATTTTAGTTTGAATTTTGGCTACTTTAATTCCCTCTCAAGTATTATATTTTGATTAAATACAAATTAGGATTTAATACTCAATTAACTTAATTATACATAGATAATTAATCAATTAAAATTATACCTAGCACATGCCAACAAATTTCTCTCGTGACCAACATATTTGCCTAAAACAGCTAGCTATTTTAGGCAAAAAACTCGTTTCACAGATTTGCCTAAAACAGCTAGCTGTTTTAGGCAAAATCGTGGCTTAACAGATTTTCCTAAAGCTGTTTTAGGCAAAATCGCACCTTGACAGTTTTGCCTAAAACAGCTAGCTATTTTAGGCAAAAAAACTGTTTTTACAGATTTGCCTAAAACACCTAGCTGTTTTAGGCAAAAATCTATTTACCCATTTTATGCATTAATTTGACTTTAAATAAAAGTCCAAATTAATTCCCAATACACAATTTAAATATTTTAAGCCCAATGCTTTGTGTGCGATCCTATAGGTCCATTTAATGTTGGCAATGAATTAATAAATTAATTCAAAAGCTATATATATTCTCTAGCAAGATATTATAGCATTCCAAATTAAATGAAAATGCATATGGCATTTAGTGACCTAATGCAATTTTGTATAGTCCCTTACCCATAAATATCAGAATTAATATAAGGCATGGAACTAGTCATCCTTATATATATTAATTCCTTTCTTGATATTCCAGTGACACTGAACTCTCAGATAAATAATGATTACTCATTATTTCATCTCGATATGGCCATACACTTCTCAGTTCACTGATCAAGTGGCCGATGATATTTTCTCTCTTATTGAGAGGGGTAATCCCTTCACTTCTCTCATGCTCTCTAACATGAATCAATGCATACCCAATCATACCCGTACTTGTCACTCTGTTACGAGCACGTTAGGTGTATGTCAAAGTACACAGTAATTCATAAAGAGTTTCATAGAGATTTCAGGTCTAAGAACTCCGATACAAAACTTGCATATGAGAAACACTTATGACTTGTACCATGTAGTGTTCTCATGAGCGGATCGTATCTAGATACCATGTTCTTTAACATGTATCTATGATCTCTGATTGACACTCTTGTCTTAATGATCCGTAAGACAGAACTCATAATATCAGAGAGAGCATACTAGTCTTAATTCATTGTTATTCCCATAACAATGACTGACTAGGGATATTTAGAATGAAGTCTCATTTGTTTCAAGGTCTTACAACCATGTGCCTCACACATGATAACTTAAATTGAAATGACATTCTTGGATAGTTTTATCAATTGATATGCACAGGAATACAAAAGATAAAACTAATGCCTCATTTTATTAATTTCAAGTGTTTCGTTACAATGCATTGGGGCTAGGGCTTACACTAACAGGCCCATCACGGGTTCTTCCCTTAAAAGTTCAAGTACACAATTTTCATTAATTTTCTTGGCTAAATTAAATAAAATTGGACTTTGTTTTATCCATGAATGTTATGTATATTTATTTGCTAGTTTGGTGTGATTAATGGATATGCATGGTGCATTCATGGGCCCTGGGTTTTGTAATTAAATATGGCCGGCGAGCCATTATATTTTGTTGTAAAAGTTTCATTTATTTCTTAGAATAGAATATACTTGAAGACTTTGTAAATCAAGATGAAGCCCATCGGAGTGGAGAAGCCAAACTCGAAGATTTTTATGTAATAGTATAGAATCTTAGTTGTAGGTTTTTGGGCCCATGTTTGTCACGCTTTACTTTATGCAATTATTTATATATGCATGCTATGTATGGATGACAAAACATATGCCATGTAAGCCGTAATAAAATGAATCCCTAAAAATAGTAAGTCACAAAGTTGCCTTCCTAATTCGAAACATGTCAAGGCATCGATCATTGGTCACGTAGACTAGGAGTCTTAGATGCGCCCGATTGTCTTTATAAGGCATGGGTTATGGATGTAGGTTGGACTTAACATGGAAAGGGATGCCCGGACCTAGGCAACTAATAAATGGGTTTGTGCTATAACATCTTAAGATGTTAGCCCATTTGATCCAAGAGTCATGTACTAGGCATGATTGGAGTTTTCCTACCTAAGTAACTTAACTTGTTAGGTGTACAAGCTCAGCTTGACTAATAAGTTGTGTGAAAAGTGGATCTTGGCCAACATTAAATAACTAACATGAATTATTTAAAGGGATATTAATTCAGTTTGTGGGATCATAAATTAGACCTCATTTAATCTTGCTAAATTTTATTGTAGATTGAAAATGGCATCTTTAAACAACAATTTCTCATTGTGATCGGTCCTTTGAAAGGACAAATTGAATGGCACCAATTTCATAGGCTGATCTCAAAACTTAAAAATAGTTCTTAAGCAAGAGAAAAAGTCATATGTTTTGGATGCACCCTTACCTAAAGAACCAGCTAGGAACGCCTCTGCGGTTCAAAAGGAAACTTTTGAGACCATGAAGAGTGACTCCAATGATGTGACCTATTTGATGCTGGCCACAATGGTGCCTGACTTGCAAAAGCAATTTATGGACCAAGAGGCTTATGTGATCATGGTGCACCTCAAAGAGATGTTCCAAGAGCAAGCTCGTCATGAGAGGTTCATGAAAACAAAGGCTTTGATTTCTTGTAATATGGCTGCATGTACTCCTGTTAGTACCCATGTACTCAAGATGAAAAGGTATCTTGATACTCTTGAGATGCTTGAGGTACAAGTGCCAAATGAATTGGCCACTGACTTGATCTTAGGATCATTGATTGATGATTATGATCCATTTGTAATGAATTATAACATGCATGCAATGAACAAGTTAGTCACTGAGCTCTATGGATGCTTAAGAATGCTGAAGAGAACATTTGAAAGATCAATCCCGTATTGATTGTTCAAGGGGGTATTAAAAAGGGACCCGCTATGGGAAAGGGAAAGGGAAAGGCAAAACCCAAGAATGACCTGGCTCGGTTCAAGTCAAGTGGGAGTGCACCTCAGGCCCAATCCAAGCCCAAGGCACAGAAGCTCAAAGAGAGTGAGAGCACTTGCTTCCATTGCAACAAGATAGGGCATTGGAGGAAGAATTGCGCTCTCTTCAAGGAAGAACAAAAGAAGAATGGAGCTAAGGCGTCCAGTTCTGGTATTTTTGTTGTTGAGATTAACCTTTCTATTTCTATCACTTGGGTATTGGATACTGGTTGTGGTTCTCACATTTGTTCAAATGTGCAGGGGCTAAGAAATAGGTGGTTACTTGGGAAGAATGAAGTGGACCTCCATGTGGGGAACGGAGCACGAGTTACTGCCATAGAGATAGGTGACTATCAACTCACTTTACCTTCCGAACTTCGTTTAGTTTTGAAAAATTGTTATTATGTGCCTGCCATGAGCATAAACATTATTTCAGTTTCTTGTTTGGATTTGGATGAATTTGATTTCGTTATTAAAAATGGCAATGCTCATATTCGTCGCCAAGGCATTTCTTATGGCAATGCCATTTTGCAAAATGGCCTTTATATCCTTGATTTACAAAACAAAGAGTCCATATACAACATTAATACAAAGAGGGTTAAATCAAATGAATTGAACCCTACTTACTTCTGGCACTGTCATTTAGGACATGCAAACGAAAAACACATTTCAAGACTCCACAAAACTAGAGTCTTGGGTCATTCGACTTAGAGTCTTATGACACAGGTGAGCTATGTTTGCATGGAAAAATGACAAAGAGTCCTTTTAACAAGAAAGGTGAGAGGACTAATGACTTATTGGAACTAATACATACCGATGTATGTGGACCTTTAAGTACACAAGCTAGAGGTGGTTTTAGCTACTTCGTGACATTCATAGATGACTTCAGTAGATATGGCTATGTTTATCTAATGAAGTACAAGTATGAAACTTTTGAGAAATTCAAAGAGTTTAAGAACGAAGTAGAAAACCAACTTGGCTGAAGTATAAAAGCCATTCAGTCAGATCGAGGTGGCGAATACTTAAGCCAAGAGTTTGACAATCATCTAAAAGAGTGTGGTATTATTTCAAAGCTCACTCCTCCTGGAACACCGCAATGGAATGGTGTGTCCGAAAGAAGAAATCGAACTCTATTGGACATGGTTTAATCTATGATGAGTCAAGCTAATCTTCCTATCTCTTTTTGGGGTTATGCATTAGAAAGTGTTGTGTTTCTATTGAACCGTACTCCGACTAAAGCAGTTGAGAAGACACAATACGAGGTATGGACTGGGAAAGAACCCAATATGTCTTTTCTCATGATTTGGGGCTGTGAAACACATGTTAAGAAATTAACATCTGACAAACTAGAGTCCAAATTCATTGTCTGCTTGTTTGTGGGTTATCCCAAAGAAACAAAGGGATATTACGTTTACTCACAAGCCTAGAACAAAGTATTTGTTGCTAGCAAGGCTGTTTTCTTGGAAAAGGAGTTCCTTCTCAAGAAAGACAGTGGGAGTAAAGTAGAACTTGGAGAAATTCAAGCGCCAAAAAATTCTATAGATGATGAGTTGGAAATGGGATCAAGTTCACAACCAGTTGTGGAACAAGAACCCATTACACAAGAACCTAGAAGATCTGGTAGGGTACGTTGGGAGATTGAGAGATATGGATTTCTAATCACCGATAGTGACATTATTGAGTTAGTAGATCGTGAGGATCCTACTACCTATCGAGAAGCTATTGAGAGCCCAGACTCGGAAAATTGGCTTAAAGCCATGAAATTCGAGATGTAATCAATGTACGATAACCAGGTTTGGACCTTGGTTGATCCACCGGAATGTGTTAAGGTAATTAAATGCAAGTGGCTATTTAAACTCAAAGCTGATAAGACCTACATAGGTAGACTAGTAGCAAAAGGTTTTCGACAAACTCATGGTGTAGACTATGATGAGACCTTTTCGCCTGTAGTCATGCTCAAGTCCATTAGGATCTTGCTTGCCATAGGTGCATATCATGATTATAAGATATGGCAAATGGATGTCAAAACTTCTTTCCTCAATGGAAATTTACTTGAGGATGTGTATATGACACAGCCTGAAGGTTTTGTCAATCCCAATCATCCTAAGAAGGTTTGCAAGCTTCAAAAATCCATTTATGGATTAAAGGAAGCATCCCGAAGTTGGAATCTTCGTTTTGATGAGGCTGTCAAGGAATTTGACTTCATCAAGAACGAAGATGAGCCTTGTGTGTACAAGAAGGTTAGTAGGAGCATAGTAGTATTTCTAGTCTTATATGTGGATGACAACCTGCTCATTGGGAATTGCATTCCAACATTGCAAAAGGTTAAGCAATGGTTGGGAAAATGTTTCTCAATGAAAGACTTAAGTGAAGCCGAGATAATACTTGGTATTCGAATCTATAGAGATAGATCGAATCGGCTTTTGGGACTATGTCAAGAAAAGTACATAGACAAAGTATTAAAGCATTCTAGCATGGGAGACTCAAAGAAAGGGTACATACCTTTGGCTTTGGGAGTTCCTTTAACTAAAGAACAGTTCCCTAAAACCAAAGAGGAAAGGGACAACATAAGTAGAATCCCATATGCATTTGCTATTGGATCTATCATGTATGCTATGCTATGTACTAGGTTGGATATTGCTTATGCACTAAATGTAACCATTAGGTTTCAGCAAGACCCTGGTGAGAAGCACTGGTCTGCTGTAAACGAGATACTAAAGTACCTGCGAAGGACTAAGAATCACTTCTTGGTGTATGGTGGTCAAGAAGAGCATGTCATACAAGGTTATTCCGATGCTGCTTTTCAGACCAGCACTCAGGATTCTAGATCTTAATCTAGGTTTGTTTTTGTTTTAAACAGTGGTGCTGTCAGCTGGAGAAGCTCGAAGCAAGAGACCGTTGCCAACTCAACTACTGAATATGAGTATATTGCATTGAGTGAGGCTGTAAAAGTGGCTGTTTGGATTAAAAATTTCATTTTTGGATTAGGAGTGGTCCCAAGCATCCTAGATCCATTAGAAATTTTTTGTGACAACAACGGGGCCATCGCACAGGCCAAGGAGCCCTGGTCACACCAGAAATCCAAACACATACTCAGGAGGTACCACATGATCAGAGAAATCATGGATCGTGGGGACGTCAAGGTTAGCAAGATAGCAAGTGAAGACAATGTAGCAAATCCTTTGACAAAACAGTTGTGTCCAAATCTGCACGAAGCTCATTTGAGAGCGTTTGATCTTAGGGCTATGCCCAATTGGGACTAGTGCTAGTGGGAGTTTGTTAGTGTAAGCCCTAGCCCCAATGCATTGTAATAAAAAATTTTGAATTAATAAAATGAGGCATTTGTTTTATCTTTTGTATTTCTGTGCATATCAATTGATAGAACTATCCATGAATGTCGTTTCGGTTTAAGTTATCATGTGTGAGGCACATGGTTGTAAGACCTTGAAACAAATGAGACTTCATTCTAAACATCCGTAGTCAGTTATTGTTATGGGAATAACAATGAATTAAGACTAGTATGCTCTCTCTGATATTATGAGTTATGTCTTACGGATCATTAGGACAAGAGTGTCAATTAGAGATCATAGATACATGTTAAAGACCATGGTATCTGGATACGATCCGCTTATGAGAACACTATATGGTACTAGTCATAAGTGTTTCTCATATGCAAGTTTTGTATCGGAGTTCTTAGACCTAAAATCTCTATGAAACTCTTTATGAATTACTGTGTACTTTTGACATACACCTAACGTGCTCGTAACAGAGTGACAAGTACGGGTATGATTGGGTATGCATTGATTCATGTTAGAGAGCATGAGAGAAGTGAAGGGATTGTCCCTCTCGATAAGACAGAAAATATCATCGGCCACTTGATCAGTGAAATGAGAAGTGTATGGCCATACCGAGATGAAATAATGAATAATCATTATTTATCTGAGAGTTTAGTGTCACTGGAATATCAAGAAAGGAATTAATATATATAAGGATGACTAGTTCCATGCCTTATATTAATTCTGATATTTATAGGTAAGGGACTATGCAAAATTGCATTAGGTCACTAAATGCCATATGCATTTTCATTTAATTTGGAATGCTATAATATCTTGCTAGAGAATGTATATAGTCTTTGAATTAATTTATTAATTCATTGCCAACATTAAATGGACCTATAGGATCGAACACAAAGCATTGGGCCTAAAATATTTAAATAAAGTATTGGGCATTAATTTGAGCTTTTAATTAAAGTCAAATTAATGTGTGTAATGGGTTTTAAAATTGCTATTGGACCTTAGTCCATGAGAGAGAAAAATTCTGCCCACAAGGTTTAATTTCAATTAGTTAATTATCTTGTATTAATTAAGTTAATTGAGTATTAATGCCTAAAAGAATTTAAATTAAATTAAATCATTTAAATATAAGGTGAAGTGGCCAAAATTCCAAGATAAAAACCAAGGAATTTTGGCAGATGCACATTACTTATATTAAGTGGTTTTATTTAATTAAATGTCTTGTGTTTTATTTTAAATTTGAATTTTAAATTCAATGGAGTTTAAATCAATATATATTACTTATTTTTAGAAAGTGATTAAAGTTGAATTAATTATCTTGAGATAGTAAAATTCAGATCAAACACTTGCCAAAAGATAAGGATATATATTAGAAAAGAAATAAAACCCTAAAAAAAACAGAGTGCATTTGGCGTGAAGCCCTAATTTTCTTTAGGTTTTGGCGTGATTTTCTCTCTCTCTCTCTCACAAAATTCTTTGGCCAATTTTCACAAGGAGAAAGGATTGTTCCTTATTCTCTTGTGTTCTTGGGTAGTAATAGCAACTTAAGAGAAGTACAAAATCAAATTTTGTAGCTTCAAACCATAGCCATTACACAATACTTATTTTGAGAGCTAGCAATCTCGATTTTAAGCCATCGGTGCAATTGTATGTGTGAACATAAAGAGGAGTGGCGTAAAAGGCTGTTCCTTGGCATTGGTGGTGAAGGTCTAAGGCTAAGATATTCTCCTTGGTTGCTGGGCATCATCAAAATCAAGTTTTATAGGCATCTAAAGTTGTAAGTTTTAAAACCCTAAAATTGCATCTTTCGATTCTTGTCATGGAATTGTATGGCATGTATGATCAAATTTTTATTGTTTTTCACTGCGTGATCTTTATGTGCATGCCATGACATATTCCAACACTTATAAGTTTAAATGTCTTAACCATAACATCTTTAGTCATGCATATTCATGTCCATCATTATATGATGTGTTCATAATGATCTCATCTATATGGAAACTATTATGTATATCACTACAAGAAAATCAACAAATAGCAACGGGAATTAGCAATTGAATTTGTTGAATTTCCATTGCTATTAAAAATTTGCAACGAAAAATAGCAATGAAACATTCGGTTGCAAATTTGGCAGTTGGTATTTTTAGCAACGGAAATTATTTTTCGTTGCTATTTTTACCAATGGAATTAGAATTTCCGTTGCTATATTTTGCAACCGAAATAAATTTTCGTTGGTATATTTAGCAACAAAAATCAGTTTTCGTTGCTATAATTAGCAACCAAATTGAAGTTTTGATTGCTAAATTCAGCGAAAATTATAAAAACAATTATGACGGAATTTTCGTTGCTATTTCGTCAATAAATTATTTTTGATTTTGATGAGAGGTTGAAGGGACTCTTTATGCTTTGCTAATTCAAAAATTTCCATCAGAAAATAGCCACAGCTAAAAGAAAGTTGAATAATGTTTCACAATCAGCTCAATATTGATATCAAAAAACAACCACAACTGAAAGAAAGTTGAATGATGTTCCAATTCAAACCAATAAATGAATGCATGACAATCCCCATACCAAGATGGCAATTTATTTTTATCAAGACATCAAAAACTTTAATAGATACATAATCACAATTCATTATATAAGGTTATAGGGAGACTTGCTATCTGCTGAAAAATTAACAGTTGATCACCGCTATGTCACCAAGCTCACAATAAGCATTTCTATTTCAAGTTTAAAATAACCTTTAGACATCCTAAAAAAAGGAAAAATTATTAAAATGACATAATCATAATGGGATGTATAAAATCAAGAACACCTAAAGGAGAAGATATCTTCTCTAAGACAAGTCCATCTGCAAACTTGAGACGGAATTTATTAGACACATCACAAGTCTGTAAGCAATAAGAGGAAATCATGCTATTGTCAAAAGCTTGAGAAAACTTGGCATAAATTGAAATCAATTATTTATTTCATAAAAATATTCTTATTGAACTCTATGATAAAGATGAATGAAGATTCATAAAATTATGATCCACAAGGACATTAACAATTGCCTTAGTTCTTTTCAAAACTTGACCAATTGGATCTCCCATGTTGGCAAGCACGCGAATAGAGTTTGCCATACTTTTAATCTATCCTAGTCAACATGTCATTCAATAACAGAAAAGACAGAATGTTAATTGATTGATGAAATAAAAGAATCAAAGCTTATGTATTATCAAATCAAATAGTTGGAATGAACAGAAATAAGAAGCAATAAACTGTAAGAAAAAAATGAATGGAAAGGTGATGAAAACATGTAAATCAAATCGGTACTCTTGCCTTTCCATGCTTCAGAACCAGCCGTGATATCAATGATTTTTCCAATCCAGCTTGCTAAGCAGCTTCAACGTCGGCTTCATTTTCAATGTTAATCAATTTCTCATTAGTTACCAAGGCATCAGCTATGTCCAATAAAATTTTGTTCCTTTCACGTAGACACAATGCCTACGGAACAAAATACTAGCTAAAGTTATCATGCTACTGAATAAATATTAAGGAAATCTGTAAGCCATGAAAAATTGTATATCCTACAGCATACATCTATTGTTGTTTACCTGAGCCATGTGGAACTGTCCCTTGCTGCAACTGCCATGTCACACACACCAACTTCTTTAACTGGGGCCCACAAATGTGCATCTTAATGAAAAAGGGTCCTAATTTCCTCTTCTTGAAGGACTTTCATTATGTTCATAGGAGCATATCCACTTCAAAACACATAGCACAAAAATCATTGCACATCTTCAACACTTGGATAAAAGTAGAAAATACTGGGCAAAGAGGTAAGCCGGATATCTCTTCCATCACATTTTTTCTCCAAAGCCATAATTAACATAATCAAGTGCCTGGGTTATCATACTGTAAACTCTAATTAATTATTAATTAATTTTCTCCAATCAATGGTACTCACATTATAAAGATATTGAAACCCATTGGATTATTAAAAAATTATATATTCATGATAAAATATACTTTTCTTATAATATGACTCTAAACATAAAGTCTAACCTACCTAAAAAATTAAAGAAAATAGAGTAAAAGCCTAACAAGGATTTTCTTTAGTATAAAGTCCGACAAATTATGTGAAATAAATTCCACTCCATATAATTTATAGATGCTATTTAATAATGTAACAAAGCAATAAAAAAATATAAATTTAATGAAGTGATCATTTTTATGTGCTATTTTTAAAATAAAATAATATTACAGTATTTTCATTAGCTCTGTCCACACAAAAATGTCTTTATTTATTATTAATGTTTTATTCAAATACACATTAGGGGTTTAGTGTGTGGTAGAGTTATTTTATTTTATGGTTCTTGGGCTAAAAAGATTGAATGTAGCCCATTTCTGACAAACTCTAAAAGGCCTTAGACCCATTTTGTATATTGGCCCACTTCAACATTTTGGTGCTCACTATCGACTCTTTCTAATTTTTATCGTTTTGTTGTTTTTACCAAATTATTTTTCATATATACATATATAGATACAAACAGACACGTATTTCCAAATATGTTCACAATTTCTTAAAATTTTTATCTAAGAAAAAAGTTAATAAATGTGAAGATTTGAAGCATGGAGCTCATTAAATAAAAACCTAACTTCATGATTGACATTTTAATTAATTTCTCCTTTTGACAAAAACTAGTTTGAGTTTTCTTTTTATTTGTCTCAAAATATATTAATATTATGCTTATTTTTCTTAATTTTTTTAATACACATCCTATTTAATACCCCATTATCATGCTTTAAATAATGTAGGAAATATGTATTGTTTCTTTTTTTTTAATTTGTGTAGCAATAAAAAGTACGAGTACTATATAAAATTAAAAAAATTAATATTGACAAGATTTATGAAACTGAGAAAATTATTGAAAAATAATTTTAATTTTTTTCAACGTAAATAAAAATGTAGAAAAGAAAATGAGAAACAAAAGTTTTATGTATAAGCCTGTAAGGTAGTTAATGAGCATAAAGCAAAGCATAAAAATGTTCAATAATCAAAGTTTCTAAATTAATGTTAAATGCAATCAACTTTTGAATTTCTTTAATCTCACCTAATCTGCATTATTAATCAATTTACGATTTTTCATCAAAAGAAAATATTAGCAATAAAGTAATTAAAAGAAATGGTAGAGAGAGAAAGAAAGAATCTGCAAAGGAAAAGGAAAGCCAAACAGTTTGTATTTTCAGACGTGAAAAAATGAACTCCAAAATAAAGTACTCATCTTAAACATACAATTCATTTTAACACAAGAAAACCCTTCTGCCATCATGTCATGCATAGCTCCTGAGAACCATAATAAACTTGTTTGTTTAGAGAAAAGTTCAGAAAGCAAATAAAGGCCATTCAAAGAAAAAAATTACTAAAGAAAAATTCAAAGCAATTCAAAAGACAAATAAGAGACGAAAAAGATCCAACTAAGAGACGAAAAAGACAAATATCAAAAAGTAAAAAAGTTATCTGCAACATCATACAACATATTAAGTAAAATTTCAATGAGGATGGGAAGCAACAAACCCATTAGAACAATTCAAACCTGATTTTATAAACAGGCCCAACATGCCTCTGAAAAGTAGCAGCAAATTTTCCAGTAACACCATTCCAAAGTTTGACTGAGCGATCAAATGAAGCACTAGTCTGATCATAGGGGATATGAGTCTGAGTAACATGCATGAACTCTTTTAGACCTCAAGTCAATTGTATGTTAATGCAGATATACTAGTAATTCAAAAGTATACCTGAGTCATTAAGTAACCCCAGAAAAATGAGGACTGAAGTAAACTAACTGTTGCACTGTTCCAATTGAACTCTTATGACATTAGGAGTATTGATAAATAGCACTGATAATACATTTGGCCATAGCACCCACTACCCAACACCATTTGTAAATAGAACTGCATATCCTCTGTGAGTACTTTTAGTTGTTTTCTACTTGATGATCATTTGGGCACAATACTTTTTGAATATAGAGAAATTCTGATGCTGATAGAATGACATAGTATAGCATGAGAATAGAACATTGTATCATCAAAAGCATATATGAAACTTGAACAATTTGCTAGTTATTAGTTAGTTTGATACAATTGCACAAGGTAATTTTATCAAATCAAGTACCTCCTGAACTATAAAAGAGCATCACAAAGAATAAAAATTTTGAAACCCCATAACCTTTTCTTCACCAATTTAGCAACTAAAATTCACATCATCAAGTTTCCACTGAAAGATTCAGAATCCAAGTTATTCAGAATCCAAATTCACATCATCAAGTCTTGTGTGATTAAGGGAGAAAAAAAGTCCCAGTAAGTCTGTTTTGACTGATAAATTACAAGATTAATAAGTTTTTAGTAAACATCGAATAAATCTAGCAAGGATGAGAAGAAAAAGCGAATAATTTAACTTAAAAAAATTGAAAGACAACTCACGAGGACAGGGAATCTAGCTCATTAGCAGTTATAAACCATAGTGGAGGGAATCCTGAAATTTCATGATGCATTTACAAAAGTAACAATGTCAGATGAGATAGAAATTTAGGTAAAATTTTTGAACAATTTGGATAAAAATGATCCTACTTAAGTAAAGGCTTTGTTCACTAAGAACAACAATTGATTACAAATGCAAGCCCCTTCATGAGACACACACACTCACATTATTGGAGGGGCTTCTACTAGGACTACATAAGAATGTATATTCTGCCACTCTTTATTGGGAATGCATTGAATTGGTTTAAAAGAAAAAAAAGGTTTGAAAATTCATGACTGGAGAAATTCAGCAATGAGCAACATTAATTCACATTTTTGAAACCTCTTTATAGTCCTTGACTATACGAGATATGCAATTCAATAAAAAGCTTTTGATTCTTAATATTATGGAGTGGCAATTGACAGAAATCAACAAGTTTATGAACTCTAAACTCTATACATATATAATTTATCCCCCAAAATCTAATAAAGAAAATCCGAACAAATTCCCTACATGATAAAGAAACCCATCTCACGTAGTATTGCCCTCTGCTGATAATGATGTATTAACTCAAGACTATAACCTTTTTTTCTGTTAAATAAAAGATAAAATTGTCCCCTATTTTTTTAATACAAATAATGCACAATTTCAAATTCTGACTCTTATGTTTTTCCTAAACAGAAAGTAGCAATAAACCATTTCGTTATCAAACAACCATCAAGATGAAACCTATAAGCTTCATCAGCAGTTAGACAAGGGGTTAATCTTTTGTGATAAAGAATCAATAGACAATTCCAAGGAAAACCCATTTCAATCTCAAGCGAACATCAATATAAAAAAAAGAATATCTTGATATTGAAGAAATTAACCAGTGAAAGCCATCCAAGGTAGACTTTTCGAAGGAGATTGTAAAGATAGGTGCAGTCATCCATATGGAATCTGCACATAATCTAACCTTAAAATGTGATTCTACGTGCACTATCTGGTACTGGGGTTTCTCAAGCGTGATGCTTGCACGATCACCCACAAAAAAGTCAACAATAGAATCAGAAGCCTTGCACGATCACCCCCAACAAAGTAAACAATATAATATGAACTCTAAACTCTATACATAAATAATTTTTCCCTCCAAAATATATATAATTAAAAGAAAATTAATAACTGAAATTACCTTAGGTTCACCATCAATGCAAATGACGGATCCATCTTTATACCCAAGCAATGACCTTCTATTCTTGGAATGAAACCTAATAGGGGCACCTCAGCCAGAGCCGAGATTGAAAGCATAGATTGATTTAAAGCCATTCTTGTTGAGGATATCTAGAACCTCAAACTGGTTCTTGTCCCACCCTCCCAAGTTGGACTTGAACATCTCAATCGGACCCTTGCCCCTCCTGTACAGATGGACCTCCAACTCTGGCACCTTTGTCCTCACCGATTTGGGTTTTGGATTTGTGTTTGAATCGATTTCTGAAGGTTCGCTGCTGTTTGGGTTCTTCTCTTCGATTTCCTTGATTTCCATTACACAGATACATCTGCGTATACTATCTCATTTGGTATTTGAAAGATAAAGAAAAAAAAGCAATGAAATTTGAGCGAAGCCAAAAAATGTAAAAGAAATTTAAAGAAAGTAGAAAATTAATTTGTTCTCTGTGTTTAAAGAATTAAAGAGAAACAACAGAGGAGGGAGGAATAAGGCTGGCCAACTGCGATGCTCACGAAAAAATGAAAGAACAGCAAAAATGGACTATTTATACTTAGGGCAATAGAATAAAAATGAAAATAGCAACCGAATTTATTTCGGTTGCTAAAATAGCAATGGAGTAATATATCCATTGCTATTTTAGCAACAGAGTATGAATTTCGTTGCTATTTTTCATTGAAAATGTAAATTAGCAACGGAATTAAATTCGATTTCAATTTTAGCAACAAAAAAATAATTCCGTTGGTATTTTTAGACCCAAAGTTATTCCGCCTTCTTGGCACCAAAAATACCAATCGAATTCAGTTTCCGTTGCAAAAATAGCAATGAAATTTAAATTCGGTTGCAATTTTAGCAACGAAAAAAATTTTATGTTGCTATTTTTCGTTCAAAAATTTCTTTGCCAAACTTTGGCGCCTTTTTAGCAATGGTTTAGGGGTTCCGTTGCTAATTTACGTTGCTAAATTTTGGCGCTAATAATTCCCTCCACTTTTAGCAACGAAAAATAACCAAATATATTTTTGTTGCTAAATTTGCAATGTTTAACCAAATTAACAACATAATATATTTTTCATTGCTAAATAGCAACAGAATTCATTTTTCGTTGCTAATTTAGCAACGGAATCAATTCCGTTGCTATTTCCAAATTTTCTTGTAGTGTATATATAATTGCATGCATATCTATATGATTCATCTTGTACATATCTTAACCATTATTATATTTGAACATACTTTATCACTTATCACAATGCATATTTACACTTACACAAATATTCATAACCAAGCATAATAATGTAATTTAATCATATATATATGCATAAATTCTCAAGCACACATATATCCATATACATATGCACCATAAAATTGAAACTTTATTAGTCATACATGTTATGCATATATGTACATACATCTTTGAGTACCTATATGTATATCTATATTTTCCTTTGCCTTCTTATACCATAAAGACATCTTATTCAAGACATTCTAATTATGTTTAAGAAGGTTTATATGGGTTTTGATTATGTTTCAAAGACTTAAAACTCAATTGGATCACATATAGGGAGGGCCTCGATAGAGGTACAACTCTATCGAGGTGATAGGTTCTATGCCATTCAGAGCACCTTCCTTGGTTGGGTTAAAGGTTACCTCAGTTTAGGAGGCTAGGGACATTGGCTGAGGTGATAGGGAACTCCATCTAGATGATTGATTCTACCTAAAAGAAGCTTGATTTCTCAGTTAGGGTGGAAAGTACCTCCACTGAGGTGAGTGGGGTTGCTATTTTGCCTGATCTTGCATCAAATTTTAGACATAGCAATTAAATTTTATTAAAAAAATTGGTCTTCTAAAAGGTTGTTCATCTATGTTTTTAGTGTCTAAAAAATCAATAATAATCTTAATTTCACTACTAAATCTCAAGATATTTGCAAAATACTGCAGACTACTCCTAATATTAGGGCAGCAGATATGTTTAATTTTTAGGCTAAATTTTGATAAGCTTAAAGGCGAAGTTAGACTTTGACTTATTGAGAAAAAACATAGGTATATGAGTCTTATTTATACCCTAAATATTTCTCCTTTTTATTTTAATTAAGCCTCTATTTTACAATTCTTTTTCATTAAGCATATGTGTGCCATATTGTGATTCCTTTTTTAAACTAATTCCATCTGGATCCTTTCCTGTGCTTCCAATACTTATATCTTTATATTATATTTCCCAAATATGCCAACATACCTAATATCCATTGGAGTTACATCACTAAATAGTGGCTAGGTTTTCTTTTCCTTTAAATAAAGTCCTTGTCAACAAATTGGCCAAAAAATGAGTAAAAACGGGGCCCTCAAAATGATAAAAAATGATTTTTAAATAACTTTTTCAAAAGTCATAAAAATGAAAAAAGAACTTGGAAGGGATTTTAATATGAAGAAATCATAATATTTCTATCACACGACAAGATACCCTTAAAAAGGGTTTTACAAACTAAATCTATGTAAAAATCAAAAGTAATGAGGAAAAGTTGTATAATAAACTGAAAGATAAAATTTTTAACATTTTAGTATAAAAATATAAATTTTATGCCATTAGAAATTGAATAAAAAAGGGATTTACATATTACTTTTAGTATACTTACTTTAATATATAGTAGAATGTCAAATTCTTGAATCTTTCCCTTTCGAAACAAGTTTAAATAAAGCTTCCTAGTATAAAAATCTTCAAAGTAATCACTTTTGGATTGAAAATCATAAAATAATTGTAAAAAAGCTTTTAGATGATTTTCAAACTACCTACCAACTTCCAAAAGAAAAATTTTTGCAGAAAACCTTTTGAATCTTTATTTTTTTTACCTTTTTGAAGTTTTGCAATCAAAGCCTTTTATAGAAAAATGTTTACATGGGTGTGAAATCTAAAATTAATTAGATAAGTGGGCCAAGTGGATCTAAAAAAGTAGATTCCCTTTTTCTATTGTAGGGTTGAAAATTAACTATTTTAGTCAACATAGCAAATGGATGTGAAAAAGGAAGATTCCCATGCAATGGTTTTCACTAAACTTAATTATGGGTAGACAAGTTGGCAAATGGGTAAATAATGTAGATGTTTTTTGATTGCATAGGTGTGTATACACTGGACAATTGTGCAAGGCTTTGCATAGGTTTGCAATAAAAAAATGCATGAAAATGACCATTAGGCTTGCATTTGGGATATTTTTCATTATCAAACCCTTTTACTATTCTTAAATGCCTAAAATAAGCATAAAAATCCTAAAATGTCTTTTAAACAAGGTTCACAAAATGTGAAAAAGATTTTAAAACCTTAAATTCCTTATCTTTTTAAGAGTAATCTTCCTCATTAGATAACCCTGACAAAAGTCTCCTTAGGATCCAGTCTACAGTTGCCCCTATCTTTGTGGAGGCTAGTACACTAAGTGCTTATATGAGCCAAGGTTTAGAGTTAAAGAGAGAGACACTTTCCTAAAGAGGTGGTCTCTCGATTGCTTCTTAAAAATGCTTGCAAAAGTGGTTGCCTAAGTGATCGATGATAATTTATTGGTGGTAATCGGATCGTTTAGTCTTTATTTGCCTTTTAAAAGGTCTTATGGATTGATGGTAGATAGAGTGGTCGATGTTAGCTTGTTACCATATCTTAACTCCAATTATTTGAATTTTAAATTTTAGTTCCCATTAAGGGACTTGGTACCCCTAATAGACTTTATATGTTTGTTAAAAGGACTTTAGGTGAAGCCCACCATCTATAATTATGCTTTGGTTTCAAGTAAACATCACTATATACAGTTATGTGTTGATTTAAGGAAAACCCTTGTAAGGACCCAATCATGACCTTAATTGAATTATTATAAATTAATAAGGACTATCGTTAATTAAGACAAAATTTGGATTATTTTACAATTATCGGTATTTTGGTAATTTCAGCATGTAAGTATATGAGTTAAGTTAAACTAAAATTAAAGAAAAGTATACAATTAAAGTGAATTAGAAAGTCTTGGGGTTAAGTTGAAAGAAATTGAAATAATGGGGGGTTTAATTGGGTATAAGGGTATAGTGGGAATTTCTCTTGGTGAGATATTTACCCCCACTATAAATTAGGGTTTTAAGGGAGATGGAGATCGGCATTTGAAGGATCTTTCTCTCTCTCTAAAATCATGATCTGGAGATGGATACTAGGATTTGGGAGTTAACATGAAGGTAATGTTTTCCCCTTAAGATGCCTTATTTCTTTTCTTTTAATTTGTGGTTTCTGTGGTGATGAGAGATTACAAGATCTTGTTGTCATCATGTGTAAGGAAATGAGAGAGAAGCATATAAATCAAGTGAAAGAGAAGAAAGGAATCATGTGTAAAAGAGGTGAAGCTTGATTTTGAGGTATATGATTTATTTGGAAAAGTTACTGCATACATTGCCCATCTCTTGTTGTATGCATTTTCTTTGTGAGATTAAGGGTTAACCTAGTAGGTGTTGATGATTATAGCAAGATTAGTAACTTAAATGATCATTTAAGTAAGTTGAAAGGTGATATTTGTGATTTAAATGCATGCTCTTCTTAATCGGGGTCTCTAAGTTTTGTGGCATTCTTTTGAGACGTGGCCACGTGTGTGTCTTCTTGAAAACACACAGCCACTTGTGTTTCTTCTTCAAAACACACAACAACGTGTGTGTTTGAAGAAGAAAACACATGACCACGTGTGTGTTTGAAGAAGAAAACTCATGGCCATGTGTGTTTCTTCTTCCCAAAACCCATGGCCACGCACTCTTTTGTTCATAAAACCCATGGCCATGCACTCTTTTGTTCATGAAACATGTGTCCACATGTTTGTTTCCTCTTGAAAACACATGGCCATGTGTGTGGTTTCCTCTCGAAAACACAATGCCACGTGTGTGATTTCTTTATGGCCTATCTGGACTGTTTTACGTATAAGTTGAGCTAGAGAACCCCAAATTAAATGATTCTTGTTGCATTGGAAAGTAAACTTCCATACCTACATTTCATATGAAGAAACCCAATCCTAAATCTATCTCTAAATAGGCCATATTTCATCATGAATTTATGAAAAGTTTGCTACCTAGTCACTAGGAGCAGAACTCGGTATTTTGTAAATATCTGGAAATATAGGAATGATATCAAGATGCTTTTGGATGTTTTAGAAACTAGAAACATAATGAAACAAGTTGTAGAAGACCATATTTGCTAAAAATGCCTTTTGATTTGTCAAAAATCGTTTACAAATTGAACTCATAAAACTGCCTATTATTGTTCACGACTCATAACTCCAATCACGACTCTTGACATATGTTACTCGTGAACAAGTGCACGAGTCATGAATATTTCTCCCTTTCACGAGTAGTGACACCCCTCATGACTCGTACACTTCTCTACTTCACCCAAACATGATTTTTAAGCCATATAGTGTCACCAAAGCTGGTGTAAAACCTTTTTAAGTAACTTTGAAGCATTTTAAGCATAAAATAAGGATAAGTTGTGACACTAAACATGATTAAATGAAACATTATATGAGAATAAAGTTAGTAAATTAATAATAATTTTAGAATACATGAAAATGATTATTTGAATTTGATGGTATTATAAAGATCATACACATGTGATTTGGCTTTGCCTAAAAATATTGCACATTGATATTCCTCTACAATGATATGAGAACACTATGATATAGCCTAAAGATAATAAGAGTATAGTTGCAAGGTTGCATGACCAGGTTAAAAGAAGTGGGATATCACAATTCATGTTAAATTATGAAACAGTAGAAGCTTGATTATACTCAGAGTCACAAAAAGAATTAATGACTAGCAGTAATGTGTAATAACTTGCTCACCTGTTTGCTCATGCCTATAATATATTATGATTAGCACATAAGCATCCATAGTGTGCTAACGACTAAGATGAAATATGCTTACATAATCTACCTGGGGATAAAATACAAGTAAGAGGATTGAAATAATTATACGATTATGTTAAAGTATATAACTTGTTGTCTATAATCTGATAGACTATTGAAGAGAATCAAGGGAATAAATATGAACAAGTGTTGACCTTTAACATTGTAAGAGAACCTTCATATATTACTACTATATGGATCATAAATGCATGAGTATTGCTTTAAATAATTATATTTTGATGTGAGTTATGATAATATAAGAGAGCTGCTCGCGGAAAATTGTAACATGGTACGTCATTGAGATTATCAATGAATTATGTAATTGAATGTGGTATAATTGATGCTACCATGCTATAATGTGTATTTTGACTCATTATGTGATCATATATGAGTACCTATAGGGTATGCACTGCTACGATTCAAGTTGACTTTATATGCACACACACACACACACACATATATATAGACATGCATATAATACTATGAATATTTTTAGTTTCAAGAATTATACTTTCGTAGTCGCCAAATTGGCTTCAAGCATACTATCAAGTATGATGAGATAGATCGATGAAAGTAATATTCTATTACGTGTGTGTTATCATGTAATCCATTACAATATGTATGAATGATGTTGATGCAACTATGTGATGACATGACTGGTATCCATGTGTAATGGAGCATGTAGCTCAACATTGATGTATGATGAGAATGATACACATTCTTTATGACTTGTGGCTTGAAGCAAAATAATGTATTAAGTAACAAAGAATGTGATGAATCAAAGATATTTTCAAAGGGTTAAGCCTGCGAGTCTTAGTTCAGTTATGGATTAGATAGGCATGCCTAGGGGGATACAGTCACAGCTGCCATAGTTGACCTCGTTTGGATCTTGTTCCTTAATGGAACCATTGTTTGACCCGATTTGGGTCTATAGCTTGTTCCTTGCTGGAACAATTATTTGACCCCGTTTGGGTCCATTGTTTGATATCTCTGGATATCCATAGTTTGATACCTTCGGGTATCCATTGCTCCCGTTATACACCTTTTGAACTAGTGCTTAGGCAGGCTATTAAAGATGATAAAATATACACGAGATAAAGTAAAACATGCATTGATTGCTCCATTTATGTGAAGTAAGCATGAGGAATGATCTATCGATTGATTATCTTAAATTCTTTTTGACTATAAACTGTTTTATGAAATGAAACGTCATGCTTTGTATTTCATGATTGAGATGTCTCACATCAATTAAGGAAGATTCCCATATAAGTACCGGTGTGAGTTGGTTCCACCGATGGGATTCCATAAAGATTATATGGACCCTAAAGCGTACAATATTGTACTAGAAGTTAAATAAACTATAACATGTGCACTAAGTTTCATGTACTCTATTTATAAATGCATACATGTGATATCAAGACTTTATCTTATAATCATTATAAGTAATGCTTGTTCTTTGTGATCACATGCAACTCTATCAATCTATTTATTGATATATAAATGTTTACACACATGTAGGCTTAATGATAACCTACATTTAACCAAGTACAATGCATGACATTGAATGGTCCTTATAAGAGAGTCAGGTTACCATGCTAAGATAACATAAAGGATGTAAAGTTTGTGAATCTCGTGTGAGAATTATATGATATATGTGAAGTAATTATGCCTACCAGGACTACTTGTAGATGTTATATGACTTTAGTACACCTTTATATTATGAATTAATGTCAAATGCCTATCTTAGGTGAACAATGTGATTTAATGCAATAAGTGGAAATCTTATACCAATAATAACTATGATGTCTAACCTATTAATTAAAAAGGATTATAAGATGCATGATTTATACTAAGGTAAGAAAGGTAAAAGGGTAAGATGATGGTGATAGTGATGAATGGCTAAGCATTTAGGAAGTGAGACGAGTTTCATAACGTGATAAATTATTCTAAACATGATACCCATTAGTAAGGTCGAAGACTCTCCTAAGAATGTTATTTATGAAATGAAGAATATAATAGACTCATATGTTATCCTATGTGATTGTGAAAGTTTTATACATGAATGTGATGAATTGAAGAAAGAGGTTATATTTATATGCATAGAGTTTTGTTCCCCACTAAGCTTTATAGCTTAGCACAGGTTTGTTTATCTGTGTAGGTTTCAAGATAAGCTCTAGAGGATCGAGCAAGATGCAGTTGCCTTGAGGAATTTAGGATAACTGACGGCTATATATGTTATGATTATTTATCGATAAGCTCCATTATTTTTATTGTGGCATGTAATAATGGCCTATCTTATTATTATTATTATTGCCTAGTCTTTAATAGGTTTATGATGATGATGATGATTGATGATTGATGATTATCCATGGTTAAGGAATTAGGGTGTTACAACCCTACTATCAACGATTGTGCCTTGGTTTGAGGCAAACCCTACTGTTTGTAGTTGTGCCTTAGTTTAAGGCAAACCCCATCATCTGCACTTATGCCTTTGTTTAAGGCTAACTTCGTTGTCTGCTACTGTGCCTCAGTTATTTTGGATGCTCTAGAGAGACTTTAAAGGATGGAGCAATTGACATAACTTGTCAACACATTGATTCATGGCAGCTTATCAATATGTTGAAATAAGACCTATAGGTTGATTGAATCTGACTTGTAAATATATTGAAATAATATTTATGAGTTGATTGACACTAGCATATCGGCATGTCAAATCAAGATTGGTAAGTTGATTGATGCTAGTTTATTGACATGTCAAACTAAGACTTATAGGTTGATTGAAGCTAGCTTGTCAGCATGTCGAATTAAGATTTGTTAGTTGATTGATGCTAGTTTGTTGGCATATTGAATAAAGATTTATATGTTGATTGATGCCAGCTTGTTAGCATGTCGAATCAAGATTTGCAAAAAATTTTGGAAACATCTCTTATGTATTGGAGGGGTTTGGAACTGAAGTTAATCGCATGATCACTTATGCCCTATAGCGGCATAAGTGTCATCATATTTTATAGTCATTAGGTTGCATTGGTTTATATGAAGATAATTGAAGTGTCTTTCTTTTATGGGTTTGCATGATTCCTATTCTTGTTCGACTGATAGAGAATGTGAGGGATTTTATCTTAATTTGATCATCCAGCTGTTAGAGAGTATGCCCATGAGTTTTTAAATCTTAAATTAATAAATGAAGTCTTAGATATTATAAACACAATGCAAAGGCAATCATGAAAGTGTTCATGATGTGAGATGTCTATTGCATGAAAATGTGATAGTATCTAAATATCCCTAGTCATAGAATTAACAAGATAGGACATTGTTAATTCGGACAGACTAGCACATGTTTTGCTTCTTGAATAGTTCAAGCAGTGGTTCTTATAACTGTGATTATAAAAGATGATCAAAGTTTAACATGTGGATGCTTGTTAGAAGAACAAGTTCATTGGAGACCTTCAAAAAGAATCCTCACATGGATATTAAATCTATGTCAGTGAGGAATCTCTTCATAGTGGTTGTGCAAGTATCCTTAGACTTGAGATCACCAAGGTTATCTTAAGTAGCAAGTGATATACTTTGACTTTATAACTGATTACTTCCAACTGGGGGTGAATATAGTTAGGAGGATAGGTATATCATGACCTACTTGAAGATAGTTGAGTGATTGAAAAAGGATTACCATCCCAGATTTATTAAGGAAAGTTATCTCGCATGAATTTATAATTGCCTTGTTCAGAGAATCTTTGGCCATATAATATGCAAAGATGGATAGGGATCCATGAAGGGCATTTTGGGAATAATGGTTAAATTAATAGAACATACATAATTATATTTATATGAGTTGACAGAAATGCATACTCAGAATCTAATTAAGATAAGAATGGTGAAAGGAATAATTGTACGGTAACTGTTTCTACAGAAGGGTATAGTCAAACCACTTGACTTTCATGACATTTGGGTAGTCATGATGCCTAGCTAGAGGCTGCTCATGAATTGTATAATAATGTATCATAAATATCAATAGCGATCGATAAAATGATTTAAAAAAGTTTAAATCATATGAGTTTTAAATAGAACTCATAATTACATATTATACTATCAATATAGACAGGAACCCAATAGGTCACACACATATAGAGTAAAGGACAAAATGGTAAAATGACAAGGATAATAATATTTGATATTATTATGGGAGGAGAGAAATGAATAAGAGAATAATTAATTAAAGAGTTTAATTAATTATGATCAAGTAGAATTGTTCGCAAAACTTTTTAGAAATGTTCTGTAAAATGGACTTTAATTGAAATATTGCATTTCATAATTAATTATTATTGGACTATAAGTGTTATAGGGCTGATATAATAATTAATATATCCATTTGAGGAATTAAAAGAGGCCTAGAGAATTGGTTTTGGCGTAGAAACCCTTCAGAGGAAGGGTTACATGCCAAACCCAGATAGAAGGCCTTAAAGGCTTAATTCTTGGACCAAAAAAAATTAAATATATTTCATAAGTATTATGGAGCCTACATATTTAATTTGAATGGATTTTCAATTCATTGGGGTGATTAAATCCAAGTGTATGTATAAAGGGCCTAGTTTATGAGTTTTGTGCATAATCCTTTATGAATGGACTTAAATTGGATTTAATTGAGCCCAAATAAATTATTAACAATTCTAAAAGCCCATTTAATATTTCTCCAAAAATTTTAAAGTGCCCAATCCCATTATGAAGTTGGATTTTTAACCTAACTATAAAAATCCAAGTAAAGGGGATTTTAGGGTTAAGTGAACATTAAGTGAAAACAAATTCTCTCTGTTTGAAAAACCCTAGCCGCCACTCCCTTACTAGCATCAAAGGGGAATTTGGCCAGCCCTTGTGTTCCATCATTCTTGGTTTATTCAATCCTTCTCTAGTGTGGATTACTAATTGGAGGTGTTCAATTTTGGACACTATGGTTTGCGACAACTCGGTGAGAAGGAAAATCAACTGTTTAACAAAAATCAAATGTGATTTTTCTTATTCTCATTAATATTTATAATGTAAATTCATGGCAAGATCAGATCTATTGGTTAAAAATTTAGAAATTTGCTTATGCATGTGATGCATGTAACCGATAATTCCCAACACCAACTTTCGTAATGTTATGTGAAAAAATGGTTGCCCTTTTCATAGTAGGTTAAAGGTGTTATCATACACTCATTTGTAATCTTTTATTAGGATGATTATGAATTATTATATCAAATTTTTTTATTTTTATGTCATTGCTTTTTTTTATTAATATCTTTTTTTGATAACTTGTCTTGTTAAATTTTGTGTTTTATTCTATTAACATGTCGAATTGATGTGATCGGTAATTATATAATTGAAAGAAATGAAATATAAGTGAAATTGATAATTATGCACATCACATAATTAACAAAAGGTAATGTATGTTATACTTAAAATAATCAAACTTAAATAGAAGAAAATATTAGTAATAAACATCCAAGTACATTGTGATAAAGTGCAAATAAAAAATAAAAAATGAAAGTGAAATATATCAAATCCCTAAATTGCAAAGCTCCATTCGAGCTATAATCTCAATATATAGTTGATAGGAACCTCTGGAGGCAAATGTGAGTAATGCGTATAGACTGGTGAGCTCAGAGTGTAGTCAAAAGATGGTGTGGTGACTGAGGGGCCTATTAAGCTTGAAAGACCCGACTGATGTGGTGGAGGTGGGATGTATCCTATATGGTCAATAAAGATAGGGTGTGAGAACTCCTTGAGATAGCCTGTAAGGTGCCTTATTAGCTATCATATATCTGCTAAATCTATGACCTACTCATTAAGGTGCCCCTGGATGCTCCTCTAAATCTACGCAAGGTATCCCTAGATGTTACTATCAAGCTGCTCAACTCGCTTCTCAAACTCATATTATATCTCATTGGCCCACTTCTTAGCTAAGTACAATATGCTCTCTGCTGTTTGAAGCCTTACTTAGGCATGTTGGATGCTCTCATGAACCTATAACACCTTTTTTTTTAGGGAAGGCTAAAGTAGTCACATTTTGATGCATTTGGTCTTCAATTTTCTCCCATCACTTTTGGTAGGTCTCCTAAAACTACAGCTACTCCTAGTGGTGCTACACATGGTCCTAATGTAACTAACTGATGTCAATAGCCATCATTATCTAGGGAGCCATGTGTATGTTTGGCTAAGAGGTGTTGGTGTTGTGGACGAGGACAGATCGATATGTCTATAAATACAAGTAAGGATCCAACATATACCCTAGTTGTAATCAGGTATGTATAGGGTCCATTAGGTGTATGACATGTTGACATAAGGAAGTAATACCAAAATAGGTAAATAAAGCATAAAAAATGATGTAGAGGGAATTAACTTGATAGATAAGGGTATAATGGTAAATTAAAAGTGTGATATGCATATACATATTTAGGAAAATATGAAATAAGGATTAGATCAAAATTTAAACTATAAAATCATAGACTACATGTGAAAATTAAAATAATTGAGGGAGTAAAGAGAAATTATGCTATGGCCGACCAGTGGACCAATAGTAACTCAACATCTATATATCTCGATATTTTAAGCAAAATCATAAGAAAAGGAGAGGATAATGGGATGGTTTCATAAGGGGACATAGAATACATAATTTTGCTCAACATTTCCTTAAATTCCTCTTTAAAGAATTCACACACAATCTGCTCTTAACACTACAAGAAAAACGCAAAAGAGCGAGGACTTTTAAATGATGATTTTTCGTCGCTAAATCAGTTTAGTGAGGACAAAATTTTTTAACAAAAGTCATCCTAGCTAATTTTAGTGAGGACTAAAATCCTCGCTAGCTTTGGCGAGGGTTAAAGTCCTCGCTAACTTTTGCGAGGATTTTTTCATTGCTAAATTTTATGACAAATATATTCCTCGCTAACGTTTGAGAGTACTAAAGTCCTCACTAAATTTTGCAATGCTAAAGCCCTCGGTAACGTTTACGAGGTCTTTTTTGTTGCTAACTTTTGCAAGGACCGAATTACTCGCCAAATGTTATGAGAAATTTAAATTTTAGTGTGGACTTTAATCCTTGCTAAATTTTGCTAGGATTTTTAATTTTAGCAACAAAAAATTCCTTACTAAATTTTAGCATCAAATTTCTGAAAAATATTGTTATTACTAAATTTGATACGAGATTGATCCTTGCTAAACAATATTTTGCATATCATGACGTTAATAATATTATTATTACACTTTCTAAATTTAAAATGAATTTTTTTAATTTACTATAGAGGTTTTATTATTTAAATGATAAACTAAAAAATAACAATAATATTTATAAAGTACTCAATACTTAATATAAAAATATATTTATTAATAAATAAACTAGTATTTACAAATGCATATCATTGTATATCCAAAATATTATATGCATGCATATATAGAAGGAACATATCCAAAATAATATATACATGCATATATAACAGAAACAAAAGATATATAAGATGTCCTAATATGTATATTATAACACTACAATATAGGTAAAAATTATATTTGACTCGATGTGTGGATCATGTAGTAAAGTACTTGAGCCATTAGAATTAACAGTACAAGAAGTGAATAAGCTCATATGTTCCTCAATCCGTTGTTGGAAAAGTTGTTGTTGTACCTATATCTACTATTGGATCTGTCTGACCCACTGCTCCACTTGTTGTTCCAACTTTTGTTGAAGGTCAGCACGAAGCTTGGTATGAATCTCAGCATAAAAAATCCATATTTTAAATTAGAAGTAAGCATTTACTTTTAGCTTCCCATAGTCAAAATGTTGTACTACTTTTAGACATTCATAGAACATTAATAAGCAAGGAACAATAACGATAAAAATTATTAAGATATGTATCTAATACTAGAACTAATTATAACTATATACGGCCTTTTTTTTTTTGCTCTTATCCCATTACTTATTATAGAGAGATGTGTTGAAAGAAGGAGCCGCCACCTATAAAGGAACCAGCCATATAAGGAATCACAAAAGATGTTGGAGTCCATATATGTTAGAAGTTAGCAGTTTTAAACACCAAAAATTTGAAATTCTTTTACTGTAATATTATATTTCTAATTTTTAAAAATAATAATATTATTTAAAAAAACCATGAATATTATTGGATTGAATACATTGTGCTCTTTTGTATTTTCTGCAATAGATTGACATGTTCAATTCCTTTTTTTTTATAAGCTGACATATTTTATTGAGAGTCTTAGAAAATGCAATACGCCAATTAGAGCAGAATGCAGAGCAACATCAAACTTTAGCATTTGCAATAATAGATTGTAGAAGTGATGAAAAGAAAAAGAAAAAAAAATAGAAACATATGGCAAAAGTGGTGGAAAGGAAATAAAAAATGAAACAGATCAGCAAAAGTGATGAAAAAAGAAAAAGAAGAAATAAAATGGAAGTGATGAAAAGAAAAAGAAAGAGCAGTAGATAGAAACAGTAGAGATTTAGAGAAGAGAAAAGATAACATACAAGTTAGTTGGTGTTGGTAAGGTTGGTCGGTAAATCTACACAACACAAGCTATTGTGAAATCTATCTCTAGCCTATAATTGAGACACTCATAGCTCTGCCAAACTTGGATACTTCTGCTACATTTTTAGCTATACACTGACCTGGAAAACCTGTATTTATAAATAAGATGCAAATAAGATGCTCAAGTTAACAGACAAAGATATTCAACAGAGAACCGACTAAGTTGGGATCTATGGCTTTTGTGTGTTTGTGTGTGTGTGTGATGATGCTTCAACTAGGGTTCAAAATGCAATCTCAAACCAAAAATACTCTACAATAACTCAAAAAATTTTAATCAATGGACGATAGGCTTAAGAGGATGAGCTCTTAGATTGGATAAGTCAAGACGTGAATCAAGTTCTTCATTAAGTTCCCTAACCTATAAAGGAAAGCAATATTAATAAAGCATAAGCAAATACTAAAGATACATTACATGTTGTCACCCCTTATAATGTATAGAACTAGAACAAGTTATTGGATGTCTTCCTGTGAATCAGCCAAATGCAATTATTTAAGACGTGAAAAAAAAACACATAGTCCTTTGCTATAGTTCCAGTTATAAATGAAATTTCAACTCCCTTGTGTACTAAACAATAGAAGAAAGATAATTTATGCCATTCAAATATGAAAATCTACTCAAATAAAACTAAATGTCCCCAATCCAATCTTCTCTAGTTGGGTAAGAAAAATATTTACAGAAATATCTGCTTCACTTAGTTCACTTTCACTATGAGGAATTACCACAGCATTCAGAGTAAAGGATTCAAATGAAATGGAAATCATGCTAGATAGACAAGGATATGCAGACCTTGGTGGAGTATACACGTTCATGAGATTCATCAAGTATGATATTTGTGGCCTGGTTGAAGCCTTTCAAGATTCCCTAACTTAAAAAGCCATTAAAAACAAATAAAATAATGTAAATGGTATAAATCAATGTAGCAAATCAAATATTAGCCATGCAAATGACTAGGGCAGATCAAAGCATACCACTGTATTGTGGCCATCATTTGTTATAACTGAAATCGTTTCTACACATAAAATATATCGTTACACAATTGTTACAAAATTAATAGACATAAAATGCCAATACTTAACTAGTCAGTGCCATTGATACAAAAACTATATAAGTTTAATATTTGAGCTTATTCTGCCACAAGAATTACATGAAGCTACTAGAAATAATAAGGAATAGGCCCAAAAATTATAGTCTAATATGCTAGAATACTCCAGGGTCAAGGAAGTATCCATCTGTTGCCCATCTTAATTTAACCAAATCATTCAATACTTCAAGTGCACTTATATTTAACCAAATCATTTTCCACTGAATTTAGGAATACAACATTTTGATCAATAATTTTCCACAAGTTTTAAGATATGAGCAGACATAAATTTGAAAGTAGATAACCAGGACTTTTGATAAATTACCATATCCCAAGCTTGTGAAACTTTTGTAAGATCATCATTCCTTTGCAAAAGTGGCCTGCAAGCCATAAAACCTCCGAAGCCTGTATAAAAGATATAAAAAGATAAAGTGGCAACAACTTGGGATCCACAAGTTGAAACATAGGATGTACAAAACTTTGCAAGATAGTAACCAATAGGTATAACTGCTACATCTGAGCCACCACAGAGATTAACATCATGTTCAAAGAAAAATTCAGAAAACAAAGCAACAAATATACATAAGTCATGATAATAGCTTAAGCATTTGTTAAACCACATGATTAAATGTAAGGAACTCACAACTTCGCCTCTAATGATGTGGTGTGCAGCATTCAATATACAAAAATTGCTAGTTGCACAAGCAGTGGTAATTGAATAATTTGGCCCCATCCAACCCTACAATTCAATTTAAAAAATAGAAGTCTAATTCACCAGTTTAAGTTAAGCTAAGTCTCCCTATTCAAGCTCTCTTAAAATATAGCTTACCAAATCCATTGCAAGCATCACGAAACCCATATTTGTATAAAACCATTGTGGGTCTCAAATACCACATCCTGGATGCAAATTTTCTAACAAAATACATTATAAGAGAAATCAACAAAATTTAAGGAGAAAAAAATTCAACAGACAGTGTTAGTACAGAGACAAGAAACAATAAAAATTGCATCAGGTCCTACTTGCCTAAGGCAAAAAATAATAATAAAAAATAATAATAAAATAATAGTATTTTCTCTGACAAAGGCAGAAAAAACAAAAAAATATTCTAAAGATTTCCTCGTGCACTTGTCATTAAATATTAAACCTAAAGTTAGTGAGTTGAGTATCAGTTGAACAATTCCATAAGTCCCCACTATTTTTCATTCGTAGGTTAGTGTTTAAAAACAAAAAGAAGCTTAGAGTTACCTTCATCCCACCCAATGTAGAGCCAATCAGAACTCCATATTTATTTTTGTCTAACTTGTCTCCACTAAATATAAGTGCACCTGAAGCATTAAATGACTAAAAGTTAATCAAACAACTTATAAATGGTGCCTATATTTGACAATTAATTTAGAAACTACTGGTCTTTAATCATTTATCAATCATGTTCTGCCCAGTCTTTACTAATCATTTATAATATTGAAACAGGAAATAATCTACTAGAAAATACAATAAAAGAATACAAAATAAGAGCAATCATGTAAGAAATTACAAGGGCAGCTACAATAAAGCAATACAATATAGATAAAGAAGAGAAGAGACCTTCTGGATCCAAGCACTTATTTCTTCATCATAATCCAAGTTTGATGCTTGGTGATGATCCTTGGCAGCTTCTTCCCACTTACCAAGCATTGCTCGTGCAATGCCGCGAGACTTGTAGCCCTTAACTAAATTCGAGGTTAACCTTAAGAGCTGCACTAGCATCCCGGACAACAGAATTGGGTTTCTTCATTTTGCTGTAAACACTAGCTGAAAAGCAACATATGTCCACAAAATTAACGATAAAAACCAAGAGTGCACAAACAAATCCAAGGCTCAGAATAATACATCATTTAAACAACTATCAATCATTTACCTCTATTCCCATACAAGATTGCAAAAGTTAGATTGAGTAAAATTGCCTTTGATAGATGTTTAATAGCTTCCCCCAGTTTACCTGCATTACAAAGAACCACTAGATTCAACAATCATATCCTTACCATAAATAACATAACCACACATAACACCAGTTACACCAACAAGCATCAATCTATGCATTTACATGATACCTTAAGAGATGGCAACCAATTTTTACCTTGTCAATTAAAAAAAATAAGATAAACAAGGGCACAAACCAATGCTTTTATACAAATTTTAGATTCTCTGATCAATCTATTTCACTACCTTGTCTCACCTAACTGTTAAAACCTGTGATTTAACGGATATTAACCTCCATTAACTGATCATCCAGTGAATTCCTAATTCCTACTTCAGTGAAAAATGATATTAACTGTTGTCACAAAAAGGAAGTAGCAAACTTGTAAAACCTAAAGTAATGGGGTAAAAAAAAAACTAAAGTGATATGTAAATAACACAAAAAAAACTCCAGTTACTGGAGATCGGGATGCATATAAAAAAATAGCACTTTGAACCAAACAAAAGATTAAAGAAGCATGTTGAATTTAAACAGAAATAAAGCTGAGGTTTCAAATATGTAATGAAGCTCTAAGTTGCATCATTATGCTCTTGATAATCAAAGAAAACTCTATGACATACAAAGAGTCATAAAGTATGTAACACATCACAAAAACAATACAACAAGTCATAAAGTATGCTCAAATTTAACTTTAATCGAGGTTAAACTTAAATTTTAATCTTAATTAAGCAGACATCCTCTAAAATTAAACTCATTATCTTATATAGATAACTAAACAAACTCAAGAAATGTTATCAATCAAATTCTATATATAATAAAATACACCCAATTATCGAAAAAACCAAACTTACTTAAAATAAGTAACATAAAAATTAACTTTTGTGCTATTCAATTACCTGAAATGAAGCCCTCCATTGAATCAGTAACTGATAATCAATTCTCAAACACATAGCTTGTGAAATACACAAAATCGAGTGAGGGAGAGTGAGATAGAGATAGAAAGAGAGCGAGATTAGGACATAGACAGTGAGATTGAGATAGAAAGAGAGTGAGGTTGAGATAGACTGGGATCAAATAAAGATAGCAAGAAATAAAGACAGAGATCTAGTAAGGTTGACCGATAGTGAGAAAGAGAGAATGTGTAGATGAAAGAGAGAGAGAGAGGCAGGTGGCAGCACCGGCAGTGAGTTTGCGAGATGTGTGGCCAAAAACTAAATTGCTTACCTAGCTTCAACGATACAAAAGGGATTACCTGAGCTCAGCAAAGGAAAAATCTAGGAATGACAGGGTAGAATCGGGAACTACCGTTGCAATACCTTCGCCGGCCAAAGCAACTTTGTGATTTTTGATTTATGGAATGAGACGAAAGAGCGAGAAAGAGTGAGAGGCGGGAGAAAGAGATAGAGGAGAATGGATGAGAAAGTAGAGATGAGATTAGGGTTTTGTTTGTAGGTTCCCACTAAGACTAGTTTTGTCCCGCTCAAAATTTTAAGGAAATTAGCGAGAGAATAGCTCTCGCAAATCTTGCGAGAACTTTTTCCTAGCTGTTTTTTCGAGAACTGTTTCCTAACAATATAAATTTTTATTATATAATAATTAATAATTAATATTATTAAATATAAAAAATAATTTAATTTAATTTAATTTAGTTAATTTAATTAGTAAAAATTTAGTTTATTTAATTTTTGCTAAAAAAATTAAATTAACTAAATTTACAAAATTAAATATAAATAAAATTTAAATATTAAAAGTTAAAAAGCCAAACAATTTAACAGTTAACGAGGAATTTGTCCTTGCTATTTTAGTGAGGATTTGTTTCTCACAAAATTAGCGAGGATTAAGTCCTCGCTAATTAGTTAAACCTTAAAACCCAAGTAATCATCTTCACTAAATTGGTGAGGACAAAAGTCCAAGCTAAATTAGCGAGGATTATGTCCTCGCTAATTAGTTAAGCCTTAAAACCTATGTAAAATAAACATTAGCTATGGAATAATCCTCACTAAATTGGTAACGACCACAGTCCAAGCTAAATTAGCGAGGTTTATGTCATCCCTAATTAGTTAAACATCAAAACCAACGTAATCATCTTCACTAAATTGGCGAAGACCATAGTCCAAGCAAAGTTAGTAAGGGTTATGTCCTCACTAAATTGGTGAGGACCACAGTCCAAGCTAAATTAGCAAGGGTTATGTCCTCGCTAATTAGTTAAACCTTAAAATACATGTGAAATGAATATTAGCTAGGGAATAATCCTTACTAAATTGGCAAACACCATAGTCCAAGCTAAATTAGTAAGGGTTATGTCCTCACTAATTAGTTAAACCTCAAAACCAGCATAATCATCTTCACTAAATTGGCGAGGACCATTGTCCAAGCTAAATTAGCGAGGGTTATATCCTCGCTAAATTGGCGAAGAATACAGTCCAAGCTAAATTAGCGAGGGTTATTTCCTCCCTAATTAGTTAAACCTTAAAACCCATGTGAAATGAACATTAGCTAGGGAATAATCCTGACTAAATTAGCGAGGACTAAGTCCAAGCTAAATTAGCAAGGGTTATATCCTCGTTAATTAGTTAAACCTCAAAACCAACGTAATTATCTTCACTAAATTGGCGAGGACCTTAGTCTAAGCTAAATTAACAAGGGTTATGTCCTCACTAAATTGGTGAGGACCACAGTCCAAGCTAAATTAGCAAGGGTTATATCCTCGCTAATTAGTTAAACCTTAAAACCCATGTGAAATGAGCATTAGCTAGGGAATAATACTCACTAAATTGGCGAAGACCATAGTCCAAGCTAAATTAGCGAGGGTTATGTCCTTGCTAATTAGTTAAACCTCAAAACCAACGTAATCATCTTCACTAAATTTGCGAGGACCATAGTGCAAGCTAAATTAGCAAGGGTTATATCCTCGCTAAATTGGTGAGGACCACAGTCCAAGCTAAATTAGAGAGGGTTATGTCCTCGCTAATTAGTAAAACTTTAAAATCCATATAAAATGAGCATTAGCTAGGGAATAATCATCACTAAATTGGCAAGGACCACATTCCAAGCTAAATTAGTGAGGGTTATGTGCTCGCAAAGTCGGCGGTATTTTTTGCACCAAAATTTTGGTGCCCAAGTTTAGCGACAACAAGATTGAGTTATCGCTAAATTATCGCAATATTTTTTTTTCATGAGTCCCTACGAATATTTGTGACAAAAGTCATTTAAGCATAGCAAAATCCACTTTAAACTTATCTGTAACGCACTTAAACTAATTTAGCATTGGAATACAATTATAGTTTTTGCCTAATAAATAGATGTCGGTAACCAAGATCACTCCTTTTTCTTATACATATTTGAATTAAAAGATTTGGTTTTTCTTTAATAAGAACGGCACCGGTAACCCCAATAGTGTACGGTTTGTATATTTTACTAGGACTGTGAAGTTTTATATAAAATATGATATTGGATTTAGTAAAAACACTGGCATGAAAGCTGAAGCTAATTGGTGGCTGCTCTGTAGTTTTTCCACACTTGTATGCATTTTATCGATCTCTCCTTTTCTCTTTCTTTCTCTAGTTTTTTTCTTCCTTTTATCAGAATCTCTTTTTAGCTATTTTTGTCTTAAATCTTGTTTTCTTCAGTGATTTTTGGTTCATTTGTCACTCTCTTTGTACTCTGATAATTGGGTTCTCTCTATCTCTCTCACTTTTTCTCTATTATTCTTGTTCTTTATGTTTGTAATTTAGTAACTAGGTTTTACTCTGATTATTGAGTATGTTTTCAATTGATTACTGTAATTTTGTAATGATCTTCTATATCTTTTGTGGAATACGATATTTACCTATGCTTTAGTTTTCTTTCTTTGTTGTCCTATAAAGATTTGAGCTTTTCTATTTCACTTGTTTTAATTTTGTAATTTGTTGTCATTTTCCAAGCCGAGAAAACTTAAATTGTTTTGTTTCTATCATGGTCTAATTTTTCTTTCAAACATCAATTTTGATGGTGTAATTTTGAAAAAATTGTTACTTAATTTTCCTTTTTGAAATCTACTTGAAGCAGAATATACCAGAAATAGTGCTGTGAGTTTTGGTATAATTTCAAAATGTTGTTAATATAATTTTAGGTTTTACTGGCCATCGAGTTGAACAAGTTATAAAGGATATTGACTGGGATCGTTATATGTCACCAATAGAAGCTGTTGAATACGGAATAATTGACGGAGTTATTGAAAGAGAGAGCATCATTCCTTTGGCTCCTGTGCCGAAAAGGGTTAAACCACTATTAAATTATGAGAAAATGCGTGAAGATCCAATGAAGTTCTTGACACCAGATATTCCTGATGATGAGATATACTAGCTCATATCTTTTGATCTAAGGTATAATATTTTATGACATTCTCTGAACTGCTAGTAGTTAAATTTTCTGTGCTAGATGCATTAACCTTGAGTATTACTTGTCCCTGAAGCAGAATTATCTAGAAGATATAAAGAATAGAAGAAGTTTGATTGAAACCTAATATGTATGTTTCAATTGGTTATTTGTCTGTTTCTCCATGGACGTTGAAATTTGCAAATTCTTTGTCTTTGCAGACGGTATGTGTTTCTCTAAAAAGATTCAAAGTTTCTACCTCTACGAAATGCATTGTGTTGCATTGCAAAGACAATGGCTTTCAAGAAAGCTATTGGATCGGTCGCCAGGAAATCAACATAGCATAACTTAAAGAAAGAGGCCTAATTATTTATTTTTGTTAGCATTGGTTTTAGATTTAATGGTATAAACTAATGATAATAGAGTTTTACTTATTAATTATCCTTAAATTACTTAGTTTCTAGTATCTAATTCTAACAATCTATCTTCAGTAGCAAAAATATAAAAATTACAGAACAAGAACAAATATTTTACATAGCAGTAAAACAAAATAACTAACTACTTCTTCAGTCTTAAGAGGGAAAAGGTGTAATTTCAGTTTTAGATCATGTTTCTCTTGTATCTCGATGAAAGTTATAAAAGTATTATTGGCAGTGAATGTATTATCCTGATCACTCATCAGTCATAAACTCAATGACTCTTATAATTGCTATCTTTAATGCCTAATTCTACCCTTGTTTGGTGGGCTGTGCCTGTCCCCACTCTCTCATGGATACTTGTCCCTTTCCTTTCTTTTCCCTCTCTCTTGGCATATAATTTAGATCAATGCATCCATTCTCCGTTTCTTTGTGGGTCACTTCTCTTTATTTTATTAATTTAACCTCTAATTGTTTAGATTTTTACTGTTTATATACTTGGTGCTTTATTGGTGGAGTGGAGTATATCTACTTTTATGCAGCTTAGAGGATTTATTGGTCAAAAAGTAGAAAACCAATTTTCTTTGGTTGCATGTAAGAGTATTACTACCCAATATGACAATCCCATTTGCTTGCTTGCTTGACTCCTTATTTATTCCTCTTCCTAACAGGTTTATAATGATGGCAATGTATACAAAGATTAAAACTTTCTTGACTTTCTTTTTTATTTTAGCTTAGGTTGGAAAAGTTGAAGTGCGTAGCCTTTGATGTCCAGTCAAAATAGTGATAAAAGTATTTAAGTAAAAGCATTTAGCTCTCTAAATTTTGGTCACAAGTATTGAATCATAATGGCCATTCATTATGACATCAACAAAGTTGCTTGAAATTGATCTTCTTTAAGCATGACAGTTTAAATATGTAATTAAAATAGCTATTGATATCTGTTCCAATAATTTTTGAACATTTTGTAACCAATCACATAACTCGCTCAACGTAAAGTTACTTGAAGCAAGAGTGGAAATGGGTGCACTGCAACTTGAAAAAATTCAAACATGTTAATTAATTCATTAATGCTTTTACTTTTAATATTTTTAGTTTTTATATGCGTTTATAGTTGTTTTAGATAGTGAAAAAAATGAGCTAGTATATTTCAATTTCATAAATTTAGTGGTTAAATAGTGGTTTGTTTGCAAAATTAAGCTTTTATTTAGACTGAAATTTTTATATATCTCGCATGAAATGCCTACAGTAATATTTGTTGATTATGAGACTTTTTATTGACTTTGCTATCATTGAGATATTCAAAAACTAAAAATATGCCTATCTCAAATGAATTAATCAGGCTGCTGGATAAAAAATCATTTATTTAAACAGCCTGATTGTTAAAATATTAATTCTTTCTTGACTTTCATTATCCCAAATTATCCTTATGAGAACTAGTAGCTGTTAGGTGTCTGCAAACATGGCCATCTTCAGAATCCTATGTGCCTTTTTTAACTTTTCTTTCTGCTGCTCATTTCTTCTCATCTTTCTATTCTGTCACCAAAAACAAAACTAGTAAAGAACAATTTGTAGTGAGAGAGATAAAGAAACAAATGCCCTCTGCTCGCTTCATCTCCTTCTTTCTTTTATATCTACTTGCATTTCTCTTTACTTGGTGTTTTGCCGGTGACCCTTATGTCTTCTTTGACTAGACTATTTCTTATCTCAATGCTTATCCTCTTACAAAACTATAAGCACCTTCCGTAGTGATAATAAGAAGTACAAGTACACGTCAAGAACTTTCTTACTTGAAATGAACTTTGTTTGAATAATAACTTGAAAATGGTTTTAATTGTTGTGCCTCCAACATTTTTTTGTGGATAGAAGAACTAATGGTGCTATGGGAAAATTTATTATTTTATCTTGGATTATATTATTATTCTTATAAGAAGCTTAGAGAAATATTATGTATTTTTGTATGCCAATCATCTCCCATCGTTTCCTTTTAACTGTTCCTGTTTGCAGTTTTTAGTCCTTCTTCTTAGATGATTTCAATCTCAATTGCTCATTCTGATTTGTTTATAGGGATTTGTTAGAACATATGGAACTTGAATATTAAGATGAAAATGTATATATGTGGGGGAGTTGAGGCAGGGTCAATTAGCCTGGAGTGCCATCTCTTAGCACTTTAGGGGAACTGTGGAAGTAAATTGCAAGTCTTCTTATGTCTATGGTTTTAGATTGTTTACCAATTAACCCCTGATGGATTTTTGCACCCAATCCTTGTAAAAATTGCTTGGACATCGTAGACACAGAAAGTATGGTCTACTGAAACATTATTTTTGCATCATATGTTCATTTGTCTATTGAAATTAATATGTTAAAACTCTCTTGTCCATGGTGTTTGACAATTTTATATTTCTTACACTTTACTGAAATTGGACCTTTTCTTATGGGTACAAGATGCAGAAAGATTCTATCGAACAACCAATTTCACAGACAGTCGATGTTGTGTAGCTATGAATTGGAGGGGGTGATAGGTATCTTCGATAGTTGCAAGTGTAATAGTATATTATTTAGTTTTTGTGTGTTTTTTAGGTTTAATTTTTTAAATATTATGTAATTTAATGTACCTGTGTAATATTATATTTTTTAAATTAATAGTATAGGAGAATTTTTATTTACAGAAATTAAATTATATAAATTATGATTCTGCATACAATAAATTAATTAGTTGGTTATACAGGTAGTAAATTAATAAATACAAAATAAAAATTAAATTATGTTATCTATTTAGAGGTTAAATTAAGTGCTTTTGTTAAAAATGCTAAGTTTGGTTTTGAAATTGCATATCTTTGTTCAAGTTTGATGATTTTGAAGGAAGAATTGTTCTAATTTGCTTGAGGGCAATAAAAGTTTAAGCGTGGGGTATTTTATAAGTGTGAATTATATATAGTTTTTGATATGTTTTTAGTTGTGTTATTTAGTTGTTTAGGTTTTATTTAGGTTAATTTAGAGGTAATTGTTAACAATGATGATTTTGAGGTTAATTCCATGTTTTGTTTGATTTTCAGGTTAAAATTGATATAAAAGGGCTTAACATGCAAAAAGGGCAAAGTTTAGGGCCAAAAATGTAATTATGAAGAATTGATGCGAGACAATTTAGCGTTCAATCCAGAGCCTTTACACGTGACCATGTGAAGTTATTGAAGAAATCCACCCGTGGCCACGTAAAGGCTTGATATTTAGAAGACATGGCCACGTGAATTTCTTTGTATTCTCATCCATGGGCATGTGAAAGACTAAAATGAGGAAGCATTGAAGACACGTGACCACGTAGATTCCAAGTGAAGGACCTCACGTGGCCACTTGTGAAGAAAGACTGAATGAACCCATGGTCACGTGTAGAAATACACAATGAAGGGTGTGGCCAAGTGATGCAATTCCAACTTCGCGAAGGATTTTATTGAACTTTCTATTTTGGGCAGAAATTACTTCCTATTTGATTCTAAAAGTTTGAGAAGGAATTCATGTCTTCTTTTGGCTATAAATTGCTAGCTAAAACACAAAATAAAGGGAGAATAAGAGGATCCTGAGAATTAAGCTTTACTTTTCTTTAAGTTATTTTTATGTTCTTTGTTTTTATTGCTTTCTTCAAAACTTTGTCTTTATTTTTAAGAATGTCTTGTGAGTATTTTTCTTTAACTTTTGCTAAAGGATACTTGAATCCTTAACTTGTATTGTTATGACTTGAGTTTGTTCTTCAATTCAGTACAAGTTGATTATTTCTTAGTTTTTAAACATAGTCTTGTCTTTACTCAAATTTAAGTTGATTGTTAACTTGATTAAGCATTGGTTAATTAATTGGTTTGAATTGATTATTGGCTTGCATGCTCTTAGGTTAATTTATTTGGATTAATACATGATTATAACCTGGATAAGCTTTAATTGTGTGTTGATTTGAGTAAGTTAAGATTGAGAAAAGGGTAACTAAGAATACGTGAAAGTTAAATCTCTTGAGAAAGGCTTTAATAGACATCTAGGAGACTTAATTCAGTTCTTTATGCTAAGTGTTAAGTTTATCTGAATAAGAAAATTTCATGCTTGGAATGATAATCTTGAATAAAGTTATCTGGTTTTATTAAACTGAATTCTCCATAATCACTTATATGTTTTCTTTTATTTAAGTCATAGCAATACTTGTTAAGGTGGACAGTCCTTTCGTGAAAGTTTTTTTTAATATTTATTTTCACCTCATTCAATTTTCTTGCTTTCAATAGATCTCTTCTTTACTTTAGCTCTTTCAATTGTTTTAATTTGGATTTAAATTATTGTTTTTAGTTTTAATTCTTCAATAATCACAAATTTGGGATTTCTCTTCTTTCTTTTACACACGAAAATTGGTTTTGAAATTGAAATAGCACATACAAGCACAAGTTTCCCTTGGATTCGATATTTTGGGTCATAATCTTATTTTCCTATATTACTAGCTGATCTAGTACACTTGCTAGATTCTGGTCATCTTCATGATCCTTTAATTTTGTGTTCAATATGTCTTGAGTAAGTTTAAAGAAGTCAAAATATAAAATCAAAGAGCTAAATTGCATGTTTGTATCATATACTAAGTACCTCAGTTTATATAGAAGATGTTGACTCAGAAGGGGAAAAGGACACTCTACTAAATGGGTTGCTTCCTTATACAGTAGGTAATTACTTGATGGAGTGGAAAGGTCATCTAGTTGCTACTTGGTGGAGTGGAAGGGTCATTTCATCAAGTGGACCATTTAGCAGCAATTCTGTCAAACTTTGTATCAACTATTTCACTTAGTAATTGAGGTTTATGGCTTAAATGGTCTTATGAAAAGTTGTTTCTCTATGTTTTTAGTTTCTGTAACATAAAAAATCATCTCATTTTCTATTCTAAATCTCAAGATATCTAAAACTCACTACATGTTATTCCTAATGATAAGGCACCAAATATAGTAAGCATTCATGCTCGATTTTTAGTACCATACAAAGGGATTTAGTCTTATACTTCTTCATATGAAATATATGTATATGAGTCTAGTTTCAAACCCAACTAGAATCACTTAATTTAATCTCTATAACTCAAGTTACAAGTAAAATAGGGCTAGTAGGTCCATCAAATCCTAGGATGAATTCTCACTATGTTGGAGGTGACTTTTCTAGTTCGGTTTTCAAGCATCTTTGAGCTTAGTTTTAATGACAAAAACTCGTTCTAGGTTAAAATATATCATTTTCCATGTCATGTATATAATAATACACATTCAAATTCATAAAAAGTTCCCATAGCTGAGATTAAAGCCTCAAATCCTCATTCAAAACTCTTATTTCAGCTTTTTAGCTATTGATTTCTCTCTTCCCTTGAACATTATAGATAACAAGTATGATTATGATCTCCTTAAATCCCTAATTCTAGAAATCAAATCCAAGATAAAGAGAAGAAGGGTTGCAAGAAATGAGGAAACATTACCCTTTAGAACGCCAACTCACCATAACCTTAAGCCATCCTCTTCTTAACCCAAAATAAGAAAGAGAGAGAGAGAAAGAAAGAGGATAGAGTTACATCTCCATCCTAAGAACCGACCTCCATCACATAATAAAGAAATCCCTTCTCCAAAAAGCTTTGAAAAAAGGAGATAGTGGGGTAAATATCTAACTAATGAAAATTCCAAAATTACCCTTAATCATTTTAACCCCATTAATTTATAATTATTACAATTTAACCCCAAACTTCTAATTTACTTCAATGGTATCCTTTCTGATAATTTAACTATACCCAAGTTATGCATATGCATAATTACCAAAATACCCCTCATATGACTTAACTTTAGTAAAGCAAAAAAATCTAATTTGACATTATTTAACCATAATCCTCATTAATTTTCCATAATCCAATTAGGGTCAAGATTGGGGACTCATAACTACTTTATGAAATTCAAACCTCAACAAGTCACTAATCACTCAAGAATATTGCATTTGATACACTTATAAGCATGGCATCAATGTAATCATTTCACTATATCATGTCACTCACACTAAAAAAAAAATACAGAATAGCGACAACAATAAAATCCGTTGCTAAATGCACAATATAGCGACAACATTGCGACAAAAAATAGCTTTCGTCGCAAATCTTGAAAGATTTGGTGGAAAAACAAATATTACGACAAATTAGCGACAACAAATTTTTATTGTTGCTAATATCAGGCGCCAAAATTTTGGCGCAAACAATTGCGACAACAAAAGCAGATTTAGCGACAACATTGTTGTTGCTAATTAGCGACAACAAAGTTGTAGCTAATTGGTGACAACAATGTTGTCGCTAAATCTGGTGACAACAATGTTGTCGCTAATTTAGCAAAACATACTATTTCGTACACATGGCTCTATTGGCGACAATATTGTTGGAGCAAATTTGGTGACAACTATGTTGTAGGTAATTTGGCGACAACAATTTTGTCGCTAATTTAGCAAAATATAATTATATTTATATACCAATATTGGCGACAATATTGTTGTAGCTAATTTGACGACAACAATGTTGTCGCTAATTTAGCAAAATACAATTATATTCATATACTTATATTGGCGACAACATTGTTGTAGCTAATTTGGCGACAACAATTGTTGTAGCTAATTGGCGACGACATTGTTGTAGCATATTTGGCAACAACTATGTTGTAGCTAATTTGGCGACAACAATTTTGTTGCTAATGTAGCAAAATATAATTATATTCATATACCAATATTGGCGACAACATTATTGTAGCTAATTTGCGACAACAATGTTGTCACTAATTAAGGAAATATACTATTTCATTCATGTATAGCTATTGGCGACAATATTGTTGTAGCTAATCAGCGACAACAACGTTGTAGCTAATTTGCGACAACAATGTTGTCGCTAAATAAGGAAATATATTATTCCATTCATATAGATTTATTGGCGATAACATTGTTGTAGCTAATTTGCGACAATAATGTTCTCGCCAATTAAGGAAATATATTATTTCTTATTTTACTTTTAACTATTTTTATATAATTTTGATTTTTAATTTTTAAATTTTATTTACATTTAATTAAACCATTTATTTTAATAAATTTAACTAACTAAATTAAACTAATTATTATATTTATTCTCAATAATATCAATTGTGATCAATTATTTTAAGTTGTATAATAAAATAATTAAATTAAAAAAAATAATTAGATCAATTGGCGACAACATTGTTGTCGCAAATTAGCTACAACGTTGTTGTACCTAATTTGGCGACAACAATGTTGTAGCTAATTTGGCAAAATAAAATTATATTCCTACACCAATATTGGCGACAACATTATTGTAGCTAATTTGCGACAACAATATTGTCGCTAATTAAGGAAATATATTATTTCATATTTTACTTTAAACTATTTTTATATAATTAAGGAAATATATTATTTCATATTTTACTCATTAAGTTAATACTAGAATTTTATAATTCTAGAATTCTAGAATTTTTATTTGATTATTTTTATATAATTTTAATTTTTAATATTTAAATTTCATTTACATTTTAATTTTTAATAGTTAAATTTCATTTACATTTAATTAAATAATTTATTTTAATAAATTTAACTAACTAAATTAAAATAATTATTATATTTATATTCAATAATATCAATTATGATTAATTATTATAAGTTATATAATAAAATAATTAAATTGAGAGAATGTAGCACTCACAAAATTTTTAGCTTGGAAAAATGGTGTAGCCAATTTTACTACAGTCATGTTGTAGCCAATTTTGCTACAGCCATATTGTAGCTAAATTTATAAATTTTTGAGCGGGATAAAAAGATGTATTGGCGGGTTTCATTTTTTCTAAATCCCTAATACCTTACCCTTATGTGGCTGCCCTCTTATCCCCTTCCTCTATCCCATTTTACTTTAAAATAGGGCTTGTACGCAAGGAGATCGTTAAGGTCGCTAAACGATTACAGCAAAGGACGGTGTCTTTCTCCAGTCTTCAGTCCAAGTACCCCGGTGAAATTCCCATTACGTCCGATTATTTCAGGTTCTAATTCTGTCCTGTCCTGCTCCTATTCCAATATGATTAAAGTTTGCTGCTTTTAGTTATGCGTTTCTCTTTCTGCCTTTCCTTCTGTGCGTTTGATAGGTTCACTGAAATTTTACGGTTAGGTATTCAAAAGCACTCTGGTGATGCTCGAGCGTTTTCTTTTCTTAAGATTCTTGACCTTATACCACAAGCTAAGAGTCCAACTTTTATGTTATTCGAGGTTTATCAAGTGCTTCACGGTGGGTGATGGTGCTGTTGGTAAAACTTGCCTCTTGATTTCTTACACCAGCAACACCTTCCCTACGGTACCTCTCTTTCTCTTTTTTTGAATTCACTATTATGATTTGATTTTGTAATTTGGGTAATTTTATTGCCAATTTTAATTGCTAAAGAGGGTAGCTTGATTTGGAAATGTTTGTTATATAAAGTTCTTTTCTTTTTTGAGGGCCCAGTTAATTTTGTAGATTAAATTTTTATTTTGTGAATATCAGATGGGTTGATTTCCTAAGGCTTAATCTTTAGTTATTTCCTCATCTTTGAATAGGACTGAAAAAAAATTTGATAGTGATGTCAAGTTTGGGAATTTTATGCAAAAGCACTAGATAAGCGTCTTGTTGTTTAAAAGCTGGAAAGCAATGTTAAAAAGGTAAATTAGATAGCTTCATGCATTAGTTTCACATTACTTCGTCTCAGCTTTATAATGATGAATCTGCATAGTTAGGAAAGGTATTTCTCACATCAGTTATTGGTTATTGTAAGATGTATAGGTAGTTGTACTTTTTGTGTTTTAGGATTCCTTTATTTCGTCAACCTTCAGCATGCCATTTATTAATTATTTGTGCATCGCCTATGTTAAACAGGATTATGTGCCAACTGTTTTTGACAATTTCAGTGCAAATGTGGTTGTCAATTGAGCAACTGTTAATCTGGGGTTATGGGATACTGCAGGTAATATTTACAACTTGTCTTCTATTTTTCTTCTTTTCCCTCTCAATAGTTTATTATATATGTTTTCTCAGTTTAGTTTTAATATGTTGTGACCTGAACAGGGCAAGAGGATTACAATAGATTAAGACCTTTAAGTTACAGTGGAGCTAATGTTTTCATACTGGCATTCTCTCTCATCAGTAAAGCCAGTTATGAGAATGTTTCTAAGAAGGTTGTGATTTACATTGATACACAGGCACCACTATTTTTGTTTTAGAGCACAAAATGCATATTTTCTTCCTAAGCGCAAATTATTACTCCTAGATGATGAGAAAAATTTTAACATGCTGATAATGTTCTCTGTTTGGCTTCAATTCAGTGGATTCCAGAGTTGAAACATTATGCACCCGGTGTCCTGATCGTTCTTGTTGGAACAAAGCTTGTTAACTCTTGTTCTTTATACTGATGCATCATTGCAAGTATTATATTCTCTCAGTTGTGGTGATTAGTATAGGGTTGAAAACAAGATACATGCTTGGTTGCTATTTTCCTTTTTTTTCATATATATATATATATTGACTAATAAAGGAAAATTTCTGATGCTTTGCTCTTGTCAACTGCTTATAATGGGCATGCTATGTCTTTCTTTCTTCTTATTTTCCATGTTGTGGAATTTTTTTTTTCCTTTTACATGCATTATCAGTCTTCTACTATTCTTGTACGAGTGAATAATTCCTGAAACTAAGACATGTCTTCCTAATTGCCCAAAAAAGGCTCTCTGCTAAAGCTATTATCATAGATAGTTTAGCTGCAGCCAGGGTTCTTCCCCGGTGGCTCACTCTCCTGGTGCTCAGCTTTCCCTTTTGCTGCTAATCCAGAAGTCATTTCTAAGAATGTTTCATCGAAATTTATTTTTCGGTTACCTGAATATTATGTTGTTAAATTATCTAAACTGATCTTATGATCCCAATTTTCATTGTGGTGGTTAACAGCATAGATAAAGGGTAATTGGAGACGGGTAATGGTAGCTGATTCAGTGGATATATTTAATTTGAGCAATGGAAATAGATATGTTGGAAACAATGGCTTTGTTTGATTGCACAATTTTGGCTTTAGCTTCAAATGCCATGAATCTTTAATTTGATGTCATTGCGTAGTTTTATATTAAGCTTTATGAAAACAATGCTTGCACTTAATAGTTTTGTTGCCTATTTATTGACTACCAGCCTTGTTGAATAGTCACTGAAGTTAGTATGTTAATAGTGGCGTGGTATCCTCATGTAGAATCTTGCATTTATTTGCATTGTTGCTATTTTATTGCTAGTTGACCTCATCATTGGATGCTTTATTTAAAGTAAAATCACAATATTTCTTCTTGAATTTTAATCTTCACTTTCTCTGTCTTTTCCAGTGAGCCAGATCTTTGGGATGATAAGCAGTTCTTCATAGACCACCCAGGTGCTGTCCCCATTAGTATAGCTCAGGTAATATATGTTCATGTTATGGCAGATGCTATATGATGTTGCTCATGTCATTGTGGTTTGAGTTTAGATTGGTGAAGTGGTAGGAAGACAGTGGTATCAGTTAATTTTGATTTCTTATTTAATTGCCTTTGGTGTTTATTTTAATTATAAATTTCTATTGGCTGTAAATTAGTAAGATTTGCATATGAGCCATATATCATCAACTAATTTTCAAGTGAAGATGTGAACAAAAATGAATTATAAATTTCTCTTACTAATTTTCATAGTAAGATTTCTTTTCTAATTAAGATCTACATGTGCAGCGTTAAAGCTCATATTTGTTTATGCTAAAATTCATTGATTTTTAACAGTTGATGTATATGTTTCATTTTCTTAATAATTGCACATTATTTGTTTATGCTAAAATTCATTGATTTTTAATAGTTGATGTATATGTTTCATTTTCTTTTTGAATTCTAATATTACAATATATTTATAAATTTTGACTTATAATAATCTTACTTTTAGACTATTCCGTTTAGAAGAGTTAAAGCTAATCTAGTTTATAAGTTTAAGGATAATAATTCGAATGAAGAAGGTACGTTGATTTCTCTTAAAAGTTTTAGGGTTAATTATAATCATATATGAATTGATAATTTGAGTCCGACATTGCAAGATTTTTTTTATTTGATCTAAAATTGATAATTATCATAAGTATGGCTTTTCTTTTTTGAGGAGTTGATTATAGAATCTTGTGAAGGTTATTTGCTATGGATGGAAAATCCTCTTTTCTTTTACCTGGATGTTTCAAATTTCAAGTTTATAATATTTTTTTTTGTTTTTAATGTTTTTATTAATAATTTATCTTGCATGGATATCAAGATATTATTTCATTTTACATGTGTATATTTGCTTAACGAGTGACATGCTATTCTTTGAGGGTTTTTTTATATAGTTCTTGCAAAATAGCAACTAGTTTTGTCAATCTAGAGCAGGATCAATTGATTTATTTAAAATTGACTAGACAAGTTTTCCTGGGTTAAGTCTATACTTTTCTTTTGGATACAAAACTGACAATTTTGGAAGAAAAATGAAAGTTACTGTGTGCTGCTTTATTGATCTTTGTTTTAAAAGCTTTTGATTTTCATTTCTTGTACATAGTCCATGTATTTTCATGGTAAAATCCCATTTGGATGCTAATTTAACGTAAATGTCCATATCAACTTTCATAAATTGAGTAGGAAAATTACAGACTTATTGGTCCCCACATCATTAGAAAAATGCTTTATATTATAATGATGAATATGTGTTCCGTTGCAAAATGAGAAAATTTTCTCTTTTTCATTTATTAGGAAATTATAGGCTGTGCTTCCTGCTTCCTTAGCTATTAAGAATGACACTATTATCAGAAATCGTAAGTGTTGTTAGATCGAACAATTTCAATCATTTGAACTGCACGTGATTTATTAGTCTGCTTCTTACGATAATGCCTATGTTGCCCTTTAGTATTAGCCTAGTCTAGAGGGAAAAATAGGTGGGGACGCTCGGCTATATATTTTGGAGTCCAATGACATTTTCAACCATGATATTGCTTTAGAGTACAAATTTTAGGGAATATGGAATTATCTGAGCCAAATCCTAATAGATGGAAGTCACTATAGGTAGTAGCTGGCATATTAGAATGGGTGCTAGGGGCTGATTTTTTTACTGTGTTTACTATGCATTAAAATTTGAGTTTTCATGACAGTTCAATTCTTTTTGCAGTTCAATTCGAGTTTGCATGACAGTCATCAAGTATATTTTCCAGGTTAGAATTATTTCCTATTTGATTCTAAAAGCTTCATTTGGTTCTAGAATATATGGTGGTCAAGTCATGGGAAATCCTAATTAACACATTTATTGGGTTTGGTATTGAAGTTTCTGCATGTTACCCATTAGCCTCCACTCAACGTAGGTTGCATACTTTTAGCATCTTTTTAATGCATGTAAAGATGTTGGTATACAATTATTTCTTATTTTTGATCCATGCATCATTTGATTACTCACAGTGGGCTTTTATGCTTTTGTTATTTTTAATTTGATTTAGAAATCTTAATTGATTTTGACACAAGGTAGCATATTAGACTAGACTTGCTTATCATTCCAATTCCATAGCCATGCGATAGATTGATAAAACCCCATAAACAACCAAAGCTAAGCTTTTTAAGATTCGATATTATTCCTAGAAATCTTGAAAAAGATGATCCACTACTTGCGTTTTTAGTGGGTTTGTATTAATTTTCTATTTGTTTCTCATAGCTTGTACTTGCAATATTTTACCACTATGCAGATTGAGTTTTAAGTTGAGATTTGTGTTGATCATGAATAAGAGATGGATTGACGGGTCAGACAAATCCAACAATAAATGGAGATGCAACAACTTTTTTCAGTAGTAGATTTAAGAGCACATGTATCTATTTACATTATAGTTATAAGTATATAGTATGACATTTTGGGTGACATTTGTTATTGTTATATATGCGTATATTATTTTAGATATACAATTGATGATATCCATTTGTAAATAACAATCTTTTCATGAATATATATATTTTTGTATTAAATATTAAGTAATCTATAAATATAAATTTGTTATCTGTGGTTTATCATTTAAATGAAAAAAATTTCATATTAATTTTAAAAAAATAATTTTAATTTAGCGAGGGATTAGCATGTTTGAACAATAGCTATTTAGCGTTAACAATATCGTAGCAATGTTGCGACGAAAATACTGTCGTCGCAAAATTTTGCGTGAATAATGTCGTAGCAATATTGCGACGAAAATACTGTCATCGTAAAATTTTGCGTGAACAATGTCGTAGCAATATTGCGACAAAAATACTGTCGCAAAATTTTTCATGAACAATGTCGTAGCAATGTTGCTACGAAAATACTATCGTCGCAAAATTTTGCGTGAATATTGTTGTAGCAAAATAGCGACAAATTCCTGTCGTCGCCAACGTCTTGTAGCTAAATTCTGCTACAACGACTTTTGTTTCAAAATAAAAGTCGTCGCTAAGTTGTTGCTAAACTGATTTAGCGATGAAAAAATATCAGTTAGCGACGACTTTTGTCGTCGCTAATTTGCATTTTTTTAGTAGTGTCATATTCAATTACACTCAGGATACAATGTAACATGCTAATCATTTAGTTAGTAACACATAACATCACTAATATAACTATTCATGTTCAATAATTAAATAATTTCCTATGTATTAAGGTTTATTATTTAACTTAACCTCAGTAGTTTATTATGCTATCTACTCATTTTATGTCATAAATTACTCTTAATCTTATGTTTAAAATACCCTAATAGTGTTTAAGAAGGTTTAGGTATGCTTTAGTATCAATTTGGAATCTAAATCTCAAGTTTAGGTAAGGATAAGGAAGGGTTACAGTCACTAGCATATACCTGCTAACAATGATATAAGTGTCATTTCAATTATATACTGAATTTTACCTATGTCACGATCAGTAAGTCATACCTGCTAATAGTGAGATCTATTCTGCCTAAAGGTAAATTTTTAGTCTTTATTTGTATGCAGTTTTAGATCTATAAAATATCATTTTTAGCTAAAGTGTCATTGTACAAAGTTCTTCCCCTATGTCTCTAGTTTCCAAAAAATAAAAAATACTAAATTATGACTTTAAATATGAGGATATCACTAAAATATTATAGATTGGTTCATATGACAAAACAACTAGGGTTTATCAACTTCAATCCGAATTTCGAACACCTTTGAGGTAGATTTAGGTTTTGAGAACTTCTACAAAGGTGTGGATCTATGTCTTATAGTTCATTTACAACTAGAATAACTTTATTTAGACTTCTAAAAAATGTTATGCTCTTTACACTAAAAGGGGTTCAAGTGAACCCTAAACAAATTTTCACTATATCACTTACTATGGAATAAATAATCCTTTCCATGCATTATAAAACAATTTCTTCACTCAAATAACAACTTTATATAATCTACAATACATATAGCAACTTAATTTAATTAAAAACACATAGGACAATAGCATAAACTCCCTTACCTTCTTGATACATCAAACACCTTCTTCAATCTTTTTATTACCTCCTTTTTCCTTATGCTTCTTACTCTTCTTTCTTTACATGATAATTCACATATAAACACCCATTTAGATCTTTAAATCCTCATCATATAAAACTCATATAAAAAGTAATAGAAGCAACTGTTACCTTTTTACTTGTCTATCCACTAAATTCTCTCTTCCTTAAACTATACTTGGAATTATGGGTGTTTCTACGGTGAGGTTGATTTTCTTAGGAAGAAAATGATTAAAAATGATATCTTTTTAAGGTGATGGTCGGCCTTCTTGGCTTATATAGGTCTCTTGAAGTGTCTTCCTTTCTTAAGAGAAATCTAAAGAAAGTTAGGTGTCTTTATATTATTGGTCACTGGTGAATTTGCACTTACTCCCTTTCCTTCCTTTAATTTCTCATTCTTACCACAAGATTTCTTTCTTTGATTTCAATTAAACCCCTACAGAAGTATTTCAATCCTACTTATGCACTCTTCATACTTTATATGTAATGACCATATTGCCCTTAACATTAAAAATAATTCCATCTAGGTCCCAACTTAATCTTCCATTACTTAACTCTGTATATTTACTACTTTATACATTTGAGATATACCTAATAAAAACTAAGGTATATGTTGGGGCCTTACATTTCTCTCCCCCTTAAAAGAATTTCATTCTCGAAATTCAACCATATGTCACTTGTCAAATCTCATCACTTGCATTCCTATAATTGTATCTTTATCCTAGTCAAATAGTATCCAATACGATCTCTTCCTACTTCTCTTATTCTCTACTTTATCACATTTAGATTCAATCTAACTTCATCTCTTTATAACTATACTCTTCTCTAACTATCATATCATCACTACAGTCGATGTATATCTTGTTAGTTTCCTTTCCAGTGGGGGCCTTGCATGTAATTTAATGCTTTTCATATCTTGTAAAATGATGCTGATGCAACGCTATGAAAGAATGATGCAATGCAAATGTATGTTTTCATGTATCATAAATGTTTACCCTGTCCCATGCTAGAACGTGTATAATCAATTACCCACACTATTAAAGAGTTACTGACAGGTACACAGAATATCATACCTAATCTAAATCCACTTTCATATCAACTTTATATAAGGCTGGGTAGTTTTAATCAAATTTACACAAATCCACTATGTACATTACTATCTATCAAAAGATAGGAATATTCACACTAGCCCTTGCGCTAACATTGGATTTACACTTTTAGCTATCTATGCTTTCACTAGGATCCAATTCTGTCTTTACTCTAAACAAAATAATATATGCATTAAGGCCACAACATTATATATACACACATATCTAATCGTTTTCTAACACCTTATTGGCTAGGATCGACTAAACCTTTGCTCTAATACCATAATGTAATGCTCGCTCATATTACCATTTTATTTACTTATTTCTTTATTAAATTATTTGCATAATTACACATAAATGGGTATAAATTAAACATACTTAAAGTATCATTACAAATTAATTTATTACATATAGCCCAAATCCTCTTCATTATACATTTACAGAAAATAATTCATCATCAAAATTAGCTTTCAATCGCTACTTTTCTAGTGGCCTACAGATGTTGACTGAAGAATAGCACTTTTTCTTTACACCTATGACCCTACACAAGAAAAACACCCATGCTAAGGAATGTTGTAGTGGGGAGTAAATAATATAATTAACTTATTATTGAAGTCTCAAATGCAAATATCACAATAACATATCATTTTATATTATGAAACACATACACTTATAACAATAGTACATGTATTAAGAAATATTGCAATACCATTTATTAAATACACTAATAATATCATTTAGAGACACACTGAATCAATAAAGAATTTACATTAATAGTCACTTATCAATGATTGTCACTTTAATTGCTTTCCACTACTAACATGCTTTGTCATATCAGAACTCACAAACACATGTCATGGCAGTTCCATATATTAAACAACACTTTAATGCAAATTTTTTTATTACACTTCATTATTAAATGAGAAGCACTATCACTATCAAGAGATACTAAAACACTCACACTATTGATTACATTTCATTATTCATTAATCAATCGCTTATATCGCCTGAATTCTCGTCAATGGTGGATACGAGTACAAGCACTAGATACTAAAAAAATAGCATCAAATGTTAGAGACATAAAAGTCTTGAGTCACTGAATACAAAAAGGTATCGAAACACTAGTCACCCTTATGGGACAACAGTAGCAGCTGCGATCACTATCCCCTTTATAGGCATGCCTATCTTTCCAGTACTTTGTGAAATTCAGGCCTCAACAAGTCATTAATCGTACAAGAATATTGCATTTGATACATTTAGAATCAATGCAATCATTTCATTATATCATGTCACTCATATTCAGTTAAACTCGAGATACAATGTAACATGCTCATCATTTGTTAAGTAACACATAACATCACTAATACAACTATTTATGTTCATTAGTTAAATAATTTATATGCATTTAGGTTTAGTATTTAACTTCACCTTACTATTTCATTATGCTTTTTACTCATTTTATGTTGCAAATTACTCTTAATTTTATGTTTAAAATACCCTAATAGTTTTTGGGAAGGTTTAGGTATGCCTTAGTATCAGCTTGGAACCTAAATCGCAAATTTAGGTAGGGACAATGGAGAGTCATGGTCATGAGCTTATACCTGCTAACTGTGATATAAGTGTCATTTCAATTTTGTATTGAAATTGGCCTACATCATAGTCAGTAGGTCATACTTTCTAATAGTGAGATCTATTCTGCCTAGTGGTAGATTTTTAGTCTCTATTTGTATGCACTTTTACACCTATAAAAAGTCATTTTTAGCTAAAGTGTCCTTCTGCTAGTTTAGTTGACAAAATAACTAGGGTCTATCAACTTCAAACCCAATTTCAAACATCATAGATGTAACACTTGCTCTCATCAACAAACTATCTATTAATTCAATATGCAAAAATCATCCTTCTTACAACAACTAAACAAAAATACAAATACACATATCAATTCAAATTCTTAATTTATACATATGCATAAATATGTTCCTACAAGAGATATAAAATTCTTTCACTATATACATTATAAAATTATGGGGATATATAAAAATTCCCTTTAAGTTTTCCTTTTATGGCCAGCAGATGATGACTAAGCATCAACACTTCACTCTAAACCTGTGAATCTTCATGGGAGAAACACCCATGTTGAGCATTGGCTCAATGGGGAGTAACAATAATACAATAGACTTCACAAGGAAGTCATACACATAACTATAACATTTATAAATAAAATAAAAACACATCTATCATAATGTACGACATGTATATACAATATAAACATATCACATTATCACTATCATACCAATAACTTCACAAGGGAAAACACTCAATTCATACCAAACATTCACTCATTACCATACTCACTTATTCATTAACCTTCACTCATTCACAATGTACAAATAAAATCAAATCTCTTTCATATCGGATCAATTCACTTTCATGATGAGCTAAATCACTTTCAGATCAAGTTAACTAATTTTCATAGCTGGTCAAACACTGGATACTGGTAAATAATATCAAACACTAGAGATAAAAGTCTAAAATCACTAGATACCAAAGGTATCAACATTAGACACCAAAAGGTGTTTATACTAGCAGCTGAATTATCCCTTATAGGCATGCCTATCTATCCACTAATCTATGAAATTTAGACACCAAGGAATTTTGTTACTTAAGAATATATAATTTAAATTTAGACTAATACCATGAATATCCATAATATATCATGTACATGATTCATAAAATCACAATTCAGTGGTGGATATCTTACACCTAAATAATAAAATGGAAATATTAGGCAAGAAAGGTTAAATAGAATATAACTAATATCCCTTATCCTGTCATGAGCTCGACTGATGTTGCAAGCATGATAGAGAGCAATCATCGAGTCCTGTGATAGATATAGGATGCATACCAATGTATGCCAACCATGTATGATGAGACTTAATTAACTAAAACCCTAAAATAAATACTAAGGTATATAAGCCTTCCATTAATTAATGGAGAACCAGAGTTCTTTATAGTGTAATTTGTTGACCACAGTCAAGCTTACATTATATCGAATATGTTCAAATCTAATTAAATGGGTCATCTTAGCTAGCCTATTAGCTTGTTGACCAAAGTCAAGGCTAATGGTTCTAGAGGCAAGATTAGGGAATGCATATACGATATGCATGCATCAAGAGTTGATAACCCAATGATCCAATAGCTGTGTAGAGGCACAATTGGTATAGAGATACCTACCTTTCAAGGATATGAAGTTTGGCTTATTGACCAAAGTCAAGGTCAAATTACATATCAAGGATTGGATATTTGCCCACTAAGAAAACCATCGGGTTTTCTCGGATTATATAGTGAGGGCTATTAATTCGCAATAAAATAGTGGGAGTAAATGGATTAATTAAAGACCTTATTAATGCATACATATATATATGAACATACTCTCATATCTTTTCTTTTTCACATCTTGGTCATCATCATAAGCACATCAAACATTAATATACGATCAATCTTGGATAAGAAGCTGGTTGGCAGTAACTATTCTGACTGGATCAAGCAAGTGAGAATTGTTCTCAGAGCTGAGAAGATCCATTATGTCTTGCATAAAGATCCACCACCACTTCCATCAGATGATGACATTGATGAGATCAAAGGCATTTATCGAAAATACATGAAGGATAGTGAAGCGGCAGCATGTCTGATGCTTGGTGCTACGTCCTCGTAGCTTCAAAAGCAACATGAGCTAATGGATGCTAGAACCATCATTTTGCATCTTGAGGAGCTTTATTCTTCTCAGGCTAGAACTGAGGAATATGAGATTACACGAGCTCTATTTAGCTGCAAAATGATGGAAGGCACTTTAGCTGCTACTCATGCATTGAAGATGTATGGGTATATTGAGCGTTTGAGTAGACTTGGCGATGTTATGGATAATGATCTATACATAGATTTAATCTTGTACTCGTTGGCTCTAAGTTATACACCTTTCGTGCTTAACTTCAACATGAACAAGATCGAAGTAACCATTCCTTAGTTAATCAACATGCTCAAGACAGCTGATGGATCCTTTAAGAAGGATCCAAAAAGTTTCATGGTTGTCACTTCTGCTAAAGGCAAGAAGCAGAAGAGGAAGAAGATAACCAAGGCATAGCCAAAGAATGGTGGGATCTCCAAGAAGAAGGTTACCAAAAAAGAGAATCCCAAAGGACCTTGCTTCCATTGTGAAAAGGATGGTCATTGGAAGCGTAACTGCATGGCCAATCTAGATTCTCTAAAGGAGAATAAGCAAGCTGATGCTTCTACTTCAGGTATCCATATGATTGAAATTAATACTTATTCTATTGCTTCAAAACAATCTTGGGTATTAGATACCGGATGTGGATCTCACTTATGTAATGATCTACAGGGGCTTAGAAGCTTTAGAAGAGTTAGAAAGGCAGAGATATGTTTGCATTCAGCTACTAGATAGAACATCTCTACAACGATTGTGGGGACTTACATTTGCCTCTTCCTAGTGGATTAGTACTGGAATTAAATAATTGTTTTTATATTCTAGCTTTATCCAAAAGTATTATTTCTTTAGTTGTTTATTGAACGATTATGATATTTCTTTAAAGGACAAGTGTTGTTACATTTTTAAGAACAATATGTTTAATGCAAAAGCTATCATTGAGAATGGCATATTTGTTCTTGATTTAATTAAAAAAGTACATAATGTGGATACCAAGAGAATGAAATATGATAATCTAAATACCTCATACTTATGGCATTGTCGTTTAGGCCATATAAATGAGAAACACATGACCAAATTACACAAATCAGGTGATTAGGGATCATTTGATTATGAATCATTTGATACATGTGAATCTTGTTTATTATGAAAAATGACAAAAGCTCCCTTTATTAGTAAAGGAGAACGAGCTATAATGGTTTTGGACTTAATACATTCAGATGTATGTTGTCTAATGACTACATATGCCAGAGGAGGTTACTCCTACTTCATTACTTTCATAGAGGATTATTCCAGGTGTGGATACATCTATCTAATGAAATACAAATCAAAAGCATTTGAAAAGTTCAAAGAATTCAGAAATGAAGTAGAGAAATAATTTGGCAAGAGTATTAAAATACTTAATCAGATCGAGGTGGAGAATACTTAAGCCAAGAGTTTCAGGATTATCTTAGAGATAATGGGATTTTAACTCAATGGACTCCACCATATACACCACAACACAATGGTGTATCTGAAAGGAGAAATCGAACACTGTTGGATATGGTTCGATCAATGATGAGCCGAGCGAACTTGCCTGAGTTCTTTTAAGGATATACACTAGAAACTGTTGTTTATGTGTTAAACAAAGTTCCTAGTAAATCGGTTGATGTTACTCCATATGAGATGTGGAATAACAAGAAACCCACGCTTTCTCATATGAAAGTATGGGGTTGTCCTGCTTATGTGAAGAGGACAATGTTAGACAAACTGGATGTTAAGTCTGACAAATGTTTATTTATGGGATATCCACAAGAAACGTTTGGATATTATTTCTATCATCTCTTAGAACAAAAGGTGTTTGTTTCAAGGCATGCTGTCTTCTTGGAAAAAGAATTTCTCCTACGAGAGGACAGTGGGAGTAAAATTGGACTTGGTGAAGTTCAAGACCCACAAATAGAAGATGATCAACCGATTGAACCCGAAACTGAGTTTCATAATGATGGGATTGCAGTTGAACCTAATTATACACAAAATCCTAGAAGATCTACTAGGATGCATTCTATCCCTGTGAGATATGGATTTCACATTGATTTGGATAGAGACATAACTGTAGTAGAGGACAATGAGCCTACAAGCTATCAAGAAGTTTTGAACAGTTTAGAACGTGATTTATGGCTTAAGGCTATGCAGTCTGAAATGGACTCCATGTATGAGAATAAAGTATGGACTTTAAATCAACCACCTGAAGGGATAAAACCCATAGGGTGCAAATGGGTCTTCAAAAAGAAGACCGACTTGGAAGGTAATTTAGTTACCTATAAAGCTCACTTAGTAGCAAGGTTATCGTCAAAAAGAAGGTATTGACTATGACAAAACTTTTTCTCCTGTAGCGATGCTTAAGTCTATAAGAATACTTTTAGCTATTGCAGCTCATTATGATTATGAGATTTGGCAAATGGATGTGAAGATAGCTTTCCTTAATGGAAATCTTACTGAGGATGTGTATATAACACAACCAGAAGGGTTCACATCAGGAAATGGCCAAAAGGAATGTAAGCTTCAAAGATCCATTTATGGATTGAAGCAAGCCTCTAGGAGTTAGAACATACGATTCAATGAGACAATCAAAGAGTTTGGTTTCTCACAGAATGAAGATGAACCTTGTGTGTATAAAAGGGTCAGTGGGAGTGCAATTGTCTTCCTAGTTCAATATGTGGATGACATATTGATCATGGGAAATGACATTTCTCTTCTCCAATATGTTAAAATATCAATTCTCCATGAAAGACCTTGGAGAAACATCCTATATTCTTGGAATAAGGATCTATAGAGATAGATCCAATAGGTTGCTAGGTCTTTCTCAGAGTACATATATAGATAAAGTATTGAAGAGGTTCAATATGGATCTCTTTAAGAAAGGGTTTATACCCATGTTGTATGGGAAACACCTTTCTAAGTCTATGTGTCTGCAGACACTAGAGGATAGAGAGAGCATGAATAGAATACCATATACATCTTCAATTGGTTCTATCATATATGCTATGTTATGTACACATACGGATATAGCATTTGCTTTGAGTGTCACAAGCAGATTCCAATCCAATTTTGGAGAGGAACACTAGGCAGCTGTAAAGAATATTCTTAAGTACTTGAGAAGGACTAAGGATATATTCTTGGTATATGGAGAGGGCAGTTTGGAAGTAAATGGGTATACAGATGCCAGTTTCTAATCTGACAAAGATGATTGTAAATCACAGTCTGGTTATGTGTTCATAATGGGAGGAGGAGCAGTTAGTTGGAAAAGTTCCAAACAAGAAACAACTACTGATTCATGATGGAAGCTGAGTACATTGCTACTTCAGAAGCAGCCAAAGAAGCAGTCTAGATCAAAAAGTTCATCACTGAACTAGGAGTGGTGCCTAGAATTGTTGATCCGATTCCTTTATATTGTGACAACAATGAAGCCATTGCACAAGCAAAGGAACTACGGTCTCATCAGCGATCCAAGCATGTTCTCAGACGCTACCATCTCATAAGGGAAATAGTAGCTAGAAATGGTTTAAAAATAGAAAGGATCCCTACAAATGATAATGTGGTGGATCCCCTCACTAAAGCACTTTCCCAGATATAGGACGATCACCATATAAATAGCATGGGTCTGAGACATATGTGTGATTGGCTCTAGTGCAAGTGGGAGATTGTTAGAGAGTATGCCCTAGAGCCCATGAAATAGGGATGTTTTTCATATGTATAAATTTATATTCTTAATAAAAGGCATCATTCATTTATTAATGCTATGTTTAAATACATGAGTTTGTAAAATGGTAACATGGACAGGAACCCAATAGGTCACACATATATAGTCTTAAACAATATATATGTTTTCATGTCTTAAACACCTCAAACAAAGTTGTTTTCTATGCAAATTACCTTTAAAACTATGTTTCTGCATATCTTTCATTATTAAATCCACTTGAAACATATCTAATTAAAACTTTAAATTCCAAGTTCTTTACAAAATAGTGTAATATGCTCAAATTATTAATCTGTCAATTGTTGTTGCAATTTATTAGCTTCCTTATATCATTGCTTCATTAGGATAAAAGCCAATTTTCCTTCTAATTAGAACTTACACACACCATGATTCTTAAGATTTATTTTTAAGCAATCAATTTCATTGCTTAATTAACCTAGAAATGAACACAAGTAGAGTTTGCATTCTAATTTCTTTAACTTAACTATGATTTCATCTCAATTTATTAGAATCACACACATTCAAAACGATATTTTTTCATAGATCCCATACCTCTTAATGAACTTCAAAACTCTTATTTACTTTACCTTTTTCTGAGAAGAAATTGATGCATTAATACCCAGCTATACCTTTCAATGAAATCCATTAAATCAACAAAGAAGAAGATGAAGGAAGGAGATAGAAATGTCAAACCCCTTACCTAAGGGATACCCAATTTATTAAATTCTCCTCGTGTCATTTTTAATTTTCGTCATGCTTTTTGAAGCCTAAGTTGCATATATCTAATATATTTTCACCATTTCCATCACATATTAATTCATAAATCCGTAGTATACCATTCGGCCTTCATAAGTCCTTATACATATATTTTCATTTAATCCATAAAACTCATTCTAACTATGTTTTTTCATGCATATTAGGTATTATTCTAATCTTAATTCAATTTAATTCCTTTTGTAATCTTAGATTCACATATTTACATAATAGGGTACATAAGTAATGTATTATCTCTAATCATATTTTCATGCAATTAACATTAAATATTCCATTATTTATCTACTTACAAAAATTTACCATTATTTTACATTATATTACACATTTCACTATTTTTCTCTAAGTGACATAATAGGGTTTCAAACTAATCTTACCCTTTTATTTATTCTTTTATATAATTTTCCATGCCAGTTTAATTTTTTTGATATTCAATTTCATTGTTCTACCTTTAATTGAAATTTGAACATCATTTACATCAAAAAAACCCTAAAATGAACATAAACTAGGTTTACATTAAATTAGTTAGTTTAGGCATCCAATTACCTATTTTCCAATCTTTATCCATAATTTCTTTTTTTTTTCCATCTTTTCCTTCCTTTCCTTTTGATTCTACTTGATTTCACTTGAAAATCTACTTTATTTGAATTCTCCGAAAATACTCAGAATCTAACTCTAGAGTTTTTATAAAATCTAGGGCAATAATACTGATATGATCACACCCAATGTCACTCCGGTAACATTATTCATGGCCTAAAAAGCAATATTCAAAAAAATTGAAATTTTTTACCATTACAACTGGACTCTTAGGAAATTAGGTTTTTAAATGTCTTTAAGTCAGACATCAAGGGAGAGATATGTGAAAACTAAACTTATATTTTATTTTGTTATTCTTACTTCAATGTTTTTAGCTTAGCTCTGCTTTCTAGTTTTTTCAAACTTAGTTTTCTACTCTACTTCAAGAATAGAAGATAAAGTCACACTACAAGAAAAATCTTGATTCCCAACGAAAACTTACCGATGAAAAATTTTTCGTCGCTAAATACTGAAGAAAAAATATTTTCCATAGGGAAAATTATCGAAAAAAATATTTATTGCGACGGAATAAAAAATCCATCGTAAATTATGGAGGGAAATTTTCCCGCCAAACTTTATCGGCAAAATTTAGCGAAGGAATTGGAAAAATTGTTGTTAAATTGGCACAAATATTACGCGGCTAAAATTATACACAAAATTTATTGACGGAATGTTTATTCCGTCGAAAATTTCCCTACGAAATTGCCATTTCATAGGTAAATTACCAACGAAAATTGAATTTCTTAGGAAAATTATCAATGAAATGTTTATTCCGTAGGTAAATTAGCGCCAATATTACGCGGTTAAAATTATACACGAAATTTACCAATGGAATAAATATTTCGTCAGTAATTTCCCTACAAAATCACCATTCCATAGGTAAATTCCCTATGAAAGCTGAATTTCGTAGGTAAATTCCCTAAGAAATTCAATTTCGTAGGGAAATTACCGATGGAATTTTATTCCGTCGGTAAATTAGCACCAATATTACGAGGAAATTCCATCAGTAAATTAGCGCCAATATTATGGGGTTAAAATTGTACACAAAATTTACAAATAAAATAAATATTTCGTCGGTAATTCCCTTATGAAATCACCATTTTGTAGGTAAATTCCTTACGAAAATTGAATTTCGTAGGGAAATTACCGATGGAATGTTTATTCTCTCAGTAAATTAGCGCCAATATTATGCGGTTAAAATTGTACACAAAATTTACCTACAAAATTCAATTCCGTAGGTAATTTTGCTACATAAATAATTAAGCAAAAATTAAGAATACTTAATTTTTTATCAATCTATTAATTCTATTTAACTATTTTATTAAAAAAAGCTCAATTTTTATAAACAGTTAAATATTTTAGGATAAATATATGATAATTTTTAAATAGATACGAATGATGCTATGTACAACAGTTGGATGTATTTCGAAGTCATTAATGAATAAAAATATTAAAGTTGACCAATCAAAGTTTTATTTCTTAGTTATCTTTTTACTGAAAGTGCAATAGAGAGTTTCTATCCAACTTAACTATTGAAAAATTAACTTCTTAGTTAGAATACTTTTCTAATTTGATATTAAGGATCGGAAAACATTCGTGAATAAATAAATTAATTAGTTAATTAACAATAACATGTATAATTGATACCCATAAAAGTTTCACCACCACATGTAAGCTAATCTATTATGCACTTTTAATCCTTATAGTTGATAAGAAATAATCTCTAAAATAATACTTTTACTATTATAATCAGAAGCTGATCAGATATCAATTCGACCTGTTAATTGAGTCTTGAGTGAATTACCTACGAAAAATTTTTTTGTAGGTAAATTATCCACTGAATTGAAATTTTGTAGGCAAACCTTTCCTATATAAAAAAATTACTCCGCTTCTTTGCTTTTTCTAAATTAAAAATTTAAATAGACATAAATAATTAAGAATACTTAAAATTCAAAGTAAATAAATTATATATATATATATAGGTTGAATTACTTAAATTGGGGATTAAAATGCACAAAAGAAAGAGAATTGGGCTTAATTGATTAATTATATAAATAAGAGAGTACCTAAAAGTTTAATAAGGAATAAAAAATAGAGAAGAGAATAAATATATATAAGTGTAGTTAAATTGGGGCCAAAATGTAAATAGAAGGAAGAAAGGATTGAGGGCTTAAAACTTGGGGTACCTGAAGGGAAAATCGCCAAAACTACGTCGTTTTGGCCTTAGAATTTCCCTTTCTTATTTTCTTCTTTTTCTTCTTTCTTTTTTGGTTGGCTAATTGGGATTCACCTCTTCCAAACCCATCACCCCTATCTTCCCTTCTCTTTCCTTCCTCTTTCTCCTTTTTGGTCCGGCCATGCCAGTAGCTCCATCCACCGCCGCTTCTCCCGCCATCGCCTCCTATTGCACTGCCGTCATCCCATTCCATCCCCCTCTCTTTTGCACTCGATAGGGGTGTGATACCCTGCTATTCTTCCTCCTATTCCAGCCTCTCATCAGCAACCCACCCCTCAATTTAATTGCTCCCTCTCTTCTAATGGCTGGGTAAGCATTCTTTTCCTTCTAATTATTGATTTATGGTGAGAAATTTTAGGAAGAGGTGATAAAATTCAGATCTAGGGATTTAGTTAATTAGGGAAAATTTCATCTATGCTAGTTAGATGAAAATCTAGCTAAATAATTGTTAAAAATTGTTGTAATTTATGAATTTATATATTAATTATTAAGATATTCATGTGGGATTATGGGTTTGTGTAGAGAAAAAGAGATGAAGTAGATGAAAGAGGTAAAGAGAAGGAAAATGATGGTTAAAAGCTCTTAAAGTGGAAAATTTAAGGAGTTATCAATAAAGTAATTAAGTGTTCAAGCAAATTTATTTTTTCTTTTGATTATGCTTTTTGTATGTTAAAATTTTTAAGTTATTGTTGATTTTGTTATGGTTAGAGCTATGCAAATTAAGTTGAAATTGAATGATGGCAATGTTTATGATTGGTTGAGAGTTTGAGAATCAATAAGCATGCATTATAGATTATATAAATTGAGTATGCTTTATGTATGTAGAGATTATGAATTATAGTTGATGTTATTATGGTTTAGGATATATAATTGATTAAAATACTGGAATTATGGCAGAGTATGTTTGATGGGCAGATTCAATCAATCTCAGCTGGTTCTGAGTTTAATTATGGCCTGTTTGCTTAGAATAGGGGTGTTTTTTGCTGGGGTGATGAGACGAGTAGCCATGTGATCCACTGTGGTATTCCTTTCAACCAAAGGATTATGCCTTCTTCATCTTCACAACTCAATCCATATTTAATTAATGCTTATGTCTAAGTCTACCAAATTTACATTTAATTCTACTGAAAATAGCAAGATGCTATTTTTAGTCACACTCATAAGATGCTAATGTGAGTAAGGTTGATTATTTTCCATGCTAATTAAAAAAGTCCATTGATATTTTTACTGTGATATAAATTAGAGTTGAAGAAAACACAACGTTAATATATTTCTTATCTTAAATTAGTAAGCTCTGTATAGAAGAAAAACTGATGTAATCCGTTTAGTATGAAAAAAGAATAAGAAGGCCTATATATATATATATATATATATATGGTTCAAGATATTCAAGGGATAAGGATATTGCAATATATCACATATTATGAACTGTAAACAAAGGGATTTTAAGATGCTTATAGAGCCTTTTATTTATAAAATAGAGCAGAGTGACAGGAAAATATTTGATTTTTTTCAATGGAGGCTACTGCATTTTTTTTGTTGAATTGAGCTGTGTTTTAACCTGAAGTGGTAACTGATGAGGAAGTCAGTAATGATGCTTGTTATTCTTTATATTGAGAAGCTTTCTCTGGGTTTACATCTAAATTTGCTTTTTTAATGTTACTTATTAAACATATGAAACCAGCATAATAGTGTCCTAATTAATAATAAAACCAATAATTGACGGGACTAGCATTGATTCAGTCAAGATAAACTGAGTTTAGGAATTATTTTGGTTTAATGACAATTTAAATTAACATTTTAATTCAAATTACAAGTTATATTTATGAAATTTACCTTTACTTTCCATATAGGAATTTTAAATTTTGTTATTACATAGGTACTCTATTTGAACAAAAATATCTCCTAAACCTTGTTTTTCTTTACTGAATCAGGCATCCTATTACCGATAAGTGAGTTTGAATAAATGTGGAGGTATATTGCAACATCTTTTTTCCTGGATTTGTGCAGTTAATGCCTTTATGTTCCTTTTATTTAGTTGTTATGCATGTCATACTGCATAGTTGGCCTAATAAACAATACAAGGCACTACTATAAAATGGTAGAAGTTTTCTTTTTTGTACTCAAATGAAAGAAGTAAGGGGGTAGGCAGCACATCGCAGCATCCAGATAATCCACCTGCGTAATCCACCCGTGCCGACATAATAGGGTTTTAGATTTTATTACTTTTGGGACTAATAACGATTTGACTGCAATGTTAAGGCTAATATTTATACTTAAAAGACTTGTAAGAAAATGATATATTATTGAATATTATAAATTTAATGTCCTTATTTGATTTCTATTAATTTATTATTGTAAATTTTATATTTTATATTATATTGTTGATTATGATTTCACTATATAAAGAAAATAAATTAAAATTTGAGAGAAAATTAAATAATAAATAAAATAAATTTTGAGATATTTTGTCAAAATATAGCCAAAATATAGCGACGGAAAACTTTTTTGTCGCTCAATTTTCCTACAGAAGATCTATTTTCCTCGGTAAATTTAGCTACGAAAAATATCATACCGTAGGAAAATATTGTCGATGGAAATCTTTTCCTTCGCTACATTTGCCTATGGAATAGCTATTTTCGTTAGCAAATTTACCTACGGAATATATATACCATAGGAAATATTGCTTATGGAATAGTTTTCCATCGGTAAAAAAAGGTAAATGACGAAAATAATTGGTCTTCATTTAGCGACGGAAATATATTTCGTCGGTAAAATTACTGATGAAATTATTTTATGTTGGCAAAAGTGCCTACAACCTTATCTCATTTGCCAATTTTCGTCGCCATTTTTGTTTCCCTACGGAATTTCACTCAATTCCATTGGGAATTTTCGTCGGTATATTGGATTTTTCTTGTAGTGTCAGAGGTTCTTTTATGTGTATAGTATTCAATTTTTTCATTCTTTTATTCATTTTTTATCATGAACAGTAAGTAGTCTCTTGCTTTTGTTGAGGAAAACTTAAACCCTCAATCTTTTATTGTAATGACTTATGATTGAGCTTATTTTTAATATAAGTTTGTTATTTCTTAATTCCTATACTAAATTATATCCTTGATTATGGATTAATTTATATTCAAAAAATTAGATAAATGGTTCAATGTGAATTTAAGTTATGATTGATGATATGCATATTCTTATTCTTTTATACTTATGTTAATTTACTACTGTGTTTTGGAAATTGAGATACCGATTTTATAATCTTGAGTATATTGGATTTAAGAAATATAATTAAGAATAGATGGAAGTTAAGTGTATCGAAAGAAGATTTAACTAAAGTTTAGAGGCTTAAAATTAGACTCATATGCTAGGTATTTCATTATTCTTAATTATGGGATCTAATATTCTAAAAAGATATTATGAATAAGATATTTATTTTTAAAATTGGTTTTCCATAACAACTTGTATTATTTTTGCATCTAGTCATTTTTAGCAAGAGATAAGGTAGATAGTTCTCTTAACAAGAGTGATTTAGACATTGACTTTGATCTTTAATTTAATTTAATTATGTTATTAATTAATTTTAGTTTAGTCTTAGTGTTTAATTTACCTAATTGTTTAAATTAGTTTAGTTCGCATAATTAATATCTTTTAAAACTTGGGGAATTCTTTCACACATTATTTATTTCAAAATATGTAATACACAATCTCTTGGGGATGATATTTAGGGTCTTAATCTTATATCCCTATATTCTAGCTGATCTGGTACACATACTAGACACTGATCAAGTTTTTTGGTGCTGTTATCGGGGATTGGCCTTTATTTTAGATTTTACAATGGAATTTATGTGCTATTCTTTTTCTCATTCTTTATTCTTTTATTTTTATTATTCATTTATTCTTATATTATGTTTAGAAGTCAATATTGTATGGTAAAAAAATAATCCAATTGTACCTATTGGTCCAAAGATTGAGAGGATATTGTATAAATAGAGATGACACCAAAAAGCAAACATGAACTTATCTGATATTCCCTAAGATGATCCACTTCTTAATGACCAACCAATACTACTACGAGGGCAAGTTATTAACAATCTAATATAGTAAAATCCAAACCAAGTTTAAGGGAATGGGATGAGACCAATGATAATTAGGGATTATGCTACTTCTAGGTAGAATGAGGAGCATGAGATCATCATGCTACCTTAAAAAAATTATTTTTAGCCAAAACCAGACACCATTTTAATGATATAGAATAATTAATTTTCAAAATTGGATATAGGATTTAGCTCAACACTTAAATATTTTTCTAGAGATTAGTGACATAGTACAGATTCAAAGGGTTTCTATGGATGCAATTCAACTAAAATTATTTCCTTTCACCTTTATTAGCAAGGCTAGGGATTAGGTACAGATGTTACCTAGTCAATCTATTCTACCATGGGAGAAAATGCAAGAGAAATTTTTAGTGAGGTTCTTTCAGCCTACCAAGATGGCAAATATCAGAAACAATATATAAAACTTTTAGTAACTCTATGAGGAGCCTTTTCATGAGGCTTAAAAGAGGTTTAAGAGACTTCTTTATCATTACATAGCTTTGCATCAACTAATGTTTGCTTTTTATGCAATTTTAAACTAAACTACTTGATCGTTATTGGATGTAGCTTCAGATGGGAGTTTTATGAACAAAATTTCGGATGAGGCATTTTTACTATTGGATGAGATGGCTATGAATGAAGCACAATAGATAGTATAAAAAATACAATAAAGAGACAAGGTGTACATAGTGTTGATGAAGTAGCTATTGTTAAAGCTCAAATAAAACTCCTCAAAAAATTGTTGAGTGGACCTAAGGTGTAAAACATATCAGCTATTTCTCAAGAAAATGGAAGTTTGAATGGAAGTAATGTAATGAGTGAGTTGAAGGTGAGTGAAACTTATTGACACAGAACCCAAAGGTAAAAGAACCTAAAAGCCCTTAAACATACACTTTGATTTCTAAAGACAAAGAAGACAAATAGCTCCCTATTGAACCCCCAAACGACATGTGAATGGAAACGCAAATAATTGGGATAAGAAGAAGAATAAAAAAAATGCCACAATCAAATGATTGATAAGTAATTCTAATTCTTGATGCAATAGAAAAGAAAGCAAGCAATCTCACAATCCTCTCTAAAGAATTCGGCTAAGCCAAAAGAAAACTCTCAAAGTTTATAATTAATCAAGTCTGAAGTTTACAACCTAAGTCAGCCTATTTATGAGGTGGCTAACCCTAATTCACTCTTAAAATCCTAATTCAAACACTAATAAGGCCTTAAACATGGTGTGGCCAAAAATCCCATGGGCTTTGCAAAATAAATTAAGCCCAAACTAAAAGAAATAACATAAGTTAAAATAATCCTAATAACTAATAAAAAAGTGGCCGAATATTCAAGCACAAAAATAGAACAAACAAAGCCCACACGTGTAGCCCAAAACTTATACAACTTAAGTGAGTCGTGTGACTTTTAAATGAAGCACATGGCTTGCTTAATTAAAGCCTAAAGTTGAAAAAGCCCTTGATAGGTTAAGTTGGCCTAATTCCTTCTTTTGCTTCAATAAGGCTAAATACTTAATGATTGCCTTCAAGTTCTTCATAACACTTCTCAAAGGCATCTTCATTAAGTTCTTCAGTAACAAAGCCTTGAACATAAGATGACATGGCCATCTTTTGCTTCTTAGCATGCCCTCTTGTAATCGAACCACTAGGCATCTTTAAAGGATCATTAGTTGATGGTGGATCCATATGATTCCTTCCCTCCTCAAAAAGATTTGTCCTCAAATCTTCATTCACATCAAAAGGAGAAAGGTCAGACATATTAAAAGTAGCAGAAACACCATACTCATATGGTAAATCTATTTTGTAAGCATTATTATTGATGTGCTCCAAAACTTGAAATGGTCTATCACCATGTGCATCCAACTTGATCTTCTTTTAGTTTGGAAACCGTTCCTTACGAAAATGCACCCAAACCCAATATCTAGGAGCAAATACCACTTTTCTTCTTCTCAATATCAGCTCTTGCTTGCTCATGCAAAGATTTCACCAATTATGCCTTCTTATTACCATCCAAACTTGAAATCTCATATAAAGGCAATGGACAAAGATCAAGCACATTCAGTGGGTTAAAACCATAAACAAGCTTAATAGGTGAAAAACCAGTAGAAGAATGAATACTTCTTTTATAAGCAAATTCAATGAAAGGTAAACAATCTTCCCATGATTTGAGATTCTTACGTACTATAGCAAGAAGTAAAGTTTCCAAAGTTTGATTCACTAACTCTGTTTGAATCACCATGCAAACACAACTTCTCTAAAGAATAGATTAGAAATATTAATAGTATAATCACATTTATAACAAGCAATAAAGTGAGCTATCTTGCTAAATCTATCTACCACAACAAAAATACTATCTCTACCTTGCAGTTCTAGGCAATCCGAGCACAAAATCCATAAAAACATCAATCTAAAGAGAACTAGGTACAAGTAGAGGCATATACAAACCATGGAGCATAGTTTTAGACTTAGCTTGCCTATATGCAACACATGAATTACTCAAAGTTTACATTCTCCATCTGTAATTTGAATAATACTTCCTTATTGGGTAACTTTGATCTGGGCTACCTCTGACCAGGTATCTTTAGTTGCCACAAAGTTTAGGAAAACTTGTACACTATAGCCTAAATGAGCTAACATTTAGAGTAAAGAGTTAGAGATGGGTACCTAAGGCAACAATCTTTTCATTTGCGATAATTGTGATGGAGTAGTTGTAGTCAGCCTGTTGACATTTTAACATTTTTTTTGGTTAGATAATGGGTAATTACCATCAGTTTATCAATGTTTTAACCCTTTGTTAAAGTGGGTAGTTACTGTTAGCTTATCAATGCTTTTACCTCTTGTTGAAGTGGGTAGTTACTATCAGTTAAGGCGGTTGCAATCTCTTTGTTAGTACGAATTTCTAATGAAGTGATGCCTTTTTGTCGATGTGAATCGCATTGCGTAATCTTCGCTTTCTCTATAAGCTGATGGCCTAATTACCTATTTAAAGGATTTGATGCCTCTTAAGATAACTTTGATTTTTATACCTCTGGAGGAGGACTTTGGCTTTTTAGTGCCTCTAAAGAGAACTTTGGATTCATAGGTGAACCTTACTATTTATGATAGTGCCTGGATTCATATGCAAACTCCGCTGTTGGCGGCCGTGCTCAAATTAAAGTTTTTAGCACTTGCTCATTTGTGGATGAATTTTAAAATTTTTAATACCCCTTAAGAGGAATTTGATTACCTTTTGAAATAATTTTGATACCTCTTGAGAGGACTTTGGATTTGTAGAGCACTCTATATTTTGCAACTATACTGAGTTTTTAGGTGAACTTCGTTGTTTGCAGTTGTGCCTAGATTTGGATTTTTTTAAGATTACCAATAAGCAGATGCATTTTAAAATTTACAATGACCCTAAAAAGGACTTTGGCTGCCTTTTTAGAGGACTTTAATTTGAAGATTTTTCTTTTCCTGAATTTTGGACATTTTAGGTTTGCAAAATTTTTGGAGGATATAGGGCTTTTCAAGTTTTGGCCATTTTTAAGGTTTTGCCTAATTTTCTAAAGATTTTGAACATTTGAATCATTTATTTCTTTTAGGATATTTTCATATTTTGAATGTTTAGATGTATTGAAAAGGATACCGATTGAAAGGACTTTAATTTTGGTGCAGCGAACCTTGTTGTTTGCAGTTGTGCCAAAGTTGTAGTGAACTCCACTATTTGCGAATGTGCCACATTCTATAGCTAGACCCTATTGTTTGTGGAAATGCTTGGATCTATAGGCAAATTTTGCAATTTGTGATAGTGCCTGAGTTTATAGGCAAACTTAGCTATTTATGACAGTGCTTGAGTTTATAAGTGAACTTCGTTGTTTGTTGTTGTGCCTAGATATGAGAGGATCTCTAAATTTGTTTTGAACTTTAGGTGTTTTTTGTTATAGTTGTTGCTGTTGTTTGTTTTATGGGTAGGTGAATTTACACTTTGTGTGTACTTTGTATTTCTATAATTTAGATGTATTTTGAATTTGTACAATTTTAATTTTTAGATTTTATGTGTGTTTCAAGGTCTCAAAACTTTTAGTGTGTTTGTATTTACAGAACTTTAATTTATTGTACATTTTGTATTCCTAGTGTATTTGAAGGGCTTAAAATTTTGTAAATTTTAAATTTTTATACATTTGAAAACTCTGAATTTTTGTACATTTATCATGTGGAATGTTCGAGTATACATTTTTAGGATAAAGAAACTTACCTGGTCAACCCTAGCAAGGGTGTGTGTGGGTAGCCTAGCTCTTCAAAGGGTCTTCTTCTAGGATTTACATGATCTCCACTTATTTTGTCTTGATCTGATTGTTCAACATTGCTGCATGGTAATGTTGAGCTAGAGTCATCCCTTAACCTATCCTTGCTTGTGGAGTCCATTTTGGAATTTTTTACTATAAGGTTATATGTAGCAACATATACACAAGAGATGGGTATGAACAATATAAATGTAGTTATGCACATGAACTATGTACAATTTTATGGAAAAAGAATTTTGTGTATGCAGAGATTATATGTGAGGTAGACACACAAAGAACTATTGTGTGTTGAAATATTTGTACAAAATTATGAAAATGTATGCAAAAATGCATTGAACACATTCCAATCAACTAAGGGATTCATTGAAGGAATGACTCAACTACCAATCTCTTACATATGCCCGTTTAGATTTCCACTTTTGTGGTTTTCTTCTGCCTGCCCTCTTTTTATGCTTTGTTATTATTTTTAGAGGGAATAGTTTTTCACTGTCGTGCTCCAGCCAAAGATAATATGATCCTCCCTAGACTGCTCATACTATCTTATTCCCTCTAAGAAACTAAAAGAGTGTTATCTTAGCTTATGGACTATGGCCCATAATCTATTTAAGGAAATCTAACTTGTGTGCGCTTTTATTAACAATTGTAGGGTGTTGGAGTTGCCACCTCATATCTTCACTTTGTTTATCAATAGTTATGCCCCTGGCCATCAAGAATGATCCTTTTTGCCTCAGGACTCTACCTTATGTCCCAAATTAAGAGTCATCTGCCTGAAGGAAACTTACTCGAGAAATCCCTTATTTCCTTAGGTGCCTGTAGTCATTATTTAAATGTAGTGCGCCCCTTGTGGGTTTTTACTCACTTTTCTTAGCGAGAAATGCATCGCGTTAGGGATTTTTACATAAACATATGTCTAATTTTTGCCTAAAATGGACACAAACCATTCCAATGGCTTTTTATTTTTTTTTATAGGATAGATTGCCTATTTCTAGGTTATCACCCTATCTTATGGCCAATCTTTTGCTTAGAGAGCAAGTTATTGTTTTCATCACTAATGGCCTTCATCTTTTTTGTTGCTTTTTTTCTTTTTTTTTGGGTATGGTCTCTAGAAACAACTCGAAAGCACTTCTACTTCCTCTAATTCAAGTGGTACAGCAATTCTCCTACCAACCCATACTAGAGTCCACTTGTGGCTTTCATCAAGAGCAAACTTCTAGACACTAAGAAGTGGTTTTTCCTTAAAGTGTACTATTGTCAGCATAATGTCTTGATGGAATGTCGTGATGAGATCAACAAAAGAAGAAGTCTTTATCACATAATGTGCCACCATTACTATCTCAAAATTAAGACCAACTTAACATATTTTTCTAGGTATGCCATAGGTTTTTCTTGACTAGTTAATCCTATGCTTAGGCCTAGCTTACGCACTCATTCTTATCTACATGCTTCATATGGTAATAGCAGTAATCATAACCCGACATGTAATACAAAAGTACAAGATTCATTCAATCTCAAGGGTAAAACCTATATGCATCTAGCTTCTGTTATCAATTAACCCTCTCATATTTTTTATTGAATATTTTCGCTCAACCTATAGTTTTTGCCTAGGCTAGCTTTTTTCTATTTTCAACTTGTAAGGCTTTCTCTTTTTCTTTTTTTCTTTTATTTATTCTTTTTTTGCCATGGAACCCTTTTCAGCATTTCTATGTTGCACGCTGAACCCCTTCAACGCCTCATGATGAAATTTAGATTATTCTTGAAACCCACTTTTAAGGTCTAAGATTGAACGAGGTTGATAAATTGGCCACTTCACAATAGGAAAGGAATTTGATCAAATTCTATTGCTTGTGGTCAACCTATGATAGCATCAAAGTAGGCCTAATATGTAGGTATGATAGAGTCGCCACCCAATAAAACGTTAGGAAATAATTCTAACCTTTTGATTCCTAAGCTAAAGGTGGAGTTCAAGACATCACTCTTACTTGTATCTTAATTAGGTGTTGTTTATAAATGAATTTTTAACAATAATCCACTATCTCCCTTCTCACAAGATTCATGAGCAATAAATAAATAAACACATCAAAGACATAAAGTAAATAAAAATATTACATAAGCAAATTATCTAAAACGAAATAAAGAAATTTCCATACATAAATTAGGGCATTTCTTTAAATTTTGAACATTGGTTCTCTTATGCATATTTTAGAAAAGGGTGAAGAATCCTTGTATATTTTTAGAAAATATAGGATGAGTGATCCTAATTTTGACAAAAGCAATTATTCTTCTTTATTTGTGAATTTTTTAAAATTTTGGACATTGGCCTATTTTATTAAAAAGCCCAATTAATTAGTAAAAATGATTTTGGGAAATTTTAATTAGCATGCGAGAAAAAAATATTTATCAAAAAAATGATTACAATTCCCAACATAAATCCAAAATAAAGGAATACAAATAAAAAAAATAAATGACTAAATAAATAAATAAGTTAATAAATAAAATGGGTTAAACAGTCCATAAGCAATCCTCTAGGGCATCTCAAACTCAAACTTCCAAAAGGATACAAGTAAAATAAATTAACTGCTCAAACAAAAGAAAAGAAGATAAAATGGTTAGTATGTGATAAGTAAAATAAACAACAAAGAAAAATAAGATGAACATTCATTCTATACTAAAAAGAATTACAAAAATAGAATATAAAACACATAAGTAAAATGAAAAATAACATCTCAAAATATAACTAAGCATGTAAAATTAGCTAGAACAAAAAATAAACTTAAAAATGCATTAAGTAGGGCAAATAAAGGCAGCAAATGGCCTAAAAAAGGGAAAGATGCACTATAAGATAAAAGGCCTATAAAGACGGGAAATTCGGTCCCTAAAAGTGCCAATCCGGTCCTTGAAACTCAATAAGGACGAGAAAATCTAGTCACTATTCCATCCTAATAGGCTCTGCCGCTAATAACTAATAAGGACAGGATGCATTCACCGATCCTTAAAACTTTTAACGATCAAATAATAAACTGGTCCCTAAAAAGTATTAAGGACCAGATTTTTCCTCCTTAATAATGCAAGTCACATGATCATCTAGATTTTTAAGGATCGAAAATCTGGTCTTTCAAAGTAAATGATGACCATAAACCTTTAAGGACCAGATTAAAATCCGGTCCCTAAAATTATAATAAAGATGAGAAAACTCATCCTTGAAAGTAATATTTGTATGAACATGTACTATATTAAGGACTATAAAATCGGTGCTTAAAAGTATAATAAGAACTAAAAATATGGTCCCTAAAATAAATGGATACGCAACTAATAAAATTATACTTTCATATATAATTAATTCGTAATTCATAACAAAGTAGAGTTAGCATCAATTTATATAGTGTCTTTCCAAAAAACAATTCTACCAAAATAAGATATAAAATTTCATAACAAAAATTTTTAGCCAATACTTTCATGTTCCTTCAAATCTTCATAGTCAATTTTAGTCATTCAGTATTTTCTTCATAATAAAATCTGCAATATAGATCTATTGCAAATAATTAATTGAATCTATTCTAACACAAGCACCTTGTATGTTGAATCTACCAAGGACATTCTTTCACATGGATAGAAATAGTGACATGGAGGAATAAAACTAACTTCACTTCACAATTTGGTCTTCACGAGTGACAAATTGGGTAAAGTGATCCATTTTCATTTTCAGAAATGAGAATAAAATGCGCAATGTAACCAAACTTGTCTAACTGCAAAGAAAATGTAGAAAATAAAATGGGCAACGTTTGTTTTTAGATGAAAATAAGTTAATCATCTAAAAACAAATAGATAGAAAAAAATAAATCAGCAAATTCTCATGATCAAACAATCAAAAGAGCAAAAAATAAAAACATTGCAAATTATCAAAGCCGAGATGATCAAGAGAGAAACCTTACCTTAAAAATGGAATACAGAGCCAGAAAATTAGGAATCGTGTGGCGGGTCGAATAACAAAGACGATGGCCAAAAAAAGAAATTCCTGTTTGCACAATTATTTCGGTTTACCACTACTGTCAAAGGTATTATTCCATCATGCTTGATTTTTCACTCATGGGATGCCTAATCTTATCTAGGAAGGCAGAGTATAATAAAATAAGACCAAGATTACTTAAAAAGCAAAGAATGAGTACATACAGTTATTGTCACATGAGATCCTTCGACAACTGGGATATCAGTCCTTCCTTCAACCTCTAACTAATCCATAAGCAACAAACAGAAGTATAACTGAAGTTAGAAATAAAAGAATTCAATTATTTCTATTGAAAGAAGCCTGAATTAAGGATCCAAATCTCCTATCTAGAAAATCATAGAGCTTTATTGTTAAAAAAATTTAGAAACAAATTAAGAGAAATTTAGGAACAAATTAGATCAAAAAAACTTCTCATAATTCTATGTATGATAATCATTCTATTCTAGAAGATATGGAGAAAAGCATACCAAAATTTGATTTAAACAAATTCAATACCATGACAAAAAACCATAAATGTGAAAAGCTATTATACATATGGATATTTATGAAAGAGGCTATATGAATTCTTGTATAAGAAACTAATAGTCATACAGTCAACTTGTCTTGGTATGTTGTCTTGCAGTCTAGTTCCTTCCATACTGCATCGAGCTTCAATTTCACAAAAGCAACCTCTAGCATTTTCAAGCAGAAGGCCTCCTCACTTTTAGCCTTCCACTCTGACAAAAGTAAAAATTATAGATATAAAACTTGTACATGTCAAGCAAGAAATAAAGTGCATATCAAGAAAACTTGGGGCCTTTATTAATAGAAAATAATTTTTTAAAGAATATCACTACATTAACTCAGTTGGCTTTTTCTTTAGTTTGATCAAAAGCAGAATTACCAAGAAGTGGTTTACAATAGCAAGGAAAACTACCAAGGATATGAATGGTCTTGAAAGTGGAGCATTGGTCATTAATGAGAGGAAACATACAAGATTCTATAATTTGAACAATCTCTAAAAGAGAAATTAGAATTAGTTGTCGTCTTATGCTTACAAGCTGCGTGTTCAGAAAGGTATAAAGGCATAAGAACTTCTAACTAAATGAAATTATAGATGAATTTTGAAATCAAACATTTAAAGAAGTGAAATATTAAATTCTAAAGAGGCTAAAGCTAGATGGTAAATGCAAGTAGAACTTACTATGTAAATAACTACTGCAAGATTTCTAACAAGCGTATCTTTGTAGATATATTTTCCTAGGAAATTATCTTTGGTAGAAACTATGATTTTGGCAGTTGTTCCACCTGTTATAAGATTGAGAGTGTACCAAAGATAAACCTGGCAATAAAGAATAAGTGTCTAACCATGTTAAAAACAATATATTACTAGCAGATTGGAAATTGTATGGAACTAAAGAACTCCTTACTCAATTCACCAATTTAAATTAACATGATCAAATAAAAGCCCTAAAAGACTAATAAATTGGCAAAATAATTATATGGAAACTTAAAGTAAACAAAAACCAGTTCTTTTCATCTTACTTGATATCATTTTCTTGTTATGTGGTAATTTAAGATAAGTACGTGAAGGAAAATTGCATACATCGTATTTGAAATCAAATAACCTTAGGGATAAATACCTGAGTTTCCTTCAACCTATCCTTGTTGCCCCATTCTTTGAGAGCCGCTCACTTTCAGCAAGATTAATTGGAGCAAAGAGCATAATCAGGTTCAATTCATTGATCTTGAGAAAAGGTTGGGCTTGATATCACACAATATCCCTAAATTTAATATATTATAAGCACTATGATATAACTTCAGTGAAACACATAAAGAAGCCATTTCATTTAGGAATTAAAATAATAAAATATCCAGTAAAATATGTCAATTTTACATTATTTTATTTGTTTGAGTATAGAAGTAAGAACTCCAGCCATAAATAGTTTACAAACAAAGAAAATAAGGATATTATATAAAACTAGAGATGCATATAGTTTAAATACAGAAATTGAAAAAAAATTATCAAAGCGGTCATATCTTAGATTTAGAGATTAGAAACATCACTACAAATAAACATCAAACAAAAACACACACACTATCTCGGTTGTTCTACCAATAAACCAAACGACAGTAGGCAATCTAGATAAATTACAATATCAACTGACCTGTATGAGTTCCTCGCAGTGCTGGGTTGGCATTCTTGATCGGTGGGTATGTTACTTGAAAACTAGTAAAGCACCTAGCATTTACATTCTAGAAATTGAACTAAAAGAAAAAGAAAAGAGAGCAACAATATACATACAGAGAGAAGGGGAAACCTTCCGTATGATAATTTTGTTGATGAGATGGCTTTCCCGATAACAGTCAATAAGGAACCCACCCCATTACATCCCTAGTAGTGAAAACCAACAACAAAACTAGATAAAAATCATCTCACGATGGGAGATACCTGAATAAACTCAACGAAGAGCGACTAGGAGTTCTCATCTTGAAAAAAAAATCAAAATCAAAGAATTATAGAACCAAAAGAAACAAATGGTAAACTCAACCACAAGAATCATGGTCTTCCTAGTTAGGATTTTAACGAATACTTGTATTTTTACTCTCTCTTCGATTCAGCTACCAGCCCAAAGCAATGAACTTTGGGTTTGTTATCATCGGAATTTAATAATTAAGGTAGGAGTTATAGCTCAAACACATTTCACAGCGGCAATGTCTGCATCAGAAAAAGAAAAAAGATTTAGTAACAAAAAAAAAAACATTAGGAAAACAAAATTAGTAGAGGGGTTTTTGATGTAAAGGGTCCTTAAGATCGAAATAATTTCCCTCTACCTTTCTCATAACCCAAATAGATTTAGTGAGTAAAGAAATGAAGAATAAAGAATGAAGAACCCCTTTTCTGAGCAACCAAACACAAATGAAAATAACATGAAAAATAAGAAAAATAATTCTTACCCATCAAAATGAAGCTCAAGCTACAACAGAGATAAGAGAAATTAGTCCCCCTTTCTAACCCTTTTTTTTCTAGTGAGAAACGTCTTCACAGCAACTGTCAATGGTGGAGCACATCATCTCAGACCTATCGATGGTGGATCAAGTTGTATTAGAGCTATCGAGAGTGAAACGAGGAAGAAGAGTCTGTCGATGGAAATGGAAAGCAGCGTAGGTATGGAGTTTAAATCATGTGAAACCCATTATTAGGTTAGAGGAAGTTCTGTTAGAAAAAAAATAAAGCAAATGAGCAAATACGTTTTCTGAAAACGAGAAGAGTTTTTTCTTTTATGTTTTAGGAGTAACACCAATTTATCCTGCCTAAATTTTTTTTGTTTTAGGGACCAAAAATTAATAATTTTCAGGACTAGTTTTAACCCCGTCACAAATAATATGGATTAAAATGAAAACTAATGACCATATAAAAAACTAGTCCTTATTGATATACTTTTAAGGACTAGAAAACTGACTGGTCCATAAACTGTGGTCTTTAATAAGCCTTTTTCTTGTAGTGATGGCCAGTAAAGGTAGAGTGACGGGAAAGAAAAAGGTCACATGATGTCTCATAATTTGATGTGATCGACAGGCATTGGTGGGGTTTTCTTCTCATCCATCATATGCAAGTTAGGGCATAATGCAAACAATGAAGCAATATGCTCTATATTTAATCTAAACATGTTTTGACTTCATTTTCACGCCAGAAACAATCCTAAGCGTAAATATGTATTTAGATCACACTAAGATTGTAAATTAACATAAAAAATAGGATTTCAAATCAAGAAAACTAACACATGCTTTAATGGTGAGATTCCTAAGAAACATGCAATCCTACATATTTATTATTGTCAGAATAATCACGGCACTACGAAAAATACAAAGGCATTGGAAAATGATCAAATAAACATAGATCACAATAATCATGGCACAAACATATTAAATAAAGTTGAATTGAATTAACTAAACATGTTTTTTATGCCATAACAAGAAGAATGAGGCAAAACCTATAAAATTACCCTCAGGAATTTTTATGTTATGTAACTTTGGAAGTTACGCTCTAAGTTCCAATTTGAATGACTTTTGTGATTGTAGTCAATGTGTTTGTCTTTCTTGAAAAGAATACAGGAAAGGCTTTATTTCCCAAGAATATAAATTAGTTTTATTCATCATAATTAACTTTTAATTTATAATAATTGTACAGTCTTTCATTCAGCCTTATTAGGACCATACATATACCAATTTGTTTAATTCTAATAATACATTCCAAACAAGTTTTACATGCATATATAACATACTTCTAACCTTTATTTAAATTAATTCCATATATAACTCTATTTAAATTAATTCAATACATAACTCTAATTTCTTATGCTGACATATTAGGTATCAATTCTAACCTTCCATTTTTAATCGTGTTTTCATCTGGTCCGCTTCACAAATCACATTATTTAGTATTCAATTTCTCTTATCTACACTTAATTTAAGTTTAGAAACACATTATATATAAAAGCGATAAGTTACATTATCTTTATCAAAGTTGGATATCATATTACAATTAAATTTTTTTATTTAATTATTTGATACTTTTCTTATATTGATTTAATCATATTCTTAAAATATAATTAATTTATTCACTTAAACACCAAAATTTTCATAAGTTCCCTAATTTTTACCCAAATTGATTATGAATAGATATGCTTGTTTTCTACCTTGTAATCCTTCAAATAATTTATTTTTCATCCAATTCCATGAATTTATCATCAAATAATTTTTTTCACATCAAATTCATGCAAATTTTAATACACACATAAGCTAATTATCATGAAATAAAATGCTTGAATCAATCTAATTCTCTTTGTCCCTTCTTTTTCCCTTATGGTTCTTTTCTCCTTCTTTTACCTTGAGGCTGAATTCAATGCACACTCTATCATGATTTTTCCTCTTCAATATCAATATAAAGTACTCAAAATCATATATCCTAACTATTTCCTACAATTTCTAATCAACAGAACTAAATTCTACTTACTTGAGATTTTTCCCCAATTTGAAATCTCTAAAATTCCAAACTCTTTTCTTCTCTAATTACTTGAATAAGATAGAGAGGAGGTTAAATATCTAATTAGAGATGGAAATTAGGGTAGAAACTAGAAGAAACTTCATGTTAGAAAGGTGGAAAAGTGAAGAAAATGGTGGAAATAACTATGTAGTTCTAAGAAGAAGAAGGGCAAATGTGATTTCCTTAGAGAAATCTAAAGGAAAAATAATTTTTAGGCTATTTATATACTTATATGGACGGCTAGGATTGCTTGGTAACTATTTAATCCAAAATTCCATATTATGGCATTAGTCATTTTCTTATTAATTCCTACTTATCTCACTCTCATCCCATGGATGAGTGATACCCCATGGGTGAGTACGACCTCATTGGAGTGAGTGAGTCACCACTTTACTTGAATAACCGAAATTACATTCTTTTGTCACCCATTCATTAGCTTTAATGTTTTTCTTCCTATATTTCCATGAAAATTGGTCCAAATATATATACAAATATTAATTAAGCTATATTTAAAATTTCAAATCAATCTGAGTTCATTTTGATAATTTTTTCTAAGCCTAGAGACAAAATTACCGGTTCAAAATTTTATTTTTCAAAGTTATCTAAATTTTAATTTTTTACATTTAAATTTTATTTGGACTATTTATAATGTTTTTATGCAATTAAAATAATTTTTGAGGTCCCTATAATATTTTTAAGCTGGTCAAAATTTGGTCAAATCTTTTTACGGTCCGGGTAAATTTTTTATTGTATCCTTTGAAGACCTATTTGACCTAAATTTTAGCTCAAATTATACTACCGTAATTGATATAATTTCTAATTTCTAATGGTAAAAAGAAATTGTTGTGGGTTTCGGGCGATATTATTCCACCCTATGTTACCTCGATGTCACTATTTATGATCCAAAAAGCACTACTCAAAAATTTGAAATTTGGGCCATTACAATTCTCCTCCACTAATAAAAATTTCATCCTCAAATTTTATTCGGAGAAAATAACCTAGGATACTATAAACCATTAATTCTATATGCTATAAAACCTCATTTGAACTAGTAAATTTGGAGCTCAACTTGCTTTTCTTCACAAATCTCAAAATTTTCATTAATTGAGAAAATTTTAACAACACTTTATCACTCACATTATATTTTATATCATTTTCTTTTCAGATTAGCATATTTTTTAGCTTGTCTGGAGTTATCTTCAATCAATCTAGTTTTCTCTTAATTCTGCTAATTATGCATGGCCCTACAAATTGTTTTCACTATACTTTACCCAACATCAAGGAGTTCGATATTTTTTTCCATATAGAGCTTAATATTATTATATACAAACTCTACCAATCGGTGCCTCACACAATGGCTACTACTCTGTGTTTCTATCAAAGTATTCTTCTTTAGCTCCATATTTTTGGTACATGGATTCTTCCCTTATAACATAAACAAGCATTGTTACTAAGAGAAAATTCACTCTTTCTTCCTTCATATAACTAAGTATTAGTAAAAGCCAGTCGATCATCTTTCTTTTTGGTAGCTTTTACTAATTGTAACTAAATAAACTTGAGTTACTTTTTTACTATGATTGCTCTATTTTGTGCTATTACCAATCTAACATTCATAGTCCTTATGTCTGCTAGATGATTCCTACTAAGTGATTAGCCCTTACATTTTACCCTACCGAGGTGGAAATCAGTCAAACAATCGTAATTGATGATAAACTTTAACAATCATCACTATCCTAAATTAATTTCCTTCTGCGTCGGTAGTTATTTTTAAACCCTTATAATCAATACATGTGTAACATCTTTTTTCATACAAATACTACCTCCATATCCTCTATATATACCTAACTACCATTTCTAAATCATGTGTAGGATATTTTTTAATCAGTTTTAAGTTATCTAAAGTCATATGACATTACCTAGTCTTATTCTATCAACGCACAATATTACCATTTTCTGGTGGTATCGTTGTAATTCATAAAATGCTTTTTTAATTTTGGTCATACTCATCTAGTGCCAAAAGTTTCTATAACATTTTCAAGTATCTTTTATTCAGGGATGGTTTAAATTATCTTTAAATCTACCTTGGTGTCTCCTACAATTACTATATGGCCAAATTAAGAAACTTTATTGGATCAAAACCCATCTTTGCTAATTAAAGTTTATAGTTTTTTTGCTTCTCAAAGTTTACCAACTTTTCTCTCAATACATGCTACACTTTTCAAGATCTTTAGTGTGTACCATAATAATCTCAATAAACTACCATATACTAACTTAAACATTCAGTATATCTGATTCATGAAATTAGCACAAAGCTCTAGTACATTGGTGAATTTAATCACGATAACCGAAAACTTATAACATCTAGATTCATAGGATAGATTTTGTTGATCATTTTGTGCTTAGTTTTTTAGCACAAAAATGAACTCTTTAAACTTGGATGTCTTCTTGATATTTGTTCCCCATGTCTAAAGTTTCCAAATAATCAAGAATCAAGTTATTTGGACTAGCAGATTGGGAATTATGACAAAAATATTACAAGTTATATGTGTATATCTGATAGGGATAGATTTAAAATCCCATCTTTGAATATTTTCTAGGAATGATTAGGGAATAATTTGATCCTACTCTTTGCATAAACATTTATTCTTTATATCCCTAGTTTCCAAGAATATTTATTTCATATCAATTGGAGTTTTACAATAAGAGTTACGTCCCAAACATTGAGAACTGCTCAAATTCTAGGGATAAATTCAATACCTTATTTTCAAATTCTAGTTTTGACATCTTATAAACAAAATTAGTTTCCAATCTCTCATTAAAGTCATAGTTTTATGTCTTAAATTTCATCTCCAAGTGGAATCACTAGTTTTTGACATATATAGATCAAGATACAGCCCAAATACTGAGTTATGTTCGAAAACTCCTAGAATAGCTTTTGGATATTCTTCTTTATCTCAAAATCGGTCTTCTCTAATTGCCAATTTAACCCATTCAAACTTATAACCGACTATAACCCAATATTCTTATGACCACTATATGTCCATAATTTACATCGAGTTCTTATAGTGAAACTCAATCAATCCGACGAAGGAGATAAAGTTTTATGCTTTCTTATAATAATTCCTATATGCCCCATCTATTGTCACACTAATCCTTAAAAATTAATTACTGAGTTCTTCTTACATTATCTTTACGTATCAATCATTATACTTAAACATTTACATATATTGATTATCCATACATATTCATTCATGTCAAGAGAAATAAACTCCACGATTCAAACTTTATGCTCCATACATAGCCTATCAAGCTCCTCTAATGTGGAGCATTTTTATTTTAAGCAAATATTTTATGAATGTGTATGTATAAATAATGAAATCTATGAATGATAATTCATGCATGTAACTTATGCAAATATGTATGCATCATACATGTAAGTATGCATATTATCCCGCCCAGTGCTCATGCATTATAAAATAAATATTGTCCACATCATAAGGGCCGCTTGATAAGCAAATAGAGCACATTTCTTTTTCTCATAATTCTTGTATACCGATGGAGGTCCTCCTCCCTTCTTTTTTACTATTGACCTTCTTGAACTAATCACTATCCTTCTAACTCTAGAGTGGTGGGGACAAATATACAATATTCTTCCCTAGTCACCTTATTTACCTTCATCCTTTATGGCATGTACATATACTCACTTTATTCTTATCTATATATCCTCCGATTTTAGGATCGCCTAGACCGTGCATTGATACCACAAAATGCAACATCTAATATTTGAACATTGGTCTGAGCACCTGAGTGCCACTGTTATTAAAATTGTATAATCATTTATATGATATATGAGTCCGATTATTACTCGGTGTTTAACCTAATTGAAATAAATGTATTGCGTCAAATGTTACTATACATTTGATAAAATTTTAGGCTGAATGATGCCTATAAAATCATGCCTACCCACCTACAAATTCAACAAACACTCCTAATAATTCACATCTCAACTCTATAATTTATCCAATCCATTACAATTCACTAATCATGCAGTTCATTCACATATACATCATTAGGAGCCACAGTCAACTATTGACACAAATTTTACCATGATAAGTTTCATATATATAATATAGTTACACATGTTCATAATCCAAGATAATATACATATGCCTTTAATCAACTAAATACAAAGTCTCGTGTTCTAAATAATTATTACGTGTACAATATCTTCTATCATTCCTTTGAGTTCATGTACATGCCAAGTCAATAGCTTTCCTACAACACTTTTTCGGTTTTATATGTTCCTTGCGCACAGTCAAAACAAATCACACGCTAAGCAACATAATTGCTTAGTGTTGGATACAATACCATAGTATTTCACTATATACATGTGTACTCCAAAATCTATTTAAAATCATAAACTCTTAATTTTCAACTTACTTACGTAAATATCTATATTGTTATTATTATTTTCATATCTATTTACATTTCAATCATCATTATCATTTATTTGCTCATTTAAATTTTCACCATGATCATTGTCATGCCAACATGTTTTCATTTCAATTTCATAATTAAATCACATACATAATTAATAACCCATGTAATAGAAGAACTTTAAGCATTAATCTTAAGTTTATCTTTTTGGGCTAAACTTGTCATTCCTCTATGATTTTTGACACTTAATTTGTGGTTTCTTTCACTCCAGTCTTTAAATTCAGTTCTTTTATCCAAATTACAATTAGGTTCCTATTTATAACTTTTCTATTTATTTACTATTTTACCCTTTTCTTACCAAATTTAATTCCTTTTTAATTGAAACTCACAATTAGGACTTCCAATTACCATTTAATTTCTCTTATTATTCATTTTTATTTTTTCTCACTTACTCTACAAATTAGGTAGAAATTTCATTTTAGTCCATATACTTTTATTTTACCCCATTTTCACCAATTACCGTATTAATTTTTCCCCTATGTACTTTTCATACCATTTAGTACATTTTTCATCTTTAATTTACATTCTAATCCTCATGCTTCATTCATACAGTGGAAAATTGCCATTTTGCTCCTGTTAACTTTCTTTTCATACATTTTTATCATTTTATCATCAAATTATGTTTTAGTATTTTTTTCTATCCAATGTATGCAAATTTACCTTTTAGTCCTTATTTCCTTTCCTTTTCCTACATTAATCATCTTTTTCACAATTTATACACATTAAGCTAATTTCTTTTCTTTTTGCTTCATATTTACCATTGCTTATTCACTTATCTACATTTTTGTGTTCATAATTTGATTTTCACCACGTATCCACATTCTTGCTACTACTTTTCCCTTTATTTATAATTTCACCACTACTTAATCACTTAATTACATTTTTCATCCTTTAATTACATGATTGCCACTCATTTTTCTTTATTTGCACTTTTATCCTCAATTTATCATTAAATTACATATTTGCCTTTACTTTAGTGTTTACTTACATAGTGGCCACTTTTATCATCATTTGTTTACAATTTTTATCCATTTTTATCACAATACCTCCATTTTAATCCTTAATTTTCATCTTTACTCATTACTTACCATTGTTTTCCATTTTTCATCATATTATTTTTTTTAGTTTCAATCCTAATAGTTTCCAAAATAAATGAAACCCTCGAGTTGGACACTTGGAAAATGGGCAACATAAATCCAGAATAAGTTGAGATGGCCACATAGAGAGCGTATCAACCACATCATACTACTCATTTTTTCCCTTTTTTCTTAAATTTTCTCATTCTTTTCTCTTATTTATGGTGTGGATCCGCCTTTGGTCCATTCATGCAAGCCTCCATAACTCGCAACCGCAGTAAATATCCTTATAGCCATTGTATCATATACCTCTAGTTTCGTGACTAGATACTAAGACAAGACTATCATCATTAAGATCAATTATTTATATCACAATCATCAAAATATTTTATTAACTATTCCATAACATCACTGTTCAATTCATTATGTTATTCTGCCATCATTCTAGTATCATTTCCATTTTTTGTCACATATTTCACTATATACACATTGTATACACTTATTTTATATATGTAATCATTTGGCCATCATAAGCACATAACCATTCATAAATCTTTTTTATGTCACAAATTTGTCCCATGATGTCTTTAAGGCTTTAATTATGCACATCTACCTTTTATTCATCATAAATAACATTTAATCTATTATAAATTGTGTTGCCTTCCATTCGTCCTTAATAAGACCATAGATATACCAATTTGTTTAATTCTCATAATTCATTCCAAACATATTTTTCATGAATATTTAACATAATTCAAGCCTTTATTTCAAGTAATTTCATACATAACTCTAATTTCTTATACTTACGTATTAGGTATCATTTCTAACCTTCCCTTTTCAATCATTTTTTCATGTGTTTCACTTCACAATCTCATTATTTAAGCATTCAATTTCACTTATCTACCCTTAATTTAAGTTTATAAACACTTTACATATAAAAGCCCTAAGTTACATAATCTTTATCAATGTTGGATGTCATATTACAATTAAAATTTTTCTCATTTAATTATTTGATACTTTTCCTTAAGTTGATTTAATCATATTCTTAACATGTAGTCAACTTATTCACTTAAATACCAAATTTTTCCTAAGTTCCATAATTGTCACCCAAATTTATTATGCATAATTATGTTTTTTTTTCTACCTTATAATCCTTCCAAATAATTTATTTTTGATCTAATTCTTTCAATTTATCATCAAATAAATTTTTGCACATCAAATTCATGCAAATATCAATACTCGCATAACATAATTTTCATGAAATAAAATGGTATTTGTATCAACTAACCTTAAATATGCTTGAATCCATCTAATTCTCTTCTTCCCTTCCTTTTTCCCTTATGGCTCTTTTCTTCTTCTTCCTTTTTACCTTGAAGCTGAATTCAATAAACACTATATCATGAGTTTTCCTCTTCAATATTAATATAAAAGTACTTAAAATCATATATTCTAACCACTTCCTATAATTTCCAATCAAAAGAACTAAATTTGACTTACTTGAGATTTTTCCCCAATTTAAAATCTCCGAATTTCCAAGCCCTTTTCTTCTCCAATTACTTGAATAAGATCGAGAAGATGTCAAATATCTAATTAAAGATGGAATTTAGGGTAAAAATTAGAAGACATGTCACATTAGGAAGGTAGAAAATTGAAAAAATTATGGAGAGAACCATATGGTTCTAAGGTGAAGAAAAGCCAGCGTGATTCCCCTATAGAAATCTTGAGGAAATCTAATTTTTAGGCTATTTATATACTCATATGGATGGCTAAGATTGCTTCGTCACTATTTAATCCAAAAGTAAATATTGTGCCACTTGTCACTTTCTTATTAATTCCTATTTCTCTTACTCCCATCCCATAGGTCAGTGCTGCCCCATGGGTGAGTACTACTTCATGGGAGTGAGTGAGTCACCACTTTACCAGAATAACCGAAATTACATCTATTTATCACCATTTCATTGGCTTTAAAGTTCTTCTTACCAAATTTTCATAAAAATTAATCCAAAGTATAGAAAAATATTAATTAACCTATGTTTATAATTTTGGGAAATCTGAGTTTATTTTGATACTTTTCTATGCTTGGAGGTAAAATTATGAGTTTGAAACCTAATGTTTTAAGGTTATCTAAAAATACATCTTTTTCTTTCAAAATATTTTTTGGACTATTTTTAATTTTTATCATGTAATCAAAATTATTTTTTAAGGTTCGTGAAATATTTTCAAGCAGGTCAAACTTTGGTTAAACCTTTTATAATCATGATAAATTTTTTACTGTCCTTTAAAGGTCTATTTCAATTTTAGCTCAAATTATACCACTAGACTTGACATAATTTATACTTTCTAATGGTGAAATAAAATTCTTATGGATTTTGGACAATATTAATCACTCCTATGTCACTATTCATGACCCAAGAAGTACTATTCACAAAATTTGAAATTTAGGCTATTACAAGTACTATCTACCACTTTATATGTTTCAAGCCATTTGGATTTTAACTTTCTCAAAAATAAGCTCAACCAACTATTGTAAAGCAAAATTAACATGCCTGGCATAAATAGCTTATAGATAATTTGTTGTCATGTTAATGCTTGGTTTTCTCCTTATAAATTAAGGTATTGTTGTATGACCAAAGTTAAAAGTCATCAAGTTCATTGACCTATAAAAGTCTCTTCTTACTTGCGCTTCTAAAATAAAAATTAAGAAACTTTGTGGCCTAATATGCCTTATCTTGAAGTTCAATCGGTAAGTGAGATGACTTTCAAAAAGCAAGCCTAAATGGGGACATACCAATAAGGGTTTTAAATGCAATTTGATATGCCTATGAAGGATCATCTAATCCCTATGACCAATCTTACCTAGAGTTATTAATATTCTTTTCAACGATGGATTTTAACTCCCTATTAGATTCCTCAACTTGCCCATTTGCTTAAGCATGACATGGAGTTGTGATCTTGTTTTTAACAACATATTTATGAAGTAATGTTTTAAATTGGTGGTTGTTAAAATGTTTACTTTCATCACTAATAATAGTCCTAGGTGCTCTAAATCGAGTAAAAATTTTCCTCCTAAGGAATTCTAACACATCACGTGCATCAAATGTCCTAGTAGTTATGGTCTCTATGCATTTGCTAACATAATCTACTACTACAAGAATGTAATCAAATTCGTAAAAATTTGGAAATGGCCCTATAAAGTCATTCCCTTAAACATCAAAAATATCTATTTAACATATTATTTAAGGGAATTTCATTGCATTTAGAGACATTGCCAACTCGTTGGGACCACAAAGGTCTTGATATAATGAAAGAGAGAAGGCCAAAAGAAATCTGATTACAAAAGTTTTACAACCATTCGATTTGTTCCATAATGACCCTTCCGTTTCTCGTCCATGGCATAATTTTATAATACCAAATTGCTCCTCCTTAGGAATTCAACATCTCAGAATTTGATTTGGACATAACTTGAACAAATAAGGATCATACCATAAATAGTACCTCGCATCCATTTTGAGATTCTTCTTGTGCTACCATGTATACTCTTTTGGTAGATAACCTCATGCAAGATAGTTAGCAATTTCAACATACCAAGAAACATACCTAATAATTAAAAATATTGCACAAATTCATTCATCAGGAAATAAATCAAGAATTTCTCCCTTTTTGACATGTTCACAGTCTATTCTTTATAGATGATTACCCACAAAGTTTTTAATTTTATTTTTATCCTTGATTTTCACATCAAATTCTTGCAACAATACCACCTATCAAATCAATCTAGGCTTTAAATCCTTCTTGGAAAAAAGATGTAGTAGTATTGCATGATATGACCAAACTACCACCTTAGCACCAAGCAAATAAGCCCAAAACATCTCAAAGGCAAATATGATTCACTGTAAGAAAATAGCCATTTAGCAACAAAAATTAGCAATGAAAAATATCAATTTTTTGTTACTAATAAAAAATGGTAACGAAAATTAGCAATGAAATTAGTGGTTGCTAATTTGACAATTGCTATTTTTTAGTAACAAAAAGTTTATTCCTTTGCTAAATTTAGCAACAGAATTCAATATTTGTTGCTAAATCCAACAAAGATAAGATTTGGTAAATTGATCAAAATTAGCAACGGAATAACATTTTTGTTACTAAATTTAGCAACGAAAAATGAATTTTCGTTTCTAAATTCATCCAACCAATAAAAAAGTTCACGACGATGAAATCTGTTGCCAAATCGCTAAAAATTATTATAATTTTTTAATTATCATTTTCAACGCATAATACATATGGATAATATATTGAAAAAATACATTATCCTTAAATATTATTTAAGAAAGCATAAATAACCAAATTTTACAAACTATTACATTTCCATCTATAATTCTCAAAAATAAATAACAAAAATAAGTTAAAAGTAGGCAATGCTTAAAATTATAGAAATTTGTTATAATAAAAATCAAAATATAATGTTAAAACATAAATTCACATAAAAAGCAGTTCCAAAAACTATCCAAAACTACTAATGACAGTAGACCACAACTCAAAATAAATAAAAACAAGCACCTAATAATTAATAGTGGATCATCTTCACTTGTTCCTTCTTTTGCTTCTTATCTTCACTTTCATCAATTTTTATACTTTCCTCCCTTGTAGAGACGAGCTTCTTCCCTTCAAATTCCTTGATTTTAATAAAGTTACTAAGAATAAAATTGACCTTCTCTCTCTTGAAAATGGATGTGTCAAAATCAAGTGAAGTCACAATAGTAATGGAAAGAACGGGTGATAGAGTTAGTAAGTATGATATGTAGGCTGCAATTCATTATGTGTACATTTTAGTAAGTATAAGTTACCAAGGCATGGGTGATAGAGTCAAATGAAGAAGCAACACATAGCTCAAACTTAATGGCAAGAACTACCAAGAGATTTGGAATAAAATTGAAGATATTGACAGTAATGCAGCAATTAGCATGTGGGTAATGGCCAAGAAATAGATGTTTATGCTAGTTACTTGGTATAAGTTGAGCTGAATGATATAAATATTTAGCATTTAGTGGATATTGGTACATTAATAATTAACCGAATACTAAAGTCACCCATATTCCAACTTAAAAGAGGTCACAAAATGAAAGTTCATTTTGATAAAAATTAAGGACAATCTTGATATGGGTAGAATTACCTTAAGCTAATTTGTAGATAAAAATGTTTTAATCCCATGTGAAGGAGCTCCAATTAGAAATCTGAAATCAAGCTATGCAATAAAATGAAACTTATTCAAAAGTTTAACAATACAAAACATAATTTGACTATGAGAAAATGAGAGAATAAAAGAGAAAATCCTTTTAAATCATTTAGGAGAAAATATATCAAGAAATGATTTTAATGTAGTACATCATCATATTAGTCAGTTGTCTATGCGAAAAATGAGAAGATACAAAGTTAAGAAATAAGAGCTTTCAAGTTAAATTCATTCCAGCAAGTCATATGCAACAATGAAATATTATTTACCTTCTTCATCCAGTGCATTTTTTTATTTATATTATGTCTTAAACCTAAAACTAGAAGCAGCATAAACAATTGCAATCTAATAGCCCAAAGAAATCCCAAATTCTTCAACAACTAATCCATTATTGAATAATATCAAATTCACTATAATTTAGAAAAAAAAAACACCATTGGCATTACAAGAATAAAAAAGATTAGAAATGCATAGAAGGTAGGCCTAAATAAGAAAGAACACTGCTCAAAGCATATAAATTACCATTAACACTCATATCAGACACTTTAGTCTCTTAAGCTCCAAATAAAAATTCCAAAAATAGCACATCAATAAAACACAAAAATGATTTAAAAAATGGAAAGAAATTAAATAAAGCAGATTTAAATCTAGAATGAAGCAAAAGCTCTTATAACATGCTGAGAGAGAATGAGAGTAAAAAAATGACAAATTCGAGTAAGAAATAAAGAAAATAAGTTAATTGGACCACCAATTTATATACTCTTATACTATATGATTAAAAAAACCAAGGGAAAGATTAGTAATTAATTAATCTCTAAAAATTTAAATTAGCATTTAGACTAAAGTAAGAATAAAAAAAAATAAATGCCATGTCCATTAGGAAACAAACACAAAAATTCAGAATCACTTTAATCAATACCCAAAATCATATTTTAATTTTTTTCCAAGACCTCCAATTAAACATAAAAATTAACTTCAATTAATATCCAAAATCATCTCTAGTTTCTAATATGTAGACTTACAGAATTGAGAAAATAGAATCTACATGGGAAAAGAAAAATAAGATAGCGACATCAGGCAATGAATATAATAATAACTAAAAAAGGGTTAGCTTGAAATACCTTTTTCTTGTTACTTGCTCTTGGTTTGCATGGCTGATAGTTATCCAGCATTCTTCTTTTATAATTGGTTCATACATTGGCTACAAATGTTAATTGCAGTTTGTATAAGTTACAATAACTAAACTACTAAAAAAGAAAATTAATTGATAAATAAATTATTTGTAGCCATTACATTCCACTTAAATTAATGTTCCTACTAAATAAGTAATAAGCAATAAACTGGTCTTTCTGGTTATATTAGACTTCATTTTTTTCTTTTAAAAATCCAATAGTACTATTATTATATGATTGCCTCGAGATGATAGTAAAATTAAAAAGAAAAAGGAAGACTTTTGCTTCTAAGATTGAAATTGTAAATAAAAGTAAGAGTATGAGAGAATAAGATCTAACATTGTAAAAGAAGACAAACTAATGGGATAGTTTTGCAATACCCAAAAGAAAAGAAAAAGAAGAAATAACTATCTCAATTCTTAAAATCAAATTATCAATATCTTCAATATTAAGATAAAATAAAAGAAACCACCCTCTTCCACTATATCAAATATTTTCTTAATCAAACCAATTTTATTTTAATATAAAGTCCTAAATAATTGAATCATATCAAGTCTAAGGCATACAACAAATACAAAGGTTAAAACCATCTACAACTAACATTATTGAGACCATACCCAACCAAGCTAAAATAACCCTTTAGAAAACCAAAAAGAACATAGTAGGTAATAACATATGAAAATTGTAGCAACCCTATTAATACAGAAAAACAAAATTTTATAGTACCCTAACACAGGACCAATGCCCCTCCCATACAGAAATAGAGCATACACAATACCCTCATTAAACCAAAATAAAAAATCAAAGAGTTTTAATATATTAATTGCCTTTTTTGTTCCTCATATTAAAAATATTTTTATGCTACTAAATATTTAATTTCCAAAAAACAAAAGAGGTCAGACACTTCCAAATGCGAGCATTTATTTTTAATTCTATAGATACTATATCAGTACTTATAATAAAACTAAATTAACTCATGATATAAGCCCATACATAAACAAACAATAATCTATTGCAAATAAATAAAAGACTAAATAAAGACAAATAGATGACCATATGGTTATTAGCATATAATTGATCTTAAAAGTTAGGTTTAGATTTGTATATACATGAGGTGACCTGAGGTACATACATAAGGTGACCTGAGGTTTGTTAAGTAACAATCACAAAACCATGCACTCTCGTGTATAATCTAAATTTTACAAAGAAAACTTCTACAATTCAATACTTCATAGTGCTAAAAATATTCATATTGTATCAATTTTGTACCCGGTGTGCCAAATATGAAAAAGATGTCCATATATTAATTTTTTGGTTATAGACACCTCTTCATGAAAAATAATGCAGGTTGCATCACTTATACATATTCAGGAGAGGTAATTAAGAATGTTGATTAAAAATGAAGATTCACTAAAAACTTAATTTATAAAAGTGGAGATTGTTGTTATAGCCGGTATCATATACCTAAGATGCAAATAAAAATATTAAAAAAACACAAATTTTCAAGGATAAATAACTTTCAAACAACATAAAATTTAAGCACTATTAAGCATAAGATTAGTAACATTTCCATTGTATTTGTCAAAGTTATACATATTTGGTTCTATCCAAACATATTTGGTTCTATCTAGACAATCATATTCATGATTAATTGATATTTTAGTACTTAATAAAGCAAATGAAAAGTAAATGTCTTGGATGAATAATCCATATATTTTGCATGTTAGTGCTACATCCAATGAGTTGAGCTCAAAGCGAAATAATTGTAAACAGTAAGTATGAAAAGAAAAAAATTGGCACTTTTAAAACAATAGCCAGATTGACATGGCATAGAGCAAATGCAATCCAACATAAGGCAACATTAGTTAACCCAGTGGAAGCAACAATAAAGGAGGCACATAAAATAAACAAAAAAAACTTACTTAAAGGAGAAGAATCAAGAAAGTGAACCTTGATGTGTTTCCATCAGGTACTTAATGGAGCTATACAAAAAATATACTATTCCTTGGTTGAGCAATAGTACAATCATCCATGGACAACAAAAAGAATTTAAAGACTTAAATGGGTACCATCTCGGCCAACTAATGGAGAATCATTGTCACCAAAGGTCACAAAAATTGTTGGAGGGACCAACTTAATGGCTGGTAATGCATTCATGACCTAGAACATATACTATAATTAAGAATAAATCCTCAAAAGTATTAAGCATTAGATCCAAATTAAATCATGCATTATACATTGTCAAGGGGAAATGAGGGAAATAAAAGATAGAATCACTTAATGTAACAAAAAAAGGGATAACTTTTTATCAAGGAATGCACCCAAAGCTTGACAAAGGGCAACAGTAGTAGTGGACTTGCCTTCACCAAGAGGTGTAGGCATAATCACTCCAACCACCACATAATACCCATTTGCTGATCCCTCATGCTCGTCAAGCATAGACAACAAAACCTACACATCATGAATTAAAAAATAAAACTTTTACCTTAGATCTCAAAATAATTCAGTGATAAAACAAAAAAAATCTCAATAGCTAGCTTCAAGGGCATCAAATGACTATTTCATCTATAAAAATTAAAGAAAAATCAAGAATTTAGCAGCCAATTAGTTGAAAGAAGAAAGGAATGATAAGGGGGATTACATGAGAAGAAAGGGCATCTTTATCAAAAAGGAGATAAAGATTAAAATTTCCCATTAAACAAGTAAATTAACCAAAAAGACAAGACAAAATCTAATCAAGCAACATAATGGGGCTAATACTAGGTTGAATAGGAATACACGGCGAATAGAAATCTGATACAATAAGTGAAGCCAGAAGACTGGTGGTTTGAAATCGCTCGATGTTAATCCTCTCTACTTTAAAATCATTTTTCCCAAATCTCATCTCCGTAATACTTCCTTTGATAGCGTTAATGGAGGTATAATCGACATTTTGGGTCATGTTGTTTCTATTAGTAAAGCTATTGTTTTTAGCCTCATAAGCGGAGAGATAGGTTTTTAAGATAGTGTATAGGGGTTGGCGAAGATGGTTAGGGTCCATTACTGAAAAAAATAATTTTGAAATGATAGAGAAGGCAATAAGAGAGAGGAGGGAGAAGAGAAGGGGATGTCACCAATGGAAGCAAAAAAGAACAATGCTACAAGGGAAGAGGAAAAATAAAAAACAAAAGGGAAAAGGAGAAAACTATTTATACCTCGGGCAACAATGAATTTACCAATGAGAATGAAATTTCATGGCTAAAATAGCAACCAAAAATCATTTTGGTTGCTATTTTAGTAACATAAAAAAATTTTGTTGATATTTTCATTTTTGAATTAAGTATAAATTGTTCCTTTTTTAGCAATCGAAAGTACATTATGTTGCTATTTTAGCAACCATAAACATATTTCGTTGCTAATTTAGCAATGGAAAAAACATTCGGTTGCTATTTTTTGTTGCTTTTTTGAATTTTCTTGTAGTGATATAGCAACGAAAAGCAAACTCCATTGCTAATTTAGAAACGAAATATTATTTTTGTTGCTACTTTAGCAACAGAAAACTAATTTAGTTGTTATATTAGCAATGGATAAAATTTTTGTTGCTATTTTGAAACTGAATTTTTTTAAGGTTGGTTATTTAGCAACAAAATTAATTAGCAATGGAAAAAATATTCCATTGATAAATAAGCAACCTTAAAGCAATTCAGTTTTAAAATAGCAATGAAAACACTATTATGTTGCTAAATTAGCAACAGAATTTGCTTTCCATTGCTAATTTTCATTTCAAATTTTTTTGCCATCTGTTGGCACCTTATTTAGCAATGGTATAAGTATTTCGTTGCAAATTTCCATAGCTATATTTTGGCGCTAAAAATTCCCTCCATTTTTAAAGACAAAAGATAACCAATTTTTTGTTGCTAAATCTAAAAACTTTAACCAATTTTAGCAACGAAATTTAATTTTCATTGCTAAATAGCAACAGATTTTGATTTTTATTACTAAATTAGCAACAAAAATTATTTGGTTGCTTTTTTATTGTTATTTTGAGATTTTCTTATAGTGATTGCTAGAAGCTCCTTCTCAATGGTCATGTAATTTACTTAAGCTCTGATAAAGGTATGGCTTGTATAGTAAATAATGTGAAAAAACTTATCCCTCTGATTCCCCATATAGCTCTAATAGTAAAATGGCTGGCATTGCACATAATCTCAAAGGGTAGCTCCCAATTTGGTGATACAATGATGAAAGCTAAAATTAATGTTTGCTTTAAGGTATTAAAAGCCTGTATAGACTTATTAAAAAAATTAAATGCAGCATCCTTCTATCAAAAGATTGGAAAGGAGCTTTGTAATTTTTGAGAAATCTTTAATAAAGCGAGGGTAAAATCTTTCATGCCCTAAGAAACTCCTAACACCCTTAACAATCAATGGAGGGGGAAGTTCTTTACTTTTGCCTTATCCACCTCTATTCCGCTCTCCGAAATCATATAGCCAAGAACTATTCCTTCACGTACCCTAAAATGGTACTTTTCCCAATTAAGCACTAAATTAGTGGCCTTACACCATCCTAAAACCATGTATAGATTGGCTATATAATTCTCAAACTCCCTTCCATAGATTGTAAAATCATCCATAAATACATCCATCAATTCTTTTATAAAATCATGGAAGATGACCATTATGCATCGCTAAAATATAGTTATTGCATTGTATAACCCAAAAGGCATGTGTCTATAGGCAAAGGTTCAATAGGGGCAAGTAAAAGTTGTCTCGTCTTGGTCTTCGAGCATGAGAGGGATTTGTATATACTCGATTAACCATCTAAAATAGTAATATTTATTCCCTACCAATCTCTCTAACATTTGGTCAATAAAAGGGTAATGGGAAGTGGTTTTTTTAGTGGCATTATTGAGTATCATATAATCTATGTATCTCACTAACTTGTAACTGTATCAGATGGAATCAATCCATTTAGCTCATTGGTTACTACCATTATTCCCCCTTTTTAGGCACATATTGCACTAGACTCACCCATTTACTATCAGAGATTGGATAGATAATATATGCATGCAAAAGCTTTGTGACCTCTTTCTTTACCACTTTTTATGTGGTTAGGTTAAGCCTCTATTGTGGTTATAAACAGGCTTGTAGTCATCCTCCATTAAAAATTAATGTGTGCAAAAGCTGGGATTGATTCATTTTAAGTCATTGATATCTCAACCGCTTGCTTTTGTATGCTCTTTGAGCATCGAAATCAATATCTCCTCTTTAAGACCTTGCAAGTGAGGAGAAATTATAACTAGTATAATGTCAACAAGCATATTTTAAGTATCATGGTAAAGGTTTCAAATCAAATGTCTTCACATTGTTTAGGAGTTCTATAGTAGGGTCCTTCTCTTCACACTCATCTTATTCTTTCTCAAATTCTTTTTCCATCTCATTCCCTTCTTCACTTGAGATTTTCTCGCACTACTCAACAGATCATCAAGTAGCAACTCCTTTTTCATTTCTTTAGCATAATCGTAAATAGCATCTACAAAATGCATAGCTTCCATAAAATCACAAGATGGGTGCTTCATCAATTTATTGAGATCAAAGACCATCTCTTCTTCATTAAATCGAAGGGTTAATATTTGGCCATGTACATCAATAAAAATCCTTATGGTGTTTACGAATGATCTCCCCACTATGAGTGGCACTTTCTTATCTTCCTCTACCTTTATGACTATAAAGTTCATGGGAAAGATAAAATTTCCAACTTTCACTGGCTAGCAGGTCCTCAATAATCCCTTTTGGTCTTTTAACCAATCTATCTGCTAGTTGAAGTTTCATATGAATCTCCTTAATATCACCTAAATTTAACTTCCTACAAATTGAATAGGGCATTAGATTTATACTCCCTCTAAGATCACATAAGGCATTGCCAACAAAATTATCTTGTAGCTCACAAGAAAATGTAAAAGTACCTGGATATTCTAATTTCTTAAGAATTGTGTTATAAATTAAAGCACTACAACTTTCATACAATTGGATTGCTCCGACCTCCTCTAGCTTCTTTTCGTTTGCGCATAGTTCTTTCATTAATTTTGCTTACTTAGGCATATGAAGCAAAGCTTTAGCAAATGGTATGTTCACTTGTAATTTTTTAAATATGTTCAAGAATTTTTCTAATTGCTCATAATTTTTCTCTTTCCTAGCTAGTGAAAGAAAAGGTAATCTAGATTCATCTACTGAAGTAACATTTGAATTCAAATTGACTTTACCTTTATCATTGAAAGGTTGCACATTATCAACAACATATGAGTTAGAATTACATACCTACATTGTCGGCTCCACCTCAATTGAAGAAGACTTACTTGATTCCATATTTTCTAACTAATTACCATTTTGTAATGAGATTGTCTTAGCTTCTTCATTTGGATTTCTATCCACGGTAGATGAAAATGTCCCTTATGCTCTATTTCACAAGGAGTTAGCCAATTGAGTCTCAAAATTCATTATGGAAGCATATTGATTACAATTCCATTGCTCTTAAACCTTCCACCTTTAGTCTTGTCTAGATATAAATTGTGTTTGACTAGTTATGAAACTAGCAAACATGTCTGCTAATTTTGGTTTCCTTTCTTTGGTTGGGGGTTGTTTTGCTTGAAAACCAGGTAGTTGGAAGTTTTGATGTGCTAGTAGAGGTTGATACAATGCTTGAAATTTTTGATCTTGTGGAGGTTCATAGGTCTAATGGTAAATTGCATTTTGGCCTTCTTGAATTGTTATAATTGGATTGAATGGAGGTCCTACTTGGGTGTTTGAAGACAATGCTTAAATCCCATCTTTTTATGAAAAATTTAAGTGATTTCTCTAACCTAGATTATACTAATTGTTGTAGGGATAATTGCTCTTGTAGTCATGGACAACATCAGAAGTAACATTTATAACTTGATTGGTGTGCAGCAAGTGTACCAGATTGATTAATAATATAGGAAAATAAAATTAAGACCCTCAAATATTGTACCTAAAAAATTTAGATTTTTGAAATAAAGATTATATGAAATAATTTCCAAGTTTTAAGTGTGATTATTAATTAAACTAAATTAGTTATGCAACTAAGTAGATTGGAAACAAAAAGTAAAACCTAAAACTGATTAAAACAAAGATTAACTAAATTGATGATAAAAATGAACTACTAAAAATATTTTGTTAAGGTAACTATCCTCTTCACTTCCTATTGAAATCAACTTTATTCAAAATAATACAAGTTCACTATGAAAAACCATACTAAATTCAGGCCTTTTATTCAAAACACCATTCTAGAAAATTAGACTCTCTGATTAAGAATAATCTAATAACTAGCATAAATCCTAGTTTTAAATTCCTAGATTTTAATTAAATCTCTTTTTAGAACTTTCAATATACAATTTATTCATTATTCAAATATCTTTAACTTAATAACATTTATGATCATAATATTCCTGTCTCAATTTTCAGAACACAGGAACACTATTGAACACAACGATATTAGAAAAAGGCATGTATATCATTAATCAACATTCATATTCAAATTCAATCTTCTATTTGATATATCAAACACGAATAAAAATATAATCAAGAATATAGATGAGCATAGGAATGATGAAATAACAAAACTTGCATTAAATTTAAGCTCAATTATGAGTCATAATAGTAGAAAAATGAGGGTTCAAGAAATCATCAACCAAAGAATGAATCTACTCACTATTCATTATTAAAATTGAATAAATGAATGAAAAATCAAATACAATATATGGTTTAAGCTTTGACTTTAATCTCCAACTTTTGAAACATAAGAAGAAGAAAGCTTGAAAAGAACCTTAAGTCTAGATCTCTGAAGCTACTCTACTGTACTTGAATAAAAACCTAAGTTCTAATTTACAAAAAAAATAAACTAACTATTGATATCTAATGAAAAACCACTAAAAGACCTAAAGAGTATGAAGCCCAACTGCCTCCAGGAATCCTTCTTTAGCTGAATAACTTCCAAAATCATGTAAAAGTGTAAATCAACTTGGTAGAGACACTTAATGGCTCAACCGAGTTAGTTAATTCTTCCCATGATGTTTATAAGTGATTCGGCCGAGACATTTCTTATCCCAGCTGGGTCAGTATCTTTTATACTAAGTGTTAATTCTTCAAATAACCCAACTGACACACATTCCCGCTCAGCTGGGTTGATCTTTAAACATGTACAAATAAAAAAATAACTACAAACTCCATTTCAAAGCACACACATTTTAAACATAAAATGCACAAAATAAACGTTAAATAAGCACAAAAACACATTTAAAACATGCATAAGCATAGGTATAATTTAGAGATATCAATAGATATATTGTTGAGATATATGTGGGTTAGATTCATCTTGTGAAGGATCATAGTAATATTTGAGTTTATGACTTTGGAACTTGATCCATGGTAGATGATTGAGGTAATTGGACAATTGACATAATTATGCCTTTCTAGAATATTAAGTGTTGTTGAATAATACAAGGAACCTTCTACAAGAAAAATTGGAAATTTCAATCAAATCGATCGAATTGGGATTTAATCCAGTCGTGTGGTTTGTTTTCTACCAATCCAAAATATAGGTAACTCGACTACATTGATTTCAATCTACCCAAGTTGGTCAAACATTTTTGATATAGGATGGGGAACACCCGATGAGATTGAACCTCAATCCAGCTGGGTACCCTTATGCCTTGTATGATTTAAGATGCTTGCTTTTATTCTTTGGATTTGCTTTAATACTTTTGAAGTTATATAAATTCATTAGTAACATACTTTTGTGACTTATAATGCTTATTAATTGATGTTTTTGATCTTAAATTCTATTAAGATACAATGTCAGGATTTTAATGGGGTATTTCTCCTTAATGATTTTATAAACGAATATATTTTCCTTCGTGTCTATACACCGATTGTTTGAAATTAATTTATTAAAAATATGGTATGTAAGTCCTAGTGTCAGATAATCGATCATGCTTGAAACATTTAATAGCTACTTCTATGAAACTAATTTGTGTCTTTTATTTAATACTTCGGTATCTTTTATTCTGATTTATGATATTTGAGGTTATTAACTAGGGGTGAGTAAACTTTTGTTAAAATCAAAAAATTTAACCAAGCCGATTGATTTTTTAATTCGGTTCAATATTTCAACTTTTCAATTCGGTTTCGATTTGAATTTTTAAAAATATTCAATTATTTCAGTTCGGTTCAGCTTTAGGAGATAAAAATCACATAAAAACTGAACCGACTGAACTTTAAATGAAACTATGTCATTTTGCATTATATTATGTATATTAGTATGCGTAGCATGTAGCGTGTTTCAAGTTTTCAGCAGACAACTTTTCATTATTCATTTTTGCCCTAACCTACCCATTTTCTCTACACATCACAGTTGCCGCCTCGCCCCCTCCCTCCGATTGTCAGAGTAGCAGTTTGCCGGGCACCTATCTATTCACTCTCTTTATGATTGAAGTCTGAAGGTATGTAGTTTTAGAAGTTTGAGTTGGTTCTGTGTGGGATTTCTATGTATATTCTAAGGTTTTGAATTGTCTTGACATCAAGGATCTAGTGTGTTAATGACAATATTATGACTGCTTTTTGTTTTTTCCTTATTTATACATCCACCTGTTATGGTTTAATTTTTTTTTTGTGATCTTTCTGCTAATTCTCAAAAAATTCAATCATTTTGAACCTTTATTAATGATATGGGTCTTGTGGATCTTGGTTTTACGGAATATCCTTGTACTTGGTGCAATAAAAGAGTTGATGATTGTGTCAAAAAAAGACTGGACAAAATTTTGGTTTCTCCAAATCGTTGTTGTAATAGTCTCTGAAGAAAATGTAGTTGGGCACACTTCCATCGGCACTGATTTTTTCAAACTCACTTACTTAGAAGTGCTTCCTAGCCTTTTGATTTGGGTCTTAGTTAATTGATTGATCTTTTTTCTTGTTATTTTTACCCTTTTTCTTTCACGAATTCAATTTGTTCTAGGGAAATAGTTGTTTATGAGAGGTGAGTGGGGTGAACATTTTTGTTGATCTAATCTTGGTGGGGAACTTGGATTTTGGAATTCCGTGGTTATATGATGCTACCAAGAAATTGTTAAAGAATTTCTAGGTATTTTTTTCTTCTCAATTACCGAATTTATCATGTCTTGAATCATTTCTTCTATGATAGATATAGTGATTCATAGTATCTGCATTGCCCTCACAAGCCTATTTTGGTGGGATTGATTTTTTGTAATGGCTTTTGGTAATTATTGTATGTTTCTTTTAGATATGTTATGAACAGTTGTTTGAATTAGAGACATGACTTTGATGCAGCTCAGTGATCTTCCTAAAATGGATTACTTATTGATTAGTCAAAGCCTTGATGACCATTGCCACTTGAAAACCTTAAAGGCACTTTCTGAAATATCACCAAGCCTTAGAGTCATTGCAACTCCCAATGCTCAGCCTTTGTTGGATCCCTTTTTCAGCAATGCAAGTTATTTGCAATTGTGGCTTCTTTCTACTTTGTCTTAAATGACTGAATGATTATTTTTCTTAAAATTCATATATGTTACAATGTGGGCAAACACTCTTTACTTTCTTCTAGTTCATATTTTTTTTTCTTGTCTTATCTAAGCACTCCATCAACCATTATGTACATAATTCACAGGGGATAAAAGGATCATTCCTTTAATTTGATATCATGAAATAGTGCCTTTTTTTGTCACAATCTCCTATGCTATTTGTTTAATTTGATATCATGAAATAGTGCCATTAAATAATAGATTCATAACATTCTGAGTCATTCTTACAATATCTTATGCCATGGACAAATCAAAGTCTTGTTAGTTTATATGAATTTTTAAAAGAAGTTTAGTGAATTTTTGAACCTTGTGGTTTTGCTTAATTAGCCAGCTCATTATCAAAAAAAATTAAAAAAAATGATTAGAGATTCCATATATTTATTTGGTTTTAGGGCATTGTTGGGGGAGCTGTTATGGGGATTATTCACTTATGGTGCCTGCACTTCAAAGGTCCGGTGTATGTCGCAACATTTATGTCGTTGTCCATTGCCATTACTGCTGCTATAAATTTTATCTTTTTTGGCGATGCTCTTCATCTTGGCAAGTATTTATCATTTTATTTTTATGAGTTTTGAACGGCTAACTAATTTATTTTTAATATTCAGAGTTACCCGTTGTTGGTTTCGGTGGAAATGGGACGGCATTGAGTAGTAGTAATCCGTCATTGGGTAATCATTTTGTATATTTAAATTATTTTATTTTGAGTTATAAATTATATGAGTATAATTATCAATTATTAATATATTTTTTGTGATAATTTGTGATTTCAACGATTGAACTCGAGCTCGGTGGAATGAAGACATTTATTTAACGGTTTTTGTTGTATTATTTAGTATGTATTTTGAAATTATATCTTTAATTTTGGAATTGTATTTTGTATGTTTTGGATGTTTTATTTCAGTATATTAAAATTTGTAATATTATATAATTTTTACGTACAAATTTTTATTTTTTTAAATAGATTTAATTTTTTTGTTTTTTCGATTAACCGAACCGACAAATCCTTCAAACTTTGGTTTTCGATTATTTCAGTTCGGTTCGGTTATTGAACAAAATCGACAGTTACACAGGGTTATTATTAACTCTTCTATTCGATACTCAATAAGAGTTTATTTTGTTATGTACCTGTCTTAATTTGATATTGAGACTAAGTCACTTTTGATTTATGACTTAAAAGACATGCCTCTTATATTTTAGTACCAATGGTACCTTCTGATCTATTACCCATTACCCATATTTAGAGAAAAACACCAGGCCACTTAATAATATTTTTTTATTCATTTCTATTATGACCTATTATTACTCTATTCAGGTTTTAATTATGTTAGTAAATATTCAAGTGGCTATCTTGCTTCAGGTTATACTCCAATTGACTATTGAATTATGTATTTAAGTAGTTAATGTCTCTTAAGTTAATTCATAAATTAAATAATATGCTTTCCTTATAATATTATATTATATACCATCAGGTGTAGTTTTAGCTCGTATTAAGTTTTATGCTTAGCACGTTAGCTTTTTATTTGTGCAAGTGTTAAACTTTTTTTAAGTTGGGGCAAAAGTTGGGACAACTACCATCTCCCAACTTAGAAAATAGGATATGAAAATTTAAATTGTTTCATTCATGTACCCAATAGGCATATTTTCTAAAGATCTATTAAAAGTATATCAATAAAATAATTTTAGATACGATGATAACTTTATGTCAATTAATTTAGTTCTAGACACCCTTGTTTCCTTCTAGAGGGTACTAGGGTGTGACATAGTTAACATAAGTGTGGTTTTGAATAACTACTTGATAACCTCTATATGGATAAGGTTAATAGTTAAACATCCATATATTCTCCTAGGGGCTATTAGGGTGTTACACCAAGTCCAGGCATTCTTAAATTTGAACCATTTAGATTTACATATATAATAGTCAAGAAAGGGATTGAGAAGAATGGGATTATGATCATAAGAAGATTGATCAATATTATTAACCGAATAATAAGGGAATCTTGAAACCTAATTCGTAGTAGATAGAACTCGATCAAGTTTCCCATCCTCATCGTTGCCTCCTTGCCATGTAAACCCATACCCCGTCACACCTAAATCCACCAAATTAGTATCATCCACTGCATTTTTGAAGCCATTGATAAGACAAAAAGGATAAGTATTAGCCCCTTTTTTCTTTCACTGATCAAGGATATCATTAAAATCTCCCAACACGTACTTAGGGAAAGTGGACTTAGCAACATGAACATGAAGGAGATTCCAAGCAACGTTATTGTGATTTATATTAGTTTCAACATAAAACCCAATTAATCTCCATTTATTAGTATTATGTATATGTACCTCCATATTAATATGGTTTTTATAAAACCCAATAAGCCTGAGCTCATGTTTATTTCTCCATATAAGGGCCAATCCTCCATTTCAATTGAGAACATCCACATAGAAACAACCTTCATACCCAAAAGCAGCCTAATTTTCTCAAGCTTTTCCCTATTGCATAAGGTTTCAATAATAAAAATGAAATTGGACTTTTCATACCTAACCAGATCTTTTGAAACTCGAATTGCCTATGGGTTAACCATCCCACGATAATTCCAACTTAGGCAACTCATAATGACAGGCAGGCTTGGCCTCCAGAGCCTGCCTTTTCCAAAATTTTTTGGTTCATTTTAAGCATAACATTTGGGCTGGATCTAAGCCTAACTCTTTCAGGGTTATAATTGTCACCCTTTTCTTTCCTATGCCATTTTAAGTCAATCACAATAACTCCATCTTTATTCCCTGCTTCATTAAGATCATACCTACTCCCTTCTATTATGCTATCCACGATTTCTTTCCCTTGTGCGCTACCCTCCGAATTCGCCCCTTTTTTCTGCCATAACACAACCTTCCCTTATAACGTTATCACATCCATCTTGTGTGCCTTGATTTTTGTACTTTCCAAATCTATCAACATCAATTGGCATGGCTTCACTTGAGCCTTTCTTCTTTTTGTACTTTGACTGCTTCATGGGTGGAGTTTCCCTCAACCATTGTTGCTAAATGATGCTATTTGTCTCTTGTTTGTTGCTAATGGATTCATCAAATTGTCGATTCAATACTTGAGCAAACTTATGGTACAATTTCGGGCAATAATGCATTGTGTCCCAGCATCGCACATAAAAAACAAATAGTTTGTAAATGTTCATACTTGAACTCAACAATTACCCATACCCCTCTTGCCTTTTTAATCTTCATCTCATGTCTAACTGGTTTATTAACATCTATGGCTACTCATATACATATGTAATTATGCCACATTCCTAATAAATATTTTGGGTATGCACTGATGAATCTTCTAATAAAATTACCAATACTCTCAACCACCTCAACAGACACAAAGCTAGTAGGAAGTTTGTGGACTTGCACCTAAATGCTGCCCCGATTGAAAGGAATGTTTTTAGGTTGTTCATTGGCTTGGATACGATTAACCAGTAAAAGCTGATTGTCAAATGTCCATCAACTCATGAAAGAACTAAAATATAAATGGATTAGGGTTCAAATCTTTGATAAACACCCCCGTACCTGGATTAGGGTTCAAAATATAAATGTTGTGAATAGTTGTTTGAATTAGTGACATGACTTTGATGCAGCTCAATAATCTTCCTAAATTGGATTTCTTGTTGATTACTTAAAGCCTTGATGACCATTGCCACTTGAAAACCTTAAAGCCACTTTCAAAAATATCACCAAGCCTTAGAGTTATTGCAACTCCCAATGCTCTGCCTTTGCTGGATCCCTTTTTCAGCAATGTAAGTTATGTGCAATTGTGGCTTCTTTCTGCTTTGTCTTAAATGACTGAATGATTATTTTTCTTTAAATTCATATCTATTACAATGTGGGCAAACACTCTTTACTTTCTTCTAGTGCATATTTTTTGTTTCTTGTCTTATCTAAGCACTCTATCAACCATTATGTACATAATTCATTGGGGATAAAAGGATCATTCCTTTAATTTGATATCATGAAGTAGTGCCTTTTTTGTTGTCACAATCTCCTAGGCTATTCATTTAATTTGATATCATGAAATAGTGCCATTAAATAATAGATTCATAACATTTCATGTCATTCTTAAAATATCTTATTCCATGGACAAATCAAAGTCTTGTTAGTTTATATGAATTTTTAAAAAACATTTAGTGAATTTTTGAACCTTGTGGTTTAGCTTAATTAACCAGCTCATTATGAGAAAAAATTAAAAAAATGATTAGTGATTTCGTATATTTATTTGGTTCTAGGGCATTGTTGGGGGAGCTGCTATGGGGATTATTCACTTATGGTGCCTGCACTTGAAAGGTCCAGTGTTTGTAGCAACATTTATGTCGTTGTCCATTGCCATTACTGCTGCTATAAATTTTATCTTTTTTATCGATGCTCTTCATCTTGGCAAGTATTTATCATTTTATTTTTATGAGTTTTGAATGGCTAACTAATTTATTTTTAATATTCAGAGCTGCCCGTTGTTGGTTTCAGTGGAAATGGGACGGCATTAAGTAGTAGTAATCCTTCAATGGATAATTATTTTGTATATTTAAATTATTTTATTTTGAGTAACAAATTATATGAATATAATTATCAATTATTAATATATTTTTTTTGGTGATAATTTGTGATTTTGACGATTGAACTCGAGCTCGGTGGAATGAAGACATTTATTTAACGATTTTTGTAGTATTATTTAGTCTGTATTTTGAAATTATATCTTTAATTTTGGAATTGTATTTTGTATGTTTTGGATGTTTTATTTTAGTATATTAAAATTTGTAATATTATATAATTTTTAGGTACAAATTTTTATTTTTTTAAATAGATTTAATTTTTTGGTTTTTTTGGTTAACCAAACCGACAAATCCTTCAAACTTTAGTTTTCAGTTATTTCAGTTCAATTTGGTTACTGAACAAAACCAACCGTTGCATAGGGTTATTATTAACTCTTCTATTTGATGTTCAATAAGAGTATATTTTGTTATGTACCTATCTTAATTTGATATTAAGACTAAGTCATTTTTGATTTATGACTTAAAGGCCATGCCTCTTATATTTTGGTACCAATGGTACCTTCTGATCTATTACCCGTTACCCATATTTAGAGAAAAATACAAGGCCACTTAATAATATTTTTTATTCATTTCTATTATGACCTATTATTACTCTATTCAGGTTTTAATTATGTTAGTAAAGATTCAGGTGGCTATCTTGCTTTAGGTTATACTCTAGTTGACTATTGAATTATGTATTTAAGTAGTTAATGTCTCTTAAGTTAATTCGTAAATTAAATAATATGCTTTCCTTAAATATTATATTATATACCATCAGGTGTAGTTTTAGCTCGTACAAAGTTTTATGCTTAGCACGTTAGCTTTTTATTTGTGCAAGTGTTAAACTTTTTTGAAGTTGGGGCAAAAGTCGGGACAACTACCATCTCCCAACTTAGAAAATAGGATATGAAAATTTAAATTGTTTCATTCATGAACCCAATAGGCATATTTTCTAAAGATCTATTAAAAGTATGTCAATAAAATAATTTTAGATATTATGATAACTTTATGTCAATCAATTTGGTTCTAGACACCCTTGTTTCCTTCTAGAGGGTACTAGGGTGTGACATAGTTAACATAAGTGTGGTTCTAAATAACCACATGATAACCTCTATATGAATAAGGTTAATAGTTGAACACCCATATATTCTCCTAGGGGCTATTAGGGTGTTACACAAAGTCCAGGCATTCTTAAATTTGAACCGTTTAGATTTACATATATAATAGTCAAGAAAGGGATTGAGAAGAATGGGATTATGATCATAAGAGGATTGATCAATATTACTAACCAAATAATAAGGTAATCTTGAAACCTAATCCGCAATAGCTAGAACTCGATCAAGTTTCCCATCTATGAACCCATCCTCATCGTTGCCTCCTTGCCATGTAAACCCATACCCTGTCACACCTAAATCCACCAAATTAGCATCATGCACTGCATTTTTGAAGCCATTGATAAGACAAACAGGCTGAGTATTAGCCCCTTTTTTCTTTCACTGATCAATGATATCATTAAAATCTCCCAGCACGCACTATGGGAATGTGGACTTAGCAACATGAACACGAGGAGATTCCAAGCAACATTTCTGTGATTTATATTAGCTTCTCCATAAAACCCAGTTAATCTCCATTTATTAGTATTATGTATATGGACCTCCATATTAATATGGTTTTTAGAAAACCCAATAAGCCTGAGCTTATGTTTATTTCTCCATAAAAGGGCCAATCCTCCATTTTGACTGACAACATCCATACAGAAACAACCTTCATACCCAAAAGCAGTCTAATTTTCTCAAGCTTTTCCCTATTGCATAAGGTTTCAATAAGAAAAATGAAATTGGACTTTTCAGACCTAACTAGATCTTTTGAAACTCGAATTGCCAATGGGTTAACTATCCCACGACAATTCCAACTTAGGCAACTCATAATGACAGGCAGGCTTGGCCTCCAATGCTTGCCTTTTCCAAAATTTTTTGGTTCATTTTGAGCATAACATTTGGGCTGGATCCAAGCCCAACTCTTTTAGGGTTATAATTGCCACCCTCTTCTTTCCAGTACCATTTTAAGTCAATCACAATAACTTCATCTTTATTCCCCACTTCATTAAGATCATACCTACTCCCCTCTATTATGCTATCCACAATTTCTTTCCCTTGTGCGCTACCCTCCGAATTCACCCCTTTTTCTGCCATAACATAAGCTTCCCTTATAACGTTATCACATCCATCTTGTGTGCCTTGATTTTTGTACTTTCCAAATCTATCAGCATCAATTGCCATTGTAACACCCTTATCCCTCCTTAAACTGTACCGGCCTACCGAAGATTGAAAAAATTTTTTTTTTCTTAACTTCTATACCTAAAAACCTTATCAACATTTACTTAATCAAAAACTTTGCCGTTGTAACACCCTTATCAACCAATGGCTTCACTTAAGCCTTTCTTCTTTTTGTACTTTGACTGCTTCATGGGTGGAGTTTCCCTCAACCATTGGTTGCTAAATGATGCTATTTGTCTCTTGTTTGTTGCTAATGGATTCATCAAATTGCCGATTCAATACTTGAGCAAACTTATGGTACAATTCCGGGCAATAACAGTCATTGTGTCCCAGCATAGCACATAAAAAACAAATAGTTTGTAAATGTTCATACTTGAACTCAACAATTACCCATACCCCTCTTGCCTTTTTAATCTTCATCTCATGTCTAACTGGTTTATTAACATCTATGGCTACTCATATACATATGTAATTATGCCACATTCCTAATAAATATTTTGGGTATGCACTGATGAATCTTCTAATAAAATTACCAATACTCTCAACCACCTCAACAGACACAAAGCTAGTAGGAAGTTTGTGGACTTGCACCTAAATGCTGCCCCGATTGAAAGGAATGTTTTTAGGTTGTTCATTGGCTTGGATACGATTAACCAGTAAAAGCTGATTGTCAAATGTCCATCAACTCATGAAAGAACTAAAATATAAATGGATTAGGGTTCAAATCTTTGATAAACACCCCCGTACCTGGTCTCTATAAAGCAGTAAGAGTTTGTTTCATGGCGTGGATATTAATGATCTTTTTTATCAGAAAGCGACCCACAAGACTCCATCTTAAGTTGACTGCATGATCATCCACTTCATCATCTTCAATGATATTGCCATCATTTTTCTCATCATTGATAGTTAGATGTGCGTATTGCGCATTGATAGCACTAATATTCTCTTGGTTGTTACTCATAGTAGAAGAAGGATCTGAAAAGACTAGAAAAAAGGTTAAAACTTGCTAAAGAGCAAGACAAAAACTCGTCATAGAGACAAACTTGTGTTTCCTTCTAAATCACTGTTATTAATTTATAAAAAATCTCAAAAATCTCTTATTTTTAAAAAATGTAAAAGATACCTTTTTAAGATAACATTAGCTGTACTATTAAAAAATCAAATTAAAATACCATTTTATATTAATTGAGACATTTGTGGGAGGCGTTAATAGCAATAGAGACTCAAATGGAGGAACTAAGTGGTGGCGAGTCATCGCAATCAGATTTTCAAAGAGAATGCATAGAACTATGAAGCAATAGAAAAGCTTAAAGTTAAATCTTTTTTAATTAATTAATTATATATTTTAAATTATATATTATATATTTAAATCATAAATTTTAATTTAAAATTTGAATTACAGAAGTATATAATTAACAATTATGTAAATATGTAATATATTTTTTAAGAAAAAATATAATAATTGTATTAATATATGATATTACATAAGAAAATTTGATAATTTAGATTGTTTACAACTGGACTGACATTTGACTCTTAATTTCTGTATCAGTTCATAGTTGGATAATACTCGGTTTTATTTTTATTTCTTTCAAAGTTCGGATATGATAGCATATTGTGTCTTGCCTCTAGAAATAAGAGATTAAAATTTATTTTTCTTCTAATAAGATGTTAGCTTGATTTGACTCGTTGTAATAAAAGTTTCATTTACTTCTAATCAATATTGAAGATTTATTTTTTCTTTTATTCAAATTATATACAAATAAAACCTTGCATGACCATTCTTGAATACAATATAATAATATATAAAAAGTTGAGACTGAGGTCTAGGGCCCAATAAGTTCACCAAAATGACATCTGAGAGCTTGGGAAGGGATTCGTTTCACACTTCATGTCAAGTGTTTTTGGTTTGTTATGTAATTAAACGACAGATCCCTTCACGGTTTATGTTCACACCAATTTTTTTCTTTTTTCTTTCTGTGATAACATTCACACCAATTTCCTAACTGCGTACACTAATTTGGAATTAAAGATCAACCAACATGAGTCATGCCATTATGATTCTAATTCTCCATAAATTTATTTATTCAATCATATATACTTACTGAATTCTACATAATTATTTCTTTCGTGAAAATACAATTAACAAGAATCTCATAATCTGAACCTTGAAATTTGTAAATAACATAAAAAGACTGTTACAAATTTAATTTAAAATTGAATCGGTTAAACACAATCTTTTTTCGCTGAGTTCAAGATTACAAATTAAATATTTAGTTCAGAACATTTTGTCTATTTTATGAATTTCGAATAGATAAAGGAAAAATTAGAAAATACATTTTTTTCCTAGCTGAATACTTCGTTATCCCCTTAACAACGATAATCTAACAATTCAACACAGCAAGGTAATAGATCGATCTTTTTTGCTCTTTATTTTTTCTTTATTTTAAACGCATGTGATGTTTTTGTAATGGAGAAAAAAGGGAAATATTTAATTTCATGGAAGTCAATAATGGCATGAAACATCCAGCATTCTTATTTAGTCATTGACTGGTGGAGATTTTCTTCAATTTGAGTATATTAACACACATAATGCAAGGGCTATCCACAAGTCAAAAGCACAACCTATTATTTCAGTAATCAAAAATATCATTACCAACAATGGCAGATGCCCTAGAATCCGAAAGCAGCAAGCTGGAAGGCAAAATCCCAGAAGAGATTTTGATAGCTCGAATCACATAAATACATAATAAAGTATCAAAGCTTGAAAGTTTAAGGCCATCAAAGCAACTGAATAGCCTTCTTTCAGAACTTGTCAAGTTATGTATTTTACCTTCTTCCATGTTGAAGACTGATTCAAACCTCAGTGACCTAGTCTTTAGGAAGTAGTTAGTTTGTTTTCTGAAGTCCTATTCTCAAGCATAAAATAAAGGCTGTAATCATGCAGTTAGTTGTTTTTGAATTTCTTTATATAAATGTCTTTGTATTCGTTTATGACTCAAGCGAGTGCAGATTAATAAAGAGCCATCTTTCTTCAGCTTACAATCCTTTCTTCTCCTAATTGAGTGTGTGAGTATTGTGTGTTGGTTGTTTCTTATTAAACCAATAATTCCAACATTGTGGTATCAGAGCCATCATGAACACTAATGGAGCAAGCCAACAACAGTCCATGATACCGATTTTCAAAGGAGAAAACTATGAGTTCTGGAGCATTAAAATGAAAACTCTTTTCAGATCACAAGAGTTATGGGAGATCGTAGAAGATGGCATCCCTGACACTCCAGATGCAGATCGAATGAGGGAACTCAAGAAGAAAGATGCCAAGGCTCTGTTCTTCATCCAGCAAGGGCTGCATGACACGGTTTTTAGCAGGGTTGCAGCTGCTCAAACAGCCCAAGAAGCATGGGAAGGTCTGCAAAATGAATACCAAGGCACAAGCAAAGTTAGAGTAGTCAAATTGCAAACCTTAAGAAGAAACTTCGAAACACTATTAATGGCTCATGATGAAATAATACAAGACTATATGTCAAGAGCCATGATAGTTGTGAACCAAATGCGAACGCTTGGAGAAAAAATCTCGAATGAAACAGTTGTGTGTAAGCTTCTTCGAAGCATGCCACCCAGATTTGATCACATTGTTGCAGCCATTGAGGAATCAAAGGACCTATCTGTCCTGACAATTGATGCACTAATGGGGTCACTACTTGCTCATGAAGATAGAATAAATAGAAGTGGTGACAAAGGTGAAGAAAGAGCTTTCCAAGTCAGCTACAATGCTGGACAAGGAAGTCGTGGATCAGGCAGAGGAGTTGGAAGAAGTGGAAGCCGAGGAAGAGGAAGAGGGAGAGGAACCACAGAGACAAGAAGGTGTTATAATTGCAACAAAACTGGACATCTGGCAAGGGATTGCAGACTGCGAGTGAATCAAGCAGAATACGCTGAGCAAATGTAGGACGATGAAGAGCAAGAAAGTTACATGTTCATGACAACTACAGATGACACCCAACGAAAGAAATCCACTTGGTACATCGACAGTGGTTGCTCCAATCACATGACAGGTATAAGGAGCTTGTTCAAAGACTTAGATGAAGAGCAAAGAAGGATGATCAGTCTTGGCAATAATCACAAAATTCAAGTGGAAGGCAAGGGCACTATACAGATTCAGACCATTGGAGGCACGACCAAACTAATCCGCAATGTACTGTATGCACCTTAACTGGCGCATAACTTACTAAGTGTGGGTCAGTTGTTACAATCTGGATTTAGTGTTCAATTTGATATTGATACTTGTGTCGTCTATGACAAACATAGTAAGGAAGTAGTGGTGCGGGTACCTATGACACAGAACCTTATGTTCCCATTTGAGGTTACTGAAATAAAGGAAAGTAATCCAGCAACAAAAAACAGTGCAACATTATGGCACAGACGCTTTGGCCACCTGAACTATAGGAGTTTGAAGGAGCTATCAGACTCAAGCATGGTTCAGGGACTTCCTCGAATCAATAAAGTACAGGAGGAGTGTGAGGAATGCATCTATGCAAAGCAAAGTAGAAAGCTATTTCCCAAAGAAGGTGCGTGGAGAGCATCCGAACTCCTAGAGCTGGTACATAAGGACCTTTGTGGACCAATGAACACAACTTCACTCGGTGGAAGTAAGTATTTCATGCTGATCATCGATGATTTTAGTCGGATGTGCTGGGTCAGATGTCTTAAGCTTAAATCAGAAGCTTTTGAGACATTTAAAACATATAAAGCTCAAATTGAGAAGCAAAGTGGCAAAATGATCAAGGCAATAAGGTCGGACAGAGGTGGTGAGTTCCTATCAACAGAATTCAATCAGTTCTGTGAGAAAGAAGGGATTAGGAGAGAACTGACAGCCCCCTATACACCAGAACAGAACGGCGTTGTGGAGAGAAAGAACAGAACGGTGGTAGAAATGGCGAGAGGGCTGCTGAAAACCAGAAGAGTACCAAATTTCTGTTGGGCAGAACCTGTAACCGTGGCAGTGTATATATTAAATCTGTCACCTACAAAGTCATTACCTGGAAGCACACCATTCGAAGCTTGGCATGCACATAAACCATCTGTAGAGCATTTGAGAATTTTTGGATGCGTGGCATATGCATTTAAAAATTCTCACGAAAGAAGGAAACTTGATGAAAAATCAGAGAAGTGCATGCTCATCGGATACAGTGCTGAGAGCAAAGCCTATAGGCTATATAACCCAGCTACTAAGAGGATTTTCATTAGTAGGGATGTGAAGTTCAATGAAAATAAAGGATGGAACTGGGAAGAGAAGCAGGAACAACACGCACTCCAGCCTGAGGAGAAAGAATCAACACCTGGGTATCAGATAGAAAGCCCAACTCAAAGCCCAGAAGTTCTAAATGGCCCAGTTAACCATGATGAAGAGGAAAACACGGAAGAAACCTCAAGTAGGAAAACAAGGCTACTCAGTGATATATATGAGTCCTGCACCTTTGCGTTGTTCACTGCTGAACCTACAACATATGAAGAAGCATCAGGGCAAAAAGAATGGGAGGAGGCCATAAAAGAAGAAATAGATGCCATCGAAAGGAATCACACTTGGGAGTTAACAACCTTACCTCATGGGAAGCGTTCGATTGGGCTGAAGTGGATCTTCAAAACAAAACATCATGCAGATGGCACAATTCATAAACACAAGGCAAGGCTCGTAGCCAAGGGATACTCACAGATTCCAGGGATCGATGTAGGAGAAACCTTCTCTCCTGTAGCCAAACTTGAGACTATCAGATTGGTGCTGGCTGTAGCAGCTTACAAGGGATGGAAAGTGCACCAATTTGACGTGAAATCAACATTTCTTAATGGTGAGCTGAATGAGGAGGTGTATGTTACACAACCAGTTGGATATATTAAAGAAAACGAAGAAGAGAAGGTATACAGGCTGCATAAAGCGTTATATGGGCTGCAACAGGCGCCAAGAGCATGGTACCTGAAAATCCATGATTACTTCTCACAGTATGGATTTTCAAGAAGCAACAGTGAGCCAACGTTATATGTGAAGAAAGGAGCTGACATACTGATTGTGTGTTTATATGTAGATGACATGATATATTGCGGTTCCAATGATGCCACTGTACATAGGTTCAGAGAGGATATGAAGAGCAAATTCGAAATGACTGACTTGGGCCTTTTGCATTATTTTCTTGGAGTCAAAGTGCAGCAAAAGAAGGAAGGAATTTTCATCTCCCAAAAAACGTATGCTGAAAGTCTCTTAAAAAGAACTGGAATGCAGAAATGCAAACCAATCACTACGCCTATGAATGTGAATGAAAAGTTGTAGGCAGAAGATGGAACAGAGAAAATGAATGAGAAGATGTACAGAAGTGTGGTAGCTGGACTGATTTATCTGACATATACTCGACCAGATATTGCTTTCTCGGTTGGAGTAGTGTCTAGATTTATGCATAATCCCACCATGCATCACATGGGAACGGTAAAAAGGATTCTGAGATATATTGCAGGTACAGTTAATCTTGGAGTGCTATACAACCACGGGAATGAGTTGAAGTTAATGGGATACAGTGATAGCGACTGGGCAGGGTGTGTTAGTGACAGAAGAAGCACATCTGGTTACTGTTTCTCTTTTGGTTCAGGGGCAGTAACATGGAACTCAAAGAAACAAAATACAGTAGCATTATCAACATGTGAAGCAGAATATATAGCAGGGACTGGAGCAGCGTGTGAAGCAGTATGGTTAAGAAAAGTGTTGGCTGAGCTTGGACATGAACAAACTGAAGCAACAATAATCCAGTGTGACAGCATCTCTGCTATAGCACTTAGCAAGAATCCTATGTTTCACAGCAGGACCAAACACATCGAAATCAAACATCATTTTCTGAGAGAGTTAGTAACCAAGCAAGAAGTGAGGCTGGAGTATTGTGACACTAATGAACAAGTTGCTGACATTTTAAAAGCACTGCCCTATGGGAAGTTTGTATGTCTGAGAAAGAAGTTGGGTTTAACTGAGTTTGAATCAAGGGAGGATGTTGAAGACTGATTCAAACCTCAGTGACCTAGTCTTTAGGAAGTAGTTAGCTTGTTTTCTGAAGTCCTATTCTCAAGCATAAAATAAAGGCTGTAATCATGCAGTTAGTTGTTTTTGAATTTCTTTATATAAATGTCTTTGTATTCGTTTATGACTCAAGCGAGTGCAGATTAATAAAGAGCCATCTTTCTTCAGCTTACAATCCTTTCTTCTCCTAATTGAGTGTGTGAGTATTGTGTGTTGGTTGTTTCTTATTAAACCAATAATTCCAACATTCCATAGACATGAGCTCTTTATCCCCAGAGGCTCAACAAATGCGCGAAAGCCTTATGAATCTTAGTGGCAAAGCTGAAGCACTATTGGAACTCGAATTTGCAAATTTGTTGATCAAAATCCCTCAACCTTTAAACAACCTTAATCTTTTTCCATATTATGAGAACTACGTTAAATTAGCCCAAATTGAAGCTACAATCCTATCTGAAAATGGGGTGTTCCAGCCTAAGCAAATAGCATTTGTGGGATCAGGTCCAATGCCATTAACATCTCTAGGTCCATTATAATATATATATATATATATATATTACCGACAAAATTTTACTTTTTATTGACAAAAATGACCTTATAGATTATTTTTTTATTATTTTGTTGACAGAATGCATCCATCAGTAAAACACGTATAGGTAGCAATTTATTCACGAAAAGTTTCATCAGTAAACATTATCAATGGATTTTACCGATAAAATTATAAAAAAATTCCGTCGGATGTTTCGTCGCGTTGACCTTATATCGATGGAATATTGCATCGGTAAATTGTCAATAAATTTATTGAATAAATTGTTAATTTATTTTAGTATAAACAGCGACATATGCTTTTCGTGGTGATTTTTTCGGCAAATATATTTAGTATAAATATTACAATTATTAAAATAACAGTGATAGATTTTTCGTCGGTAATTTGTCGACAACATAAAATTTTTTTGTTTACTTTTTTCTAATTTCTTACAAAAATTATATATTTCCTATTTGCAAATCCCAAATTAAACGTAATAAATTCAATACAAAAAGTATAAAATTTAAATTGAAGATGTATATTATAATTCAAAATCAATATAAAAATTCTACCTCATGTGCAAGCAAATATCAATATAAGTATATATTGTGCATAATATTTTGCATTATTATAAAAAAAATTATCTAAAATTCTATTTGTATATCGATATGTGAAATATATACACTAAATACTCTTAGAAAATCTTGAAAGACAATGAAAATTTTAAATTACTGACCCTGTCCCAAGCATACAACCACCACGTTCATCGACCTTTAGTATAAGATTTGAAATCTATAAATAGTAGTACACCTTGGCATTGATTAACCATACTCCCAAGTACACAATGGCATTGTTTAATACAAAACAATTTAGGATTAACCATACTCCCAAGTACACAATGGCATTGTTTAATACAAAAAAATTTAGGATTAACCATACTCCCATCTAGTATTAGGATGATATCTTTCAAATAAGAAAACATTATGCTAATTGTGGTGGGAGAACAATCACAAACAGTTTAGAAATTGATCGAGCAAATCAACTTCAATGCAAAAGATTCTAAAACACCACACAACAAAACTCTGACCGAGGCTAAAGCATTTACATTGTTTTCACCTGTCATGTTATGAATTTTCAACTGGAGGATTAAAAAAGGTCATAAAATAGATGCCAATAGAAAATATCTTATACAAATAATATATTTATTTTTTTATGCTAGCTTAATATATTAATTGTTTAATGAGTTATTCTTTTATTTTACTTTAAAAAGTAATTAGAAATTATTTGTTTTTCTCATAAATCTATTGTTAGCAATGATTCATGATAAAAATATAGAAATGACTTAAATAATAATTTGTTTTTCTAAGAATTATAAATTTAGTATCTTAAATTGTGAAGGGGAAAGTAGCTAAAGCATAAATATAGAAACGGTGGTACTGGCCATTTTTAAATTCACCTCAATAAGAGGGATTGAATAACTGACAACTTATTGATCAAACTATTGATATACTGATGCAAAAGGTGGCAATCTAAATAGGCTTATGGACCAAGCAGCAGGTGGGCTTAGATGGTGGTTGGTATATTCTCGCAGGAAGAAGTTACAGCAAGCAGAGGCATTCCAGGAAACTGATTAGATATAGTTATGGCTTGACTAATTTTTTAGGAAAGAAGGGAAGATTTAGTTATGCCTAGCTATTCTGAAATTTGTAACGGTTTTTGCTTTTTTTCCTTTTTGTTTTTTTTTTTCTAGGGGCTACTTTATATTCAAGGATAGGGGAAAAGGGGGACATTCTTCTTGTTTATGCAAAACAATTGCTCAATAGCAGGGCTCCATTGTTTTAGAAAGGGAAGCTAGCTTCCTAGGAATTGCAATGCTGAATTACAGTCATTTATCAATTAAATCCATTTTTCTTTTCATTTGATTTACTGCTTTACTTGTTCATTTGATTATCTTGATTTTGGTTCTCTATCAATTGGCATCGTCTGTGGGAAGACCTTCAACTCTCCAAAAACAAACAAAATGGATGCACCACACAAAACTTGCTTGCAGACCATGGCCGATCTACAGAAAAGAGTCGAAGCTCACGAAGAAGCCATAAAAATAATCCAACGAACACTTGCTAACCTCTAAAAATTTGTAGAAGAGAAGTTTCAATCTCTGAAAGCCAAAATAACTAGACACAAAGGAAAACAACCGGTAGATGGTGAAGTAGACAACCAGCAAGCAAACAACAAAAAAGATACCAGTGATGAAATCCCACGACAGGATTTCATTCAATCCAAAATCGAATTCGGACAGCCCACCTTACCCCAACTCTATTCAAGTGTGAGACCCAAGTATTTTGGGGTTGGAACGCTAGCTCCACCCAAGGTAAAGATACCACAATTTAGCAGATTTGGATCACAAACCTGGATCTCCAAGGCTGAACTATACTTCAGCTTGAATCAGGCGCCGAAAGAGATAAAACTCGTAATTGCTCTGATGTGTGTTACAAAAGCTGCTATTTCATGGTTTTCTCAGGTATTGCGAGATAATCCCTACCTTACTTGGGAACAGTTTAAATAGAGACTAAATGATAGGTTTGATAATCGAAGAACCCACCATCCATATGAAAAGTTGCAAGCCTTATTCCAAATAGGTACCGTCGATGAATACATAGAGGAGTTCGAGGTGATCATTATGTACATCTCAAAAATGTCGGAGGCCTAATTTTTAAGGTGTTTCATGGATGGTTTGAAGGAAGGTATGGGAAGATGGGTTAGGTACCTGAAACCCCAAAGCTATGAAGAGGCCATGGAGATTTCTAAGGATGTTGAGCTCACTTTCAGCCCCCTAGGAAGCAAATCAATGGCAAGAGAGAGAGGAGAAGTAGCATGGAATCGCCAAAAGATTACTTATGCATCTCATCTGGTATCTCATCTAAAAAAAACCCAGGGAAGTGGGACAACCCGATCCAAGAGGAAAAAGCCTAAGTTTTGGCCCAACTAACCCATAAGAAATGACTCCAAATAGTGTGTTTCAACCATCATACAAACACCACCACCAGCAGCAAACTCACAATAGAGGATCTGGCCATCTCTCGTTGAAGGAGTTGGAGGAGGGGAGAAGGCTGGGACTGTGCTATAAGCATACTCAACCCTATAGCCCCCAACACCAGTATAATTAAGGGGAGTTACGAGTTTCCTCCCTTAAGAATGCATTATACTTTGACATTGAAGAGCAAAAAGAAGCTTCGGTAGGTGCAGCAAATAAAAAAGAGGAGGACAATGAAGAAGGGGAGTGCAATTTCATTGAAGCCTATTTTAGGAAAGGGGTTGACACGAGTGGGCCAAGAACTCTAAAGCTTCAAAGGACTAGTCATGGCAAACCCATTGTCCTGCTTGTCAACTCGGGTGCCACACTTAATTCCATCTCGCGGATGTTGGAATGATTCTTGAATCTCTCTATCCAATCTATTCCATCTGTGACATTAAATTAGAGGGTTGGTGGGTTTCTATCCATGAAAGGTACATGGATGTTGAAGTGTAGTTAGGGACTATCACTTTTACAATTGTGTGCATTGGTATTTTATTTGGGTCTATTGGATGTCGTATTGGGTATTAAATGGCTTAAAATTATATGTCACTACTTCAAATGGGCACTACCATATAGCCCTCAGCACGAATGCCATGGCATAAAGCTTCGAGTCTCCATCTCAAAGAGTGAGCTCTTCATGGATATAGGTCAAGTAAAAATAACGAAGGCTAGTGCTTTAGTCAAAACTAAGGGAAAACTATAGTGGACATAAACTTGATTCCGTTGGGAGAGAAGTTTAATAATACCACTACAGTGCTTAAATGTGAGAGATTTTGGCATCAGAAGGTGCCTCTAAATAAAAATTTTTTTGGTGATTATGAAACAATATCCATCTGTTATCCCGGGATTCCTTTTTCACCACCATACTCAAATTACATGGGAAGTGATCCTAGTGGGAGTGATGGAAATCTTTCCATCACTGCAAATTTTATAAGTAAGAGTGAGAAGATGAATCTTAGAACTATTGCCAACATTGCTTTATCAACACCTATTGCCTTGCTAGTTTTCATTGGGGCAGTCTTCATTTTCATAAGATGGAAAAAGTTTGGGAGACCATCAAGTGTTGTTCGTCCTACAATTATGTCATCTATAAACAAAAAATTTGGCATCGATTTGTTCTTGTCTAGTAGTATTGCAAGTTCAACATCTATGTCCCTCACATCAACCATGGCTACTTGTATGCTTTCTGTCAAGACATTCCCATATCCTGAGCTTCAGAAGGCAATAGAGAAGTTCGGTTCAAAAAGGATTTTGGGTGAAAGGAGATTTGGACGTGTTTATTATAGGATTCTAGAGGAATGGAAAATACTGGAGAAGAACCTACCAGATACGATATCAATTCGAGTTTATGAAACAAGAATGAAACTTTTGAGGGTTGTCGTCACAAAACCTGCTAGTGGGCTACGATTAAATCAAAATTTGTATGAATGTGGGAAAGTATGCCTTAGCCTTTTAGGGACCTGGAGTGGTAAACAAAATAAGAAGTGGATACTAGGTACATCAACCATGCTTCAAGTTTTGGTTTCTATTCAAGCTCTCATTCTCAATGCAAAACCCTTCTTTAATGAGCTGGGATACAAGTCATCTTATGTTGGTGTGAAGAGAGATAGAAAATCCAAGAAATACAATGAGGATGCTTTTATCTTACCATTGAAGACAATGATCTACACATTTTGAAGGCCATCGAAGCATTTTGAAGACTTTGTAATTGGTCATTTTCACATCCGAGTTCATGATATTCTGATAGCATGTCAAGCTTATGTCAATGGTGCTACAGTGAGTTCTGTTGCAGTTACAAATGGAGTGGCTACCATTGATGAAGCTGAAAAGGGCCCCTCTCTAGAAAAATTCATTGTGATGAGTTAGAACCCTTAGCTAAGTCTTGAGGACAATACTTATTTCAAGACGACGGCAATGATGCAGAAGGTGGCAATCCAGATAGGCTTATAGACCAAGCAACAAGTGGGCCTAGAAGGTGGCTGGTCTTTCTCGCAAGAAGAAGTTATAGCAAGTAGGGTGTCACTCCAGGAAACTGATTTAATATAGTTGTGGCTTGACTAATTTGTTAGGAAAGGAAGAAAGATTTAGTTATGCCTAGTTGTTCTAAAATTTGTAATGGTTTTTGCTTTTTTCCTTTTTGTTTTTTTTCTGGGGCCTGCTTTATATTTGGGGATAGGGGAAAAAGGGGACATTCTTTTTGTTTATGCAAAATGACTGCTCAATAGCAGGCTCTATTGTTTTGGAGAGGAAAGCTAGCTTCCTGGGAATTATAATGCTTAATTACAGTCATTTATAAATTAAATCCATTTTTCTTTTCATTTGATTTACTGTTTTACTTGTTCATTTGATTATCTTGATTTTGGTTCTCTATCACATACCTTGAAATAGAGCAAAAACCACTTCAATGATATTGTCCCAGAAGATTACCAAATTAAGTTAAGATTACCAAAGATCTTCACTTGAAAAGTAGACCAACCAAAGGAAATTATGCATTTGTTTCTTATTTTTCTACTTTTTTACTCAAACATTATGCAACATTGATTTCTTTTGTTGGTTTATTTGAATGGAAATTATTGTCTTATGATACATCCTTTGTTTTTTCTTATTAACATCAAATCTTAGTTATATAAAACACTAAAATAATATTGGTTAAGCAATATATACATATTTCACATGTATAGCAACATATATCTAACTGAATTTCAATGTCATTTTGACTATTGGGTTTCCATATAAATTATTTATTTTATGCAAGTTAAGGTATCAAAATAATCAATTCAAGCTTTTTTTTTCTTTAGCTGGTGGGCCAAGAAATTAAACAAGAAAAGCCAACCAAATCCTCAAACAAATTTAGTGCATCGAAAGCAAGAAATTACAGGTGTATGATGACAACCCATTTGACCAATTTTAGTAATGTCAACCCATATACAACTAATTAATGGGGTAGATTAATGTTATACGAGTAACTTAATTTTTGTAATGGATAAATATAATACATATATAACATTTGCTCGACTTCTTTATTTGTCAAATACAATGTTTTATAAATCCAAAGTTAACAATACTCATGAATAGACAATCATTTTGCATGATCAAGAGGCATTAATTCTAGTTATGAAATAAATAAATGAATAAGAGTAAGAAGTAGGTTCCACTTTGAGAAGGATTTTAATTTATGCCAACTCCCTTGAATTAATGGATTGGCCTAGTCAATAAAATGCCAGAGGACATGGAAGATCCCCACTCTTTGATACGTATACTTATACAAAAATTGAAGAGGAAATTTTCAATACTTTAGAATTAAAAAACTAAGGGAGTTGATCGAACTATTAACATACGTTGAAATAGAGCAAAAACCACTTTAATGATATTATCCCAGTAGCTAGACTTAATTTGAAAAACTTGGAGTTTTCTTCTTGCTGAAAATAACACTAGTATAATTTTCAACATCTCTGCATCTTTATACTATAAAATCAATAGCATAGATATCGGTTTCAGTAACTCAATTCCACCTAATGTAAATCTTTATTTTGTAAATTTGAAACTAGAAGTAAATAAAAGCATACACACCAGTAGTAAACCCAAAATATATAGTGTTTAACTGTTTAAATTCATGACGATAGCAATCAAAAGAAGAACTAAGGAATTTGCAAAGAGTCAAAATAGGTCAATTAAAAGTTTAAAAAAAAACTAATTGTGGAACTACTATTTAAAGAAAGAAAGACTTTAATGTTTTATGAGCACACTGAAAGAACTACAAATTAAGATTCTCAAAAATTTATCTTGGATAAGCTAATTATGAAATTAGAAGGAAATACAAGGAAGCTAAATGGGAAAAAAATAGCATATTCTCAATTTTGTTCTCCTAGTTTCTAATTGCATTTGATCAAAGCAACATATCAAGCTTTCATGGCTATTACATACTTTTAATAGTTTTCTATGTATAAACAATGAATACAAATTCAACTTGAGAAAACTTGTTCTTGATTATCATCTAATTCTAAGATATGAAAGTTCGGGGTTTGCATATAATTAAACACATTAATAGGCTTCAAGTAAACACTTCAACTAGCAGAATTGGAGTTAGTTACAAAATCAAGCATAACAACAAATAACAAAAAACAAAACATCAAGATTTAGAACACTTAAAATAGAAGAGGAATTGATACTGAATAGTGAAAAAATTCCACCAACTTACAACTTTCAGTATCTTCAGCACAGCCAAAAATTCTAGCAATCCAAGTGTCGAGCCTTAAAATTTTTAGGCAAAGGCTGCCCAGATTCGTTGCACTTGTGAATAGCCAACTGCCACCAAATATTTAAAAATTAAGGACATTAGATTCACAAATTTTGGGCCCAAATTTAAAATGCTAAACAAAATCACTACAAGAAAATGTGAAAATAGCAACGAAATTCAATTTTCGTTGCTATTTAGCAATGGAAAATATTTTCCATTGCTAAAATTGGTTAAACTTTGCAAATTTAGAAACGAAAAAATATTTGATAGTCTTCCGTCGCTAATAGTGGAGGGAATTTTAAGTGCCAAAATTTAGCAACATAAATTAGCAACAGAATCCATATACTGTTGCTAAAATAGGAGCCAACAGATAGCAGAAAAATTTTGGAACAAAAAATAGCAACGGAATATGACTTCCGTTGCTAAATTAGCAACAAAAAAGATTTCGGTTGCAATTTTAGCAACGAAAAATAAATTTCATTGGTATTTGTGATCACATGGAGATGAAAAAAATTTTGGTCCAAAAATAGCAATGAAATTAGTTATTCGTTGCTAAAATTGCAACGAAAAATCTATTCAATTGCAATTTTAGCAATGGAATTAAATTTCGTTGGTATTTTTTGTCCTAATGGAGAAAAATTTTGTGTCTAAAAATAGCAACGGAATTGGTTATCCGTTGCTAAAATTGCAATGAAAAACTATTTAGTTGCAATTTTAGCAACGAAATTTATATTCCGTTGGTATTTTTGGTTATAAGGAGCCAAAAAATTTGGGTCCAAAAATAGCAACGGAATTTGCATTCCATTCCTATTTTTTCTTGCCCTAAGTATAAATAGTTCCTTCCCACTTTTGTCTCACCTCCTTGCTTCCCTATCTCTCTCTATTCCTTACCCTACTTCCCTATCTTTGTCTCTATTCCTTTCCCTGCCTTCGCCCTTTATTCCTCTCCCTATCTCTCTCTCTATTTCTATATGGTAAAATCAATCCCAAAGAGAGACAATAGTAAGTAACAACTTATCTCGCTAGTAGTCCTCGTTCGCAGACTGACTCCAATGACGATCTCTTCCTACCTTTTATTTTTTCTTCTTTTTAATTATGGTGAAATGTGTGTATCTAAATTTTAATTTATCTTAGTGAGTTGATTCAAATGCAAGAATGGCCAGAACTCTAAGAAGATTTTTGGTGCTGCTTTTCACAGTATTGTCTTTTTCAGCAGTTGCTGCTTTGATCTTTCAACCAATCTCTGATTCTCACCGATCTGTGGCTTTGGAGCTCTTTGCGACGGTCGATGGGTCCTTTTAGAGGTTCTTAATGCTAATTTGAATCCTTTTGCTCATTTATGGATTGTCCTTTCCTTATTTGGATGATAAAGAAGGAAAAAAAATGATTACTATATTACAATTTGAATATCAGCAAATGTCATATTGTGGTTTTTCTTTAATTTTTATCTGTGGCAATCATTTTACATGTTTAAGATTTGGAGATTTTGTACATGTTCATTTCTATCATTTTCTTATGGCTGAAGTCTTTTTAAAAAAAAAAAAAAGAAATATGCTTGTAAGTGATCTTAGTTTTAATTGTGTGATTGGAATGATATTGACGATAGTACCCAACTGTCAAATTCTTGTGGTACCAATTTCTGAACTTTTTTGTGGGGTGGGTGGGTAGTGAAATTCTTGCTGTGGGTCTTGGACGGACCCAATTATGGCTGCCAAAACTAATTTGCAGATTTTACCTTCACAAGCATGTTATAAGTGATGTTAAAATTCTCATTTCAACAAACATACTCTAAAATATAAAAATCATAATAGGGTAGGTCCCTGAATTGATGATGGACCTGAACTTGCCTATAAATTCCTGTGGTCATTATATTAATTATATTCATCCAACATGCAAAAGTTATCATTGTTGTATCTTCTTGCTTAACTTATTTTATTGTTGATTTACAAATTATTGGCAGGCATTGAGGCAGAGTGATGGAAGATGGAGCTACAGTAATAATAATCCTAAGTTTAGTACTTTTGCTGTAGGTAATGAATCATTCATTGTTTTATCAATAATAATATCATTGTACAAATACGCCTTCATTTCTTTACTAGTCACTATGTTATTCTTGTTTTCTAATTCCTTTCTAAACTGCATAATTTCTTTGGTTTTATCTATCCATCCCACCATCTTCTTTGATTTTGAGTGCTTTTAATTTGTCCACATCCTATTGTTGAGAGTTTGCCACTAGAAAAAAATGTTGCTGCTACATAGATCATTCAATGCTCAAATCTTTAGTGAAGTATAGATGTCATATTTTGGCTTAGCTGTTTATGATCCTTTTTCAGGTTTAGCACTTGAAGCTCTTGCTGGGGTGATCTCACTATCATCGTCTAAGATTGATCAATCACTGGTAATTGGTGTTATGTTCTAGCTTCGATTATGCAGCTCTTTGCACCTTTTTTATGAGTCAAAAATGACTCTTGTTGCTTGTTTTTTGAGGATTAAGCCAATTTTGGTTATTTTGCTTAGTGGAGTCTAGAGTTGTTGCCTTTCAAGTGACTTAATGATAGTATTTCTTACTGTAAATTCTCTGTTGTTATATGGACTTGCTTTAGTGAGCCATAATTTTCCACTGAAGGTTAATCGATGGGGTATATTATTTTTTAAGCTATAATATTTTAAAGTCCATTCATGGCCTTCTCTTCCTTAAATGGGATTATTTTCCATCTTGTCTTTGATTTGGGACCAACACTATGTTTAATTTTTGTGCTTGGCTATTATGGCATCTGTCCCTTTGTTAATCTATACAGGTAGATGTACCTTCATTGGCAACTTGCTTATTGTTTCTTTTTTTCATCTGCAAATGCTATGCTTTAGTTTTTTTTGTTGCGCTTATTGTTTTTTGTTTCATCTGCAAATGTTGTGGTTTAGGGTTTTTTTTTTTGCTTTGTTATACTTGTCCCTACTATTCCCTATGGTGCCTACAATAATGAATTTACTTAACAGTTCCTTACTTCTGGCAGATTGGTACAACTAAAAATGATATATTGAAGCTTTTTTACAGCATTGAATATATCTAGAAATTTTCTTGAAATTTCAAACATTTTGAATTTACAATACAAGATATTAGAGGTTTTTATCACTTATCAGTGCCACTTATACATATAATATATCTAGAAATTACATATATATTATCTAGAATTACATTTAATATATCTAAAAATGTTTATTAGGCTTCTTGTGGATAGTGCAATGAATATTTTTCAGCTAATTTCTTCGATAATTTATTTATAGGACTTATTTTAAGACGGTTAATAGGATTTTTCTCTTATTCATGGATAAAACAGTAAATTAGCAATGGGTGTTTATGTCAGGGTGTTTGTTTGGGGTTTTCTGAAATACCTTGTGGCTCAAAATAACGCAATGGCCTTCTTGTTCACACCTCCACCAATTTTATGGTCAATTTTCTTAAAATTTCAAAAACTTTGAATTTATGATACAATATATTTAGATAAAACAGCAAATTAACAAAGGGTGTTTATGTGTGGCTTTTTTGCTTGGGGTTTTCTGAAATACCTTATGGCACAAAATATCACCATTCTATCTCGCTTAGACTTTATTCGCATTTTCTGTTTTATACTAGCTGAAAGACACAATCCTAAGTTTTCATGGAAGGCTAGGAAACTTAATTTGGTTGAAATCTATTTTTTATGTTATTGTTTAGCATACTTACTTAGTTGTTTCTCATCATAGATGATGGGGCATTTTACTTCGATGAGAAACTGGTCAATGCTCATGAACATCAATGTCCTTTTTCCACTACATCATCTGTTGTTAGAGGATTGACAACTTTTGCAGCTGTAACCTCAGGAAGTTTGAATGTTAGTTAAGATTATCCATTTTGGTTGTTATTTTTCTGGTAATTTCTTCTAAACATGCTTTAATTTTTTTTCTTTGGGTTTTCAGCTTCAAAATGACATGATAGTGGGTTTGGCAAAGTTTTTCTTAAGCATTAGGGTTCCTGGTGATGCTAAAGACCTATTCATCCAAGTACACTCGTTGGCTCTCCTGGAGAATAATAGGCAAGTGTTGTTTTGTTATATATTTTGGTGTGGTTCCTTACATGTATGTGGGCATGTCTTATAAAACTATCTTGATAGCTTTACGCTTGATGGAGGGACCTCCAGAATACAGGGCATGACCGGTTTCATTACGCTTGGTGCTCCCAAAGTTTGCTATTTCACTCAAGTGTCCATTTCTAACAAAACTTGCTTATGACTTATTCTCTTCTTTCAAATTATGATGCAAAACTTTTGCTTCCTGGTGCAAGGTTTCCATTCCTTTGATTTTGTTACTTCCAGCAACTGTGCTTTCGTTGACTAATAAGGACATGCTTAAGGTTTATTCTGACTAATGTGATAAAACATTTTACGTGTTGACCTTTTAAGTTCAATCATTTTCACAAAATAATTATTGTTTTCCTCTTTATCTGGTTTCTTCTGATAAATGTAAGCTCAAAAACCTTTTAAATACTGACTTGAATGACTGAACTTTCTAGTCGTATCCTTGATAATATTTTAATTAATTATCCTGCTCTATAATGTATTAATGTATAGTACTCTATATATTTTCCAGGTTAAAGTGAATATTGTGCTTGGCTCAAAAGCACCTCCTTTGACAGTGAATCTTGCTCAGGCTTTTTCGTTCTAGTGCAAAGGATAAATCCATACTTGAGAAGCAGGTGTAACAGAGATTCAATTGGCCAATTGTTGGGTTTATGTCTATTTTAATTCTTTTATCTTCCTTCCACTTCCCCTTTGTGTTCACCTCTGACTGGCATTTTTAGCTACCTTCAACAAAGTTAATTTCTTCAATTTTATGATTTAGGAACTTAAGTATGACCTTGAAAGGGCTGTCTATTTCTTGGATGCTTTACCAAAAAGTGTTGATGTTGGAAGTTATATTTTTGTTTTTAGGGTATTCTTCTTCGCTTGTGATGCATCTAATATTGTTTTTATCAGTCTCCCCATCCATAATATGTACAATTCAATTCTTATAGACCGTGTTTCATGTTCCTGAGCATAAAAAAGTTTATACCATGGAGAGCTGAACTCAAGTTCCGATATTTGTCACTAGAGTTATCAAAGTTGACAATATTGAAGTTGAAGTGCTTGATAGTGATCATGGGATTGTGGAAGTCCAAAAGAAGTATATTTATATTCCTTTGAATGTTTTAAGACGCTTTATGCCCAATATAAATTATCTTAAATGCTCATTATTATTTCATTTGAAGACGTGTTTTTTATTAGATATGTTTTTGTGAATGTAACTGTATAACATGTTTTGGATCTGATTGTATGCTTTGGATATTTGTAGGCTAGATTTAGCTAGAGAAAGACTAGTATCATTATCCGCAAACCACCTCTAAAAGTTGCACCTCTCTTTTCAGTTGACGACTCCTCTTGGCCATGCCTTCAAGCCACATCAGGTTTGCTGCTATTAGTGTCTTCATCTTTTGTTGCAATTTTTAGTGGAATTAGTGGTTGAGAATTTCTTGGCTTGCAAGCGATTCTTAAGTTGACACATGAGATGAAGGTTGAGCATGTCTTTTTGATGGGGAACTCTGGAATGAAGTTTGAGATAATTCTAGTTAAGTTTCTTCACCTTATGCTTTTAAATTTTATTTTGCCCTCCTTTTTCTCTCTTACCTTTTCTTAAGTTTTTCATATGCAGCCTACTTGCATTTCAATTCCATTGGTAAAGTAATGAATATAAGATGCATTGCTCATTAATGCCTAATCTATCTTGCGGTTCATTTTAGATAGATTTGTAGTCTCAAGGTGATGATAAACTGCTGCCATGGAAATTTTATATTGTGGAGTTCTTGGCTATATATACAACAACTTATGTGATATAATTCCAAAGTTAAAGTTGCTCATGTCTAGATGTCTTAGGGTATAGGATGAAAATGCTTCTCTAATTGCAGTTTAGGTTGAAGTTTTGCCATTCAAACATTTAACAAACTTGAAATTATTTTGAATTAATATATCAAAATTAACTATCATGTTACATACATAGGTTATTATTGATTGTAGTGGAGAAATTGGGATGGATAGAAACCCTAACATAGCATTCATGAATAAGAAATCTGCTCTTCTGCAGATTGTGGAGCAAGATCCTATTCCAAAGACCCTTATTTTTGTAATAAGGTATGGAGGACTTGATGATTTTTTTTTAAATAATATGATAAGGTTAATGCATATAACTATAATATTTACCTTTAAATATATAGATTGAGACATGCTGAAAAGTAGAGAATGCATTAAAACATTTTGATAGAAAAGGAACTAGCATTCAAGTTCTAGCATTTCATTCTGCTCTAGCATAAGAAACAAGGGTTGCTAACATGAAGAAGTTTATGGAATCTCGACCAGAAGATTACTATTTAATTTTAGTTTGCACTGATAGGTATTATCCTTTATCTGCATTTATTTTATTTATCCTAGCCAGCATATCCTTTCCCATATAGCCTAGTTTGCTAGATCATTATTACTTTATATCTTTTTTTTCTTCTATCAACTACCCTCTCCTGTTGTGAATTCATGATAAAGCTACATTTCCAAGTGATAGGAGAAGCGCCATTGTATTCAAATTCACAAATGTCTAAACAATCGTTGTTATGTGACATATAGTTGGAAATTGATGTAGATTTTTGTAAATAATGAAAATTTTGTGACTGATGCAAGGCATTGTGAAAGTCTATATTTAGATGTTTAGGAAAATGTATGAGTTGAAGGGTTATTTTAGCAAATATGAAGTGGCAATTAAAGGAATAGAATCAACCAGAAACATGCAGGCTCAAGTTATATATATTCCCCTTCTTTCCTTTGATATTTTGTTGCATCCTCTACCATTTTGTATATATAATGCACACATTTTGTTTTGTTTAATTAAGATTTATGTTGCAACTCATCAATTCATCAATTCATTGTAATTATTGTTATTATTAAATTCAAAATTAATTAATTAATTACCTGTTCTTTGCTTGCTTACTTGTTTTTATCTTTCAATTCTTTTGTATTATATTTTCACATTTTAATTGAATTTATTCAATTATTATTCAAATATTTAGTGACGGAATAGTGACGATAATTTCGTTGTAATTATTTAATAATACTAGCTGAATTTAGCAACGGAACTTCAATTTAGTTGCTAGAAATAGCAACGGAAATTAATTTCGGTTGCTACAAATAGCAACGAAATTTATTTTCGGTTACTAAAAATAGCAACAGAAATTTTAATTCTGTTGGTAAAAATAGCAACAGAATTTAAAATCCGTTGCTAAAATAATTTTCGTTGCTAAAAATACCAACCATCAAATATGCAACCGAATGTTTCGTTGCTAATTTTTATTAGCAATGGAAATCCAACAAATTCGGTTGCTAATTTCCATTGCTATTTGCTAATTTTCTTGTAGTGAATTAATATATGTAATTTGAATCAAGCAAATAGTGCTCATTGGAAATCAGGTACCACATCTAAAAAGTAAATCAAATCCCTTAACTATCAAAATGTTAAAATTAAAGCTCAAGTCTTGAAACAAAAGCATTATGAAATGGGAGAGAGATTAAAACTTGAGGAACCTCGGTTGGCTGATGGAGCTCGCCAAGCTTAATATCCTAAATAGCTACTTATTCTTTTATAAGTTTCACTTATCTTGAGTGCCCACTTCTTTCTGCCATCTGATCTGAGCAAACCCAAGAATCGAACCCCGAAATAAAAAGCCTCTTTTCTGGGGTCATTGAGAAAATGCGTGAAAGTTCTAAACTTTGAGTTCAATGCTCGAAATAGCTATAAAAATTTGGCAAAAAATGAAAAAAAAAATTAAAGCATAGATGTTTTTACATTACAAGAAAGACAAAATTTGGCGATGATCTAATCTTGTGTAGTAACTAAGACATGTAATGAAATTAGAGGTCAACTTCAACAAATATTATAGTCTCGCAAAGTAGCACATATAGATTCACTACGTTTAAGGCTTTTAAAACTAAACCCAAGGATTGTGTATCATAGGGCGGTCCATTTGGAAAGAAGGAATAAGAAATTAAAGAGACACAGAGAGATAAAATACGAGACACGTAGAGAGAGAAAAAGCAACATTCAAAGGGAGGGATAGATAGGAAGGAAGGCAACCAGGTTGAAGGAAGGAGAGATGGCGGTGTTAGTGAATCATCGGTAGGGGTAACGGCGAGGAGTAAGGTTGAAGCAGCTTAGAGAAAAATACTGACTCCAGGGCTTTATTGAACGAGGGAGCACAAAAATTGGGATTTTTTACCCTAAATTATTTTATTAATATTAAATATAAAAATTTTAATAAAAGAATACCGATGGAATTACTTACGACAAAAAACCATAGCAAAAACTATAACTTCATCACCTTAAATTTCCATCACTATTTTCGTTGCTAAATAAGGTACAAAAATTTTCCTGCATTTTTTTAACGATGGAATAAAAAACCATTGCAACATCCATCGATAAATCTTCAAAGGTGCTTGCATTATTGATGGGAATTCCACGGCTACGATCATTTAATTACCAACGAACAAAATCGTCGCTAAATCTATCTCTAACAAATGGTGCCAACATTTTTTGTTAAATATACCAATGAATTATTAATTATGTTGGTAAAAATGTCATCATTTATCAAATACATTTTTTTTAACTATGCATTATCAATTTCATCGATAATCCATTGGTAAAAACCATTGCTAAAATCAAATTTTTTTGTACTGGTCACATATTGCCTCACCTTCTCCTTGGTCACTCAATCCCACATTTAGGGCTGAAACAAGTTAAGGTTTTTATACCTTAACTGGTTGGTCGCTTTGCAATAATCAAGGAATTCAATCTAATTTTCTAAGTTTCGAGCCTTTAAAAGACATTAAATAGGGTCTCAATGTATCTATATTCCATCATTAGCAATTGACCATATCGATGTATCTATTGGGCACCACAAAGGTTGATATAAGGAGTTCTCACCTAATAGAAAATTAGGAAATGGGATTTTGACCTTACGAGGCCAAAATCCAGAGAGAAACTCCACTCTTATATATACATTTGATAAATATGTCATAATAGCTTTAAGATTAATTATTTTATCTCTATTCATCCATGCAAGATCATATCATTAAATGAGTATCCATAAATCGAGCAGATCATCATGATCCTTTTTGGTAAGGACATTCGTCTTTGCATGCAAATTTATGTAGAAGCATTTCATTACAAATTTTGGACACAAGGGTGAACAAACCCCATATTATTAGGAACAGTTGCATGCAAATTTGTGAAGAAGCATTTCATTGCATGTTGTGGAAATAAGGGTGTACAAACCCCATTTTGTTAAGAAAAATCCTATGTTATTTAGTTAGATACAAAATCTTTTACATTTTGAAAAATAAATATTTGCATGTGAGTTTTAGGGCTTAAAGCTAAACATTGGTTCAATTTTATTAAAAAAAAATTCGAATTTATTTAGTATAAATATTTATATTGTATTTTTCTTTTGTAATAACAAAACTCCTTTAAATAAAAGAATGGATATGAGGACTTACCTTTTAGTGCTCACCTTACTGAACTCACAAATAGGGTTATCCATGACAAAATAATGATGATAACAACAACAACAATAAGAATATGTAAAAATAGGATAAAAGAGAAAGTAAACAAAATGAATAAAAGAAAAGAAATAAAGAAATTTAAGGCCAATGTGTCAAGGAATGCGCAGTTGTTTGTTAAATGAGACATGGTTGAATCAATTATTTTAAAGTAAAAAACTATAATCTTGGCCATGCATCAAGTGTTGTTCAACCATACCTCACTTGTAAAGACTACTCTAATGATTCCTGTTTCATGTTACCATACGTATTCTTTTGCATGTAATTAATTATACTATACTATATTTGCTTAAACATCATGTCATTTTAGCAACTTATAATCATAACATTCCATTGGGAAGGCTATATAAGAGAAAACCCCTTAATACTTTTTAATAATTCTATTCTTTAACATTACACTTTACTTAGTACAATATGAGATTTACAATGGCAAAAATAAAAAGATAACATCTTCATACATTGACTCTTCCTAAATTCAATGTTCGCCTTGCTGTTGCAGATCTTGTCCTTGTTGAAGGATCCTAATTGAGTACTGCACGGATGAACTCCCGTTCTAAGCTTACTAGCATAGTGGGGAGCAAAAATTATGAAGATTGCCTCTCACAAAAGTCGTCGAAACACATACACATAAGAGCATGTTATTAGATATCAAATAAATTAGTACTATGGCATATAGTATATTATAATATTGCAAGTAGTTTTGTAGTTACATTTATCATTCAGTCGCATAAATCTTAACCCATTGGCTAAGGTAATGCACATTGAATTAAATCACCTATTAAATAATTATTCATGTAAGTAAGGTCACTTTGGTTAAGTATTCGCATACTTAAAATTTTCTCTAGCATTGTCACATGTAGTACCTATATTCAACTTTGATACCTATTATCAATCCACCTACTTATTAATTCTTTATGACTTTAAAACATTCATGTAACTTTAAGCATACATATAATAATTTGATTTACTTGGTTCATATTTATTATTCTTAGTTAGACTAGCGATTCACATGATTCATATGTGTATAAATACTTGCAAGCTAATATATAGTTTATTTCCATATAATAGTTTACATGTTATTAAACTAATCTTAAAGGGAGTCTACGTGCATGCTTAATAAACTTACAAGTTACATATTATATGCCTATTTATATTATAATTCTATGCATTTCCTACATGCCATGGTTGGACTTAAATGTGGTTCCATCATTATATCCGATCTTCATTTCACATGTGAGTTTCTAGTCTACTAACAATTATCAATTATCGATTGTATCCATTCTATATATCACATCACAGTTGTACCCATAATTGTAAGTTCTTAAGTACAACTGAGTGATTCTTACACATAATAAGTAATTTTATTTCCTAAACTAACCATGTTGCAACATGAATTACAATATTAAATATACAACACATTATTATAAAGAATGTTTGTTCACAATAAGATTAATAACTGTCTGTCACTTATTTATACATACTCATACATAACCTATATTCTTTTGTGTAAGACATGTTATGTAATTTCAACAATGATTATTAAATTACTACAACTACACGTTTAGAATATAACTTTATCCAATTCCATGTTTTCCTTATACAATGCATAAGTTTGTATGAAAGTAACATAAATATCAAGTTGAAATATCATGTTATGACCATCATATTATTTTCATAATGCTTTTCATCATATCCTGTAGTAAGCCTGCATCTTTTCTCCAAGGGTGTAGATATGGGTGATACTATAGTACCTAAAGGTATAAAAAGGATACCTGAAGGTATCAAAATATAGACCCAAATAGGGTTAGATATGTACTATGGATTGGTTAAGTGAATCCAAACGGGGTCAGCGAGTGACCTAAACGGGTCAATTTGTGTAGTTTGACCTCTCGAAAGAGAAGATTTAATAATCATTTATTAATTTAACCTGATTTTTTATAAAAATGGCAAAAAAATCAGTTAAATAAGACCAACAAGTGACTAATTGATAAAGAAATAAATACACCATACATCAATGACTTTAAGCATGCAATGGCAGGCAACTATATTTAGATTCAATTTTGCTTTTACAGAAAATAAAGATCGCAATATGCTGTCAATTTAACCTCTTATCTGGTAGAGAATTCAAATCCGATTCATTAAGGAGAAACTGGAACCATGATATGTGATGAAGACCTCCCTGTAAAAATATAAAAGAATATAAGATTCAAAGATTGATGTATAGACATATATAAAGAGGAAAGAGGCAGTGGATGGCAAAACATTATGCACGTGATATGACAGTTTTGAAATCCCAATAGAAGCTCAAATTGCAGTAAACTTCCAGCAAAAATAGTCCCTAATGCTCGCACAAAGTACCCATAAACACTCAAAAATCCAATAACAGCAAATATCTCTAAACAACCAAGAAAAAAAAACTCAGAATTACAAAAATGATAACATATTAGCAGTCAAATATCCATAATTTTTAGACAATTAAGCAAAAAGTTAAAAAAAATAAATAATTTTATCAGAACAGCCTTGGCATCTGCCATTGCAAGGAACATAGTATGCAAGCGATCTGCTTCAGTGGTCTTGTTTGCTCTATTGCTATCACGTGCGAGCTTACTCAAGTGGCTAAGCTTAGAGACCTGATGGAATGTAATATACAAGTTGGTCCAATAGTTTCTATCATTTAGACACAATAAGAAGCAACTAAAAAGGCCACCTTTATGGAAGACTATGATGCAATGATTTAGAAATCGACATCAAAGCAAAAAATAAGTAGCTAATTTGTACTAGAGGAAGATCAAGGTTTGCCCATTTTTCATGATAGACAAGATAAAACCAAAACTAATAGAACTCGAAAATTGAAAAGGTAGAGAAACTTCAATTTTTTTTTAATCAAGAAATTGAACCACTTCAAAAACATAAAATAAACTAATCCCATCAACCAATTTGAAAATTATTGGTCACTTCCGAAACTGATCTCTGGAGAGGCAATTATAATCACGAGATAGATGCCACTACAAGATCAATATCTCACCTTAAATAATTGCCCTAGAAAATATATATACCAGTGAACCATATCTCAACATAAAAGCTACAAGCATACTCTAGTTTATGCAAATTTTTTTATCAGCAGGAAAGACCAAAAAAGAGCTATTGATGATCCATTGTCACGCAGTCCTGAAGTTTAACAAAACAGCCCATAAATGACAAAACTTATATACATTTACTGTAAATTGCTTAAACTGACTAAACATGGCATCTAAGCCTACATTCTGTCAAAGTTTGACTTCAAATGAAATAGTTTAAAAAAAATATAACATAATTATTTTATTCGTCTAGTGCAGAACCTAATGTAAAGAAAGAAACAAGATGAATAAACAATCATCGCATAAACAAAAGCATATACGCGCTCAGTTTCTCACCCCTTCCACCAAATTGGCTACTCCTGCTCCAAATGTCCTGAATATGTAGTCATAGCTTAAAAAAGAATCATCAAGAGTGTCATGCAAAAGCCCTACAGCAACCACAGTCGAGTTAGCTCCAATCATCGCCAGCAAAACTACAGTCTCCACACAATGCTGCAAATAGGGATCTCCACTTGCCCTCATCTAGAAGAATCCAAAAAAATAAAAAATATAACTTTTTAAGCCCACAAAACTGCTCAATTCCTTTAAATGACAAAGACCCACTAAAATTTGACCAAAAAGGCACCAATTTTAGAAAGAAAATTCCTGCGTCTTTAACTAAATTTGTTTTCGAGAGATCCAATTGGATCGAGAAAGGTTAAAAAAAACCTAGGTAACCCAACACTGAATTGTTGTTTTATATTATATACAAACCAATAAAAAAACAAGTAAATGAAAGTTTCCAAGAGTTTTTGAAGTTTTGAAGGTAGGAAGGAGAAGAAAAGCAGCTAATATATACAAAAATAAAAAGATTTTGTTTGATTGTAAGAATGAACGCAGAAATTAATTAAATCTCAATATTTCTAGGGAACCAAATAGAAAATGGAAAGAAAACAAAGGATTCATACCTTTTATTTGATGCAAGTACAGGTAGCTGAGGAAGTTGAAGAACTTTCCTTCTTCACTACCTTGAAGTCCAAAGATTTCTATAGGAAGTTCGATTTGGTGATTTGATAAATCATTTTAATAGGGCACTGTTAACGGTCTAGTCTGTAAATGTATCGGCAAACAAGCGTTCCAGCTTCGGTTGTATCAGAACGGTGCCATCTTTTTGAGGAAGGAGAAGAAATTGCAAAGGCTAGGGTTTGAGAAGAAGATGGAGAATTAGGTATTTAAAAAGCATTGTCAGCTCTAAAACAAAAAGTTCAAAATTTTGGGGGTTTGAGAAGAAGGAGAATTTTGTTTTCCGATCAAAATTTTGGGGGGCTTGGGTTTTGCAAAATTGGCGTGAAACTTGAATCCAAGCTAATTTTGTAATTAGCTAGTGCTTGGTTCTCGCAAAATTGGCGAGATTTTTTTTTCTAAGCTAATTTTGTAAGAATTATATTCTTGTAATTTAATTTTTTTATTATATAATTAATAAAAATCATATTTTCATAATTTAATATCTTTATTATATAATTAATAAAAATTAATATTAATTATTAAATGTAAATATAATAATTTAATTCAATTTAGTTAATTTAAATAATAATAATTTAGTTTATCTAAGTTTTGCAAGAAAAAATATTAGATAAATTTATTAAATTAAATAATTTAACTAAATATAAATAAAATCTAAATATTTAGAAATAAAATCATATAAAAATAAGTAGGATATAGTTTTAGCTAATTATCCAATTTTTTTCTTCAAAAACTATTTTAGAAAAATTAGTTAGATTGAATGTCATTCATATTAAATGTAAATAAAATTTAAATATTAAGAATGAATGTAAGATGCCAACCTAACCAATTAGTGAGGATTAATGTCCTCACTAAAGTAGAAAAGAAAAAAGTTCTCGCTAATCTATTTACATTTAACATGCCAACCTAATCAAGAATTAGCGAGGATATTTTTCTCGCTAATTAGCAAGAACTTTAGTTGTAGCTAAAATGGCGAGAAATTGTTTCCTCGCAAAAACCTTCACATGCCATATGATTCAGGAATTAGCGAGGACATTACGTAGCGAGAAAAAATGTCCTCGCTAATCTATTCACAAGTAATATTCCAACCATTAGCGAGGACATTTTTTCTCGCTAATTAGCGAGAAATTTAGTCGTAGCTAAATTGGCGAGAACTTGTATCCTCGCTAAAGTAGCGAGGAAAAAAGTTCTCGCTAATCTATCACATTTAATATGCCAACCTAACCAAGCATTAGCGAGGATATTTTTCTCGTTACTTAGCGAAAACTTTAGTTGTAGATAAAATGACGAGAACTTGTTTCCTCGCAAAAACCTTCACATGCCATATGATTCAAGAATTAGAGAGGATTAATGTCCTCGCTAGAGTAGCGAGAAAAAATATTCTCGCTAATCTATTCACATGTAACATTCCAACCTAACCAAGTATTAGCGAGAACTTTAGTCGTAGCTAAATTATAGAAAACTTCTATCCTCGCTAATTACTTCACATGCCATATGATTCAGGAATTAGCGAGGATTAATGTTCTCACTAAATTAGCGAGGAAAAAATTTTCTCGCTAATCTATTCACATTTTACATGCCAACCTAACCAAGCATCAGCAAGGATATTTTTCTCGCTAACTAGCGAGAACTTTAGTTATAGCTAAAATGGCGGGAAATTGTTTCCTCGCAAAAACCTTCACATGCCATATGATTCAGGAATTCGATAATTCTCGCTAATCTATTCACATATAACATGCCAACCGAACCAAGCATTAGCGAGGAATATTTTTCTTGCTAATTACCTTACATGCCATATGAATTAAGTATTAGTGATGACAATTGTTATTGCTAAATTAGTGAGGATAAAATTTCTTGCTAATTAGCGTGGACTTGTTGTTCCATGCTAAACTAATAAGTTTGCTTGACTGTGGTGCTCGCCAAATTCTCGCTAAATTTTGCGCCAAAAATAGCAATAAATTATCGATGTTCTCGCTAAATTGTTGCAAAATATATGTTCATTTGAATTTCCACCAACATTTGTGACAAAATTTATTTGTCGTCGCAATTTTGTCCCTATATCAATGATTTAGCAATGATTTTTCTCATACTCGCTAAATTTTGTTGCTATTCTGTAATTTTCTTGTAGTGTATAAGCATATTAATCTATCCTTTTGTTAGAATATTTATGTATCAATACATGTTCAAGCTCATATGTAATCATTCATACTCTCATATTGTAGTACATTAGCGTATATTTGTAGGGTTAGTATGAAAGTCTAGTATAAACATAACTAATTCCATTACATATTTATAAATGTCTTTGCATGTCCTCATTTGTAATTTGTATAATCTAGTTGTTTAGTATACATGTGTACATATACAAGCATCTTTTACAATCATAATAGCATAGCTTTAAACATTAATGTATAATCACCAACTTGTAAACACTCTTATAAGTTTAAATGTCTTAACTATAACATCTTTAGTCATGCTTATTCATATCCATCATTATATGATGTGTTCATTGATGGATATTTATTTGAACCCTTAGTCTCACTAGACTGCGTATAGGATGAGTAAGGTATCGTTCCAAAGGGAACGGTATAAATTTTATATTGAAATTACAAAGACTAGATGGATAGGTAACAAATAAAATAAAGATCATGCATTTAACTAAATATCTAAACTATTTTAGATATATTAAATTAATTTGGATTAAAGATGACTTAAATGATGATATGAACATACATTAAAAATTATGAAATAGTAATTCATTTAAGAACAAGTTCTAGATAATTATATAAATAAATTGACTGAAAAATTTAGCCAAGATTCTTTAAAGCAACTCTCGTTGTCAGTAAAGATGTTTTCATTTAGAGTCTATAAGCACTCTCGTGTCATTATAGAGATAAACAAAAATTATGAAGCTCTATGCCAATTCTTTAACCCCTTAAAGTGAATTCCTCAAGTCAAATTAAAGGAATTCAATGCTTCAAGTACATTCATTTGTTTTTCCATCAAAGAATTCCAACTCTCATTGTGAACAAATTGACTAACATGCCAAATATGGTGGCCAATCATACATAGCAAATCAAAGCACACAAATGGATGTAAATCATGCTTCATTCATAATAAGAATAAACATGTCTTAAACAAATACTAGTGCATAGTTATAATGTACAAAGGAAACTAGCCAAATACATAATTGAATTTAAGACAAAACAAGAGAAAGAAACTCATCTCATGTTCCTTTGGCTATATCCCTTTGTAATCATCTAATAAAAGCTAAGTAAAAATGTTTATCCAAAATAATAACTATCTTTCTCTAAAGACAAAACATTGATTGATCTCCCCCCTTTTTCAGCATCTTGAATCCCTATTTATAGAGATTAAGTCTACAGATATGTCCCTTCAGAATAGTTGTCAATCATGGAAAGTTGTCCTGAAAAGTCCTGATGGTTGGCTGAAGGATCGGTTGCAAAAAGGTGGCATCGTTTGAGAACAGGTGCTTTGTCCGACTCGTGAATGCCTTCACGAGTCGTGAGCCCCTTCTGCCTACTGATTCGTGATTCGTCTCACTACTCTTCTGGACTCGTGATTTCATGCTTTAGTCGTGACTTGTACTGCCCTCCTTATTGAGTCGTGACTACCTTCAGGACTCGTGAACTACTGCTGCCTAGTCGTGAATGGCTTGCTCTTTCTTCTTCACTCCTTCTCCACTCGCGAGGCTCTTCACTAGTCACATAAAACTGTCCGAGTCGTGAACCACTTCACTACTCGTGATCTTTTTCTTCGAATTTTCACCATCTTCTTCATTTTATTCACACTTCACCAATTTTAACCTAAAAACAAACATAAACACATAAATTGAACATAAACGCATGAAAATACACATAATATTACATACTTAGCTACATAAATAAGAGAAAAACACATATAAAAAGGTAGACATTTTACATGATATCAAATTCCCCCACACTTAAACCTTGCTTGTCCCCAAGCAAGAGAAAAGTGAAAAAAAAAATTTAATCTAAAGTCAAACTAAGTAAGTTACATTATAAAGCATTGCTCAATTTTCACTTAAGATAAGATTGAGATTAAATCAAATGCCTTAACACTCAAAATATTAGTACATCAATATTTAAAACATATATTCTAAGTTACCAAGTCACCTAAGTTTACTAAACCCAACATCAAGATAGTAATGTCTCAAAAATAACCATGCTCAAGAGAGAATATTGTTCATAAGACTTAAGAAGTTAAGACTATAGTTGCCTTTTTTGGACAATTAAAAAGCACACATACCTTTAAACCAATCTCATGGCATTTTTAGACTATATTTTTTTCATCTTTTTCTTTCTTTCTTTTTTATAGCATGGGTATACTTTTAAACTTTATCCCATGAATAGCAAGAGAATGTAGTATTGGGTGCGTTTTACACTCCATCCCATACTTTATTAAACTTTTGGATATGCATCTTGCTGTATTGTATTATTTTCATTTTTTTCTCTCTTTTTACTAGTCCTCATCCATTATTGAAAAGCCTAAAGGTAAGTATTATGGCAATAGTTTCCATGAGGCAACTAAAATCCAAAAATCTTAAACTAAATGAGCATATTCTAATCTTAAAGCATAGTTAGTAAAGAGACTAAACAACCTAAAATGTTGAAAGAAGTAAAAAGAGATAACTTAAAAACATAAAACACATGCCAAAAATCTTGAAAAACTAATCAAATGAGTATAAAAGGTAAATGAATCTTCATAACAACCTATATTACATACAATATGAGCAATACTTATAACAAAACTCACTATAAAAGTTAGTCTACGTAAAGAAAAAGATAAACAAATAACACACACACAAGTGCTCCCCCACACTTAGAACACACATTGTCCTCAATGTGGAGAAACAAAACAAACATACAAATAAAAAAAGCAAAAATAAACAAAAACATAGAGGAAAGAAAACTCCCCTCAAATTCATGGTGAAGGTGGAGGTGATAGGACCACATAGCCCGCTTGGGCAATGAAAGTGTCCACCTTGTGCTCAAGACGACGTTGACAATGAACCAATTGACTTGTGGCTTGCTCCAAGGAAGCCAACTGATTTTGGATGGCGGATTGATTGTGTAGCAATCGATTCAACATGGAAGTGGTGATATTGGAAGAAGATCCAACAGTTGGTGTGAAAACAGGTGAATGACTAGGTGTACCCTCCATAGGATCATCACTTTGCCCTAACTCCATTGGCCTTGACTCTTCCGAAGTACTTTCCATAGCAGCCACTTATGGAGTAGAAGTACTTGGTAATTCCTTACAATAAGAACGATATATAGGTGGTATGTATTGAAAGGAATTGTTAGTGACTTCTCCTCTTACAAATAAATGCTTAGAAAAATATAAGCATGGAAGTACACCATCATAAATACACAAATCAATATCAATTCCCCTAGCAATAGCAGCTATGACATGACCATGTGTGATAGGGGACTCGGGGCGATTAACATAATTCAATAATTATTTGAAAATCCAATAAGACCAACATATAGACTTACGATTATGCACACACCACATCAAAAACAGTTCATGACTAGAAACTCTATTAAATTCAGGCTTGTTAAACACAATGAAGGCAAGAATCTTATGCAAAATCCAATATTTTAAGTCCGATATAAACATTGATTTAGCCTCTTTAGCCCTATATGGTGTAGTCAATCCAGTAAGAAAGTTCCAAAAATCATTAGGTCGATAACTCTTAGGAGGAGTACATAATCCACTTGGTTTAAAACCAAAAATACGATGCATCATGAAATAAGTAAGAGTATGATCAACACCATTCAAGCGAAAGTCTATAAGTCTAGGATTATCAGCATTTTCTTTGAAATTTGTGTAAAATTCCAAAACTAAGTCAGTGTAGAACTGCTCATGCATATTAACAAAATGCAAGAGGCCATATTGAGACAACATCTCATTGACTTCATCAAGAACACCCACTTGTTCAAGCAAAGAATTAGGAAAATACTTACATTGAGATTTTGCTCTATCTTTTAAAACAAGGAACCTGTTACCTTCATGGATGGAGGAAAGAGGGAATGGTGAACCAAAGTTTGTCTGTAAGCTCTGTAGTGGTGCTTCATCTTCTCCTTACTGACCCCTTGAAGCTGCAACGTTCTTTGTCCTTACCATGGTTGTTAAAGAGAAAGGAAGTAGAGATAACAATGTGTAACGTGAATGAAAAGAAGGGAAATGGGAAGAAAATATTGTAGAGAAAGAAAAACAAAGAGACAAAAGGAAATACAAGTTACAGTTGAAGAGAAAGAAGTGTACGAGAGGAGTAAAAAAAAAGAGAATGAAAAGTAAACTACCAAAGTATTTATAGAAGAAGAAGGGAAAAATGAAAAGAGATGACGTTTAGAAACCCTAAATTTAAGTTATAACCGTTCTCCCTCTTAAATTTAAGTTAATCAAGGGTAGTTAATCCAATTAAAAACCGCTAATACTCCTAATTAGAAGAAATAAAAGTGAAATAAAGAAATGAAAATGAAATAAAGATAAAAACAGGAAGTGAAAAATCACGACTCGTAACTCTTGGAACAGTGCTTCACGAGTCGGTATATGCCTCACGACTCGTGAAGTATAAGGCATTTTGTGCACAGGATGAAATGTTCACGAGTCTACATATTTATCACGACTCGTGAAGAAAAATAGAGAGATAAAAAATGTACATGGTCACGAGTCGGTATTACATTCACGACTCGTGAGCCTTTCTCTTCTGTGTGACACGTGATACGCTTCACGACTAGTGATTCTGCTCACGACTGAATGACTGAAGCCTCTAGAGTACTCGTGAAGATGTTCACGAGTCGTGATGCATTCGTGAACATGATGTAATGCTATAATTTTCTGCAAAATCTTACCAAACTCGAGCCAAAAGTTAAAATTACAACAAATAAATCAATCAATAAGAAAGAAAACTTTAAACTACTTAAAACTAAACCAAAAATAAATCATAAACAAAAAATCTAATTTAAAAGCAAACAAAACACAATATAAAAATTCATACATCTAATAACTAATTTATATCATACAATCCCAAAATATCTACTCCTTTGTATCATTCAATAAAAATTCATTCAAACCGTTCCCCGGGAACGGCGCCAAAATCTGATGGGGATTTATTTGAACCCTTAGTCTCACTAGACTGCGTATAGGATGAGTAGGGTATCGTTCCAAAGGGAACGGGGTAAATTTTATATTGAAACTATAAAGACTAGATGGATAGGTAACAAATAAAATAAAGATCATGCATTTAACTAAATATCTAAACTATTTTGGATATATTAAATTAATTTGGATTAAAGATGACTTAAATAATGATATGAACATACATTAAAAATTATGAAATAGTAATTCATTTAAGAACAAGTTCTAGATAATTATATAAATAAATTGACTGGAGAATTTAGCCAAGATTCTTTAAAGCAACTCTCGTTGTCAGTAAAGATGTTTTCATTTAGAGTCTATAAGCACTCTCGTGTCATTATAGAGATAAACAAAAATTATGAAGCTCTATGCCAATTCTTTAACCCCTTAAAGTGAATTCCTTAAGTCAAATTAAAGGAATTCAATGCTTCAAGTACATTCATTTGTTTTTCCATCAAAGAATTCCTACTCTCGTCGTGAACAAATTGACTAACATGCCAAATATGGTGGCCAATCATACATTCAAAGCACACAAATGGATGTAAATCATGCTTCATTCATAATAAGAATAAACATGTCTTAAACAAATACTAGTGCATAGTTATAATGTACAAAGGAAACTAGCCAAATACATAATTGAATTTAAGACAAAACAAGAGAAAGAAACTCATATCATGTTCCTTTGGCTATATCCCTTTGTAATCATCTAATAAAAGCTAAGTAAAAATGTTTATCCAAAATAATAACTATCTTTCTCTAAAGACAAAACATTGATTGATCTCCCCCCTCTTTCAGCATCTTGAATCCCTATTTATAGAGATTAAGTCTACAGATATGTCCCTTCAGAATAGTTGTCAATCATGGAAAGTTGTCCTGAAAAGTCCTGATGGTTGGCTGAAGGATCGGTTGTAAAAAGGTGGCATCGTTTGAGAATAAGTGCTTTGTCCGACTCGTGAATGCCTTCATGAGTCCTGAGCCCCTTCTGCCTATCGATTCGTGATTCGTCTCACTACTCTTCTGGACTCGTGATTTCATGCTTTAGTCGTGACTTGTACTGCCCTCCTTATTGAGTCGTGACTACCTTCACGACTCGTGAACTACTGCTGCCTAGTCGTGAATGGCTTGCTCTTTCTTCTTCACTCCTTCTCCACTCACGAGGCTCTTCACTAGTCACACAAAACTGTCCGAGTCGTGAACCACTTCACTACTCGTGATCTTTTTCTTCGAATTTTCACCATCTTCTTCATTTTCTTTACACTTCACCAATTTTAACCTAAAAACAAACATAAACACATAAATTGAACATAAATGCATAAAAATACACATAATATTACATACTTAGCTACATAAATAAGAGAAAAACACATATAAAAAGGTAGACATTTTACATGACATCATTCATAATGATCTCATCCATATGGATACTATTATGTATATATATAATTGCATGGATATCTATATGATTCATCTTGTACATATCTTAACCAATATTATATTTAAACATACTTTATCACTTATCACAATGCATATTTACACTAACACAAATATTCATAACCAACAATATTAATGTAATTTAATCATATATATATATATGCTTACATTCTCAAGTACACATATATCCATATACATATGCACCATCAAATTGAAACTTTTAGTCATACATGTTATTCATATATGTACATACATATTTAAGTACCCATATGTATATCTATATTTTCCTTTCCCTTCTTATACCATAAAGACATCTTATTCAAGACATTATAATTATGTTTAAGAAGGTTTATATGGGTTTTTGTTGTGTTTCAAAGACTTAAAACTCAATTGGATCACATATGGGGAGGGCCTAGGTAGAGGTAAGATTCAACTCTATCGAGGTGATAGGTTCTATGCCATTCAGGGCACCTTCCTTTGTTGGGTTAAAGGTTACCTCAGTTCAAAAGGCTAGGGATATTGGCTGAGGTGATAGGGAACTCCATCTAGGTGATTGATTATACCTAAATGAAGCTTGATTTCTCAGTTGGGGTGGAAAGTACCTCTACCGAGGTGAGTGGGGCTGCTATTCTGCCCGATCTTGCATCAAATTTTAGACATAGCAAATAAATTTTATAAAAAAATGGTATTCTAAAAGGTTGTTCATCTATGATTTTTGTTTCTAACAAATTAGGAATCATCTCAATTTCACTACTAGATCTCAAGATATTTGCAAAAATACTACAGACTACTCCTAATATTAGGGCAGCAGATATGTTTGATTTTCAGGCTAAATTTTGATAAGCTTAAAGGCAGACTTAGACTTTGACTTATTGAGAAGAAATATAGGTATATGAGTCTAGTTTCCAACTTGATGTAAATCATTCAATTAGTAGCTCTAGAACTATAGTTATGGTAGAAAAAGTCCCATTAGGTCTAGTGAGCCCTAGGATAGATTCTTACTATCTTAAATATAACCTTCCTATTTCAATTCCTATGCTCCTTTGAGCATTATATCCATATTTATATCTTACTTACACATATAAAATGCTAGCTTAATGCACTTTATAGAAGCAAACACAAACATACAAAAAGGTTAGAAGTTCTCATACCTTATTTAGCCATATATGCTCTTTCCTACTACCTTCTCATTCTTCTTGTTATTTTCTCTTTCTAATATATTAGATTATACATGTAAATATTCAATCTCTATATCAATTCTAATTCTCCATATGTGAAGCAAGAAAGATAAGAGAAGTAGAGGAGAAATCTTAACTTGGAACACCTAAACATCAAACTCTCTATCCTCTTCAATTTTGTAACTTAAATATGTGATTTTTATGTGGGAAATAGAAAGTATTTTAAATGATAAATTTCTAAAATTTCCCTTAAGTTGGTCGAACACTTCCCTTAAATACTATGGAAATATCTTAAATTTTCTAAAACTCAAATCTCTATAATTCTTTAAAGTCCATTAAGTGTCTTATCTTCATTGGTCCATTGTTTGACTAATTTAATTTGCACTCTACTCATTGTTATTCTTTTAATTCTTATTTATACCCTAAATATTTCTCTCTTTTATTTTAATTAAACCCCTATTTTACATTTCCTTTTAATTAAGCATATGTGTGCCATAATGTAAAATGACCATATTGTCATTCCTTTTTTAAACTAATTCCATCTGGATCCTTTCCTATGCTTCCAATACTTATCTTATTATATTATATTTCTCATATATGCCAACATACCTAATACCCACTAGAGTATGTGTTAGGGCCTTACATCACTAAATAGTGGCTGGGTTTTCTTTTCCTTTAAATAAAGTCCTTGTCAACAAATTGGCCAAAAAATGAGTAAAAATGATTTTTAAATAAATTTTCCAAAAGTGACAAAAATGAAAAAAGAACTTGGAAGGGATTTTAATATGAAGAAATCCTATTATTTCTATCATACGACAAGATACCCTTAAAAAGGGTTTCACAAACTAAATCTAAGCAAAAATCAAAAGTAATAAGGAAAAGCTGTATAATAAACTAAAAGATAAAATTTTTAACATTTTAGTATAAAATATAAATTTTATGCCATTATAAATTGAATAAAAAAAGGATTTATATATTACCTTTAGTATACTTACTTTAATATACAGTAGAATGTCAGATTCTTTAATCTTTCCCTTGCAAAAAGGTTGAAATAAAACTTCCAAGTACAAAAATCTTCAAAGGAATCACTTTTGGATTGAAAATCGTAAAATAATTGTAAAAAAGCTTTTAGATGATTTTCAAACTACCTACCAACTTCCTAAAGAAAAATTTTTGTAGAAAACCTTTTGAATTTTTTTTTTACCATTTTGAAGTTTTGCAATCAAAGCCTTTTATAGAAAAAATGTTTGCATGGGTGTGAAATCCAAAATTAATTAGATAAGTGGGCTAAGTGGATCTAAAAAAGTAGATTCCCTTTTTCTATTGTAGGTGGTGAAAATTAATTATTTTAGTCAACATAGCAAATGGATATGAAAAAGGAAGATTCCCATGCAATGGTTTTCACTAAACTTAATTATAGGTAGACAAGTTGGCAAATGGGCAAATAATGTAGATATTTTTTATTGCATAGGTGCGTATGCACTGGAAAATTGTGCAATGCTTTGCACAGGTCTGCAATAAAAAAATGCATGAAAATGACCTTTAGGCTTTTATTTGGGATATTTTTCATTATCAAACCCTTTTACTGTTCTTAAATGCCCAAAATAAGCACAAAAATCCTAAAATGTCTTTTAGAAAAAGTTCACAAAATGTGAAAAAGATTTTAAAACCCTAAATTCCTTATCTTTTAAAGAGTAATCTTCCTCATTAGGTAACCCTGACAAAAGTCTCCTTAGGATCCAGTCTATAGTTGCCCCCATATTTGTGGAGGCTAGTACACTAAGTGTTTGTATGAGCCAAGGTTTACAGTTAAAGAGAAAGACACTTTCCTAAAGAGGTGGTCTCCCGATTGCTTCTTAAAAATGCTTACAAAAGTGGTTGCCTAAGTGATTGATGATAATTTATTAGTAGTAATCGGATCGTTTAGTCTTTATTTTCCTTTTAGGATGTTTTATGGATCGATGGTAGATGGAGTGGTCGATGCTAGCTTGTTAGCATATCTTAACTCCAATTGTTTGAATTTTGAATTTTAGTTCCCATTAAGGGGACTTGGTACCCCTAATAGACTTTGAATGTTTGTTAAAAGGACTTTAGAAGAAGCCCACTATCTACAGTTATGCTTTGGTTTCAAGTAAACCTCACTATCTGCAGTTATGTGTTGATTTAAGGAAAACCCTACTATCTACGATTGTGTCTTGGTTTGAGGCAAACCCTGCTGTTTGTAGCTGTGCCTAAGTTTAAGGCAAACCCCATCATCTACACTTATGCCTTAGTTTAAGGCTAACTTTATTGTCTGCTGCTGTGCCTTAGTTATTTTGGATGCTCTAGAGAGACTTTGAAGGATGGAGCAATTGACATAACTTGTCAACACATTGATTCATGGTAGCTTATCAACATGTTGAAATAAGACCTGTAGGTTAATTGAATTTGACTTGTAAATATATCAAAATAATATTTATAAGTTGATTGAAACCAGCTTATCGGCATGTCAAATCAAGATTGGTAGGTTGATTGATGCTAGTTTATTGACATGTCAAATTAAGATTTATAGGTTGATTGAAGCTAGCTTGTTAGCATTTCAAATTAAGATTTGTAAGTTGATTGATGCTAGTTTGTTGGCATGTTGAATAAAGATTTCTAGGTTGATTGATGCCAGCTTGTCAGCATGTCGAATCAAGATTTGCGAAAAATTTTGTAAACATCTCTTATGTATTGGAGGGGTTTGGAACTGAAGTTAATCGCATGATCACTTATGCCCTTTAGCGGCATAAGTGTCATCTTATTAAAGGGCATAAGTGATATCTTATTTGACAGTCATTAGGTTGCATTGGTTTATGTGTAGATGATTGAGGTGTCTTCCTTTTAAAGGTTTGCATGATTCCTATTCTTGTTCGACTGATAAAGAATGTGAGGGATTTTGTCTTAATATGATCATCCAGCAATTAGAGAGTATGCCCTAGAGCCCATGTAATAGGGATGTATTTCATATGTATGAACTCATATTCTTAATAAAAGGCATCATTCATTTATTAATGCTATGTTAAAATACATGAGTTTGTAAATCTTAAATTAATAAATGAAGTCCTAGATATTATAAACATAGTGCAAAGGCAATCATAAAAGTGTTCATGATGTGAGATGTCTATTGCATGCAAATGTGATAATATCTAAATATTTCTAGTCATAGAATTAACAAGATAGGACATTGTTAATTCGGACAGACTAGCATATGTTATGCTTCTTGAATAGTTCAAGTAATGGTTCTCATAACTGTGATTATGGAAGATGATCAAAGTTAACATGTAGATGCTTGTTAGAAGAACAAGTTCATTGGAGACCTTCAAAGAGAATCCGCAAGTATCCTTAGACTTGAGATCACCAAGGTTATCTTAAGTAGCAAGTGAAATACTTTGACTATATAACAAATTACTTCCAATTGGGGTTGAACATAGTTAGGAGGTTGGGTATATCATGACCTACTTAAAGATAGTTGAGTGAATGAAAAAGGATTCACCATCCCAGATTTATTAAGGGAAGTTATCTCACATGATTCTATAATTGCCTTGTTTAAAAAATCTCTGTCCAGAGTAATATGCCAAGATGGATAGGGATCAATGAAGGGCCTTTTGGGAAAAATGGTTAAATTAATAGAACATAAATAATTATACTTATATGAGTTGACAGAAATTCATACTCAGAATCTAATTGAGATAAGCGTGGTGAAAGGAGTAATTGTACGGTAACTGTTTCTATGGAAGGGTATAGTCAAACCACTTGACTTTCCTGACATTTGGGTAGTCATGATACCTAGCAAAAGGCTGCTCATGAAATGTATAATAATGTATCATAAATATCAATAGGGATTGATAAAATGATTTAAAGAAGTTTAAATCATGTGAGTTTTGAATAGAACTCATAATTACATATTATACTGCCAATATGAACAGGAACCCAATAGGTCACACACATATAGAGTAAAAGATAAAATAATAAAATAACAAGGATATGAATATTTGATATTATTATGGGAGGAGAGAAATGAATAAGAGAATAATTAATTAAAGAGTTTAATTAATTATAATCAAGTAGAATTATTCGCATAACTTTTTAGAAATATTCTGCAAAATGGACTTAATTGAAATATTGTATTTCATAATTAATTATTATTGGACTATAAGTGTTATATGGCTGATATAATAATTAATAGATCCATTGGAGGAATTAAAAGAGGCCCAGGAATTGGTTTTGGCGCAGAAACCCTCCAAAGGAAGGGTTACACGCCAAACCCAGATAGAAGGCCTTAAAGGCCTAATTCTTGGACCAAAATAAATTAAATATATTTCATAAGTATTATGGAGCCTACATATTTAATTTGGATGGATTTGAAATTAATTTAGGTGATTAAATCCAAGTGTATGCATAAAGGGCCTAGTTTATGGGTTTTGTGCATAGTCCTTTATGAATGGACTTAAATTGGATTTAATTGAGCCCAAATAAATTATTAATAATTACAAAAACCCATTTAATATTTCTCCAGCAATTTTAAAGAGCCCAATCCCATTATAAAGTTGGATTTTTAACCTAGCTATAAAAATCCAAGTAAAGGGGATTTTAGGGTTAAGTGAACATTAAAAGAAAAGAAATTCTCTCTTTGAAAAACCCAAGCCATTACTCCCTTACTAGCATCAAGGGGAATTTTTTCAGCCCTTGTGTTCCATCATTCTTGGTTCATTCAATCCTTCTCTAGTGTGGATTACTAATTGGTGGTGTTCAATTTTGGACACTGTGATTTGGGACAACTTGATGAGAAGGAAAATCAACTATTTAACAAAAATTGAAGGTGATTTTTCTTATTTTCATTAATATTTATAATGTAAATTCATGACAAGATCAGATCTATTGGTTAAAAATTTTAAATTTTGCTTATGCATGTGATGCATGTAACCGATAATTCCCAACACCAACTTTCGTAATGTTAAGTGAAAAAATGGTTGCCCTTTTTATACTAGGTTAAAGGCATTATCATACACTCATTTGTAATCTTTTTATTAGGATGATTATGAATTATTATATCAAATTTTGTTATTTTTATTTATGTCATTTTTTTTGTTGATTGATATCTTTTTTTGATAACTTGTCTTGTTAAATTTTGTCTTTTATTCTATTAACATGTCGAATAGATGTGATATGTAATTATATAATTGAAAGAAATGAAATATAAGTGAAATTGATAATTATAATGTATGTCATACTTAAAATAAACAAACTTAAATAGAAGAACATATTAGTAATAACCATCCAAGTACATTGTGATAAAGTGCAAATAAAAAAAAAGATGAAAGTGAAATATATCAAATCCCTGAATTACAAGGCTCCATTTAAGCTACAATCTCGATATATAGTTGATAGGAACCTCTGTAAAGTGCCTTATTAGCTATCATATCCCTGCTAAATCTATGACCTACTCATTAAGGTGCCCTTGGATGCTCCTCTCAATCTAGGCAAGGTATCCCTAGATGTTACTATCAAGCTGCTCCACTCGCTTATCAAGCTCATCTTGTATCTCATTAGCCCACTTCTTAGCTAAGTACAATATGCTCTCTGCTGTTTGGAGACTTACTCAGGCATATTGGATGCTCTCATTAACCTATAACACCTCTTTTTTAGGGAAGGCTAAAGTAGTCACAGTTTGATGCATTTGGTCTTCAATCTTCTCCTATCGCTTTTGGTAGGTCTCCTGAAACTACAGCTGCTCCTAGTGGTGCTACACATTGTATGTAACTAACTGATGTCAATAGCCATCATTATCTAGGGAGCCATGTGTATGTTTGGCTAAAGAGGTGTTGGTGTTGTGGACGAGGACAAATCGATATGTCTATAAATACATGTAAGGATCCAACATATACCCTAGTTGTAATCAGGTATGTATAGGGTGTATTAGGAGTATGACATGTTGACATAAGGAAGTAATACCAAAATAGGTAAATAAAGCATAAAAAAGAATGTAGAGGGAATTAACTTAATAGATAAGGGTATAATGGTAAATTAAAAGTGTGATATGCATATACATATTTAGGAAAATATGAAATAAGGATTATATCAAAATTTAAACTATAAAATCATAGACTAAATGTGAAAATTAAAAGAATTGAGGGAGTAAAGAGCATATATGTTGTGGCCGACCAGTGGACCAATAGTAACTCAACATCTATATATCTCGATATTTTAAGCAAAATCATAAGAAAGGGATAGGATAATGGGATGGTTGCATAAGGGGACATAAAATACATAATTTTGCTCAACATTTCCTTAAATTCCTCTTTAAAGAATTCACACACAATCTACTCTTAACACTATAAGAAAAATGCAAAATTTTTGTCCTCACTAAATGATGATTTTTCGTCGCTAAATCAGTTTAGCGAGGACAAAATTTTGTAACAAAAGTCATCCTAGCTTATTTTAGTGAGGACTAAAATCCTCGCTACCTTTTGCGAGGGTTAAAGTCCTTACTAACTTTTGCGAGGATTTTTTCATCGCTAAATTTTATGACGAATATATTCCTTGCTAACTTTTACGAGTACTAAAGTCCTCGTTTTTGCGAGGACTTTTTTGTTGCTAACTTTTGCGAGGACCGAATTACTCGCCAAATGTTGTGAGAAATTTAAATTTTAGTATGGACTTTAATCCTCGCTAAATTTTGCTAGGATTTTTAATTTTAGCAACGATAAATTCCTTACTAAATTTTAGCATCAAATTTGTGACAAATATTGTTATTGCTAAATTTGATATGAGATTGATCCTTGCTAAACAATATTTTGCGTATCACGACGATAATAATATTATTATTACACTTTCTAAATTTAAAATGAATTTTTTAAATTTACTATGGAGGTTTTATTATTTAAATAATAAACTAAAAAATAAGAATAATTTTATGAGTACTCAATACTTAATATAAAAATTTATATATTAATAAATAAACTAGTATTTACAAATGCATATCATTGCATATCCAAAATAATATATGCATGCATATATAGAAGGAACATATCCAAAATGATATATACATGCATATATAACAGAAACAAAAGATATACAAGAAGTCCTAATATGTATATTATAACAATGTAATGTAAGTAAAAAGTATACATGACCGGATGTGTGGATCATGTAGTGAAGCACTTAAGCCATTAGAATAGACAGTACGAGAAGTGAATAAGCTCATTTATTCCTCAATCCATTGCTGGAAAAGTTATTGTTGTACCTACATCTGCTACTGGATCTGTCTGACCCGCTGCTCCACTTGCTATTCCAACTTTTGTTCAAGCTCAGCACATATCTCAGCACAAAGCTTGGTATGAATCTCAGCTTAAAAAATCGATATTTCAAATTAGCTGTAAGCATTTACTTTTAGCTTCCCATAGGCAAAATGTTGTATTACTTTTAGACATTCAGAGAACATTAATAAGCAAGGAACAATAACGATAAAAAATATTAAGATATGTATCTAATACTAGACGTAATTATAACTATATGCAGCCTTTTTTTCTGCTCTTGTCCCATTACTTGTTATAGAGAGATGTGTTGAAAGAACGAACCCGCCACCTATAAAGGAACTAGCCATATAATGAATCACACAAGATGTTAGAGTCCATAAATGTCAAAAGTTAGTGGTTTTAAACACAAAAAATTCAAAATTCTTTTACTGTAATATTATATTTCTAATTTTTAAAAATAATAATGTTATTTAAAAAAAACCATGAATATTATTGGATTGAATACATTGTGCTCTTTTGTATTTTCTGCAATAGAGTGACATGTTCATTTCTTATTTTTTTGGATAAGCTGACATATTTTATTGAGAATCTCAGAAAATGAAATACACCAATTAGAGCAAAATGCAGAGCAATATCAAACTTTAGCATCTGCAATAATAGATGGTAGAAGTGATGAAAAGAAAAAATAAAAAATAGAAACAGATGGCAAAAGTGATGGAAAGAAAATAAAAAATGAAACAGATCAGCAGAAGTGATGAAAAAAGAAAAATAAGAAACAAAATGGAAGTGATGAAAAGAAAAAGAAAGAGTAGTAGATAGAAATAGTATAGATTTAGAGAAGAGAAAAGATAACATACAAGTTAGGTGGTGCTGGCAAGGTTGGTTGGTAAATCTACACCACACAAGCTATTGTGAGATCTATCTCTAACCTATAATTTAGACACTCACAGCTCTGCCAAACTTGGATACTTCTAGTACATTTTTAGCTATACGCTGACCTGGGAAGCCTGCATTTATAAATAAGATGCAAATAAGATGCTCAAGTTAACTGACAAAGATATTCAACAAAGAACTGACTAAGTTGGGATCTGTGACTTTTGTGTGTGTGTGTGATGATGCTTCAACTAGGGTTCAAACTACAATCTCAAACTAAATAGACTCTACAATAACTCAAAACATTTTGATCAATGGACGACAGGCTTAAAAGGATGAGCTCTTAGATTGGACAAGTCAAGACGTGAATCAAGTTCTTCATCAAGTTCCCCAACCCAAAAAGGAAAGCAATATTAATAAAGCACAAGCAAATACTAAAGATACATTACATATTGTCATCCCTCATAATGTATAGACCCAGAACAAGTGGTTGATGCCTTCCTGTGAATCAGCCAAATGCAATTATTTAAGATGTGAAAAAAACACGCCTTACTTTGCTATAGTTCCAGTTATAAATGAAATTTCAACTCCCTTGTGTACTAAACTGTAGAATAGAGATAATTTATGACATTCAAATATGAAACTCTACTCAAATACAACTAAATGTCCCCAATCCAATCTTCTCTGGTTGGGTAAGAAAAATATTTATAGAAATATGTGCTTCACTTAGTTCACTTTCACTATGGCGAATTACCATAGCATTGAGGGTAAAGGATTCAAATGAAATGGAAAGCATGCTAGAAAGACAAGGATATGCAGACCTTGGTGGAGTATACACATTAGTGAGATTCATCAAGTATGATATTTGTGGCCTGGTCGAAGCCTTTCAAGATTCCCTGATTTAAAAAGCCATTAACAACAAATAAAATAATGTAAACGGTATAAATCAATGTAGCAAATCAAATATTAGTCATGCAAATGACTAAGGTAGATCAAAGCATACCACTATATTGCGGCCATCATTGGTTATAACTGAAATAGTTTTTGCACATAAAATATATCGTTACACAATTGTTACAAAATTAATAGACATAAAATGCCAATACTTAACTAGTCAATGCCATTGATACAAAAACTGTATAAGTTTAATATTTGAGCTTCTTCTGCCATAAGAATTACATGAAGCTGCTAGAAATAATAAGGAATATGTCTAGAAATTAGTCTAATAAAATATACTTTTTATTTTTTGTGAACTCCTAGAATACTCTAGGGTTAAGGGAGTATCCATCTATCACCCATCTTAATTTAACCAAATCATTTAATACTTCATGTGCACTTATATTTAACCAAATCATTTTTCCACTGAATTTAGGAATACAAAATTTTGATCAATAATTTTCCACAAGTTTTAAGATATGAACAGATAGAAATTTGAAAGTAGATATCCAGGACTTTTGATAAATTACCATATCCCAAGGTTATGAAGCTTTTGTAGGATCATCATTCCTTTTCGAAAGTGCCCTGTAGGCCACAAAACCTCCTAAGCCTACATAAAAGATATAAAAAGATAAAGTGGCAACAGCATGGGATCTGCAAGTTGAAACATAGGATGTACAGAACTTTGCAAGATAGTAACCAATAGGTATAACTGCTACATCTGAGCCACCACAGAGCATAACATCATGTACAAAGAAAAATTCAGAAAACCAAGCAACAAATATACATAAGTCATGATAATAGCTTAAGCATTTGTTAAACCACATGATTAAATGTAAGGAACTCACAACTTCGCCTTTAATGATGTGGTGTGCAGCATGCAATATACAAAAATTGCTGGTAGCACAAGCAGTGGAAATTGAATAATTTGGCCCCATCTAACCCTACAATTTAATTTAAAAAACAGAAGTCTAATTCACCAAATTAAGTTAAGTCTCCCTATTCAATCTCTCTTAAAATGTAGCTCACCAAATCCATTGGAAGCATCATGAAACCCATATTTGTATAAAACCATTATGAGTCTCAAATACCACATCCTGGATGCAAATTTTCTAACAAAACACATTATAAGAGAAATCAACAAAATTTAAGCAGAAAAAAATTCAACAGACAGTGTCAGTATAGAGACAAGAAACAATAAAAATTGAATTAGGTCCTACTTGCCTAAGGCAAAAAATAATAATAAAAAATAACAGCACTTTCTCTGACAAAGGCAGAAAAAAGAAAAAAAATATTCTAAAGATTTCCTCGTGCACTTGTCATTAAATATTAAACCTAAAGTTGGTGGATAAAGTATCGGTTGAACAATTGCATAAGTCGCCACTATTTTTCATTTGTAGGTTAGTGTTTAAAAACAAAAGGAAGTTTAGGGTTACCTTCATCCCACCCAATGCAGAGCCAATCAGAACTCCACATTTATTTTTATCTAACTTCTCACCACTAAATATAAGTGCACCTGAAGTATTAAATGACTAAAAGTTAATCAAACAACATATAAATGGTGCATATATTTGACAATTAATTTAGAAACTACTGGTCTTTAATCATTTATCAAGCATGTTCTGCAAAGTCTTTACTAATCATTTATAATATTGAAACAGGAAATAATCTACCAAAAAATACAATAAATGAATACAAAATAAGAGCAATCATGTAAGAAATTACAAGGGCAGCTGCAATAAAGCAATACAATATTGATAAAGAAGATAAGATACCTTCTTGATCCAAGCACTTATTTCTTCATCATAATCCAAGTTTGATGCTTGGTGATGATCCTTGGCAGCTTCTTCCCACTTACCAAGCATTGCTCGTGCAATGCTGCGAGACTTGTAGCCCTTAACTAAATTTGGGGTTAACCTCAAGAGCTGTTAATTAGTTAAACCTTAAAACCCATGTGAAATGAACATTAGCTAGGGAATAATCCTGACTAAATTAGCGAGGACTATAGTCCAAGCTAAATTAGTGAGGGTTATGTCTTCGTTAATTAGTTAAACCTCAAAACCAACGTAATCATCTTTACTAAATTGGCGAGGACCATAGTCCAAGATAAATTAGCGAGGGTTATGTCCTCGTTAAATTGGCGAAGACCATAGTCCAAGATAAATTAGCGAGGGTTATGTCCTCGTTAAATTGGCAAGGACCATAGTCCAAGCTAAATTAGCGAGGGTTATGTCCTCGTTAATTTGTAAAACCTTAAAACCCATGTAAAATGAATAGTAGCTAGGGAATAATCATCACTAAATTGGTGATGACCATATTCTAAGCTAAATTAGTGAGGGTTATGTGCTCACAAAGTCGGCGCTATTTTTTTCACCAAAATTTTGGCGCCCAAGTTTAACAACAACAAGATTGAGTTATCGCTAAATTATCGCAATATTTTTTTCCATGAGTCCCTATGAATATTTGCGATAAAAGTCATTTTTAGTCGCAATGTTGTCGCGAAATGGTGCATTTAGCAACGAATTTTATTTTTCTCACTAATTTTTATCACTATTCTGCATTTTTTTTGTAGTGTAAGGGTTAGGAAAAAGGATAAGGAAATCGAGTGAAGTTCTATATAGAAAAGGTAAGTTGATATAGGATTTGTAATTCAGTATTCATCTCTAATTTTCTCTATACATGAGAATCTATAAATCATTAATTGAATTAGAGATTCACGTATATTTGTGAGCGTTTTAATTGGAGAAAGTAACAAAGACAGAGAGGAAGGTAAAGAGAGGAGCTAGAGAGGAAAATTAGCTAAACACATGGTATAAGAACTTCTAATTTGCTTGTATGTGCTTGCCTATATACAATGACTAGGTATATTATATTAGATATGTTAATGAGATAGATACATGGTTGTGATAATTATTTATGCATGGGAGATGAAATATAAAAAGTATTCTTGAGATAGGACAACTCTATCCTAGAGTTCACTTGACCTAATAAGACTTTTTTTTCGAATTACAGACCTAAATTTGTTATGAAGAGGATGAAATCTGATTCTGCTTCAAATATCATCAAAATCTAGCTTGAAATGTAGTAATGTCTATTACCCATCATCGGGAGCACTATGCACTATTTTTTGAATATCTCAAGATTTAAAAGCTTAAATGGATTAATTTTTAATGATTTGGAAAAAAATGATACAAAGGGGAACAATTATCTAGAAGAAAGTTTTTCCATAAAATAATGTTTGATATGTCAAAATTGGTATTCAAGTTGAATTTAGGAGCCTGCCTGCTAAATTCTAGGCAGATTGTATTGCCACGGCCATGACACTTTTGTCTACATCATGATGTTACATTTTGGATCGACCAGAAGTGATGGTCATAACTGGAACCAGTTTATTGCAACCATGATGCCTCTATTCTAACTTACACATGACTTTTACACCCCGAATCATCATCGAAACTTGCCTAGACTTCCCTATACACTTTTAAAGAACTTTAAACATAAAAATAAGGATATAATGTGTCATGAAATGCTAGACTTCTCCAAACACTTTTAAAGAACTTTAAACATAAAAATAAGGATATAATGTGTCATGAAATGCATGTAATTAATGATGGAATATTGAGATATAGCTATAAAATAAACTTAAACATGAGAAAAACATGCACATGAGTTAGTTTATTCCATTATTAAGTTCACATATTAACCTTATATATGTATATTGATGTAACTAGAGTATCAGAACACAAATGAGGGCACACACACACAAATATATATAAACATACACACACAAGTGGACATGCATATATATATATATATATATATGTAAAATTAAAGATGTTTTAATTAATTGATGCATACATACATAAATGTTTATATTCATAAGAATATATATTAATGATTAATGCTACACTATTATGATACATACTTGAGTAACTATAATGGTTATATAATTTTGATTGAGTGTACTTGATATGGTAATTCAATCGAACGTGATAATATGTTCAAATACAAGGATTCATAGGATATGTACACAGTGAATCATATGGATATATATATATATATATTATTTTCCATGTAATTATAATGATTATGAATATATCATATGAGTATAAAAATGAAATGTGCAAGTGTGAAGATATATACATACTTAATGTGTGTCTTAACCATATCGCATACCTTAATGAATTATGGCAGTATGGATATATATGCATCGATTATCTTAGTAATGAAAAAAATAATGGAATGGGAATAAGTAGGGATTTATATACAAGTGAAGAGCTTTACGCTTTTGCATTAATTTCTAGATTAATATTTTAATTCACTTCTAAAACTAATACTCTACTACTTAATTTAATAAATTAAGAATTTAAATTTATATTTAAATTCAATTCTAAATTTTAATTTTAATTCACTTGTAAAAAAAATAAAGTAAAAAAATTGATTCTACTACTCAATTTAATAAATTAAGGATTTAAATTTATATTTTAATTAACTTCTAAATTTTAACTCACTTGTAAAATAAATTAAAGTAAAAAAATTGAGAATACTAATACACTACTACTCAATTTAATAAGTTAAGGATTTAAATTTATATTTTAATTCATTTGACAAAAAATAAATTAAAAAATTGAAAAATAAAAAATATACAAAACATGCGCATGTTAGGATTTGAACTCAAGACGGCACCGCTAAGTTAGAATGTCCATTTAGATATAATGATACTATAAAATATATATGTTTAAAAACTTCAGTTGATTCGGTTCATTCGGTTTTTTAATTTTCAGAACCGAACCGAATCGATTAAACCGATTTTATATTTCAGTTCAAAACCAAACAAATCGAAAATCAAATAAACCGAATCAAATAGATCAAAATCCATTCGATTCGGTTTGATTTTCTGTTTTGATTCGGTTCTACACACCCCTACTTTAGTTAATTGATTGATTCCATAGTTTTCTAAAAGTTTAAGAGCCTGAGGTTTATTTTCTCCAAGTTAGGTTTCTTTGTTATTCACATGATTGCTTTTTTTTCAATTATTATTATTTTAACATTAATCATCCGATATCACACGCTACTTACTTTGCAGAGCACTTGTGATGTCAGCTTTACTTTGTTAGAGTTTGTTAATTCATGTTCATTTCATTGAGTATCTTTATTTTCCACTGTATGTTTTACATGAATAAAGTAGGACAAAGTGAAAGGAAGGGAGATGGATGAGTGACATCTTAGATGTTTGAGGGGACTGCTAGGTTCTTTCCCCTTCCTGTTCGTTTACTCTTGACCTAAAAAATTCATCTGTTCTCAAGTGGAAAGGAAAATCAGAAGTACTGACCCAAGAAAGCATCTGCATGTTGACTGAACATACTCTCTACTTTTATGTATCATTTACATCATACGTCCTCATTGTTAGTATTTAAGACTTATACCACATTGAAGGCTTGATACTTGTAGGCTGAAATAATATGAATATTGAGGATCATTTACTCATTTTGATTGTTTAGGAATCTGGGATTGATGTGCATCTTTGTGATGTCAGTGCTACTATCCAAGAGGCCATGGAATCATATGAGGTTGAAATTAATGGGAAGGTCTATCAAGGTATGGCATTTAATTGAGTTTTGTATAGATGTTTACATTTTACATAGGTTGAGCATATTAGCATTTGGTGTTTGACATGTGGCAAAAATTGCTTTTGTCCCCATAATTACTGGCTAAAGGGGACTGCTTTTGTCCCCATTGAGGCTTCTGGATTCTCATATGTATCTCATGTCCAGGTATTTGATTTTGTTTAGGTTGTACTGGGTTTAATTTTCCAAAGTTACCTATAATTCTTTTTGTATTTATGCTTTAATGGAAGAATATACCCAGTCTGTTATTACAGAGATCAGTTCCTGGCAAGAAACCGCTACAATGCTTGAGTATGTCTGCAATTTAATCTCCTTTGTTCTGCTTTTTATACTTATTTTGATGTTTGTAAATAGAACTATTTATTTATTTCCCTCGTAGTGCTATGAAGTAGAACAAACCGTAGTTTCTGGATTTTGAACTGAAAGATCCAAAAGGTTGATTGAATTTTATAATTATAGCATTTTCTTTGAAAATGCTATTTTTTGATAGAGAATAAGCTACACTGTGCAATCATCGCTAGATCAATTTATTTTTAAATGATTGCAACTTGTAACTGAATTTTAGAGTACAATTAGTTCTTCCAAGTTGGGTTCATAGTTCTAATTGATTTTCAGGAGTTTCTTAGAGATCAGCCCAAAATTCTTATATGGTGGATTTACTGTAGGCCCTCTTTGAATTGATATATTTGTTTTCTCGTTTTAGAATTGCACTTGGACTGCTTTAAATTCACTTGTGTTTACTTATTCAAAAAATTATAATAGTAGTTGACAAGGGATAAATTTTGTGTTGTCTGATTAGTAATGGATTGACAGATTCTTCATTTTGTCTTATGCAGTTTGTTACCGATGGAGTTTTCTACATGGAGCTAAATGAGGTGCATAAATAATTGAACATTAATTATGACTCACTGCCATTGAGAGTTGCTGTTGCACTGGTAACTCTGTTTCTTTTTATGTTTAAGCATAGCACAATCCACTTTAAACTTATCTGTAACGCACTTAAACTAATTTAGCATTGGAATACAGTTATAGTTTTTGCCTAATAAATAGATGTCGGTAACCAAGATCACTCCTTTTTTTATTATACATATTTGAATTAAAAAAAAAGAATAACCCATCAAATTTATAAAAGATTCAAAGATTTGGTTTTTCTTTAATAGGAACGGCACCGGGAACCCCAATACTGTATGGTTTGTATATTTTACTAGGACTGTGAAGTTTAATATAAAATATGATATTGGATTTAGTACAAACACTGGCATGAAAGCTGAAGCTGATTGGTGGCTGCTCTGTAGTTTTTCTACACTTGTATGCATTTTATCGATCTCTCCTTTTCTCTTTCTCTCTCTAGTTTTTTTTTCCTTTTATCAGAATCTCTTTTTAGCTATTCTTGTCTTAAATCTTGTTTTCTTCAGTGATTTTTGGTTCATTTGTCACTCTCTTTGTACTCTGATAACTGGGTTCTCTCTCTCTCTTTCTCTCTCTTATTTCTTTGTGTTTTTAATTTAGCAACTAGGTTTTACTCTGATTATTGAGTATGTGTTCAATTGGTTACTGTAATTTTGTAATGATCTTCTATATCTTTTGTGGAATATGATATTTACCTATGCTTTAATTTTCTTTCTTTGTTGTCCTACAAAGATTTGAGCTTTTCTATTTCACTTGTTTTAATTTTGTAATTTGTTGTCATTTCCCAAGCCCATATCACTTGAATTGTTTTGTTTCTCTCATGGTATAATTTTTCTTTCAAACATCAATTTTGATGGTGTAATTTTGAAAGAACTGTTACTTAATTTTCCTTTTTGTAATCTACTTGAAGCAGAATCTACCATAAATAGTGCTGTGAGTTTTGATATAATTTCAAAATGTTGTTAATTTAATTTTAGGTTTTACTGGTGAACAAGTTATAAAGGATATTGACCGGGATCGTTATATGTCACCAATAGAAGCTGTTGAATACAGAATAATTGATGGAGTTATTGAAAGAGAGAGCATCATTCCTTTGGCTCCTGTGCCGGAAAGGGTTAAACCAATATTAAATTATAAGAAAATGCGTGAAGATCCAATGAAGTTCTTGACACCAGATATTCCTGATGATGAGCTATACTAGCTCATATCTTTTGCTCTAAGGTAATATTTTATGACATTCCCTGAACTGAAACCTAATATGTATGTTTCAATTGGTTATTTGTCTGTTTCTTCATGGACGTTGAAATCTGCAAATTCTTTGTCTCTGCAGACGGTATGTGTTTCTCTAAAAAGATTCAAAGTTTCTACCTCTACGAAATGCATTGTGTTGCATTGCAAAGACAATGGCTTTCAAGAAAGCTATTGGATCGGTCTCCAGGAAATCAACATAGCAGAACTTAAAGTAAGAGGCCTAATTATTTATTTTTGTTAGCATTGGTTTTAGATTTAATGGTATAAACTAATGATTATAGAGTTTTACTTATTAATCATCCTTAAATTACTTAGTTTCTAGTATCTAATTCTAACAATCTATCTTCAGTAGCAAAAACAAAAAAATTACAGAATAAGAACAAATATTTTACATAGCAGTAAAACAAAATAACTAACTACTTCTTCAGTCTTAAGAGGGAAAAGGTGTAATTTCAGTTTTAGATCATGTTTCTCTTGTATCTCGATGAAAGTTATAAAAGTATTATTGGCAGTGAATGTATTATCCTAATCACCCATCAGTCATCAACTCAATGACTCTCATAATTGCTATCTTTAATGCCTAATTCTACCCTTGTTTGGTGGGCTGTGCCTGTCCCCACTCTCTCATGGATACTTGTCCCTTTCCTTGTAAAAATTGCTTGGACATCCTAGACACAGAAAGTATGGCCTCCTGAAACATTATTTTGGCATCTTATGTTCATTTGTCTATTGAAATTAATATGTTAAAACTCTCTTGTCCATGGTGTTTGACAATTTTATATTTCTTACACTTTGCTGAAATTGGACCTTTTCTTATAGGTACAAGACGCAGAAATATTCTGTCGGACAACCAGTTTAACAGCAGTCGATGCTGTGTAGCTATGAATTGGAGGGGTGATAGGTATTTTTAGCATCAGTGTCCCCTTGTGGTGCTATTTTGTTTTTGCTCCAACATTCGATCTTGCGAAAAGTGAAAGTCTTAGATGCCACATTCTATCCTATACCTTATTGTTTGGAAACACATTGGATCTTCGATAGTTGAAAGTGCAATAGTACATTATTTAGTTTTTGTGTGTTTTTTTAGGTTTAATTTTTTAAATATTATGCAATTTAATATACCTGTGTAATATTATATTTTTTAAATTAATAGTATAGGAGAATTTTTATTTACAGAAATTAAATTATATAGATTATGATTCTGCATACAATAAATTAATTTGTTGGTTATACAGGCAGTAAATTAATAAATGCAAAATAAAAAATTAAATTATGTTATATTTTCGGGACGGATTCGCGACAACAAATGTGTTGCTAATATGCAATAAATTTAAAGTTGACGAAATCCATATTACCGACGGATTTCGCGATGGAATATTTTGTCGCTAATAATTAATATTATATTTATGGTGACTAAATTAAAATTCATTTAGCGATGGAATATCCCTTTTTGCGACTATTTTTTCCGTTGCAAAATTAGCAATTGTTTTATGATTTCGTCATGACTGAGCTTTTAGTGATTGTTCGTTGTCGTGTCGCTAAAAATCATTCGCGATGGAAAATAGCCAATTAGCTACAGAATTTTCCTTCGCGAATTGGCAATTTTTTTATAGTGTATAAATAAAAAATAGAAAATTGGTTGAATTTATGTTTGGACATCTAGTTTTATAGTATACTTGTATCACATGTGTGCGACTGTAAATATAATTACATGATGTTTTTTTGTACTTAAGACCATAAATTATATATGAATACATGTATCATTTGACGGTTTGACATGAATCATATTTGCAAATGCACATTCTTTACCATTATGTATTGCATATTTGATATTAGTAATTGAAGTTGTCATTCATGGCTAACTCAAAAATTGGACTACTCATTGCATGTAAGGACATTCAATATGTAAACCTACAATCTATATATGCAAACTTAATGTAATTCATAAGTTATACGAAAGCTAGGATTTTGGAATGTTAATAAACTAGAATTGTACATGTGAAATGAGGAAATTACTTAATGATAATAACCAATTGAGACCATTAAAAAGATGCATCGAATACATAAGTTTATAAAATAAGCATTTGTATGCTATGATATTTGCTAATTCATTATATATGCATATAGACCTTTTTTGTTAGTTTAGTCACAAGTGAGCAGCTACTAGGACTTAACCATCAATTCAATTTTGCACATATACATAAAAGTCATATGAGTGTTTAGGATTAACTAAAAATAATAAATGTTAATTAAGTAAGTTAAGTCAAGATAGGTATACTTAAGAATCACATGAATTTTTCGAGATTAGTAAGAATTAAATAAGTGACCAAATTTGCAATAAGTAACAAATTTGTACTGTAAGTAATTAGTGTGATAATGTTAAAGAAGTATGCAAACACATATACTATATAGCTTCACATAAAAGACCATATGTATTAACAAGTGATTAAACTTAGCATGTTTGTAATTAATCATATAGGTTAAGGTTTACCAATAATGTAATGAATGAGTATGTAAGAGACAAATGTATATTATCATGTACGATTGTGATCATTCTACCTATTCTTGTTACTATTTCATCATATATTTAATTGCACTTTCATATGTGTGTGTGTTTAATTGATATGTTCTATGAGGGGTTGTCCTTATGATTTTGTTTCCCACTAAGTTATTAAGCTTAGCATGGGTGTTTCTCCATGTGGGTATCCCAATTAAGAATGTTCCTCAATGATGTGTTTTGCAATAGGAAAGCCAATTCAAGACTTAGAAGGAAGTCGAGAATATGAGTCCTAAATTTTCTACTTTGTGTATGTACATGATACTTTGTATAAGGAAATGTTGTGATGTAGCATTTGCTGGGAAAACCTAAATTTTGTAAAGATTAATAGTACTTATGTTGGAAATAGTGGATATCAAGTATACATATGGTATGTTTAATTTTTGACCTTGACATTTATATATGAGTTTATAATATGCAAACTTGATATATTATTCAATAATGGGTGCAAAGGATCGGGAATTAAGTTATTTTTATTATCCATATGGTACGTATGGTAAAAAAAAGGCCCTTTGAGGAAGCATTACATTTATTTGTATTAGAGCATAGGTTTAGGTGATTACGGACAATACGAGTCTAGGAATAAGTTATTAGGGTTAGTTAGGTAATGTTGGCCTAATACACATGTCTTTGTTTTCCTATAGATAGTAGAATGCGGAGAGATCTTAAGAAGCTATTATAGAAATGAAATGACCAAAAGTGAGAATTCTCGTGAGTAAAGTAAAGTGCCTTGAAAGTTATATTTGGTATTTCTTTTATCCCTATCAAAGATACGCATAAGATGATAGTTTAGAATTTCAACCCTTGTATGTATATGCGCAAAGAATGTATCTTGACAACTCTGATTTAGTATTTATTTTCAGTATATTTTTATTTGTGTTTATATCTCGTTTTGTGTGTTTTTCATGTTTTGTGTGTTAAACTCCTCTTTTTGTGCCAAATAGGATAATTTTGAGATTTATGAAATTCTAATGAGCTAAATGGTGTAATTTTGACTTTTGTACAAAAATTTTGACTTGCACACAGTAGAGAACAAAATGTCTCAACTGTGTCCCCTACAGAATCACCAATCCGTACCTTTTAATTAAAGCACATGGTAGAGATAAAAATTTCTTCGCTGTGTGCTCAGTAGAATTCAAAGCTGTTCAGTTCAAAAGGGTGTACATGGCTAAGACCAAAGTATCTCCACCATGTACCATTGCTAAAACACTATTTTAACCGACTGCACATGATTGAAATCAAAGTGTCTCCCCCATGTGCCTCTGCAAATACTATAAAAGCTGCATTTTGTTTGGTTCAAAAAGGTATTTTTAAGTTCTTTCAATAGTTTTTAGCTCTTGTATGTAGTTTAACTCTTTCTACAGATCTCTAGGGTATTATACTTTGCTTTTACTTATAAAAACTTCATTTTTATTAGGGTTTTAAACTTACAATAGAAAAATTGCTACAGATTTAACTTAGGTGACAACAGTTATAGTTTTAGTTTTCAATCAAGTTCAGCTTGGATTAAAGAGAAGGAGTTGCTTCAACTTTAAATTTATCCTTGAAATGGGTTAATGAGTTTCTTTTTCCTTTGTTTTTGCTTTTTATACTATGTATAGTGAGTAGTCTTCTAGTTGTTTAGGGATATTTTAATGCCCAAATCTATGTAAGACAACAAACTCATTTGATGAAATATATTTACAGATGTTTCTTTCCCCTTGCACTTATCTTGATATTGCTGTTATTCAAGTATTTATGTTGTTAATTTTATTCAAGTTAATGGACTTATGCTTTTTTTTTTAAAAAAATTAGATATCATGTGTGCTTTATTTTTATATGTATTTGCTATGTGTTTGATGGCAATTCTGGAATGGAGGCTATTAGATCTATAGTTAATGTGTTTTAGATTTGGAAATAGGGAGGAAAATGAATAGGTATTGGGATGGTTGGCTTCAAAATAGGAAACTAATTAATATCTAGGATTTATGGACTTTTGCTTAAGCTAGCTATCAGATTGGCTCCAGAATGGAAAATCAGGTAGTTAGAATAGTTGGCTCTGGAATGGGGAACTTGGGTTTAGTTGGATCATCCACATCTGAAATATATAATTTTATGTTAAAATGAATATAACATTGGGTTTGGGGAGGATTTTATTTTGAAGAAGCATTTTTAGTTATTGTTTTTATTCTACACTTTTATAATATATTTTTGTTGCCCTTATTTATCTTACAATTTTTTGTTAGCTCACTTTTATTTTAATTGTTAAAATTTGTTAGATATAACTCACACTAAAATACACCTGGAAAATTCTTTAACATATATTTGTAATCAATCAAGTAATTTTGTGCAAGACCATTCCCTTGGGTTTGATATTTTGGGATCTTAAATATATTCCCTTACGTTACTTGTCGATTCAATGTGCTTACTAAGGTCATGAACAAGTTTTTGTGCTGTTACCGAGGAATTAGTGTGCTTAATTACATATTTGATTGATTATTTTTATGTGTTTTTCTTTTATTTACTTTTGTTTGCTTATTCTTTTTAGATGAAATTGGTGTATGAATAGATTGCATTTACAACATCTAGCATCGTTTGATCCTGAAATCGAGAGGAATTTGCATTGGAGAAGAAGATAAAATCCATTTAGAGACATGGATGATCCACCAATTTGTAATGTGTCTCTTGAGAATGAACAAAGTGAAGGGCAACAACAAGAGAGAAATCAAGATGGTCAAAGACCAAGGACCATTTGAGATAACGCCACTCCAAGGTGGAATGAGGAGCGTAGGACAATAGTGCTGCCTCATCAACAATATTTCAATCTAAAACTGACAACAATCACCATGGTTCAAAGGAACTAATTTTCAAGATCAAAGATTGAAGATCCCGATGCAACATTTGGATATATTTCTATAGATAAGTGACATGGCCCTAATGCAATTGTTATCAATGCATGATATATGGCTGAAGCTCTTTCCTTTCATGCTTAGAGAGAAAGAAAGAGATTGGTTATCTATGCTTTCAAGTCGATCCATCCGATCATAAGAGCAAATGCAAGAAAATTTTTTTTTTCAATTTTTTCCAAATATAAAGATAGTTGGTATAAGGAACAACATCTATAATTTTTAGAAATTGAGTAAAGAGTCCTATAAAGTACGGGAAAGGTTTAAACGATGGTTTTGGCATAGAAACCTTTCAGAGGAAGGGTTACATGCCGAACCCATATAGAAGGCCTTAGAGGTCCAATTCTTGGACCAAAATAAATTAAATATATTTCATAAGTGTTGTGGAGCATACATATTTAATTTGGATGGATTTGGAATTCATTTGGGTGATTAAATCCAAGTGTATGCATAAAGGGCCTAGTTTATGGGTTTTGTGCATAGTCCTTTATGAATGGACTTAAATTGGATTTAATTGAGCCCAAATAAATTATTAATAATTTCAGAAGTCCATTTAATATTTCTCCAGCTATTTTAAAGAGCCCAATCCTATCATAAAGTTGGATTTTTAACCCAACTATAAAAATCCAAGTGATAGAGATTTTAGGATGAAGTGAACATTAAGAGAAAAGAAATTATCTCTCTTTGAAAAACCCTAGCCGCCACTCCCTTGGTAGAATCAAGGAGAATTCGACCAACCCTTGTGTTATATCATTCTTGGTTCATTTAATCCTTCTGTAATGTGGAATACCAATTGGAGGTTTTCAATTTTGGACACTGTGGTTTATGACAACCCGATGGGAAGGAAAATCAACTGTTTAACAAAAATCAAAGGTGATTTTTCTTATTCTCATTAATATTTATATTGTAAATTCATGGCAAGATAAGATCTATTGGTTAAAAATTTTAAATTTCGCTTATGCATGTGATGCATGTAACCGATAATTTCCAACATTATATCAGAGCCTCGGTTTTGCCATGAATCTACAATTCTATATTTTTTACGAAATATTTTTTATTTTTGAGTTATTAATTTCATGAACTTTAAAATATTAGATTTAATTGTTTATGAATGAGAAATATTAATTTCTGGATGTATGTGATCAAATATATAAAATGAAAAATAAAAACGATTCTTTTGAGAAAAGAATAATTGTTTTGGCGTGTAGGGTTTTTATTTTTCAATAAAAGTTCTAGGGGCTGTTCTAAATTAAATTTTTATTGATCCACTCTAAAATTATTTTGATGATAATTAATGTGTTTAATATGTGATATTAAGCCATAGGATCAAACAAAATTAAAATCGAACATGTTTTGCATGAAAACTAGTTTAGTCAAAAAGTTTGATAAATTGGCGTTCTTGGTGTATTCTTGGTGGGTTCTTGTTTAGAACGATTTTTAATCTTCTAAATCTAATATATCTGATATATTAATGTGTTTTTAATTAATTGAATTAATTAAAATGGGCCTTGAATTAATTGGATTAATTTTAATTCATTAAAACCACGTAATGGGCTTAATTATATTTACGGACTTGATTTAAATTTGTGAATGACTTGGTGGGCCCAAGGTGCTGATTTAAATTAAATATTATAAACTATAATTAAGTTTATTAATGGATTTTAAGGGTTGAAGTGGGCTTGGCTCATTCCAAAAGGCCCAAATGGTCCAATAGACACAAAACTAGTTTATGTGTGAACACATTTCAGGGTTTAAGTTTGTGGATTTCGGCCTACCCTTTGTTTTCAGCCCAAAATTATTTTTTAATTATTTAATATGATTAATTAATTAAATAATCAATTGATAATTAATTAATAATCAATCGAATTGAGAATTAAGGCAAGAACACATGCATCCAAAACGGTTTCCTAAAATGAAAATTTCCAAAATGGAAAAAAAGTTTTCTAATTTGATCACATTATTAAAATAACTCAAAAGTAAGTTTCAAGAGTTGAAACATAGTTTGTATTCCACTATATGTTTTACTTTATGCATATAAGGATGTATGATTGGCATAATGGATAGTTATGGATAAGGCCCAATGTGATTAAGCATAATGCATGCTTTGGCCTAATGAGGACTTTCATGTTGCGGCCACTTAGTTTTGGTTTGTATTTTTTTTTTCAAATTTTAATATGTAATTAGATTACTTAGATTAGAATTAGATATAGAGATGGAGACCACTATCAAAGAGCAAGATGGGCCGGATGGAGATCAAACAAGATTGAAGATAATGTAATTATTTTTACTTGTTTGAATCATGCATATTACCTAGGTATGACCTTTTGATTTTCCTTTTTGCTTGAGGAAATCAATGTAGTAAAGTCCATAACTATACCATATTTGTATGCTTATATTTATGTGATAGATGTAGGATGCATACCAATGTATGCCAACCATGTATGATGAGACTTAATTAACTAAAATCCCTCAAATAAATATTAAGGTATATAAGCCTTCCATTAATTGGAGGAGAATAAGAGTTCTTTATAGTGTGGGTTATTGACCACAGTCAAGCTCACATTATATCGAATATGTTCGAATCTAATTAAATGGGTCATCTTAGCTAGCCCATTAGCTTGTTGACCACAGTCAAGGCTAATGGTTATAGAGGCAAGATTAGAGAATGCATATATGATATGTATGTATCAAGAGTTGATAACATAATGATCCAATAGTTGTATAGAGATACAATTGGTATAGAGATACCTACCTTTCAAGGGTATACCGTTTGGCTTGTTGACCACAGTCAAGGTCAAATTACATATCAAGGATTGGATATTGGTCCACTAAGAAAACCACCGGGTTTTCTCGGATTATATAGTGAGGGCTATTAATTCACAATAAAATAGTAGGAGTAAATGAATTAATTAAATACCTAATTAATGTATACATATATATGAACATACTCTCATATGTTTTCTTTTCAAATTTAGGTCATCATCATGAGCACATCGAACATTAACTTATGATCAATCTTAGATAACAAGCTGGTTGGCAACAACTATTCTGACTGGATCAGACAAGTAAGAATTATTCTCAGAGCTGAAAAGATCCATTATATCTTGGATAAAGATCCACCACCGCTTCCATCAGATGATGCCATTGATGAGATCAAGGGCACTTATCGAAAATACATGGAGGATAGTGAAGTAACGGCATGTCTGATACCGAGTGCTATGTCCTCAGAGCTTTAGAAGCAACATGAAATGATGGATACTAGAACCATCATTTTGCATCTAAAGGAGCTTTATTCTTTTCAGGCTAGAACTGAGCAATATGAGATTGCTCGAGCTCTATTTAGTTGCAAAATGGTGGAAGGCACTTCGGCTGCTACTCATGCATTAAAGATGTATGAATATATGAGCATTTGAGTAGACTTGGCTATGTAATGGATAATGATCTATACATAAATTTAATCTTGTACTCGTTGGCTCCAAGTTATGCACCTTTTGCGCTTAACTTCAACATGAACAAGATCCAAGTAACCATTCCTAAGTTAATTAACATGCTCAAAATAAATGATGGATCCTTCAAGAAGGATTCAAAAAGTATCATAGTTATCACTTCTGCTAAAGCTAAGAAGCAGAAGAAGAAAAAGATGACTAAGGTGCAGCCAAAGAATGGTGGGGTTTCCAAGAAAAAGGTTGCCAAGAAAGAGAATCCCAAAGGAACTTGCTTCCATTGTGGAAAAGATGGTCATTGGAAGCGTAACTACAAGGCCTATCTAGATTCTCTCAAGGAGAAAAAGCAAGCTGATGCTTCCACTTCAGGTATTCATATGATTGAAATTAATACTTATTCTATTGCTTTAAAACAATCTTGGGTATTAGATACTGGATGTGGATCTCATTTGTGTAATGATCTATAGGGGCTTAAAAGCAATAGAAGAATTGGAAAGGCAAAAATATGTCTCCAGTTAGCTACTGGACAAAACATCTCTACAACAATTGTGGGGACTTACCATTTGCCTCTTCCAAGTGGATTAATACTGGAATTAAATAACTGTTATCATGTTCTAGCTTTATCCAAAAGTATTATTTCTTTCAGTTGTTTATTGAACGATTATGACATTTCTTTAAAATAAAAATGTTGTTACATTTTTAAGAACAATATATTTTATGCTAAAGCTATCATTGAGAATGGTATATTTATTCTTAATTTAATTAAAGAAGTGCATAAATATCAAGATAATGAAACAAAATAATCTAAATACCTCATATTTATGGCATTGTCGTTTAAGCCATATAAATGAGAAACGCATGACCAAATTACACAAGTCAGGTGATTTGAGATCATTTGATTATGAATTATTTGATACATGTGAGTCTTATTTATTGGAAAAATGAAAAAAGCTCCCTTTATTGGTAAAGAAGAACAAGCTAAAATGGTTTTGGACTTAATACATTCAGATGTATGTGGCCTAATGACTACACATGCCATAGGAGGTTACTCCTACTTCATTACTTTCATAGATGATTATTCCAGGTTTGGATATATCTATCTCATGAAATATAAATCAGAAGCATTTGAAAAATTCAAAGAATTTAGAAATGAAGTAGAGAAGCAACTTGGCAAGAGTATTAAGACATTTAGATCAGATCGAGGTGGAGAGTACTTAAGTTAAGAATTTCAAGATTATCTTAGAGATAATGGGATTTTATCTTAAAGGACTCCACCATATACACCACAACATAATGGTGTATCTAAAAGGAGAAATCGAACACTATTAGATATGGTTCGATCCATGATGAGCCGAGCAGACTTGCCTAATTCCTTTTGGGGATATGCACTAGAAACTGCTATTTATGTGTTAAATAGTGTTCCTAGTAAATCGGTTGATGTTACTTCATATGAGATATGGAATAATAAGAAACCCACACTTTATCATATGAAAGTATGGGGTTGTCCTGCTTATGTGAAGAGGACAATGTCAGACAAACTAGATGTTAAGTCTAACAAATGTTTATTTGTGGGATATCCAAAAGAAACATTTGGATATTATTTCTATCATCCCTTAGAATAAAAGGTGTTTGTTTCAAGGTATCTGTCTTCTTTGAAAGAGAATTTCTCCTACGAGAGGATAGTAGGAGTAAAATTAAACTTGGTGAAGTTCAAGATCCACAAATAGAAGTAGCTCAACCCATTGAACCTGGGACTGAATTTCATAATGATAAGATTAAAGTTGAACCTAATTATACACAAAATCTTAGAATATCTACGAGGATGCATTCTATCCCTGTGAGATATGGATTTCACATTGATTCAGATAGAGGTATAACTGTAGTAGAGGACAATGAGCCTACAAGCTATCAAGAAGTTTTGAACAGTTCAAAACGTGATTTATGGCTTAAGGCTATGCAGTCTAAAATGGATTCCATATATGATAACAAAGTATAGACTTTAACTCAACTACCTGAAGGGATAAAATCCATAGGGTGCAAATAGGTCTTCAAAAAGAATATCGACATGAAAGGTAATATAGTTACCTATAAAGCTCGCTTAGTAGCAAAAGGATATCATCAAAAAGAAGGTATTAACTATGATGAAACCTTTTCTCCTGTAGCGATGCATAAGTCTATAAGAATAGTTTTAACCATTGCAGCTCATTATGATTATGAGATTTGGCAAATGGATGTGAAGACAACTTTCCTAAATGGAAATATAACGGAGGATGTGTATATGACACAACCAAAAGGGTTCACATCAGGAGATGGCAAAAAGGTATGCAAGCTTCAAAGATCCATTTATGGATTGAAGCAAGCCTCTAGGAGCTAGAACATACAATTCAATGAGACAATCAAAGAGTTTGGTTTCTCACAGAATGAATATGAACCTTGTGTGTATAAATGGGTCAATGGGAGTGCAATTATCTACCTAGTTCTATATGTGGATGATGTATTAATCATGGGAAACAACATTTCTCGTCTCCAATCTATTAAAATATGGTTATCCAAGCAATTCTCCATGAAAGACCTTAGAGAAGCATCCTATATTCTAGGAACAAGGATCTATAGAGATAGATCCAATAGGTTGTTAGGTCTTTCTCAAAGTACATATAAAGATAAAGTATTGAAGAGGTTCAATATGGATCTCTCTAAGAAAGGGTTTATACCCATGGTGCATGGAAAACACCTTTTTAAGTCTATGTGTCCACAGACACTAGAGGATAGAGAGAGCATGAATAGAATACCATATGCATTTGTAATTATTTCTATCATGTATGCTATGTTATGTACATACATCTAAATGTAGCATTTGCTTTGAGTGTCACAAACAGATTCCAATCCAATTTTGGAGAGGAACACTGGGCAGTTGTTAAGAATATCCTTAAGTACTTGAGAAGGACTAAGGATATATTCTTGGTATATGGAAAGGGTAGTTTGGAAGTAAATAGGTATACGGATGCCAGCTTCCAATCTGACAAATATGATTGTAAATCACAGTCTGATTTTTTGTTCATAATAGGAGGAGGGGCAGTTGGTTGGAAGAGTTCCATACAAGAAACAACTGTTGATTCCACGACGAAAGCTGAGTACATTACTGCTTTGGAAGTAGCCAAAGAAGCAATCTAGATCAAAAAGTTTATATCTGAACTAGGAGTGGTGCCTAGCATTGTTGATCCGATTCCTTTATATTGTGACAACAATGGAGCCATTACGTAAGTAAAGGAACCACGATCTCATCAACGATCCAAACATGTTCTCAGACGCTACCATCTCATAAGGAAAATAGTAGCTAGAAATTATGTGAAAATAGAAAGGGTCTCCACAGATGATAATGTGGTGGATCCCCTCACTAAAACACATTCCCAAATAAAGCATGATCTCCATATAAATAACAGGGTTTTAAGACATATGAGTGATTGGCTCTAGTGCAAGTGGGAGATTGTTAGAGAGTATGCCCTAGAGCCTATGTAATGGGGATGTATTTCATATTTATGAACTCATATTCTTAATAGAGGAAATCATTCATTTATTAATGCTATGTTTAAATACATGAGTTTGTAAATCTTAAATTAATAAATAAAGTCCTAGATATTATAAACACAGTGCAAAGGCAATCATGAAAGTGTTCATGATGTGAGATGTCTATTACATACAAATGTGATAATATCTAAATATCCCTAGTTATAGAATTAACAAGATAGGACATTGTTAATTCGGATAGACTAGCACATGTTATGCTTCTTGAATAGTTCAAGAAGTGGTTCTCATTACTGTGATTATGGAAGATGATCAAAGCTAACATGTGGATGCTTGTTAAAAGAACAAGTTCATTGGAGACCTACAAAGAGAATCCTCACATGGATATTAAATCTATGTCAGTGAGGAATCTCTTCATAGCAGTTGTGTAAGTATCCTTAGACTTGAGATCACCATGGTTATTTTAAGTAGCAAGTGATATACTTTGACTCTATAACTGATTGCTTCCAACTGAGGGTGAACATAGTTAGGAGGTTAGGCATATCATGACCTACTTGAAGATAGTTGAGTGATTGACAAAGGATTCACCATCCCAGATTTATTAAGGGAAGTTTTCTCCCATGATTCTATAATTGCCTTGTTCAGAGAATCTCTGGCCAGAGTAATATGCCAAGGTGGATAGGGATCCATGAAAGGCATTTTCTGAACAATGGTTAAATTAATAGAACATACATAATTAGATTTATATGAGTTGACAGAAATCCATACTCAGAATCTAATTGAGAAAAGAGTGGTGAAAGGAGTAATTGCACGGTAACTGATTCTATAGAAGGGTATAGTCAAACCACTTGACTTTCATGACATTTGGATAGTCATGATGTCTAGCTAGAGGCCGCTCATGATTTGTATAATAGTGTATCATAAATATCAATAGGGATTGATAAAATGATTTAAAGAAGTTTAAATCATATAAGTTTTGAATAAAACTCATAATTACATATTATACTGCCAATATGGATAGGAACCTAATAGGTCACACACATATAGAGTAAAGGATAAAATGATAAAATAACAAGGATAATAATATTTGATATTATTATGGGAGAAGAGAAATAAATAATAGAATAATTAATTAAAGAGTTTAATTAATTATGATTAAGTAGAATTGTTCGCAAAATTTTTTAGAAATATTCTATAAAATGGACCTAATTGAAATATTGTATTTCATAATTAATTATTATTGGACTATAAGTGTTATAGGGCTGATATAATAATTAATAGATCTATTGGAGGAATTAAAAGAGGCCCAAAGAATTGGTTTTGGTGCAGAAACCCTTCAAAGGAAGGGTTACACGTGAAACCCATATAGAAGCCCTTAGAGGCCTATTTCTTCGACCAAAACAAATTAAATATATTTCATAAGTCCGTAGAGCCTACATATTTATTTTGGATGGATTTGGAATTCATTTGGGTGATTAAATCCAAGTGTATGCATAGAGGGCCTAGTTTATGGATTTTGTGCATAGTCCTTTATGACTGAAATTGGATTTAATTAAACCCAAATAAATTTTTAATAATTCCAGAAGCCCATTTAATATTTCTCCAGCAATTTTAAAGAGCCCAATCCCATTATGAATTTGGAATTTTAACCTAATTATAAAAATCCAAGTGATAGGGATTTTAGGATGAAGTGAACATTAAGAGAAAAGAAATTCTCTCTTTGAAAAACCCTAGCTGCAAATCCCTTGCTAGCATCAAGGGGAATTCGGCCAGCCCTTGTGTTCCATCATTCTTGGTTCATTCAATCCTTCTCTATTGTGGATTACTAATTGGAGGTGTTCAATTTTGAACATTGTGGTTTGTGACAACCCGATGAGAAGGAAAATCAACTGTTCAACAAAAATCAAAGGTGATTTTTCTTATTCTCATTAATATTTATATTGTAAATTCATGGTAAGATCAGATCTATTGATTAAAAATTTTAAATTTCACTTATGCATGTGATTCTTGTAACCGATAATTCCTAACATCATCTTGTATGCTCATTTCAACTTTCTTCATTTTTGTATTTTTCTTCAAGTATTAAGCCTATCTTCTTTGTTAAGTATTTTCATTGCATTCCTCATTCTTATTTGTTGCTTATGAATCATTTTGACTTGAGTGTTAGTTTTGAAGTGCAATTAAGGACAACAAGCTTGAGTGGTAAAAGGCCTAAGGGTCTGAGCTCAAAAGAGGGTAAAAGCTAAATTTAAGTGAAACATGAGGGAAGTGTCATTTTCTAGAGTGTAAACACATAAGGGAGTGTTGTGAGGCTATTTTTTCTAACATCTTTTGCAGGTTTACATTATAATTGATGACACTAATAGAAGGGAAATGTTCCAAGAGGAAAATAAAAACATGCCTAATTTTAAATTGTTTTATAAGGCATTTTTTAGTGAATTTAAGAAGTTTAGTACTAGGATGGATGGAAAGGAAGAGAAGTTAGAAATGAGTGTATCTAATTTTAGATGAACAACTGGGAGAGGTTAATAGATTAATGAAGAGGCTAGTTTCAATGAATGGGATGATGATGAGGAAGTCCAATTCATAAGGGGTAGAGTGAGAAGAGAAGAAAGAATAAAGAGGAGAGATAGCAACCTTAGTGCTATAAAGATGAACATTCCATATTTTTTAAAGGTAGGAATGATGCTGAAGTGTATTTAGAATGGGAAAGGAAGTTAAACATAATTTTTTATTACCATAATTATACTAAAGAGAAAAAGGTGAAATTAGCTATAGTGGAATTTTGCAATTATGCATTGGTTTGGTGGAATGCGTTATTCAATAGTAGAAGACGGAATAAAGATCCACCTATATCTACTTAGGAAGAAATTAAAGGAGTGATGAAAAGAAGGTTTGTACCATCTTATTATTATAGAAAGTTTCATCAACAATTACATAGACTCATCCAAGGAGCTAGATCAGTAGAGGATTATCACAAGGAGATGGAGATACTATTGATTAAAGTAAATATTGAAGAGGAAAAAACGGTGACTATGGCTCGATTCATGGGAGGATTGAATAGAGAAATTGCTGATGCAGTAGAATTGCAACATTATGGAGAGATGAAGGACCTAGTGAATATTACAATAAAGGTGGAGAGATAACAAAAACAAAGGAGGGTAACAAGGTAATTTCAAAATTCTAGCAACAAATGTAATCCAAAATGGAGTAAAAATGAAGAAAAGAAGGAGTACCATTAACTTCCAAAAAGAAAGGTTTTGAAAAAAATAAAGGCAAGGCAAAAGTACTTCATTCCAAAAAGTTACTATTGATCCTTCATTTAAACTTTCTAAACATAGGTATATTAAATGTTTTAAGTGTCAGAGGCGAGGTCAGTATGCATTTGAATGTGGTAATAGAAAAATTATGTTTATTAAAAGGGAAAAATTGTTTCTGAATCTGATAATGGGAATGAATCTAATGGTAGTGAATGAAATATGCCACCTTTAGAAAATTGGTTTGATAACGATGAGTGTGTTGAATATGCTATTAAGGGAGAAGCCTTAGTTACTACGCCTGTTTTGAATGTGAATGTGAAGAAAGATGGCCGAGAACAAAGGGAACATATATTTCACACTAGATGTTTGGTAGGTGGGAAAGTTTGTAGTCTAATCATAGATGGGGATAGTTGCACTAATGTGGCTAGTACTTTAGTAGAGAAATTGGGGATGAAATGTCATAAGCATCCTATAATGCTCGCACTCATTACCATTTTATTTACTTATTTCTTTATTAAATTGTTTGCATAATTACACATATGTAGATATAAATTAAACATGCTTAAAGTATCATTACAAATTAATTTGTTACATATAGCCAAAATCATTTAAATTATACATTTACGAAAAATAATTCATCATAAAAATTAGCCTTCACTCGTAACCCCTCTACTAGCCTGCAGATGTTTACTCAAGAATATCACTTTTTCTTTACACCGGCGAACCTACACGGGAAAAACATCCATGTTGAGCAAAGGCTTAGTGGGGAGCAATCAATATAATTGACTTCTTGCCGAAGTCTCAAATGCAAATATCACAACAACATATCTTTTTATATTATGAAACACATACACTTATAAAATAGTACATGTATTAAGAAACATTGCAATACCATTTATTAAATACACTAATAATATCATTAAGAGACACATTGAATCAATGAAGCATTTAAACTAATAGACATTTATCAATGATTGTCACTTTAATTGCTTTCCACTACTAACATGCTTTGTCATATCGAAACTAACATACACATGTCATGGTATATCCATATATTAAACAACACTTCAATGCAATTCTTTGATTACACTTCATTATTAAATGAGAAACACTATAACTATCTAGAGATTTTGAAACACTCACACTATTGATTACATTTTCTTATTTAATAATCAAATCAGTTATATTGCCTATATTCTCATAAATGGTAGATACAGGTACAAAAACTAGAGACATAAAAGTCTTGAGTCATTAGATACAAAAGGGTATCGAAACACTAGTCACCCTCAAGTGACAACACTAGCAGCTGCGATCACTATCCCTTTTATATGCAGGCCTATCTAACCACTACTTTGTAAAATTCAAGCCACACAAGTCACTAATCACTCAAGAATATCGCATTTGATACATTCAGAATCATGGCATCAATGCAATCATTTCATTATATCATGTCAATCATATTCAATTACACTCAGGATATAATGTAAAATGCTCATCATTTATTTAGTAACACATAACCTAACTAATATAACAATTCATGTTCATTAATTAAATAATTTCCTATGCATTAATGTTTAGTATTTAACATTTCCTAACTAGTTCATTATGCTTTCTACTCATTTTATGTCACAAATTACTCTTAATATTATGTTTCAAAGACTATAATAATGTTTAGGGAGTTTTAAGTATGCTTTAATATCAATTTGGAACCTAAATATAAAGCGTAGGTAGGGACAAAGGAGGGTCACGGTCATTAGTTTATACCTATTGACCACAATATAAGTGTAATTTTTGTTTAGTAGGTCATACCTTCTAACTAAAAGATCTATTCTATCCAGAGGTAGATTTCTAGTCTCCATTTGTATGCACTTTTAGACGTATAAAATGTCAATTTTAGCCAAAGTGTCCTTTTACAAAGTTTTATTCCTATGTCTCTAGTTTCCAAAACATCGAAAATCACTCAATTATAAATTTTAATCTCAAGATATCACTTAAAAGTTATAGATCGGTTTGGATGACAAAACAACAAGGGTCTGTCAATTTCAATCCTAATTTATAACACCTTAAAGGCAGATTTAGGTTTTGGGGTCTTCTAGATCTACGTCTTATAGTTTATTTCAAACCATAATCACTTTATTTAGACATCTACAGAGAAAGTTATGCTCTTTACACTAAAACAGGTTCAAGTGAAACCTAAACATATTTTCACTATATTACTCTTTCTATGGCATAAATCATCCTTTCCATGCATTATAAAATCATTTCTTCACTCAAATAGCAACAATATATCATCTTCAATACATATATCAACTTAATTAAATTACAAACACATAGGACAATAGCATAAACTCTCTTACCATCTTAATGAATCAAATACCTTTTTCAATATTTTTTTACCTCCTATTTCCTTGCTATTCTTACTCTTCTTTCTTTACATGATAATTCACATGTAAACACCCATTTAGATCATTAAACCCTTATCATATAAAACTAACAAAAAAAATAATGGAAGCCATTATTACCTTTTCACTTGTCTACCACTAAATTCTCTCTCTTCTTTATTGTATACTTGGAATTAGGGGTGTTTCTATGGCGAGGTCTATTTTCTTAGGGAGAAAATGACTAAAAATGATATCTTTTAATGTGATGGCTGGCCTTTTTTGTTATATAAGACCCTTGAAGTGCCTTCCTTTCTTGAGAGAAATCTAGAGAAAGATAGGTATCTTTATATTAGGGTCATTAGTGAATTTGCACTTACTCCCTTTCCTTCCTTTAATTTCTCTTTCGTACCACAAGATTTCTTTCTTTCATTTCAATTATACCCCTACACAAGTATTTCCTTCCCACTTATGCACTCTACATACTTGATATGTAATGACCATATTACCTTTAACTTTAAGATTGATTCCATCTAGGTCAACTTAAACTTCCATTACTTATCTCGTTATATTTACTCCTTTATACATCTTAGACATACCTAATTACAACTAGGGTATATGTTAGGGCCTTACATTTCTCTCCCCCTTAAAAGAATTTTGTCTTCAAAATTCATACATGTGTCACTTATCAAATTTCATCACTTACATTCCTATAATCGTGTCTTTATCCTAGTAAAATACTATCTAATTTGATCTTTTCCTACTTCTTTTATTCTTTGCTTTATCACATTTAGATTCCATCTAAATTCATCTCTTTATAACTATACTCTTTTCTCACTAGCATATCATCATTACTTTCCAGTTGGGTCCTTTACATGTAATTTAATGCTTTTCATTTCTTGTCAAATGATGCTGATGTAACATTAAGAAAGAATGATAGGATGCAAATGTACACTTTTATTTATCATAAATGTATACCCCATCCCATACTATAGCATGTAAAATCAATTACCTACATTGTTAAAGAGTTACTGATAGGTACACAAAATCCATACCTAATCTGAATCCACTTTGATATCAACTTCATACAGAGGCTAGGTAGTCTTATTCAAATTTATACAAATCCACTTTATACTCAACTATTTATTAGAAGACACGAATATTTACACTAGCCTTTGTGCTAACACTTGATTTACACTTTCAACAATCTATACTTTTACCAGGATTCAATTTTATCTTTACTCTAAACAAAACATCTTCTTTAAGGCCATATCGCTATATATAGACACATATTTAATCTTTTTCTAACACCTTATTTGCTAGGATTAGCTAAACCTTTGCTCTGATATCATAATGTAACGCTCGCTCTTATTACCATTTTTTAAAGTTATTTCTTAATTAAATTGTTTGCATAATTACATATACATAGATATAAATTAAACATACTTAAAGTATCATTACAAATTAATTTATTACATATAGCCTAAATCCTTTACATTATACATTTATAGAAAATAATTCATCATCAAAATAAGCCTTCACTTATTACCCTTCCTGTGGCTTGCAGATGTTGACTTAAGAATATAAATTTTTCTTTACACCTGTGAGCCTACATGGGAAAAAACACCCATGCTAAGCAATGGCTTAATGGGGAGTAAACAGTATAATTGACTTCTTATCGAAGTCTCAAATGCAAATATCACAATAACATATCTTTTTATATTACGAAACACATACACTTATAATAATAGTATATGTATTAAGAAACATTGGAATACCATTTATTAAATACACTACTAATATCATTAAGAGACACACTCAATCAATAAAGCATTTACACTAATAGTCACATATCAATGATTGTCACTTTAACCACTTTCCACTGCTAACATGCTTGGTCATATCGGAACTAACATACACATGTCATGGTAGTTCCATATATTAAACAACACTTCAGTGCAATTATTTGATTACACTTCATTATTAAATGAGAAGCACTATAACTATCAAGAGATACAGAAACACTCACACTATTGATTACATTTCATTATTCATTAATCAAATTGCTTATATCACCTGAATTCTCATAAATGGTTGATACGGGTACAAATACTAGATACTAACGAGCAACATCAAACACTAGAGACATAAAAGTCTCGAGTCACTCGATACCAAAAGGTATCGAAACACTAGTCACCGTTAGGTGACCACACTAGCGGCCAATCACTATTCCCTTTATAGGCATGCCTATCTATCCACTGCTGTAACATCCTTAACCACCAGATATACATAACCACCATTAAAAATAGCAATCCAAAGATAATCAAATAAATATATATCAGACTTCTTAATAAACATAATGCTCCAAAAATGATAATAGAACATTTACATATAAACCCATCATCACTAGAAGAAACTCAAGAATAAAAGCTGCACATTTCTAGCTCTCATCTTCTATGCTTGTCAAGCCATAACAACTATCTATTCAGAATGAAGCTTATGTTGATGCCTATATGGATCATAAAACTTGTTCAAAGCTATAAAGCTTAGTGGGGAACAAAATATTCTATAGATATCCTCTTACCAAGATTCATCAATTATACAAGCACAAAACTTTACGTGATAATCATATATGTTCACCACATCAATATTAGATTACAACAATAAAAGTTATTAAGTGAACTCTCTCTAGTTTTACAACCTTACAATTAATCCAGCAATGATAAACCACAAAAGATATTGTTAGGCATGATTTCTTTATTCATATCACATAGCTCAAATCTTAAGATGCATTCTATGTGAAGGAATATGACATGGTATGATAATCATGATAGCACAGCGGAAAAACAAAAATTTTTATCATACATACCATACATATCAAAAACTAGGAACGAAAACATGCAATTTTAGGTTGTAGAACTTACAAGTTAAGATGCCTTTTAGATATTGATTTCGGTGATGGCCAGCAACTAAGATGACTTTGTCCGCCTTAGATCTCGATCACCAATGCCAAGGAATAGCCTTTTACGCCACTCCCTCTATTCTCACACACACAATTGCACCGTCGGCTTAAAATCGAGATTGCTAGCTCTCTTTTAAGGTATTGTGTAATGGCTATGGATTGAAGCTATAAAATTTGATTTTGTACTTCTCTTAGGTTGCTATCACTACCCAAGAAAACAAGAGAATGAGGAACTATCCTTTCTCCTTGTGAAAAATTGGGCCAAAAGAATTGAGAGAGGAAGAGATGAAATTCACGCCAATTGCATAGAAGAACTAAGGTTCGCGCCAACTTCTTCTATGTTGCTCCTAGGGTTTTATTTCTTTATATATCATTATCTTTTAGGCAAGTGTTTTCATCTGAATTTACTACCTTAAGATAATTAATTCAAACTCTATCACTTCCTAAAGATAAGTCATATATTTTGAATTAAACTCTTTTGAATTTAAAATTCAAATTTGAAATAAAACATAAGACATTTAATTAAATGAAATCACTTAATTAAATAAACAACATGTGCCGAAATTCCTTGATTTCCCTCTTGGAATTTCGGCCACTTCATTAATTATATAAGTGATTTGATTTAATTTAAATTCCTTTAGGCTTTAATACTCAATTAACTTAATTAACACAAGATAATTAATTAATTGAAATTAAACCTTATGGGCTGAATTTCTCTCTCTCATGGAACAAAGCCCAATAGCAATTTTATAACCCATTACATACATTAATTTGACTTTAATTAAAAGCCCAAATTAATGCCCAATACTTAATTTAAATATTTTAAGCCCAATGCTTTGTGTGCGATCCTATAGGTCCATTTAATGTTGGCAATGAATTAATAAATTAATTCAAAGGCTATATATATTCTCTAGCAAGATATTGCAAGATATTATAGCAATCCAAATTAAATGAAAATACATATGGCATTTAGTGACCTAATGCAATTTTGCATAGTCCCTTACCCTTAAATATCAGAATTAATATAAGGCATGGAATTAGTCATCCTTATATATATTAATTCCTTTCTTGATATTCCAGTGACACTGAACCCTTAGATAAATAATGATTACTCATTATTCCATCTCGGTATGGCCATACACTTCTCAGTTCACTGATCAAGTGGCTGGTGATATTTTCTCTCTTATCGAGAGGGGTAATCCCTTCACTTCTCTCATGCTCTCTAACATGAATCAATGCATACCCAATCATACCCGTACTTGTCACTCTGTTACGAGCACATTAGGTGTATGTCAAAGTACACAGTAATTCATAAAGAGTTTCATAGAGATTTCAGGTCTAAGAACTCCGATACAAAACTTGCATATGAGAAACACTTATGATTTGTACCATGTAGTGTTCTCATGAGCGGATCGAATCCAGATACCATGTTCTTTAACATGTATCTATGATCTCTGATTGACACTCTTGTCCTAATGATCCGTAAGACAGAACTCATAATATCAGAGAGAGCATACTAGTCTTAATTCATTTGTTATTCCCGTAACAATGACTGACTAGGGATACTTAGAATGAAGTCCCATTTGTTTCAAGGTCTTACAATCCATGTGCCTCACACATGATAACTTAAACCGAAACGACATTCTTGGATAGTTTTATCAATTGACATGCACGGGAATACAAAAGATAAAACAAATGCCTCATTTTATTAACTAAGTGTTTTATTACAATGTATTGGGGCTAGGGCTTACACTAACACTATGGTCACAATCATGTTCATAATCATATTAATAACCATGTAGTAATGAAGACTACCTTATCATGGTAAACTATATGCCACTTAACACCATATTGCACCATATACTATACAATGATCTATAACAGATTCATATGCATATACACAAGTATAGATGGGTATACAACAAATTAAGAATTTAGCATGTGACTCCAAGAAATAATAAGATTATTAAGGATGGATGCCATAATGTACAATTTTATACTCATGATTTATAGGTCCAAATGCATATGTAACATTATAGTATTACATACTCAACATATTGTAACCTCCACTTTAATATTAGTTTCTTACATGCAAGTGAATAATACTTATGTAAAATGGCTTCTAAACTACCAAGTTTCTTATCTTTTAATTCAATAAAATGACTTCTTTTTTCTTGCATTAATCCTGCATACTTCTATAAAAGTGGATAACGGGTTAACAATTGTACCCGTAGGTACCAAAACACACTCGAAGGTATGACAATCATACCTGAAGGTACCAAAACACACTCGAAGGCATGACAATCGTACCTGAAGGTACCATAACATACCCGAAGGTATGACAATCATACCTAAAGATACCAAAACACACCTAAAGGCATGAAAATCATACCTGAAGGTACCAAAACACACCTAAACGCATGAAAATCATACCTGAAGGTACCAAAACACACTCGAAGGTATGATAATCTTATTTGAAGGTACCAGAACACACCCGAAGTCATGAAATCAGAACGTATTCGAAGATACTAGAACATACCTTGAGGTTGAAATCAGAAGACCCATTAGGGTTAAATAAGAATAGCCGTTGTAACTAACCCTTATAGGCACGCCTATCTATCCATAACCTAAACACAGATGTAAGCAAAAAACCTCTTTCCATTTTCAATCCATACTTTACTATGTTATTCAATCAATGATTACAACTATATAGCAATAACTTAGTGTCATGTAATACTAGCTCAATATTTAATATTCTAAAAAATGGATGCTATTAACATCATAGAGATGAGAAATCTATAGTTGTAATCAAATCTAAAGGCATATACATAGATACTCATGGCATATCACTTATTTGATATGTTCTTTAAGTTTTTTAATTAAATCGGTGCCAGCATATTCATCTGTTTGCATATTATCACATGACAACCAATATGGTTTTAAAATCTCATGTTGACAATACTTATGCTGGTCATGATGATTCATGCATTACTATTTTTTTTTTCATGTGAATGAGATCATATATATACTCATGCAAACCATGGGTTCATGAAATATCACCTAATCACACCATCAATCCATAAGAACGTACCTTTATGGTTCATCATAGCCATCTTTCCTACTTTATTGTACCTATATTTAATTATCATACATACAAAATTAACCAATACATCGGATATATGCATTCAGTGTATTACAAATGATGAAGATGTTTTAAATCGGAGATCAATGATCACCTATACCATTTTATATGATCTTAACATTTACACATACACATAGGTTCATTATAAAGATCATAGATCTTGATGCGTGATCTTAGAACACTCATATACTAAGCAAACATATGTAAAAGCATAGCATTTAACAAATGGTTCTTCATGTTACCACAAGAGCATACACATACCACTATATCTACTCCATTTATAATAGCAATAGTCATTATACTTTAAGATATTCCATTCTTTACATAATCGTATCATATTTATTTTAATAGCTTGCCACTGTACTAACTATGCTTTCACTTACTTCATATTATAACATCATAATTCTTATTATGGTTATAATTACATAACTTTGAATATTAATGCATTACATTCATTTTCATGTTATTTCATTCATTACATATACACTTCATCATAACAAATGGTTAGGCATACAAAGATTCATTAATACTTAAAATATTCTAACAAAAATATCATATTATAATTTTCATGGTTAAAACATACTTGGTCATGTGCATTATCTAAGTAAGGTGATAAAAATCATGTATAATATTTTTATGCATTGACCTAGGCTCAATATGAATTTACAAACCTTCATGCATCTATTTATATTCTTTTACTTTCTTATAGCCCATATACTTTTCATGTCTTTATGATCTTTTAATTTTTTGTTCTATATGTCTTGAGTAAGTTTAAAGAAGTTAAAATAGATAATGAAAGAGCTAAATTGCATGTTTGTATCATGTACTAAGTAGCTCAGTTTATATAGAAGATGTTGACTCGGAGGGGGAAAAGGACACTCTACTAAATGGGTTGCTTCCTTATACAGTAGGTAGTTACTCGATGGAGTGGAAAGGTCATCTGGTTGCTACTTGATGGAGTGGAAGGGTCATTTCATCAAGTGGACCATTTACCAGAAATTCTGTCAAACTTTGTATCAATTATTTCACTTAGTAAATGAGGTTTATGGGTTAAATGGTATTCTAAAAAGTTGTTTCTTTATGTTTTTAGTTTCTATTACATAAAAAATCATCTCATTTTCTATTCTAAATCTCAAGATATCTAAGACTCACTACATGCTATTCCCGATGATAAGGCAGCAAATATAATATGAATTCATGCTCTATTTTTAGTACCATACAAATGGATTTAGTCTTATACTTCTTCATATGAAATATAGGTACATGAGTCTAGTTTCAAACCCAATTAGAATCACTTAATTTTAATCTCTATAACTCAAGTTATAGGTAAAATAGTGCTACTAGGTCAATCAAATCCTAGGATGAATTCTCACTAAGTTAGAGGTGACTTTTCTAGTTCAGTTTTCAAGCATTTTTAAGCTTAGTTTTAAGGACAATAACTTATTTTAGGTTAAAATATATCATTATCCATGTCACGTACATAATAATACACATTCAAATTCATAAAAAGTTCTCATAACTGAGATTAAAGCCTTAAATCCTCCTTCAAAACTCTTTTTCCAACTTTTTGAGTATTGATTTCTTTCTTCCCTTAAACATTATAGATAACAAGTATGATTATGATCTCCTTAAATCCCTAATTCTAGAAATCAAATCTAAGATAAAGAGAAGAAGGGTTGCAAGAAATAAGGAAACATTACCTTTAGAACACTAACTCACCATAACCTTAAGCCATCCTCTTCTCAACCCAAAACAAGAGAGAGAGAGAGAGAGAGAGAGAGGATGAGGTTACATCTCCATCCTAAGAACCAACCTCCATCACACAACAAAGAAATCCCTTCTCCAAAGAGCTTTTAAAAGAGGAGATAGTGGGGCAAATACATCACTAATGAAAATTCCAAAATTACCCTTAATCATTTTAACCCTATTAATTTATAATTCTTGTAATTTAACACCAAACTTCTAATTTACTTCAATGGTATCATTTCTGATAATTTAACTATACCCAAGTTATGCATATGTACAATTACCAAAATACCCCTTGTAGGTCTCAACTTTAGTAAAGCAAAATAATCTAATTTGACATTATTTAACCATAATCCTCATTAATTCCCATAATCCAATTAGGGTCAAGGTTAGGGCCTCACAACCACTTTATGAAATTCAAACCTCAATAAGTCACTAATCACTCAAGAATATTGCATTTGATACACTTAGAAGCATGGCATCAATGCAATCATTTCACTATATCATGTCACTCATATTCAATTACACTCAGGATACAATGTAACATGCTCATCATTTATTTAGTAACACATTACTTCACTAATATAACTATTCATGTTCAATAAATAAATAATTTCCTATGTATTAAGGTTTATTATTTAACTTCACCTCAGTAGTTCATTATGCTGTCTACTCATTTTATTTTGTAAATTACTCTTAATCTTATGTTTAAAATACCCTAATAGTGTTTAAGGAGGTTTAGGTATGCTTTAGTATCAATTTGGAACCTAAATCTCAAGTTTAGGTAAGGATAGGGAAGGGTTATAGTCACAAGCTTATACCTGCTAACCAGGATATAAGTGTCATTTCAATTATATACTGATTTTACCTATGTCACGATCAGTAGGTCATACCTGCTAATAGTGAGATCTATTCTGCCTAGAGGAAGATTTTTAGTCTTTATTTGTATGCAGTTTTAGATCAATAAAATGTCATTTTTAGCCAAAGTGTCCTTGTACAAAGTTTTTCCCCTATGTCTCTAGTTTCCAAAACATAAAAATCATTCAATTATGACTTTAAATCTGATGATATCACTAAAATATTATAGATTTGTTCAGATGACAAAACGACTAGGGTTTATCAACTTCAAGCCGAATTTCGAACACCTTCGAGGTAGATTTAGGTTTTGAGGACTTCTACAAAGGTTTGGATCTATGTCTTATAGTTCATTTTCAACTAGAATAACTTCATTTAGACTTCTAAAAAAATTTATGCTCTTTACACTAAAACGGGTTCAAGTGAACCTTAAACAGATTTTCACTATATCACTTTCTATGGAATAAATAATCCTTTCCATGCACTATAAAACAATTTATTCACTCAAATAATAACTATATATTATCTACAATACATATAACAACTTAATTTAATTAAAAACACATAGGACAATAGCATAAACTCCCTTACCTTCTTGATACATCAAACACCTTCTTCAATCTTTTTATTACCTCCTTTTTCCTTGTGCTTCTTACTCTTCTTTCTTTACATGATAATTCACATATAAACACCCATTTAGATCATTAAGTCCTCATCATATAAAACTAATATAAAAAGTAATAGAAGCAACTGATACCTTTTTACTTGGCTAACCATTAAATTCTCTCTTCTTTTAAGCTATACTTGGAATTAGGGGTGTTTCTACGGTGAGGTTGATTTTCTTAGGAAGAAAATGATTAAAATGATATCTTTTAGGGTGATGGTCGGCCTTATTGGCTTATATAGGTCTCTTGATGTGTCTTCCTTTCTTAAGAGAAATCTAAAGAAAGTTAGGTGTCTTTATATTATTGGTCACTAGTGAATTTGCACTTACTCCCTTTCCTTCCTTCAATTTCTCATTCTTACCACAATATTTGTTTCTTTCATTTCAATTAGACCCCTACAGAAGTATTTCCTTCCTACTTATGCACTCTTCATACTTGATATATAATGACCATATTGCCTTTAACTTCAAAAATAATTCCATCTAGGTCCCAACTTACACTTCCATTACTTAACTCTGTATATTTACTACTTTATACATCTGAGATATACCTAATTAAAACTAGGGTATATGTTGGGGCCTTACATTTATCTCCCCCTTAAAATAATTTCATTCTCGAAATTCATAAATGTGTCACTTGTCAAATCTCATCACTTGCATTCCTATAATTGTATCTTTATCCCAGTCAAATAGTATCCAATACGATCTCTTCCTATTTCTCTTATTCTCTACTTTATCACATTTAGATTCAATCTAACTTCATCTCTTTATAACTATACTCTTTTCTAACTATCATATCATCACTGCACTCAATGTATATCTTGTCAGTTTCCTTTCTAGTGGGGGCCTTGCATGTAATTTAATGCTTTTCATATCTTGTAAAATGATGCTGATGCAACACTATGAAAGAATAATTCAATGCAAATGTATGCTTTCATGTATCATAAATGTTTACCCCGTATCATGCTATAACGTGTATAATCAATTACCCACACTATTAAAGAGTTACTAATAGGTATACAGAACACCATACCTAATCTAAATCCACTTTCATATCAACTTTATATAAGGCTGGGTAGTCTTAATCAAATTTACACAAATCCACTCTGTACATTACTATTTATCAAAAGATAGGAATATTTACACTAGCCCTTGCGATAACACTAGATTTACACTTTTAGCTATCTATACTTTCACTAGGATCCAATTCTATCTTTACTCTAAACAAAATAATATATGCATTAAGGCCATAACACTATATATACACACATATCTAATCTTTTTCTAACACCTTATTGGCTAGGATCGGCTAAACCTTTGCTCTAATACCATAATGTAACGCTCGCTCTTATTACCATTTTATTTACTTATTTCTTTATTAAATTGTTTGCACAATTACACATAAATAGATATAAATTAAACATACTTAAAGTATCATTGCAAATTAATTTATTACATATAACCCAAATCCTCTTCATTATACATTTACAGAAAATAATTCATCATCAAAATTAGCTTTCAATCGCTGCTCTTCTACTGGCCTACAGATGTTGACTGAAGATTAACACTTTTTCTTTACACCTGTGACCCTACACAGGAAAAACACCCATGCTAAGGAATGTTGCAGTGGGGAGTATATAGTATAATTGACTTATTATCGAAGTCTTAAATGCAAATATCACAATAACATATCATTTTATATTATGAAACACATACACTTACAATAATAGTACATGTATTAAGAAATATTGCAATACCATTCATTAAATACACTAATAATATCATTTAGAGACACACTGAATCAACAAAGAATTTACATTAATAGTCACTTATCAATGATTGTCACTTTAACTACTTTCCACTACTAACATGCTTTGTCATATCAGAACTCACAAACACATGTCATGGTAGTTCCATATATTAAACAACACTTCAATGCAATTTTTTGTTTACACGTCATTATTAAATGAGAAGCACTATCACTATCAAGCGATACTGAAACACTCACACTATTGATTACATTTCATTATTCATTAATCAATCACTTATATTGCCTGAATTCTCATCAATGGTGGATACAAGTACAAGCACCAGATACTAACGAGCAACATCAAACGTTAGGGACATAAAAGTCTCGAGTTACTGGATACAAAAAGTTATTGAAACACTAGTCACCCTTATGGGACAATAGTAGCAGCTGCAATCACTACCCCCTTTATAGGCATGCTTATCTTTGTAGTAATTTGTGAAATTTAGGCCTCAACAAGTCATTAATCACACAAGAATATTGCATTTGATACATTTAGAATCATTGAATGAATGCAATCATTTCACTATATCATGTAACTCATATTCAATTAAACTCGAGATACAATGTAACATGCTCATCATTTGTTTAGTAACACATAACATCACTAATACAACTATTTATGTTCATTAATTAAATAATTTCTATGCATTTAGGTTTAGTATTTAACTTCACCTTGCTATTTCATTATGTTTTTACTCATTTTATGTTGCAAATTACTCTTAATTTTATGTTTAAAATATCCTAATAGTTTTTGGGAAGGCTTAGGTATGCCTTAGTATCAGTTTGGAACCCAAATCTCAAATTTAGGTAGGGACAAGGGAGAGTCACGGTCATTAGCTTATACCTGCTAACTGTGATATAAGTGTCATTTAGATTTTGTATTGAAATTGGCCTACGGTACAGTCAGTAGATCATACCTGCTAATAGTGAGATCCATTCTGCCAAGTGATAGATTTTTAGTCTCCATTTATATGCACTTTTACACCTATAAAAGTCATTTTTAGTCAAAGTGTCCTTCTACTGGTTCAGTTGACAAAATAACTAGGGTCTGTCAACTTTAAACCCAATTTCAAACATCGTAGATGTAACAATTGCTCTCATCAACAAACTATCTATTAATTCACAATGCAAAAATCATCCTTCTTACAACAATTAAACACAAATACAAATACACAAATTAATACAAATTCTTAATTTATACATATACATGAATATGTTCCTACAAGACATAAAATTCTTTCACTATATACATTATAAAATTATGGGGATATACAAAAATTCCCTTTAAGCTTTCCTTTTATGTCCAGTAGATGTTGACTAAGCATCAACATGTCATGCTAAACTTGTGAATCTTCATGGGAGAAACACCCATGTTGAGCATTGGCTCAATGGGGAGCGACAATAATACAATAGACTTCACAAGGAAGTCACACATATAACTATAACATTTATAACTAAAATAACAACACATCTATCATAATGTACAACATCCATATACAATATAAACATATCACATTATCACTATCATACCAATAATTTCACAAGGGAAAACACTTAATTCATACCAAACATTCACTCATTACCATACTCACTTATTCATTAACCTTCACTCATTCACAATGTACAAATAAAATCAAATCTCTTTCATATCAAATCAATTCACTTTCATGTTGAGCTAAATCACTTTCAAATCAAGTCAACTAATTTTCATAGCTGGTCAAACAGTGGATACTGGTAAATAATATCAAACACTAGAGATAAAAGTCTAAGATCACTAGATACCAAAGGTATCAACATTAGACACCAAAAGGGGTTAATACTAGCAGCTAAATTATCCCTTATAGGCATGCCTATCTATCCACTAATCTATGAAATTTAGACACCAAGGAATTTTGTTACTTAAGAATATATCATTTAAATTTTGACTAATACCATGAATATCCATAATATATCATGTACATGATTCATAAAATAACAATTCAATGGTGGATATCTTACACCTGAACAATAAAATGGAAAAATTAGGCAAGGAAGGTTAAATAGAATATAACTGATATCCCCTACCCTGTCGCAAGCTCAACTGATGTTGCGAGCATGATAGAGAGCAATCATCGAGTCCTGTCATGAGCATAACCATGGTCGCAAAAATGATAGGAAGAAATATACTGAGCAAAAAGGCCCTATTGAGGGCCTAACTAGTGTTGCGAGCACGACAGATGCGAAAATGTCCTAGACATTTCTCTCAGACTTTGTATTAGCAATTTCATAACATACTCATTTATTGAATAAGGTGCCCTTTTTAGAATCCTATCACTATATCATGTTTTCAAACAACTAGAAAACACTTGATTTGCATATTTAAACCTCAAATTTTAATAAAACATTGCATTTAATCTTGACTTTCAAAATAGCGAGAATCCCTTGAACAAATATTCACTATATCATTCTTTAAATCACACTTTATCATTCAAAAACAAAACAATTTCATCACTTGTTTCTATTACAAATTCCAAATCTATTATACAATATGCATACAATAATTAAAAACAACTAAATAAGTAATAAGAGAGAGAACTTCCAAACCTTAAAGGTTGGCCACTTCCACTTTCCAAAGCTCTTTTTTTTCCTTCCCTTTTCCCTTGCTACTCTTTCCAATAACTATACATAAATGTTATTCAATTACTTATCAAAATAACATTTATATAAACTAAAGAAAGGAAAAAGACATTTTTCCTTCATAATCCATGCTTACTCACCTTGCAAATCTCTAAAACCAATCAAATATACACACACCTTATACTTATAAACTTGAAGAAGGAGGAAACATAAAAGAAGGAAAAAAATGGCTAAACTCTTTGGCCAAAGATTGGCTTGCCAACTTAAAGGAAAAAACAAGGATTTTCCCCCTTCTTTCGTGATTATTCTCCCTCTTTTTAGAATGAGCACTTGCCCCATTTTCATAAGGCCACTTGTTGAACTAATACAAATTACACTTTACTCCCTCTGCTTTTTCATATTCTTATAATTGGCAAGAGACTTATAATACAAACTTTCAATTAAGTCCTTATATCTTCACTAGCAATACACTTTTACCCCTGAATTGGCAAATTTACAAAATTACCCTTCAATTCCACATTAATTCCAATTACGTTTGAATCACATACACAAATATTTATCAATATAAAATTTAAGTCTTTACAATTCTTCACCCCTTAAAGAATTTCACCCTTCAAATTCTCCAAGTTACTAAGCATATCAATACACTATTTTTAAGCAATAATTTCCAAGAAGAAGAACAATAAATAAAAAATACTAGGCAGACTTCTTATATTATCCTTATCTTCTATAGTCATCATAAATAGTCAAGCTAGGGTACTATAAGTAGTAGGTCCCTCATAATTTTTGAAGAGGCTCGACTCTTCTTAGTCTTGAAAGTCTTGGTAGTTTTCCCATTTACTTGTAAGGTCCAATTCTCTTAAATTTGGGGAGCATTGGCAAGCATGTGATCCATGCTGCCGTACTTAAAACATGCTCGAGTGAACTTTCTACATACACCCTAATTTTTCTTTTGAAAATGCTAACATGTAGGTTGGGGATTATTTTTACTAGATGACGTTGTGATGCTATCCACAAGATTTGATTTCTAAATCGAACATTTAATAGCTTGCTTATCCTAGGTCTCACATGTTTTCTTACTGCTGGCGAGGCCACTATCATGTATCTTCCTCTTTTATTTTTTCTTTTGTGTCACCTATCAATCTCTTCAATTCTTAAAATAGCTTCCACTAGTTTGTAATAATCCACTTTCTGGATAGCAATTACAGGTATCAAGCATCCTCGGAGATTCTCATTTAACCCATCCTCAAAATGTCTACACTAAAAATCTTCGATCATTAATGGTTTCGGTACGTACTTCCTAAGTTGGATAAACTTTTTCTCATACTCTGCTATTGTCATATTCCTTTGCTTTAGGCTCACAAATTCTTTCCATTTAGCCTCTCGGTAAGCTTTAGTGACATATCTCTTTTCAAACTCTTGGACAAAGAAGTCCTATGTTAATTCAACAGGCTGTTAAGCATTTTGAAGAACCACTTTCTACCAATCATAGACCAAACTTTGCAACAAAGATACTGCACAAGGTACCTATTGATTCAGTGGATAGTTAATCTCTTACAATATTCTTTTAAATTTTCGAGCAAGAATTTAGTTACATCAGACTCATATGCAGATGTACCCATAAATTCCTCCGCCCCTCTTTTTCTAATGAGATCGGTAGGAACCTTAGGGGCAGTTAATCTATTTACTAACTGAAGTAACCCCTGCATTATCATATGGTTACCTTGACCAAGATCTACATCTCTTGCAAGGGTTTCTTATGTGGATGAGGGATATCATACCTTGGATTCATACTTCCAGTTGTCTTACCTATTTCTTCACTAGGATCTGACTCTATATTTATCCTACATAAGTCAACATATGCATTTAGGCCATAACATCAAATAAACACACATCTAATATATTCTCTAACATCCTATAGTCTAGAATTGCCTAAACTTATGCTCTGATACAATAATGTAATGCTTGCTCTCATCAACAAACTATCTATTAATTCACTATGCAAAAATCATCCTTCTTACAACAACTAAACACAAATAAAAATACATAAATTAATACAAATTCTTAATTTATACATATACATGTATATGTTCCTACAAGAGATATAAAATTCTTTCACTATATATATTATAAAACTCTAGGGATATACCAAAATTCCTTTCAAGCTTTCCTTTTATGGCCAGCAGATGTTGACTAAGCATCAACACTTCACTCTAAACCTGTGAACCTTCATGGGAGAAATACCTATGTTGAGCATTGGCTCAATGGGGAGTAACAATAATATAATAGACTTCACAAGAAAGTCACACACATAACTATAACATGACATTTATCAATAAAATAAAAACACATTTGTCATAATGTACAACATACATATACAATATATGTAAGGACCCAATTATGGCCTTAATAGGATTATAGTTAATTAATCAGGATTATAGTTATTAAAGTTAAGTCATATAAAGAGTATATTGGTAATCATACACATGTGTATTAGAGTGTAGCTAAAATACTAAGGAAGAATGCAATTGAATTAAATAAGAAGCTTGGGGTGGCAATGTTAAGAAAATAAGTTTTAAGGGTTAAAAATGTATAAGGGCAATCTTGGAATTTCTTGAGTAAGATATTTACCCCAATCTTTAGCTTCTTGGAGAATGAATTCTTGGGGGATCTAAGATGTAGGGATCAGCTAAGGCAAGGGAGTTCTTTCTCTCTCTCTCTCTCTCTTTGGTTACGGGTTGAAGATGAGAAACCTAGGGTTTTGGTGTTTAACCTTATAAAGGTAATGCTTTCCTCTCATGGATCTCTTCTTTATGTTTGATTTAATGGAAATAAGGTTGTAGAGAGATGATATATCATGTATGTTATCTCCATGTACAAGGAGAAGAAGGGAATAAAGAGAAAAAGGGATGGATCAAGCATAGTGAGGGAGGCTTCAATGTCAGGTACGGGAAAATTGTTTAGGAGGGTTTACTGTACATGTTTTCTTTCATTTGCTATATGTATTTTCTTAGTGGAGATTAAAGATTCATAATGGTAAATAAGATGAGTTTTAATGATTGAAAACTTAGATGATCATTTAAGGAAGTTGGGATATGAGATCTAGGGTTTAACTCATGCTCTACTTGAATTGGAGTTCCTGGGTTCCTATCATTCCCCTACAGACGGCCACGTGTGTGTCTCTTTTTGGTTCTATTTCAAGGCACACGACCATGCATAATTTAATTATGGGAATGCACGGCCACATGTGATTTTCTTCTTCACTATGCGTGGCCACACATGTTTCCTTCCTTCCCTACACGCGGCCATACACTCCTTCATGAAAAATGCGTGGCCACTCACCATGTTTCTTCTTGGATGTACACAGCCACATGTGTGTTGTTTCTTCAAAACACACGGTCACGTGTGTTGGTTCTTCCTCAAAACACACGGCCACATCTCTGGTTCTTCTTCAAAACACATGATCATGTGTGTTGGTTCTTCCTTAAAACACACGGCCACTCATTGGTTTCTCCATCGAAATACACGGCCAATCCTTCTTTATCTGTATGAAATGCTTGATCAAACACACTTCATATGTACTCTTTCACTTATTCAAGTATATTCTCACCCCAAGGGTTAAGCCCTGTAATTAGATATTGAACACAATATTATGTGGTCCATAAGATCCTGAAGAAAGCAAGATTTGAGATAACAGATCTAGTAGTTAGTATGAGTGATGGTAAATAGTTATTAAATGAAGATTGAAATGTTATTTGATTACTGAGGGAGTAATAGATTATGAAAGTCTGTTCCTATGCTAGAGTCTATAAAGATATAATTCAGAAAGACATGATTATAGCATGAATTATTATAGAAATTAAAAGACATAAAAGCTATTATAATAAGATGAAGATTGAATTAAGCTGTGAGTTACCAAAAGGTGTATAAAGCATGATCACGTAATTGAGGAACCTCCACGTGTATATAGAGAGTGCAAAGCTTAAGGCAATAAAGCACATTAAGTTAAGTAATGATGGTTCACTTGAACTCTAAATTAGAGGGGCTTGCACATGGCAAAGTTAATACGAATTATATAGCAAAAAGGTATGTAAGGCCTAATGAGCATCGAACTGAGAATAACCTGAGGCAATATAGTAACTTAATGATATGTTATTCCATGTGTCTTATAAAATCAATAAAGGGTATACACTAGGTTAAGGAATGGTTCTGTCTAAAATACTATTATTTAACCTAGTGGTAATAAGAGAATAGTCGTAAGGTTGCATGTCCGAGTAAAAAGAAATGGGATATCACATCTTATATTTAATTATGAAATTATAGAAGCTTGGTTATACCCCAAGTCACGAGAAGAAGTAATGATTAGTAGTACTGTGTAATAATATGCTCATCTGTTTATTCATACTTATAATAAGTATAATTAGCACAAGAGCATCTAATAACTCAATTTCGGTATTCAGTTTTAGTTTAATTTGAGTCTAGTTTTCATTGATCTTTTAGCATCTTTTGCTTTGTTTCTACTAGCATTTAATAATTTATCCGATTCTCAGTTAATTTTAGTTTTTGTGTGATTTTTGAGAGTTTTTGACAGATTTTTGTGATTTTCAGGTACCTCACGGTTACCAGGAATTTCCTAGTAACCGTGACCCATGCATTCTATCAAAACGCACCGTTTTGAAGCTTGTCATGGTCAGCATGGCAATTGTACTTGATAGGCTGGTAAGCGTGACCTATGGAGTTTTTAATACAGAAGCAAGAAGAGAAGCATCTCATGGTTACTAAGGATTTCCTAGTAACCATGAGGCAGTCCAGAATGAAGATGAGAACTATCTCACGGTTACCAGGAATTTCATGTTAACCGTGACCAAATCTTGAATTTCAGCTCCGAGTAGTCTCACGGTTACTAAGGATTTCGTAGTAACCGTGACCCATTTTAACCAAAAGAGGGTTTTTCATTAGAGGTCACGGTTACCACTAATTTGGTAGTAATCGTGACCCATGCTGACCTATATAAAGCAGAGTTTTTTGAAATCGAAGGGGGAGGAGTTTTTTTGGGTAAATTTTAGTTTTTAGGGTTTCCTTCTTCTCTCTTTGAGCCCTGAGTTTATTTTACACACAAAAATACATAGATATACTTGAAAATAGTGGGATTTACGCATAAACACTTATATTAAACATAGATATATAGTTTACAAGTATAGATCTACATATTTTGAAGCTCATTTTTCCTGTAAGCTTTGGAGACAGAGATTGAAGAGCTTGGATTCAGCTGGGTTTTCTTCACCATGAACTTCAGGGGTTATTCTATCTTTTTCTCTTTTCATTTTATTATGGATTATGAGAAGTCTTTTTTGTTGCTTGGGGATCTTTGAATCCCCTACTCATAATGTGAATATTGAATTCAAATTGATTTTTACATGAATGAATGGTCTATTTCACAGGTACTTATTTGTTTATCATTGATTTTTCAATCTATTAAGTTATTTTGTATCCATGGATGAATGGTGTTTATCTTATGTCTTGATGGGTATTAAGCCTAATAGATTGGAGTTTATGAATGATTTAGCTTAGTTTTTCTATCATGAATATTGTTTATTTTGGATGGCTCCGGAATGGGACTCTAGATGTGTGGTATTTACGATTTTAAAACTAGAGTAGGGAGTGAAATAGATGGGTTTTGGGTTGCCTGGCTCCGGAATGGGATGGTAGACCGAACTTAGGATTTTAGACTCGGGTTTAGGCTAGTTGTTGGGCTGGCTCCGGAATGGGACGTTTAGCAACTAGAATAGCTAGCTCCGGAATGGGACGTTTAGCAACTAGAATAGCTGGCTCCGGAATGGGACGCTTGGGTTAAGAAGGGTTATCCCGAGTTCATTCATGTATATTTTTATGTAAAAATTTATTCACATTTGGGTATGGGCTGGATAAGTGAACCCGAGTAACGCTTTATTTCTATAGATATTTACACTTGCTAATTTTTCAGAATTTAATACACTGAATTTAAATTTCTCTGCTTTACATACTTAAGCTTTAAAGTTGCATTATATAAATCAGACAACTCATACACACAAACAATTAGGAATTCTTTAGCATACAATTAATCTTCACAGTCTTCACACACACATTTCCCTTGGGTTCGATATTGAGGGTCCTAACTATACCCCACTTTATTACTTGTCGATCTAGTGCACTTGCTAAGGTCACAATAAATTTTTGGCGCCGTTGCTAGGGAAATTGGCGTTGTTAGTAAGTTGTGATTATTGTTTGTATGTGTTTTCCTTTCCTTATTTTGTTTTTCTTGATTCTTTTCAGGTGAAATTGGTGCATGAATAGAACAAGACAAGAGCAATTTCTGCCTTTTGATCCTGAAATCGAGAGGACTCTACACCAAAGAAGGAGAGATAATAGAGATAATGAGATGGAGCACGATCCTCCTCTTGATGAGTTTTCTCTCGAGAACTAATAAGTGCCGAGGGCACATGAACAAATGCCAGGGGCAAGAAGAGAAGAAATGCCTAGGTAAAGGACCATAAGAGACTACGCTGTGCCAAGGTGGAATGAAGATCACCGAACAATTGTATTATCGAGGGGAGTACAATTTGAGCTCAAGCCAGCCACCATTACCATGGTACAGAGGAATCAGTTCTCTGGATCAGAAGTAGAGGATCTAGCTCAGCATATCGATATATTCCTGAAAGTGAGTGACACTATTCAAATTCTGGGTGTTAGTACGGATGCAGTGAGGTTGAAGCTGTTTCCATTTACATTGATTGGCAAGGCAAGAAAGTGGTTACAAATGTTACCACGTCAGTCAATATGGACATGGGATCAAATGCAAGAAAGGTTTTTAATGAGATTCTTTCCTCTAACAAAGACTGCAAGCATCCGAAATAGTATCATGAGTTTCCATCAAATGAATGAAGAGCCTTTTCACGAGGCATGGGAGAGGTTTAGAAGATTATTGAGAAGTTTTTCACATCATGAAATAGCTGTCTACCAATTGATGACCATCTTTTATGCGGGAGTCACACCTCAAACAAGGTCATTATTGGATGCAACATCAGTAGGATCTTTCTTGAATAAGTTACCTGAGGACGCTTTTCAGTTGTTGGATGAAATGGCGGCAAATGATTCTCAATGGACTGCCCCTAGATCAGTTCCAAGGAGGCAAGGTTTACATAATGTGGATGAAGTAGCATTGTTAAAGGCACAGCTAGAGATGGTGAGAAAGGAGTTGAGCGGCTTGAAGGTCCAAAATGTGGCTGCAGTGAATCAAGGAAGTGAACCATCTGAAAGTGAGCAAGTTATCCAAGACGGAGGAGTTGTAGGAGATGTAAATGCACTAGGTGATTTTAGAAGGAATGATCCCTACAGCAATTCATATAATTCGGGATGGAGAAATCACCCTAATTTCTCATGGAAGGATGGGAATCAACAAGCTTCATCTTCTCAACCACAACCAAGAGCACCTTACCACTCAAATGCCTATCATAGTCAAGCTCAACCCCACCAACCAGAAGCCACCAATCACTACCAAGTCCCCTATCTACCAAATCACCATCAAGGGCAAAACTCTAATCAACCTCAACCCTATCACCCATCGGGATTCCAATCAAGACCACCTATCCAAGAAAAGAAGCCAAATTTAGAAGACATGTTTGCTAGTTTCATGAATAACCAACAACAATTCATGACGAGTCAAGATTCAAGGTGGAAATCTCAAGAGCAATGGAACCGAAATCAAGATGCTTCAATGAGAAATTTGGAGACTCAATTGGGTGAACTTGCAACTTCAATGTCAAACAAACAACCAGGGACATTTCCTTCAAATGTGGATCGCAATCCCAAGGAGGAGGCCAAAGCAATTACTTTGAGAAGTGGCAAGGAAGCAGCACGGGAGGAAGAATGAGGTAAATCACCAACCTCATCAACTGATTTGGAGGAGCCAACACGGAAGGTAAGTATTTCTAACTCTAGAGTAGAGGTAGATGTGGATGCTCCAAGGAATGACAAAGGAAAAAGTATTGCGAATCCAAGCATAGAGGATCTTGATATCAATAGGTTGCCATTTCCTGTTGTAGCTAGGAAGGAGAAGAAAAATGAGCAATTAGCTAGGTTTCTAGAAATGTTTAAGAAATTACATATTAACTTGCCTTTTGCTGAAGCCCTAGCACACATGCCCAACTATGCTAAGTTTATGAAAGAACTTTGTTCTAATAAAAAGAAATTAGAAGGGTATGGAACTGTGCAACTCACTGAGAACTGTAGTGCAATTATAATGAATAAGATCCCGGAGAAATTGGAAGATCCAGGTAGCTTTACTCTACCTTGCGAAATTGGTGAAACTTTTGTTGGAAACGCTTTATGTGATCTAGGAGCCAGCATTAATCTAATGCCTTATTCTATGTGTAGGAAACTCAATTTAGGCGATCTCAAGGAAACAGGAATGAGACTTGAACTAGCAAATAGATCGGTGAGAAGGCCAAAGGGAGTTATTGAGGACTTGCTGGTAAAAGTAGGAAAATTCATTTTTCCCGTGGATTTGTAGTCATGGAAATGGAGGAAGACAGAAAAGTACCCCTTATCGTGGGAAGACCATTTTTGAACACTGCAAAGGCTTTGATTGATGTTCATGGGCAAAAGGTTACTCTTCGATTCAATAACGAAGAACTGGTGGTAGACATGAACAAGTCTCAAAAATATCCATCAAGTGACCTAGAAGAGTCAGTCTACTTCGTGGACAAAATCGACGAATGTGTAGAGGAAGTGCAAGAAAAAGTACTACTAAATGATCCAATAAATTCAAGTTTGATGCATTCCTTGGAAAATGAAGAATTGGATGGAGTAAAAGAAGAATTAATAGCAGCTGTGGTGAAAGACTGTGAGGAGGAAAATTCAAAGCAAGAGAAAATCACTTTGCAAGAGGGAGAATTGAAATTTGAACTAAAACCTCTTCCTTCTCATTTGAAGTATGTATTTTTAGAAGGAGAAGATAATCCAGTGATTATTTCTTCTTTATTGATAGGTACTGAAGAGGATACGTTGCTCAAGGTGTTGAAAACACAAGGAGGCAATAGGATGGGAGACAGCGGACTTGAAGGGTATTAATCCGAGTTACTGCACACACCAGATTCTCATGGAGGAGGACTGCAAACCGGTCGCTCAACCCCAAAGACGGCTCAATCCAGCTATGCAAGAGGTTGTGAAGAAAGAGGTACTTAAACTGCTCGATTCAGGTATAATCTATCCAATCTTTGATAGTAAATGGGTTAGCCCTATGCAATGTGTGCTGAAGAAAGGGGGAATGACAGTGATAAAAAATGAATTAGATGAATTAATCCCAACTCGAATGGTCACGGGTTGAAGGGTGTGCATAGACTATAGGAGATTGAATCATGCCACCAGAAAAGATTGTTTCCCATTGCCATTTATTGATCAGATGTTGGAAAGGTTAGCGGGTAATAGGTTCTATTGTTTTTTAGATGGGTATTCGGGATATCTACAAGTTCCCATAGCCCCTGAAGATCAGGAGAAAACCACCTTTACCTGCCCTTATGGCACTTTTGCCTATAGGAGGATGCCTTTTGGCTTGTACAATGCACCGGCTACGTTTCAGCGGTGCGTGATGGCAATTTTTCATGACTTTATAGAGAAATTTATGGAGGTAGTTATGGATGACTTTACCATATACGGACTTGACTTTGAGAGCTGCTTAGAGCATCTCGATTTAGTGTTAAGTAGGTGTAAGAAGACCAACTTAGTGCTATATTGGGAAAAATGCCACTTTATGGTGAGGGAAGGCATAGTTTTGGGACACAAGATTTCTGAGAAAGGGATTGAGGTGGACAAGGAAAAAATAGAGGTTATAGAGAAGCTCCCACCATCGATCAATGTTAAGGGAGTAAGGAGTTTTCTAGGGCACGCAGGTTTCTATAGAAGGTTTATAAAGGATTTTTCAAAAATTGCGAAACATTTGTCGAATTTGTTAATGAAAGATGCTCCTTTTGATTTTTATGATGAATGTTTATTGGCCTTTGACTTGTTGAAGCAAAAGCTTATTTCAGCTCCGGTGATTATATCTTCGGATTGGAATTCGCCTTTTGAACTAATGTGTGATGCGAGTGATTTTGCAGTGGGAGCAGTGCTCGATCAAAGGTAAGAGAAAGTCTTTTATCTATTTATTATGTGAGCCACACTTTAACAGGAGCTCAAGTCAATTATACCACAACTGAAAAAGAGCTTCTTGCCATTGTATTTGCATTTGAGAAATTTCGACCATATCTATTGGGAGCGAAGATTATGGTGTGGTCTGATCATGCAGCACTAAGGCATCTCTTTGCCAAAAAGGAATCCAAGCCAAGACTAATAAGATGGGTACTCCTATTGCAAGAGTACGATTTAGAGATTAAAGACAAGAAGGGGGCAGAAAACCATATAGTAGATCATCTGTCTAGAATGGAGCATGATCATATTGAAAAAGGGGAGATTTTGGATTTATTCCCTAATGAACGAATTTGTGCATTATTTATTTGTGAAGTTTCTTTACCTTGGTTCGCTGATGTTGCCAATTTTCTTGCTGGAGATTATATACCAAGAGACTTCACATGGCAACAAAGGAAGAAGCTTAAAGCTTATGCGAAGCACTACATCTGGGATGATCCTTACCTCTTCCATCTTTGTGCTGATCAAGTTCTCAGAAGGTGCATTCCCAAGGAGGAGCAAGTAGAAATCATGCAAGCCTGTCACAGTGGGGAAGCTGGTGGACATCATAGCCCTAACAGAACGGTATCGAAAATTCTTTCTTCCGGGCTTTATTGGCCCACTTTATTTCATGATGTTAAAATGTTCATTCAAACCTGTGATCGATGTCAAAGGGTGGGAAATATAACCAGGAGAGATGAGATGCCATTGACTAACATGCTTGAGGTTGAACTGTTTGACTAATGGGGGGTAGATTTCATGGGGCCTTTTCCAATTTCTTACGGGTTTGAGTATATCTTAGTGGCAGTCGATTATGTGAGTAAATGGATAGAAGCTATAGCCATTAGGACTTGTGATGAAAATGTTGTTTTAGAATTCTTAAGGAAGAATATATTCACCCGCTTTGGGGCCCCGAGAGCCATTATTAGTGATGGTAGGAAACATTTTGTCAACCACCAATTCAAAGCCTTATTGAAAAGATTCGGAGTGAGGCACAAAATAACTACCCCATATCATGCCCAAGATAATGGGCAAGTTGAGGTTTCTAACCGAGAATTGAAGGCAATCTTGGAGAAAATGGTCAATGCATTTTGGAAAGATTGGTACCTTAAGTTAGATGAGGCTTTGTGGGCTTATAGGACAACTTTTAAAACACCAATAGGAATGTCGCCTTTTAGGTTGGTGTTTGGAAAATCCTATCACTTACCGGTGGAATTAGAGCACAAGGCTTATTGGGCTACTAAGTTTTTAAATCTTAACCCTGAGAATGCAGGAAAGTGCAGGTCTTTGCTGTTGAACGAATTGGAGGAGATCAGATTCTGGGCTTATGAATATGCCAAGAAATACAAAGACAACACAAAGAAGTGGCATGATCGAAGAATAGTCAAGAAGGAACTTACACCAGGAATGAAAGTGCTGCTTTATGATAGTAGATTGAGACTGTTTCCAGGGAAACTTAAATCGAGGTGGAAAGGGCCCTATGTGCTAGTAAGAGCAGATAAATTTGGGGTGGTGACTCTCAAACACCCAAGAGTTGAAAAAGAATTCAAGGTGAATGGACATCGTGTGAAGCCCTATTTCAAACCAACGTTTGAAGGTGCTTCAGTGATTGTCACTCTTCAAGAACCCTAACGGTATTTGAAAGTCCAGCTGCGGACTTGATAAATGCAAAACTACCTCTAACTCATACTTTTGAACAATGTTTTGTGTTAGTTTCTTATTAATAGTTGTGTTAAGGGTAGTGGTTCAAGGATTGTGAGTTTCATTAAATTTGTGTGTGTTTTTCTAGAAATTTAGTGGAGGAGAAAGTTTTGTTTAATTGTTGGGAGAGAATGAGAAATAAAATAAAATAAAATAAAATTTTTCAGTAATTTTAGGGGCTTACGGTTACTAAGCTTATCTTAGTAACCGTCAGGTTCCTTCAATTTGGTACAGAACTAGAATCCGTTTTATCTCACGGTTACTATGTTTTTCATGGTAACCGTGACCAATGTTCAATTTTGTTCTAGTAGCCATTTGCATTTTATCTCACGGTTACTATGTTTTTCATAGTAACCGTGACCAATGTCAATTTTGTTCCAGTAGCAATTTGTGTTTTATCTCACGGTTACTATGATTTTCATGATGACCGTGAGATACCTTGGTTTTAGTCCAGAAACAAATTCCAGTCTATCTCACGGTTACTATGAAATTTATAGTAACCGTGAGATAGGTCAGTTTTTAGTCCAAAACCTTTTATTGAGTTACCTCATGGTTACTATGATATTCATAGTAACCGTGTTGTTTAAAAAAAATGAAAAAAAAATGAAACCCTAATTTTAAGAAACCTTATTTCATTTCTCTTCATTTCGTTTTCTCTCTCTCTCTCTCTCTCTCTCTCTCTTTTTCTCTCTTATCCCTCCCCCACTCTTCTCCTCCTCCGTTCTTCGCCGCTAGCCGCCACGTTCTCCGGTAAGTTGTTTGCTTCTTGTTTTTTCTTTTTCTTCTTTCTTATTGTTTAGATCTAGTGTGAATCTAGTTTTTCCCTTGTTTTTCTTTCTCCTTTTTCTTTTTTCTTCTTCTTCTTTTTCTTTTTCGTTTTTCTTGTTCTTCGTTCTTCTTCTTCTTCTTTTTCTTTTTCTTCTTTGTTTTCTTCTTCTTTTCTTTTTATTTTTTGTTGGCTTTTCTGACATTTTTCTTGCTTGTGATTGTTTTAGCTCCTTTATTTTCTCCATCATCATTATCAACCAAGTAAGTCTCCTTTCCTATTTAATTTTAATTTAATTTAATTTAATTTTAATTTTAATTTTTTAATTTTAATTTATTTTATTTTATTTTTCATATTTTCGAAAGTTTCTGTGTGTGTTTTCTTGTTGTTTAAATTTCTGTCTAGTAGCTTTTGTCTATGTCTTTGTCTTCCGTTTTTCTTGTGTTGTTTACGTTTTCTCCTTCATATATTTTCTATTATTTTTTTATTAATTAAAAAAAATTTCAATCAAATTTTTTTTTGTTGTTGTTTTTATTGTCATGTTTGTTGTTGTTTGTTGTTTTTAGTTAATTTCTTCATCTATTTCTCTTTAATGCGTTTTTCTTTGTTTTGTTTTGGTTTCATTGTGTTTTCTATTTGAGTCTTACTTATGTTTTGTTTTGGTTAACCTCGGTATGTAAGGTGCACAGCCACAGGTATGTTCTCGTATCCTCCCTCATTTTTTTCGTGTGTTTTCTTTTATCTCCTGTGCTTGCTGTGCTTGGCGGTTCACTTAAAGAAGTGATGGCATTTGTCTGGTTATTCTGTTGTGTTTCCTATGTGTCCCTTCAGCATTGATAGTTTTCATTTCTGTTTTGTCTGATTTTTGCCAATTGAGCCCTGTTTCTTCCCTTTTAATGCCCTGTATTTTTCTTCTTGCTGAATATGATGAGTGCAATTGTTGAATTCTTGCTTGAATGCATACACTGATACATCGATATTGTCATGCATATAGATTTATTAAATGTAGTTAAACGCATTGCTTTACCATGAATTGTTGACACTGTACCCCAATTACTGATTTTGATTTGGAACTTTTGCACACACTTGATTAGTCATTCATTTATCAAGCATATCTTCGGCTCGAATAAGCATGCCAAATCAATAATCTTTTGTCTAAGTTAGCAATTGCATTTACATGCTTGTGTGTGCCATTTCTGTCCTTGAGGAATATAGGCTGAAACGATTCGACCTGCGGGCTACTGGTTTCCAAAGGATGACTCAGTCATCGTGGTTGAGTGCCGCGTACCTATAAGGAACTTATGTGTGACATAAATTTCTTTATGCATTCTCATCTATTCCTGCTATAATTGTGTTTATTTTCCTTTCCCAACGTTGTAAACTTTCAATTTTGTTGTTTCTGGGCAGTGGCACCTAAAAGAGCTCGTACTTCCAGTTCTTCTCAAGCACAGGAAATCATCCCACTTGCCAGGCAACCCTCACCATCTGAAGAGCCTGCTGGAGCTAGTCAGCAACCACAGCCAACCCCTGTACAACAAAAGCCACGAAAAAAGAAAGGACCAAGAATACCGAGCTGGGTTCCTGAAAAGATGCGGACAAACTATGATATTTTCTCCAACTATGACTACCTACCTTCAGTTTATCTCAATTTGAGTCTGCTGGAAAAGCTGGGGATCAAGGGGGAGATTAAGAGGCACATTGCAGCCATTGGTTGGAAAAAATTCTTTGAATTTCGGGAGCTGGTTTATCCAGATTTGACCAGAGACTTCCTTTCTACAGTACAATTTCATTTCGGGGATGATAACAAGCCACCCATGGTGACCTTTTTCTTGGAAGGTAGATTTTATGAAGTATCTTTGGCTGCAGTTACTAACGCCCTCGGATTTCCACCAGATGGGATTTATGCCTCTGAAGAACATTCAAAAGACAGAGCTTGGGAAGACATCAGAGACCCGCTGATTGGAGGCCTTTATGTGGCCGGTACCACTAAATCACATTTACTGCGGGATCATGCTTTGAGAATTTTACATCGTTTCTTCTCTATGTCTTTCATGTCTCATGTGCAGAGTGCAGGGCAGATCAATCTCCCAGAGGCTCTCATACTTTCTTGCATGGTGCGACATTGCCGTATCAATGGAGCATATCATTGGTGGAATAAATTTGAGGAGATGCAACAAAAACCAACTAAAGTGAAGAAGATCTCTTTTGTTGGATGGGTGACCATGATTGCTAGGCATTTCAGGCATCCATTGGATATTGACAAAAGCCTCCCTGCAGCTGCTTACATTGATGCCAAGATGCTGAAGAACATGAAGATAATAGTTGATGATGTGACTACCGAGCATGGGTTCTGGCTAACCAGCAGAGAAGAGTACTTGCACAAGCTGGAGCGCAGCCTATGTAATCCTCCACCTGCCCCGGATCAAGATTCAGTCACTTTGTCCTCCGCTCAATACACTGCTTTGATGGACTGTATGGACATTCTAGCTGCTAATCAGGAGGAGTTCAAACATCAACAGCAGCAAATCATTGAAGCATTGGCTGCCTTGAACGCCCGGCTGGATTCCCAAGCCCCCCCGCACCCTTGACCAGGAATTTACTTCTTCCTTTTCTCTTTTGCAAATTTTGTAAGCCCCATGCTGAGGACAGCTGGCTTTGAAGTGTAGGGTAGGAGAATATATTTTCCCTTTGTTGATACTGATGATATTAAACTGTGTTAATGTTGATTTTGAACAATTGTTGGAAGTTAATTTTGTTGCGAAAAGATTGTTTTGTGCAGATTATCTATTCGAAGGAATAATTTGGGATTCAAATGGCGGAAATTGTGAAACTCTTGAACCACAACTCTTTTTAAATTTTGCATTATGAATGTTAGTTTGTGTTGATTTAATGGAGTTTGTTTTTCTTCAAGTGAATTTATTTTATATTTTGCTTTTCCTTCTGATTTTAAGTAGAATGTTTTGTTCTAAAATCTTTAATTTAGGTTAGAATAAAAATTTTTCCATTGAGTTATTAATCACCTTACCTTTAGCTTGAGCTGCCAGTTAATCTTGAATTGAATTAGCTTAGACTCGTTTTTGAACTGATAATTTGAAAAGACTGGATAGCTGGAGAGCAGTAGCTTGTTCAGTAAAGAGTTTCTTCTTTAAATTGATCTCATTTAATCATATATCATTCAATTTTCTTATTTAATGAGCACATTAGGCTAAATAAAAATTTTTTAATAATAAATAAAAATCCAGTGAGTGAAAACAGTTAAGTGAAGGAATTTTGGAATAGCTAGAACCTTCCTCATCACCCTTCGAAACAAATATTCAATTTAGGCAGGTTTAGGATATGACCCAGGCAACCTTCTTTGATAACCAACTTTTAAATGACTTTTGACCTACCCTTAGTAAATTTTACCATTGTTAGCCCCTTTGAGCTTAATTGGTATGCTAAAAGCATACTACATTTTTTTATTGCACTAATGCTTAACCATATAGCCTAAATGCTTTTGGTCTTTCCCATTTTGGAATTGGCCACTCTAGGTTGGGTAATGAAATTTGCATGTCGGGTTTGATGAATTTATGATTGTCAGTTAAAAAGGGGAAGTTGAATAAATTTTTAGGAATTGTTGAGCTTAAACGTGTTAAATATTTTGGGACAAGGATGATAAACAATTAGTGCTTTTGGTACCCTAAAAAAATCAAAAATCAGTTGTAATGCTGCAGAAATTTTAACTAATTCATGATTGCAGAAAATAAGTGTGGGGTACCTAGCATTTATAGGAAGTGTCATTTATCTATCTTCCTACAATTTTGAGAATCCAACTAATGTCCTAAGATCAATTTTTCATTCTTATGATGATAGGGTATGGATTTTGAAGAAGTTCCTTGAGAAAGTTAGGTGGGTTTTGTTTCTGGATAGTGTGGCTAATTCTGTATTGCTAACCCATAAAATCATTGGAACCTTTGCCTTATCCCCATTACAACCTTAATGTAAGTCCTGGTGATCCTATTTTGCTTTAATTTGTCTAGTGGAGATAACCCTTGTGGTTCAGGTGCTAAAGGAGAGGCTTATGACTATTCTAAGTTGCAAACACAAAAATTATCATAATTCTATGTTTGCTTGATTGCTGGAATTCACTGGTAGTTTTGGTTTTGAAGGAAAATAAATCTATTTTAGCCTCACATACACACACGAGAAATTGTTTGATATAGATCAATTTGAGTCTTTTTGATTAAGTTCTTTTTCTGAGTGACTTCTGCTAAGTGTTGCTCTGGCACTTCTGATTTTTTCTATTCTGAATTGAAGTCTTGCGTTTTTCAAGATTATGGATAATTCATTTGCTTGAGGGCAAGAAAAGTCTAAGTGTGGGGTATTTTGATAACTCAATTTCAGTATTTAGTTTTAGTTTAATTTGAGTCTAGTTTTCATTGATCGTTTAGCATATTTTGCTTTATTTCTACTAGCATTTAATAATTTATCCGATTCTCAGTTAATTATAGTTTTTATGTGATTTTTGAGAGTTTTTGATAGATTTTTGTGATTTTCAGGTACCTCACGGTTACCAGGAATTTCCTAGTAATCGTGACCCATGTATTCTATCAAAACGCACCGTTTTGAAGCTTGTCACGGTCAGCATGGCAATTGTACTTGATAGGCTGGTAACCGCGACCTATGGAGTTTTTAATACAGAAGCAAGAAGAGAAGCATCTCACGGTTACTAAGGATTTCCTAGTAACCGTGAGGCAGGCAATTTTTCAGTCCAGAATGAAGATGAGAACTATCTCACGGTTACCAGGAATTTCATGGTAACCGTGACCAAATCTTGAATTTCAGCTCCGAGCAGTCTCACGGTTACTAAGGATTTAGTAGTAACTGTGACCCATTTTAACCAAAAGAGGGTTTTTCATTAGAGGTCATGGTTACCATGAATTTGGTAGTAACCTTGACCCATGCTGACCTATATAAAGTAGAGTTTTCTGAAATTGAAGGGGGAGGAGTTTTTTTGGGTAAATTTTAGTTTTTAGGGTTTCCTTCTTCTCTCTTTGAGCTCTGAGTTTATTTTACACACAAAAATACATATATATACTTGAAAATAGTGGGATTTACACAAAAACACTTAGATTAAACATAGATATATAGTTTACAAGTATAGATCTACATATTTTGAAGCTCATTTTTCCTGTAGACTTTGGAGAAAGAGATTGAAGAGCTTTGAGTCAGCTGGGTTTTCTTCACCGTGAACTTCAGGGGTTATTCTATCTTTTTCTCTTTTCATTTTATTATGGATTGTGAGTAGTCTTTTTTGTTGCTTGGGGATCTTTGAATCCCCTACTCATAATGTGAATATTGAACTCAAAATGATTTTTACATGAATGAATGGTCTATTTCACAAGTACTTATTTGTTTATCATTGATTTTTCAATCTATTAAGTTATTTTGTATCCATGGATGAATGGTGTTTATCTTATGTCTTGATGGGTATTAAGCCTAATAGATTAGAGTTTATGAATGATTTAGCTCAGTTTTTCTATCATGAATATTGTCTATTTTGGATGGCTCCGGAATGGGACCCTAGAAGTGTGGTATTTGCAATTTTAAAACTAGAGTAGGGAGTGAAATAGATGGGTTTTGGGTTTCCTGGCTCCAGAATGGGACGGTAGACCGAACTTAGGATTTTAGACCCGGGTTTATGCTAGTTGTTGGGCTGGTTCCGGAATGGGACGTTTAGCAACTAGAATAGCTGGCTCCGGAATGGGACGCTTGGGTTAAGAAGGGTTATCCCGAGTTCATTCATATATATTTTTATGTAAAAATTTATTCACATTTGGGTATGGGGTGGATAAGTGAACCCGAGTAACGCTTTATTTCTATAGATATTTACACTTGCTAATTTTTCAGAATTTAATACACTCAATTTAAATTTCTCTGCTTTACATACTTAAGCTTTAAAGTTGCATTATATAAATCAGACAACTCATACACATAAACAATTGGGAATTCTTTAGCATACAATTAATCTTCACAGTCTTCACACACACATTTCCCTTGGGTTCGATATTGAGGGTCCTAACTATACCCCACTTTATTACTTGTCGATCTAGTACACTTGCTAGGGTCGCAACAGCATCCATAGTGTGTTAACGACTAAGATGAAATGATCTAACCCAACAGACCTAAGTATAAAATGTTATAAGATGAAAAATCAAGTAAGATTATGGATGTATATATGACTATGTTAAAGTGTATAACTTGTTATTTCTACTCTGGTGAAACATGAAAGTGAATTCAAGGGATTAAATATGGACCAGTATTGACCTTAAGCTATCAGAGAACCTACTTATTTTATTATAGGGATCATAAATGCTTGAGTGTTGCTATATATATATGTGTGTGTGTTTATGTATTGATGTGAATAATTGTAAGAATAGGGAAACTATTCATAGCGAGCAGCAACAAGGTATGTCATCAAGAACTCTTTATGAGTTATGTAAGTACTATATATTGTATAGTTTGTATAAGCATGCTATGATGAGTAGCTTAATTCAATATGTGAACAAGCATGAGTAATAAAAGCCTGTATTTTCATGATTTAAATTGCATATATATGTATATGCACATGTGGACACACACAATGCTAATAATGAAAGATTACATGTTATTATTAATTTCATAATCTTGTGACCATCATGATATGAATGAAAGAAAGTCGATACAACTATATGATCATATGATAGCATCCCGGTGTACTGGAGCCTAGAGCTCAATATTATGGTATGATAAGAATAACGTGCACTCTTATATGAGTAATGGCATTAAATAAAGATGTTGTATTAAGTAAAGAAAAGAATGTTGAATCAAAATATGCCTAAGAATGGTTAAGCCTGCGGGTCTTAGTTCAGTTACGGATTAGATAGGCATGCCTAGAGGGATACAATCGCAGCTGCCATAGTTGACCCTGTTTGGGTCTTGTTCCTTAATGGAACCATTGCTTGACCCCGTTTGGGTCCATAGTTTGTTCATTATTGGAACCATTGCTTGACCCCATTTGGGTCCATTGTTTGATATCTTCGGATATCCATAGTTGATACCTTCAGGTATCCATTGCTCCCGTTATCCACCTTTTGAACTAGTACTTAGGCAAGCTATTAAAGATGATAAATTATACACAAGATAAAGTAAAACATGTATGGATTGCTCTATTTTATGTGATGTAATCATGAGGAATGACCTATTGAATGATTGTCTTAAATTCTTTTGACTATAAATTGTCGTATGAAATGAAATGTTATGCTTTGTGATACATGGTCGAAATGTCTCACTTCAATTAAAGAAGATTCTCGTATGAGTATCGGTATGAGATGGTTCCACTAATGGGATTCCATAGAGATTATATGAACCCTAAAGCATACACTATTGTACTAGAAGTAATATGAACTATAACATGTGCATTAAGTTTCATGTACTCTGTTTATAAAATGCATACATGTGACATTGAGACTTTGTCTTATAATCTTGATATGTAATGCTTGTTCTTTATGATCACCTGCTACCCTGTCAATCTATTTATTTATATACAAATGTTTACACACAAGTAGACATAATGATAACATTCATTTAACCAAGTTCAATGCATGACATGAAATGATGTTTGTAAGAGAATTAGGTTACCATGCTAAGATAACATGAAGGATGTAAAGTTATGAATCTCATATGAAAAGTTTATGATATATGTGAAGTAATTATGCCTACCAGGACTAATGGTAGATGCTATATGACTTAAGTACGACTTTATATTATGAATTAATGTCGATTGCCTATCTTAGGTGACAATGTGATTTAAAGTAATAAATGGAGATCTTATGCCATTAATAACTATGATGTCTAGCCTATTGATTAAAAAGGATTATAAGATGCATGATTTATACTAAGTTAAGAAAGGTAAAGGGTACGATGATAGTGATAGTGATGAATGGCTAAGCTTTTAGGAAGTGAGATAAATTTCATAATGCATTCAATTATTCTAAACATGATACCCAGTAGTAAGTTTGAAGACTCTCCTAAAAAGGTTTTAATTATGAAGTGAAGAATATAATAGACTGATATGTTATCCTGTGTGATTGTCAAAGTTTTACACATGTATGTGATGAATTGTGGAAAGATGATTATCTTTATATATATGTATAGAGTTTTTGTGTCCCACTAATCTTTATAGCTTAGCATGGGTTTGTTTATCCATGTAGGTTCAAGTTAAGCTCCAGAGGATCGGGCAAGATATAGTTGCCTTAAAGAATTCAGGATACCTGAAGGCCCTTTATGTTATGATTATTTATCGATAAGCTTTATTATTTTATTATGGAATGTAATAATGGCATGTCTTATTATTATTATTATTGCCTAATCTTTAATAGGATTATGATGATGGTTATGATGATGATTATGATGATGACGATTGATGATTATCCATGGTTAGTCGATTAGGGTGTTACAATATAAACATATCATATTATCACTATTGTACTAATAATTTCACAAGGGAAAACACTCGATTCATGCCAAACATTCACTCATTACCATACTCACTTATTCATTAACATTCACTCATTAACAATTTAAAAGTCAAATCAAATCTCTTTCATATCAAATCAATTCACTTTCATATCGAGTTAAATCACTTTTAGATCAAGTCAACTCATTTTCGTAGCCTGAATTCCCATGAAAAGTGGATAATGGGTCAAACATTGGATACTGGTAAACAATATCAAACACTACAGACAAAAATCTCAAATCACTAGAAACTAAAGGTTTCAACACTAGACACTTAAAGATGTCAATACCAGCAACTATAATTATCCCTTATAGGCATGACTATTTATCGAGTAATATATGAAATTCAGACACTGAGGAATTTGGTTACTTAAAAATATATCATTTAAATTTTGAGTAATACCCTGAATATCCATAATATATCATGTACATGATTTATAAAAATACAATTCAGTGGCAGATATCTCACACCTGAATAATAAAATGGAAATATAAGGCAATGAAGGTTAAACAGAATAGAACTAAAATCCCCTGCCCTATTGCGAGCGTGACTGATGTCATAAGCGCAATAGAAAGCAATCTTGGAGTCTTATCATGAGCATGATAGTAAGAAATATACTAAACAAATAGGCCTTATCACAGGCGCGACTAGTGCCATACCCAGAATAGATGAAAAAATGTCTTGGACATTTCCCTCACAAGCTTTACACCAATAATTTCATAACATACTCATTTCCTCAATAAAATGTCCTTTTCCAAAATTATATCACTGTGCCATGTTCTCAAACCACTAGAAATAACTTGATTTACATATTTAAACCTCGAATTTCAGTAAAACAATGCATGTAATCTTGACTAGCAAAATAGCAAGAATCCCTTGAACAAATATTCACTATATCATTCTTTAAATCACACTTTATCATTCAAATGCAAAACAATTTCATCACTTGTTTCTATTATAAATACCAAATTGATTATACAATATGCATACACCAATTTAAAACAACTAAACATGTAATAAGAGAGAGAACTCTCAAACCTTAAAAGTTGGTCACTTTCACTTTCTAAAGCTCTTATTTTTCCATCTTTTTCCCTTACTACTCTTTCCAATAACTATGCACAAATTTCATTCAATTAATAATCAAAATAAAACATATATAAACTAAAGAAAAGAAGAAGAGAATTCCCCTTCACAATCCATGCTTACTCACCTTGCAAATATCTAAAACCAATTAAATATACACACACCTTATACTTAGAAACTTGAAGGAGGAAATATAAAAGAAGGAAAAAATGGCTAAACTCTTTATCCTAAGAGTGCCTGGCCAACTTAAAGAAAAAGCAAGGATTTCCCCCCTTCTTTCATGATACTTCTCCCTCTCTCTAGAGTGGGCACTTATTCCCATTTCATAGGGCCACTTGTTAAACTAATACAAGTTACACTTTGCTCCCTCTTTTATTTTATATTCTTATAATTTACAAGAGCCTTATAATACTAACTTTTAATCAAGTCCTTCTATCTTCACTAGAAATACACTTTTACTCCTTAATTAGCAAATTTACAAAATTACCCTTAACGTCCACATTAATTCCAATTACGTCCCAATCACATTCATAAATATTTATCAATATAAAAATTTAGGTCGTTACCTTAGAGACAGCTTTAGGTTTTGGGTACTTTTAGATCTATGTCTTATAGTTTATTTCTAACTTGAATCACTTCATTTAGACATCTACAGAAAAAGTTATGCTCTTTACACTAGAAAGGTTTCAAGTGAACCCTAAACATATTTTCACTATATCACTTTTTATGGCATAAACCATCCTTTCCATGCACTATAAAATCATTTCGTCACTCAAATAGCAACTATATATCATCTATAATACATATAGCAATTTAATTCAATTACAAACACATAAGACAATAACATAAACTCCCTTACCTTCTTGATGAATCAAACACCTTCTTCAATCTTTTTTTTACCTCTTGTTGCCTTGCTCTTCTCACTCTTTTTTCATTACAAGATAATTCACATATAAGCATCCATTTAGATCATTAAATCCTCATCATATAAAACTAATAGAAAAAATAAAAGAAACAATTGTTACCTTTTTACTTATCTAACCACTAAATTCTCTCTCTTCTTCAAGCTATACTTGGAATTAGGGGTATTTTTATGGTGAGGTTGATTTTTTAGGGAGAAAATGACTGAAAATGATATCTTTTAAGGTGATGGCCAGCCTTCTTGGCTTATATAGGTACCTTGAGATGTCTTTCTTTCTCAAGAGAAATCTAGAGAACAATAGGTGTCTTTATATTATTGGTCATTCGTGAATTTGCACTTACTCCTTTTCCTTCCTTCAATTTCTCATTCTTACCCTAAGATTTCTTTCTTTCGTTTCAATTCGACCCCTACATAAGTATTTCCTTCCTACTTATGCAATCTTCATACTTGATATGTAATGACCATATTTCCCTTAACTTTAAGATTAATTCCATCTAGGTCCCAACTTACACTTCTATTACTTATCTCTTTATATTTGCTCCTTCATACATCTTAGACATACCCAACTGCAACTAAGATATATGTTGGGGCCTTACATATCCTAATGTATATAGACTGCAATGATTGAATGATAGTTGATAGTTGTGAATTATAAGTACATATTTAGTATATTTTATATGTTTATTTAAGTTAATTCAATGTTTTTTAGTTGATTCAAGTTTAAATAATTGAAATTTGTGTTTTGAGATTTAAATGTGAGTTTTGGTGTATTTCAAGCCTTATTTGAAGGGAATTATCAGTTAATTGAAGAAAGGAGGAAAGTTGAGGCAAGCATTCATAGAAGTAGTAATAATTCATGTTAAAGAAGCATATCACTTGGCATAGTGAAATGGTCACTCGATTGAGTGCCCATATACTCTCCTGAGTGAAATTTCACTCACCTTATATGAAAATGTTACTCACTCAAACTAGCTTTCTCTTTTTTCAGCATTCTGAGTGACATAAAGAAAAATATGAAATTAAACATCCTAATTGGGTAGAATTCAATTTCTGTTTGATTTAGAAAGTTTATTAAGGTTCAAACTTTTTATTTCAAACCTCTAAAAGGAGGTTCAAGTCATAAAAAAGAGAGATAGCTGGATCGAGTCTCTCAATTATGAATTTTCTTTGTTAAGTTTTAGTTTTTCTTTAGTTATTTGTATATTAATTTTAGCTTAGTTTTCTTATTTTCTTAGTTTACAACTCTCTTAAAGACTTAAGCTTTCAATTGAAATCATCATAAGCAAAGTTTGGAGCTTCATGAGTATTTTATCTCTTTACTTTAATTGTTTTTTAATTTTCATCATGTTTGGTAAGTAGTTTTTCTTCTTTTGCTCAGGGTAACTTGAACCCTTATATTTCATTGTAATGAATTTATTTTGAGCTTTAATTCATTGCAATTTTTATTATTTCTTAGTTTTCGACAACTTTTTATCTTTGGTTGTTATTGAATTAATGATTAACTTACTTTAATTAATGGTTGATGACTGATTTATGCATGACTATTAGTATGCATGTTCTAAGGTTGGTTTATTAGTATTGATGCATGATTATATTCTTAATTAGATGTAATTGTGTGATGGTAAGAGTATATTAATGCTAGGAAAAATTAAACTAAGAATAGGTTAAAGTTAAGTTTGCTTGCAAAATAGTTTAATGGATATCTAAGAGTTTAAAATTGGATCTTTATGCTAAGTATTATATTGTTCCTAACAAGAGGATTTGATGCTTAGAATGATAGTCTTGTAGGAGATATCTTGCTTTCTTTATCTAGTTTTTCCATAATCACTTGTGTTACTTTTTTTATTGAGTTATTACAATGGAAGTTAAGGTGGAGAGTTCCTTTAGCAAAAGAATTTCAGTTATTGCTTTGTTTTTAATTCATGTTAGTTTAATTTTAGTTATTTTATTTTATTTTAGTTATTTCATTTAAATTAAAAACTTGGGAAATAATCTCAAATTAATTTAATTCACACATAGATATTCTTCTTAGCAATCCATGTTCCCTTGGGCACGATATTCAGGGTCTTAATCTTATTTTCTTATATTACTAGCCAAACAAGTACATTTACTAAACACCAATGGTTCATTTTAAAGGCCCTAATAAGAATTTCGGCCCTTACTTGCTTCCTCACTCTCCCACCTTTTCTTTCACTCTCTCACAAGCACAAAATTCACTATATCACACATTCTTTAACTCACCCACATCACTCATAAATCATTCACTACTTTAGGCCTCTATTAGTGCCTCTATTTGCAATCACTCAAAACTAAAATCACCCACTTTGTCACCCTTGAACATACTTTATCACTTATTTTTACACTCACTCAACCACACACTTGGTCGTTCACTCACTTACCCACATTACTCATTCACTCACTCACCTAGTCACTCACTCAAGCACTTAAACACTCACTCAAGCACACACCTCCACTTATGTAACTCAGATTTTGAATTTAGTTATGCATCACTTACATATTATCATTTGTATTGAATCTTTATTATGGCTAGAATTGTTTTGATCATAAGTTTTCTTATAGGTATCCAATTTCCTATTATAATATGTTTTTATAATGCTCGATTCAAGATGAACATTCATTACATGGGCCATACCCTATGTAATAGCCCGTTTTAGGACCTAAAAATGATGTTTAAGCTTTCAATTTTTAGTATGAAGTTTTAAAGGCATTTTTCATTAGTTTTTTATTTGTCATAATACTTCAAATTACTTAACGATATTAATTTGCATAAATTGGTGTGACTTAAAGTTTAATTTTGAGTTAAGTTATGTTTTCTTTACATTTCATTACTCTTAGCTACTTATTGTTTGATATTAAACCTTATTATTGGCTTGATTTAGGTTGAGATTGTATTTAAATTTGATTAGTTGTTGTGTGCTTACCATAACCAATTAACGTTTATTTGTTCCTTTTATTAACCCAAACCATCACCAATTACTCTTAGACTTGAGATTATGCATTCACATATTTGATATCATGTAACATATTGGTTTTATACTTTGAGTTTTTAAGCGAGTTGGGCTAGGTGCATCTATTAATTCGATTACCATGATTTTTAAGCTTTGATTCTTTCACTATTTTTGTTTAAGAGGCATTTTTGCATTGTTCACTCAATTCCAAAGATTTCATGTCTCATTTTTGCTTGATTATGGTTCTTTACCTATGTTAGTATTGCATTGAGTCAAGTGTGGTGTGCTTTAGCTTACATTTCTTTTTGAGCTTTTACTTGTTCATTCAAATTTGTTAAGTGAACTGATATTTTTACGACGTTGCTGAGGATAACAAGATTTTAAAGAGGGGGATGGAGCTTAGTTGAGGTAGATTTTAAAGTTAAATTCAAGAGAGTTCTCTTACCTTACTCATTCTCTTATCTTGTTTATGAATTATTTTTGTTTTAATTGTTTTGTTTTCATTTTAGTTCTTTAGTTTTGTTTTAAGTTTGCATGGTTAGTTTTTAGTTTGCATGTTAGTTGAGTAGATTTACTTCCAATTTCATATATTTTATATTTAACATAGTTCGTCCTAGTTTTATTCTAAAAAATAAACTATTTGAACTTAAACTTAGAATGTGCAATGATCAAAAAAATTTTTTAGCATTAAGACAAGCATGTTGTTTAACAAAATTTTAGCTAGTTTATCATTCAACTTGGTTAATATTTGTTAGTTTCAATTCTTTGAGCACTAAAGACAAATTTTTGAAATATAAGAAAAAAATATGCATTGAAATAGTCGAGTAAGGAATTTTAGAACACTAAAACCTTTCTCATCACCCTTCAAAGCATAAAAGCAACTCAAAATAAGCTAGAAAGTGATATAAGAAATATTTTTCTTGTTGAGCCACATTTTAGCTTATTTCCTACCTATATAACATATTTATCTCTTTCTAGCCATTTTGAGCTTAATGCATGCCATATTTAAATTTCTTGTTACACTCATGTATTAACCATATAGCCTTAACAATTTTATCTTCCATTCTAGAATTGACCACTCTAGGATTGATGGATTAATAAGAATGGAGTATAGTAAAGGGTGTAGTAAGATATTTTTTGTTTTATTGTCAAGGGTTATGGATGAAGTCAAGTAAATAGTGAAAATTTACCTTGTAATTTTCCATTTTTATTATTGTATTTCCAACAATGAAGCTAGAGTGAAAAAAAAAGAAAGAACTATTGAAATAAAGCTAACATATATGGAAAAATCTTAAGTGTGGGGTATTTACAAGGGAAAAATAATTATAAATTCTAAAAAAGGGATGAATTATGAAATTGAGAGGTGTTTCATTGAGATTTTCTCTCAAAAGTGCTTAATATGTTTGGGATTGAGTAAGCAAGTATGGAAAAAGGGGTTTTGACTTAGTAGTTTAAAATTTAAAATTTTAGTTTATCTTATCATAGAGTGGTTATTCTTATTGATTAACAATTATCCATTCTTTGATAACCAACTTCTTAACCCCATTACAACCTTTAAAAGACCTAAATTATTCTAAATTTTATTTTTAAGATGTTTAGCGGAGATAACCTTTGGGTTTCGGTGCTAAAGGAGAGGCTTATGGTGTTTCTAGAGTTTTAAGTGTAAAATTAATTGTACACTTAGGTGTACATTCATTCTAAGCTTGATTATGAATTTTTATTAGTGCTTTCTTTTTGAAAATTGTTTAAAATATTTTGGTCTTGTAAACACATAAAGAAACTAGCTCATATTTCCTTATTTGAATTTATTATAGTTAAAAATTTGTTGAGGCTCTTGCTATTTGCTAGTCTTGATTTTGAAACGCATCAATCTTTGTTAAAGTTTGATTTCATTAAGGGATAGGTATGTTCAAATTTGCTCAGGGGCAAGCAAAACCTAAGTGTGGGGTATTTGGTAATTGTGAATTATAAGTACATTTCAAGTATTTTTTATGTTTATTTAAGTTAGTTTTGTGTGATTTTAGTTGATTTAAGTTTAAATGATTGAAATTTGTGTTTTTAGATTTAAATGTGAGTTTTGGTGTTTTTAGGCCTTATTTGAAAGGAATTATCAGTTAATTGAAGAAAGGAGGAAAGTTTACACAAGTGTGCAAAGAAAAAGAAAAAATTCATGTTAAAGAAGCATATCACTCAGAAGAGTGAAATGGTCACCCGGCTGAATGCCCAGATCACTCTCCCGATTGAAATTTCACTCACTTAAGAAGAAAATGTTGTTAGTGTAAGCCCTAGCCCCAATACATTGTAACGAAACACTTGAAATTAATAAAATGAGGCATTTGTTTTATCCTTTGTATTCCTGTGCATATCAATTGATAAAATTATCCAAGAGTGTTGTTTCGGTTTAAGTTATCATGTGTGAGGCACATGGATTGTAAGACCTTGAAACAAATGAGACATCATTCTAAATATCCCTAGTCAGTCATTGTTATGGGAATAACAAATGAATTAAGACTAGTATGCTCTCTCTGATCTTATGAGTTCTGTCTTATGGATCATTAGGACAAGAGTGTCAATCAGAGATCATAAATACATGTTAAAGAACATGGTATCTGGATTCGATCCGCTCATAAGAACACTACATGGTACAAGTCATAAGTGTTTCTCATATGCAAGTTTTGTATCGGAGTTCTTAGACCTGAAATCTCTATGAAACTCTTTATGAATTACTGTGTACTTTGACATACACCTAACGTGCTCGTAACAGAGTGACAAGTACGGGTATGATTGGGTATACACTGATTCATGTTAGAGAGCATGAGAGAAGTGAAGGGATTACCCCTCTCGATAAGAGAGAAAATATCACCGGCCACTTGATCAGTGAACTGAGAAGTGTATGGCCGTACCGAGATGAAATAATGAGTAATCATTATTTATCTGAGAGTTCAGTGTCACTGGAATATCAAGAAAGGAATTAATATATATAAGGATGACTAGTTCCATGCCTTATATTAATTCTGATATTTAAGGGTAAGGGACTATGCAAAATTGCATTAGGTCACCAAATGCCATATGCATTTTCATTTAATTTGGAATGCTATAATATCTTGCTAGAGAATATATATAGCCTTTGAATTAATTTATTAATTCATTGCCAACATTAAATGGACCTATAGGATCGCACACAAAGCATTGGGCTTAAAATATTTAAATTAAGTATTGGACATTAATTTGGGCTTTTAATTAAAGTCAAATTAATGTATGTAATGGGTTATAATATTGCTATTGGGCTTTGGTCCATGAGAGAGAGAAATTCAGCCCATAAGGTTTAATTTCAATTAATTAATTATCTTGTGTTAATTAAGTTAATTGAATATTAAAGCCTAAAGGAATTTAAATTAAATTAAATCACTTATATATTTAATGATGTGGCCGAAATTCCAAGAGGGAAATCAAGGAATTTCGGCACATGCTATATATTTAAATTAAGTGATTTCATTTATTTAAATGTCTTATGTTTTATTTCAAATTTGAATTTAAATTCAAAGGAGTTTAATTCAAAATATATTACTTATCTTTAGGAAGTGATAGAGTTTGAATTAATTATCTTAGGATAGTTGAATTCAGATTAATGACTTGCCAAAGGATAAGCATATATATTAAAAGAAATAAAACCCTAAACCTAATTTTTTTTGTGGCATGAATAGTAACTCATGAATAGTAACTCGTGAATAGTAACTCGTGAATAGTGACTCTCTCTCTTAATTCTTTTGGTTCAATTTTTCACAAGTAGAAAGGATTGTTCCTCATTCTCTTGTGTTATTGAGCAGTAATAGCAATCTAAAGAAGTACAAAATCAAGTTTTGTAGCTTCAAACTATAACCATTACACAATACCGAAAAGAGATCTAGCAATCTCGTTTTTAAGCCGACGGTGTAATTGTGTGTGTGAGAATAGAGGGAGTGGCGCAAAAGGCTATTCCTTGGCATTGGTGATCGAGATCTAAGGCGGACAAAGCCATCTTTGTTGCTGGTCATCATCGGAATAAAAGTCATTAAAAGGCATCAAAAGTTGTAAGTACTACAACCCTAAAATTGCATGTTTTCGTTCCTAGTTTTGGATATGTATGGTATGTATGATAAAAATTTTTGTTTTTCCGCTGTGCTATCATGATTATCATACCATATCATATTCCATAAAATGTCAGTCACCCAAACTGGCCTTCTCTTTTTCCATTATGATTTCACTCTTCCAAGTGGTTTTCATCACTCTTCCGAGTGACATAAAGAAAAACACGAAATTAAACTTTCTAATTGGGTATAATTAAATTCCTCTTTTGTTTAGGAAGTTTATTAAGGTTCAAATTTCTTATTTAAAGCCTATAAAAGGAGGTTTAAGACACTAAAAAAGAGATAGCTGAAGAGAGTCTCTTAATTATGAATTTTCTTTGTTTAGTTTTAGTTTTTCTTTAGTTATTTGTACATTAATTTTGGCTAAGTTTTTTTATTTACTTAGTTTACAATTCTCTTAAAGTCTCATGCCTTCTATTGAAGTCATCACGAGCAAAGTTTAGCGCTTTATGAGCATTGTATCTATTTACTTTAATTGTTACTTAATTTCCATCATGTTTGGTAAGTAGTTTTTCTCCTTTTGCTAAGGCAAAATTGAACCCTTATATTTTCATTGTAACAACTTTATTTTGAGCTTTAAATCAATGCAAGTTTGATTATTTTTTAGTTTTAGGTAACTTCTTATTTTTGGTTGTTATTAAATTAGTGATTAACTTATTTTAATTAATGGTTGATGATTGATTTATGCATAACTATTGGTATTAATGTTCATAGATTGGTTTATTAGTATTGATGCATTATTATATTCATAATTAGATGTAATTATGTGTTGGTAAGAGTAGATCAATACTAGAAAAAATTGAAGTAAGAATAGGTTGAAGTTAAGTTTGTTTGCAAAAGAGTTTAATGAATATCTAGGAGTTTAAAACTGGATCTTTATGCTAAGTATTAGATTGTTCCGAACAAGAGGATTTGATGCTTAGAATGATAGTCTTGTAGGAGATATCTGGCTTTCTTTATCAAGTTTTTCCATAATCACTTGTGTTACTTCTGTTATTGAGTCATTGTAATGGAAATTGAGATGGATAGTTTATTTAGCAGAAGAATTTTAGTTATTGCTTTATTTTTAATTCATGTTGGTTTAATTTTAGTTTTTATTTTATTTTATTTTAGTTTAGTTCTTGCCTTTAAATCAAAAACTTTGAAAATAATCTTAAATTAATTTAATTCACATATAGATATTCTTCTTAGCAATCCATGTTACTTTGGCTATGATATTCAGGGTTTTAATCTTATTTTCCTATATTACTAGCTAATTTAGTACACTTGCTAGACACCTATCAATAATGGTGAAGTTAAATTTACTAAGCAGGATGTAGTTCCATTTTCCATTGGTAGATATATAGATGAGATTATATGTGATGTAGTGACAATGCAAGTTAGTTATATTTTAGTGGGTAAGCCTTGGCAATTTGATAGAAGTGTTGTGAATGATGAGTATAAGAATAGGTATTCTTTTATACGTGGTAGGTACAAAGTTACTCTAGCAACTTTGTCACCTAAAGAAACTTACCATGATTAATTAAGAATTAAGCAAACTTCAAGTGGAAATTTAGGTAGTGAGGTGAAAAAGAAGGAAGAGAGAAAAGAGGCCATAAGATAAAAGAATAAGAATAAAGGAATAATGATGAGTGACTGCATAAGGAAAAGAAAGTATGTGCAGGAGAGAAAAAATTAGTGAGTGAAAAGAAAAAGAATGATAAAAATAGAGCAAAAAGAACTTGAGAGATGTAAAAAATTTAATAAACAATCATTTTTTTATGTAAAGGGAAAAGATATAAAAAGTGCATACTTGGGTAAGAGAGCTCTAATCTTGATTCGGTTTGAGGAAACTTTGTTTGCTGAAACTATTTTTAACCCCGAGTTGCAAAGTGTTTTTGTGACCTTATTGTTGGAATATAAAGATGTTTTCCCATAAGATATTCCATATGGATTACCACTTTTAAAAGAAATCAAGCATCAAATTGACTTTATACCTAAATCTTAAATACCTAACCATCAAGCTTACCAAAGCAACATAAAGGAAACAAAGGAGTTGCAAAAAAAAAGTGGATGAATTGATTTTAAAAAGGTATGTGAGGGAAAGTATGAGTGCTTTTGCCGTACCTATCTTATTGGTGCCGAAGAAAGATGGGACATGATGGATGTGTGTGGATCATAGAGCGGTCAACAAAATCAATGTAAAGTATTGCCACCCTATTCTTAGATTATATGATATGCTAGATGAGTTGCATGGTGCATGTTTGTTCATCAAAATTGATTTAAAAAGTGGATATTATCAAATTAGGATGAAAGAGGGAGATGAGTGGAAAACTTTGTTAAAGACTAAATATGGATTGTATAAACGGTTAGTAATGCCTTTTGGGTTTTCTAAGGCACCTAGTACTTTCATGCGTTTAATAAACCATATCTTATGTGACTTTCTTGGAAAATTTATGGTTGTTTACTTTGATGACATTTTAATTTACAATAAGTGCTTAGATGAACATATTGTGCATGTTAAAGCTACTATGGATGTGTCGAGGAAGGAAAAATTGTATGCAAACCTTAAGAAGTGTTCATTTTGTATGGATAAAGTTATCTTCTTAGGTTTTGTAGTAAGTTCCAAAGGAGTGAAAGTTGATTCTAGAAAGGTGAAGGCAATTCAAGAATGTCCAATGCCTAAAAATGTGAGTGAAGCAAGGAGTTTCCATGGCTTAACTAGTTTCTATAGGCGATTTGTTAGAGATTTTCTCTTATATTGTCTCACCATTGAATGAAGTTATCAAAAAGAATGTCAGGTTTAAATGGGAAAGAGAGCAAGAAGATGTATTTAATACTTTAAAAGAGAAATTATGTATTGCTCATGTTTTGCATTTACCTAATTTTTCTAAAACTTTTGAGAATTAATGTGATGCTTTTAGGATTGGTATAAGTGCTATTTTAATGCAGGAAAATCATCCTATAGCATATTTTAGTGAGACATTAAGCATGCCAATGTTAAACTATTCCACCTATGATAAAGAGCTTTATGCATTGGTCAGAGCTTTTAAGGTGTGGAAGCATTACTTGCTACCTACATAATTCATGATAAATAGTGATCATCGGTCGCTTCAGTATTTGAAGGGATAGGGTAATTTGAGTAAAAGGCATACAAGTGGGTGGAATGTTTGGAGACATTTCCATATGTGAAAAAGTACAAGCAAGGTAAAGAAAATGTTATGGCTAATGCACTATCTACAAGGTATGCTTTGATTTACATGCTTACTTCTAAGTTACTTGGATTTGAGCATTTGAAGGAATTGTATGTAGTTGATGTTGATTTTGCTGTTGTGCATTATACTTGTGAACATGTTGCATTTGGAAAGTACTATAGACATGAAGGTTATCTTTTTAGGGGACAACAACTTTTTATTCCTACATGTTCTATCAGGGAATTACTTATTAGGGAATTACATAGTGAAGGGTTAATGGGGCATCTTAGCATACAAAAGACATTAGAAATACTTAGTGAAAATTTCTATTGGCCAAACATGAGAAGAGATGTGGAAAAAATATGTGCCAAGTGCATTGTATGTAAGCAAGCTAAGTCTAAATCTATGCCTCATGGATTGTATACACCATTGCCTATACCTAGTGAACCTTAGACCAACATTTCCATGGATTTTTTTGGGATGACCTAAGACTAGGAAAGGTAGACATAGCATATTTGTTGTAGTGGATAAATTTAGTAAAACAACACATTTCATTACTTGCCATAAAACATATCATGCAATAAACATTGTTGATCTATTCTTTAGAGAGATGGTTTGACTTAATGGAGTGGCAAGACCCATTGTGTCTAATAGGGATGCTAAGTTCCTGAGTCATTTTTGGAGAGTTTTATAGATAAAGTTACATACTTAGCTATTATTTTCGACTACATGTCATCCTTAAACCGATGGGCAAACTGAATTAGTAAATAGAACTTTAGGAGCCATGTTGCATGTTATTGTTGGGAAGAATTTGAAAACTTAGGAAGATTGTTTGCCATTCATTGAATTTGCATATAATTGTGCTACATATTCTTCTATGGGTTATTCTCTATTTGAAATTGTGTATGGTTTTAATTCATTAACTATTTTGGATTTGATTCATTTACCTTTGAATAAGCTTGCTAGTTTAGTTGACAAAAAGAAGGCTGAATAGGTTAAAATAATACATAAGAAAGCATATGAACAAATTAAGAAGAAGAATTGCATGTATTCATAAAAGGTTAATAAAGGAAGAAAATGGGTTATTTTAGAACATGTGACTAGGTTTAGGTGCATATGCGAAAAAAGAGGTTTCCATAGCAAAGGAAGTCAAAACTTGATGCAAGGGGTGATGGAAAATTTCAAGTGTTGGAATGCATCAACTTCAATGCATATAGGATTTACTTACTAGGTGAGTATAATGTTCGTACTACTTTTAATGTTTCTGATTTATCTATTTTTGACTTTGATTTAGATTCGAGGATGAATCCTTTTGAAATGGGAGGGTATGATGCAAGTACAACCATAGAACATCAAACAAGGAATATGTTTAAAAAGCTAGCATTACCAGAAGGTCCAATAATAAAGTCAAGGGCTAAGAAGTTCAAGGAAACACTAAAAACATACTTGGGCCAAATTGTGGAAGCTATGGAGAGCCAAAAGGGAGCTGGTCTAAATGGCATCAAGACCAACTCAATAGGGCCAAATTGTGAAGATCAAATGTGCATGATTAATTTGACATGTGCAAGTCATCTGACACTTGACATGTGCCAGTCAAGTGACATTTAACATATACCGGACATATCACTATGAAATATGTGAAGCATGTACTTTGATATGTGCTAGACATGTGCCAAGTCATGTACCATGTAGTGCTATATAAATGTGCACATCATGTGAGTTAAGGCATGTGTAATGCAGTGCAATGTTTAAACTAAGGGGTTGTTTTGAGTTAGGCTTAAGTTTGGCTTTGAGTAAGACTTTATTTAATTGAGTTTGAGTAGTTTTAGGGCTTTTAGAGTGGGCCTTTTATTCTTAAAGGCAACCCACTCATTTGGTTTGGTTTAATACTTTAAGTAGGAAAATGGATTTAATTTCTAATCTTAATAGGCATGGGAATTTCGGCATACTCTTATTCCAATTAGGTTAAGGATTCTTTAAGTGGATATAAATACCACATTAAGCTTTTTGTATTTATATTTTGATTAATTTGATAATATTTCTTTGGCTTGGCTTAAATTCTTCTTTTGGAGGATTGCTTGATTTCTGCCATTACATTAAGAGCTTTAATTCTTATCAAGGTATTTACTTTGTGGCGAATTCTATTCTTGTATTTAAATCAACCTAATTATTTGTGTTTCCTTTTGTATATTAATTGGAGGCTCAATAGGGTTAGAGGATTTAGTTCTTGTTTATGTTCATGGCATGTAATGTGTTTGAAGGATTTTAGATTCTTTAGCTTTAGGGTTCTGTATTATGACCTTGCGCCTGATTAATTATTTGAAAAATTATTATCTAGTCCATGTTACTTTTATTTTCCTCATAAATCTTCTCTTTTTTTTTTGTTCTATTTAGGTCACTCTAACTTTTACGGTTCATTCTTTAATTATTGTTCTCTTATTTTTAAATTACAGTTTAGTCCTTATTTTATATTTTATTTACACTAAAGGTACTCACATTCATTTATTTATAATTTCAACTATTTTGACCTTTCATTGCATAGTTACTTCTTTTTAAGTTTGTATTTCATCTTCTAACCCAATTTGCTATTTAATTCCCATAATATCTTTACGCATTGGCTAATTTCCTTTTTGGTCCTTATTACCCAATTCTTTGTCTGTATTTATTTTTTATTAGATTCAAAATTACATTCTTAATTTTCAAATTACTTTTTGATCCCACTTTCTACTATTTTATCTTTTATTCACTTTTTCGTAATTTTAGATGACAATTACATTTTAGTCCATAACTTCCATTGTATTGCACAAACTTCCATTGTATTGCACAATTCACTAATTACAATGCTATTTTACTCTATTTACCCTCTTATATGCCTCATTTTATTTCTACTCTTCAATTTACATTTTAACACTTAATATTTCCTCATGCGGTGGTGAATTACCATTTAGTCCTTGTTAACTTTATTTCCTTATACTTTTATCCTTTTTACCAATTTATTTCTCTTAGGTATATTTCTAACGTAGATTTACCTTTCCACTTTTATATCTTTACTTAATAATGGAATTGCCTCTATTAATCTTTTATTCTACATTTCTCACATTATTAATTCGTTATATTTACATATTTAATAATCTTTAATTAACTACTTCACTTATGTTAATTTATTGAACTTATATTAATCCTTTGTAATTTACACTCTTGACTTATTTCATTCTTACCGAATATATCAATTCGAATCTCAATATTATTAACTTCATTATTTAATTAACCAATTCAAATTAAATTTCATTTGAGCTCTTAATTACTCGTAATTATTTTACAATTTTTCTATCTCTTCTTATTTATTTATTTCCTTTAAAAAAATATTTATTTTAACACATATATTCACTATTAGCCTTAAATTAGAGTAGTATTTCATTTTTAGTCCTAATATTTTAATCTCATATCAAAATTATACTTTTAATTCCATCTTTTATAGAAATTACATTTAAGTCATTTACTTTTATCAAATTAACCTTTAGGTCTCATCTTTGATCCAAGTTTGCCATTTTGTCTTTATTTTCACTAAAATTACATTTGCATCCTTACTTTCGCCCAAATTACATCTATGTCCCTATTTTTACCCAAAATGACATTTATTTCCTTTTTCTTACTAAATTGACATTTATGTCTCCAATTTTGCTATAATTACCATTTTACCCCTAGCTTTTCCTCTTTATGCATTTTTTGTCACATTTTTACATTTTTAGACTTAAATTTTTATTTTCTTTGGTTTTGGTCCTTAAATTCATTACTTTTACCAAAATTACATTTTGATTCCTCTTTTTATAGCTTTTCCATAAATTATATTTTTACCCTTCGTTTACCAAATTTATTCCATTAATCCAATTTTACCCTTTCTTATTACAAGTTCATCCTTTTTTAATCGTATCACCATTAATTACCCATCTTGTCATCTTTCCTCCATTTTGGATTTTAAATTTCTATATTTAGTCATTATTTACCATTTTATTCCTTTTTTATGATATTATCCCCATTATTCCCATTTTGCCCCTAGTAACTCATATAGTAACGAAACCTTCGAGTTAGATATGTGGGACACAAGCTCATATATCCAATATAAGTTGAAGTGGCCTCAACAACATCATACTATTTCCCTTTATTCTTTTTTCTCATTCTATCATATTTTTTCATAATCATGGTATGAAACTGCCTTTTGTCCACTATTGCGAGTTGCTATGACTCGCTACCACGATGAAATCCCTATGGCTAGCCATATACATCCTATACCTCTAGCTTCATAACTCATAATAAACGTAAAATTACTCTTATCATATTCACATAAAATATACAACATTTTCATAATTCTTTTATGCCAATCACATTTCATGCAATATACATCGTTATCTCTCATTCATCATATAACTTATTTTCCATATAATAGATCATCATAATCATATCATTTTAATCAAGCATACTATTGGACCACCATTAGTAACACATTTTCCATTATTCTTTTCATGCCACTCATAGTTTTTAATATATTATAAAGGTTTAATCATATGTTTTTAACATTTTTTTTATGATTTCAAATCATTCATTCTCTCATCCAATCATATTTCACTACTTCGCTAAGTATAATTACAAGTCTTTTGTAACACCCTCTATACAACAACCTATTAATATCATCATACCTATGTCATAAAGCATAATGTAACTTATTTACTTTCCATATATCTCTAATTAGCATATGAACATAATATCCCTACCATGTTTTACATCATTATACATTACCATGCATATATCTCACCAAAAGTTAAAGCTTATCATAAGTACATATTCACACTATTATGGTTACAAAAGTGAGCATTTACAATACAAAATTTTCATTTACATAAACATTCTTACTTATATAAAAAGTTCTTAATAGAAAGAGTTATACAAAAGACAAAAATAACGACTTCATACATCAAAATTCTCTTAAGACTCTGGTTGGCCTTCTTGAAGTAGATTATCATGACTATATGTTCACGCTATTATGGTTACAAAAGTGAGCATTTACAATACATAAATTTCATTTACATATACATTCTTAGTTATATAAAAAGTTCTTAATACAAAAAGTTATACAAAAGACCAAAATAAGGACTTCATACATCCAATTTCTCTTAAGACTCAAGTTGGCCTTCCTGATGCAGATTATGTTCTTGAGAAAAAGTCCTAGCTAAAGAACCTATATGTATAAAAAAACCCATGCTAAGCTATAAAGCTTAGTGGGGAACAAACCATATTAAACGACCACTCACAACGGTCATCCCCATTCACATACAATATGCATACGGTATAATATTGCATATGTAATAATTATAAAAGTAATTTCATAAATATGAAGAAAGAAAAAATATTGATATTTAAAGCATGAATATAAGCATATATGATTCGTTGACATTAATCATGCACTTTAACTTTTATTACTTTTCTTGTAATTTGCCTACCTAAGTTTTATGATGTGCATAATAGGAATTGTAGATATTAGTAGGTATAAATCATATAAATAACCATAGGTATTGAGTTCTGTGGATGCCCAAAGGTATCAAACCTATAGACCAAATGGGGTGAAAATTATGGTCCCAATTAGGAACAAACTGTGGACCCAAATGGGGTTAGACTGTAGTAGCTGTAACTTTACCCTATAGACATGCCTATCTATCCATAACCAAAATTTAAATGCAGGCATTAAACCATTTTCATACACATTTCATTTATGATGTTCAAATCCTTGCTATATAATCATTTATCTATGTATAGTCGCATATAATTGCATAAATCTTGATTGTTGTTGGAATACTTTTAATTTATATATATATAATCATGTTATATCATGAAGGTATAAGCATATATGCATATTGATACTAAACAAATTAAACTATAAAAAATTATAACATATATGAGTCATATGAATATACTACCTTTTAGGTTGATATATATATATATATATATATATATATATATATATATATATATATATATCACAATACTATCTTTCTTTATGTGATTATAGAACACGTTATGCCATCATTTCTATGGTTAAATTGCTTTGATATCAAAAAAAAGATCACCGTAACATTTTGGCATTGAAAAATAATGTATAAAGCAGATCAGAGGAGGTACACGATTGAGATAGAATTGTCTCTACCATGTGCCTAACTTATCTATAGTCCTAAATAGTGTATACGACTAACATAAAATGGTCTTTATCATGTACAACAGTGCAGTTTCGATACAAAAAAGTGTATATGGCTGAGACCAGATGGTGTCTGTTGTGTGCCCAACATTTTTTTCAAAATAAAAGGATGTACATGGTTGAGACCAAATGGTCTCTTCCATGTACATCAGTCTGTTCTGAAAATTCATTGCAAAATTCTACAATTAATTTTCATATCTTCAACACCTTAAACAAAGTTGTTTTCTATGCAAATTACCTTTAAAACTATGTTTCTACATATCTTTCATTATTAAATCCACTTGAAACATATCTAAATAAATTTTAAATTCCAAGTTCTTTAAAAAATAGTGTAATATGCTCAAATTATCAATCTGTCAATCGTTGTTGTAATTTATTAGCTTCCTTATATCATTGTTTCATTAGGATAAAACTTCAACCTATTTATAAGAAGATAAACATATAAAGCCAATTTTCCTTCCTATTATAACTTACACACACCATGATTCTTAAGCTTTATTTTTTAGCAATCAATTTCATTACTCAATTAACCTAGAAATGAATACAAGCAACGTTTGCATTCTAATCTCTTTAACATAACTATGATTTCATCTCAATTTATTAGAATCACACACATTCAAATTGGTATTTTTTCATAGATCCCATACCTCTTAATGAACTTCTGAACTTTTATTTACTTTACCTTTTACTGAGGAGAAATTCATGCATTAATACCCAGCTATACTCTTCAATGAAATCCATTAAATCAACAAAGAATATGATGAAGGAAGGAGATAGAAATGTTAAACCCCTTACCTAAGGGATACCCAATTTTTTAAATTCTCCTCATGTCATTTTTAATTTTCATCATGCTTTTTGAAGCCTAAGTTGCATATATCTAATATATTTTCACCATTTCCATCACTTATTAATTCATAAATACATAGTATACCATTCGGCCTTCACAAGTCCTTATACATATATTTTTATTTAATCCATAAAACTCATTTTAACTATGTTTTTTCATGCATATTAGGTATTATTCTAACCTTAATTCAATTTAATTCCTTTTGTAATCTTAAATTCACATATTTACATAATAGGGTACATAAGTAATGTATTATCTCTAATCATATTTTCATGCAATTAACATTACATATTCTATTATTTATCTATTTACAAAAATTTACCATTATTTTACATTATATTCCGCATTTCACTATTTTTCTCTAAGTGAAATAATAGGGTTTCAAACTAATCTTACCCTTTTATTTATTCTTTTATACAATTTTCCATGCCAATTTAATTTTTTTGATATTCAATTTCATTGTTCTACCTTTAATTGAAATTTGAACATCATTTACATCAAAAAAAACCCTAAAATGAACATAAACTAGGTTTACATTAAATTAGTTAGTTTAGGCATCCAATTACCTATTTTCCAATCTTTATCCATAATTTCTTTTTGTTTTCCATCTTTTCCTTCCTTTCCTTTTGATTCCACTTAATTTCACTTGAAAATCTACTTTATTTGAATTCTCCGTAAATACTCAGAATTTAACTCTAGAGTTTTTATAAAATCTAGGGCATTAGTTCTGATATGATCACACCCAATGTCACTCCGGTAACATTATTCATGGCCTGCAAAGCAATATTCACAAAAATTGAATTTTTTGACCATTACAGCTGGACTCTTAGGAAAATAGGTTTTTAAATGTCTTTAAGTCAGACATCAAGGGAGAGATATATAAGAACTAAACTTATATTTTATTTTGTTATTCTTACTTCAATGTTTTTAGCTTGGCTCTGCTTTCTAGGGTTTTTCAAACTTGGTTTTCTACTCTACCTCAAGAATAGAAGATAAAGTCAGAGGTTCTTTTATGTGTACAATTTTCAATTTTTTCATTCTTTTATTCATTTTTTATTATGAACAGTAAGTAGTCTCTTAGTTTTGTTGAGGAAAACTTAAACCCTCAATCTTTTATTGTAATGACCTATGATTGAGCTTATTTTTAATATAAGTTTGTTATTTCTTAATTCCTATGCTAAATTATATCCTTGATTATGGCTTAATTTATATTCAACAAATTAGATAAATGGTTCAATGTTAATTTAAATTATGATTGATGACATGCATATTCTTATTCTTTTATACTTACGTTAATTTAATACTGTGTTTTGGAAATTGAGATAGTGGTTTTATAATCTTAAGTATATTGGATTTAAGAAATTCAATTAAGAATAGATGGAAGTTAAGTGTATCGAAAGGAGAATTAACTAAAGTTTAAAGGCTTAAAATTAGACTCATATGCTAGGTATTTAATTATTCTTAATTATGGGATATAATATGCTAAAAAGATATCATGAATAAGATATTTATTTTTAAAATTGGTTTTCCATAACAACTTGTATTATTTTTGCATATAGTCATTTTTAGTAAGAGATGAGGTAGATATTTCTCTTAACAAGAGTGATTTCGACATTGACTTTGATCATCAATTTAATTTAATTATGTTATTAATTAATTTTAGTTTAGTCTTAGTGTTTATTTTACCTAAATTGTTTAAATTAGTTTAGTTCGCATAATTAATATCTTCTAAAACTTGGGGAATTCTTTCACACATTATTTGTTTCAAAATATGTAATACACAATCTCTTGGGGATTATATTTAGGGTTTTAATCTTATATTCCTATATTACTAGTTGATCTAGTACACTTACTAGACACTGATTAAGTTTTTTGGTGCTGTTATCGGGGATTGGCCTTTATTTTCGATTTTACAATGGAATTTATGTGTTATTCTTTTTATCATTCTTTATTCTTTTATTTTTATTATTCATTTATTCTTCTATTATGTTTAGAAGTCAATAGTGTACGGTAAAAAATAACCCAATTATACTTATTGGTCCAAATATTGAGAGGATATTGTATAGATAAAGATGACACCAAAAAGCAAACATGAACTTATCTGATATTCCATAAGATGATCCACTTTTTAATGACCAACCAATACTACTATGAAGGCAAGTTATTCATAATCAAACACAGCAAAATCCAAACCAAGTTTAAGGGAATGGGATGAGACCAATGACAATTAGGGATTATGCTACTTCCAGGTAGAATAAGGAGCACGGGATTATCATGCTACCTTAAAAAAATTATTTTTAGCCAAAACCAGGCACCATTTTAATGATATAGACTAATCAATTTTTAGAATTGGATATTGAGGATCCAACTCAACACTTAGATATTTTTCTAGAGATTAGTGACATAGTATAGATTCAAAGGGTTTCCATGGATGCAATTCAACTGAAATTATTACCTAGCCAATCTATTCTACCATGGGAGAAAATGCAAGAGAAATTTTTATTGAGGTTTTTTTAGCCTACCAAGATGGCAAATATCAGAAACAGTATATAAAACTTTTAGTAACTCTATGAGGAGCCTTTTCATGAGGCTTAAGAGAGGTTTAAGAGACTTCTAAAGAGTTATCCCTATCATGACATAGCTTTGCATCAACTAATGTTTTCTTTTTATGCAATTTTAAACTAAACTACTTGATCATTATTGGATGCAGCTTCAGATAGGAGTTTTATGAACAAAATTTCGGAGGAGGCATTTTTACTACTGGATGAGATGGCTATGAATGAAGCTCAATGGTTAGTATAAAAAATGCAACAAAAAGACAAGGTGTACATAGTGTCGATGAAGTAGCTTTTCTCAAGAAAATGGAAGTTTTAATGGAAGCAATGTAATAAGTGAGTTAAAGGTGAGTGAAACTTATTGACACGGATCCCCAAGGTAAAAGAACCTAAAACTCCTTAAACATACACTTTGATTTCTAAAGATAAAGAAAACAAATAGCTCCCTATTGAATCCCCAAACAACACATGAATGAAAACGCAAATAATTGGGATAAGAGGAAGAATAAGAAAAATGTCATAATTAAATGATTAATAAGCAATTCTAATTCTTGATGCAATAGAAAAGAAAGCAAGCAATCTCACAATCCTCTCTAAAGAATTCGACTAAGCCAAGAGAAAACTCTCAAAGTTTATACTTAATGAAGTTTGAAGTTTACAACCTAAGTTAGCCTATTTATGAAATGGCTAACCCTAATTCACTCTTAAAACCCTAATTCAAACACTAATAAGGCCTTAAACATGGTGTGGCCAAAAATCCCATAGGCTTTACAAAATAAATTAAGCCCAAACTAAAAGAAATAACATAAGTTAAAATAATCCTAATAATAATAAAGAAGTGGCCGAATATTCAAGCCCAAAAATAGAACAAACAAAGCCCAAACATCTAGCCCAAAACTTATGCAACTTAAGCGAGTCATATGACTTTTAAATGAAACACATGACTTGCATAATTAAAGCCCAAAGTTGAAAATGCCCTTGATGGCTTAAGTTGGTCTAATTCCTTCTTTTGCTTCCATAAGGCTAATTACTTAATGCTTTCCTTCAAGTTCTTTATAACACTTCTCAAAGGCATCTTCATTAAGTTTTTGAGTAACAAAGCCTTGAATATAAGATGACATGGCCATTTTTTGCTTCTTAGCATGCCCTCTTGTAATTGTACCACTAGACATCTTTAAAGGATCATTGGTTGATGGTGGATCCGTATGATTTCTTCCCTCTTCAAAAAGATTTTTCCTCAAATTTGCATGCACATCAAAAAGAGAAAGGTCAGACACATTAAAAGTATTAGAAACACCATACTTACCTGGTAAATCTATCTTGTAAGCATTATTATTGATGTGCTCTAAAACTTGAAATGGTCCATCACCACTTCCATCCAACTTGATCTTCCTTTGGTTTGGAAACCATTCCTTGCGAAAATGCACCCAAACCCAATCTATAGGAGAAAATACCACTTGTCTTCTTCTTTTATTGGCTCTTTCAGCATACTTCTTATTCATCTTCTCAATATTAGCTCTTGCTTGCTCATGCAAAGATTTCATCAATTTTACCTTCCTATTACCATCCAAACTTGAAATCTCGTATAAAGGCAATGGACAAAGATCAAGCACAGTCAATGGGTTAAGACCACAAACAAGCTTAATAGGTGAAAAACCAGCAGAAGAATGAATACTTCTATTATAAGCAAATTCAATGAAAGGTAAACAATCTTCCCATGATTTGAGATTCTTACGTACTATAGCACAAAGTAAATTTCCCAAAGTTTGATTCACTACCTCTGTTTGACCATCTGTCTGTGGGTGACATGTAGTAGATAATAATAATTTTGTACCTAACTTACCCCATAGAACACGCCAAAAATGTGAAAAGAACTTTGTATCCCTATCAGAAACAATGGTGCATGGAACACCATGCAAACACAACTTCTCTAAATAATAGATTAGAAATATTAATAGCATCATCACATTTATGACAAGCAATAAAGTGAGCTATCTTGCTAAATCTATCTATCACAACAAAAATACTATCTCTACCTCACTTAGTTCTAGGCAATCCGAGCATAAAATCCATAGAAACATCAATCCAAGGAGAACTAGGTACAGGTACAGGTATATACAAACCATGAGCATAGTTTTATACTTAGTTTGCCTATATGCAACACATGAATTACTCAAAGTTTACATTCTCCATCTGTAATATGAATAATACTTTCTTATCGGGTAACTTTGATATGGGCTACCTCCGACCAGGTGTCTACAATTGCCACAAAATTTAGGAAAACTTGTACACTATAGCCTAAATGAGCTAACATTTAGAGTAAAGAGTTAGAGACGGGTACCTAAGGCAACAATCTTCTCATTTGTGATAATTGTGATGGAGTAGTTACAGTTAACCTGTTGACATTTTAACCTTTTGTTTGTTAGATAATGGGTAATTACCATCAGTTTGTCAATTTTTTAACCCTTTGTTAAAGTGGGTAGTTAATATTAACTTATCAATGCTTTTACCTCTTGTTGAAGTGGGTAGTTACTGTCAGTTGAGGTAGTTGCAATCTCCTTGTTAGTACGAATTGTTAATGAAGCATTGCCTTTTTGTCAATGTGAATCGCATTGCGTAATCTCCACTTTCTCCATAAGCGATGGCCTAGTTACCTATTAAAAGGATTTAATGCCTCTTAAGAGAACTTTGATTTTTATGCCTCTGGAGGAGGACTTTGGTTTTTTAGTGCCTCTAAAGAGAACTTTGGATTCATAGGTGAACCTTACTATTTATGATAATGCCTGGATTCATAGGCAAACTCCACCGTTGGCGGTTGTGCTCAGATTAAATTTTTTAGCATTTGCTCATCTGTGGATGAATTTTAAAATTTTTAATGACCCTTAAGAGGACTTTGATTACCTTTTAAAATAATTTTGATACCTCTTGAAAGGAATTTTGATTTGTTGAGGACTTTATAATTTGCAACTATACTGAGTTTTTAGGTGAACTTCGTTGTTTGTAGTTGTGCCTAGATTTGGATTTTTATAAGCTTACCAATAAGTAAATGCATTTTAAAATTTTCAATAACCCTAAAAAGGACTTTGGTTGCCTTTGACAATTATTTTGATGCCTTTTTAGAGAACTTTCATTTGAAGATTTTTCTTTTCCTGAATTTTGGACATTTTAGGTTTGCAAAATTTTTGGAGGATATAGGGCTTTTCAAGTTTTGGGCATTTTCGAGTTTTTGCCTAATTTTTTAAAGATTTTGAACCTTTGAATCATTTATTTCTTTTAGGATATTTTCATCTTTTGAATGTTTAGATGTGTTGAAAAGGATGCCTATTGAAATGACTTTAATTTTGGTGCAGTTGTGCCAAAGTTGTAGTGAACTCTACTATTTGCGGATGTGCCACACTCTATAGCTAGACCCTATTGTTTATTGAAATGCTTGGATCTATGGAAAAATTTTGCAATTTGTGATAGTGCCTGAGTTTATAGGCAAACTTAGCTATTTATGACAGTGGTTAAGTTTATACGTGAACTCCGTTGTTTGTTGTTGTGCCTAGATTTGAGAGGATCTCTAAATTTTTTTTGAACTTTAGGTGTTTTTTTGTTATAGTTATTGCTGTTCTTTGTTTTTTAGGTAGGTGAATTTACACTTTGTGTGTACTTTGTATTTCTATAATTTAGAAGTATTTTGAATTTGTAAAATTTTAATTTTTAGATTTTATGTGTGTTTCAAGGTCTCAAAACTTTTAGTGTGTTTGTATTTACAAAAATTTCATTTATTGTACATTTTGTATTCCTGGTGTATTTGAAGGTCTTAAACTTTTGTACATTTTAAATTTTTATACATTTGAAAACTTTGAATTTTTATAGATTTATCATGTGGAATGTTTGAGTATACATTTTTAGGATAAAGAAACTTACCTAGTCAACCCTAACAAGGGCTCCTCAAAGGGTCTTCTTCTACGATTTACATTATCTCCACTTATTTTTTCTTGATCTGATTATTCAACATTGCTGTATGGTAAGGTTGAGCTAGAGTCATCACTTAACCTATCCTTGCTTGTGGAGTCCATTTTGGAATTTTTTACTATGAGGTTATATGTAGCAACATATACACAAGAGATGGGTGTGAACTATATAAATGTAGTTATGCACATGAACTATGTACAATTTTATGGAAAAGTGATTTTGTGTATGTATAGATTACATGTGAGGCAAGCACACAAAGAACTATTGTGTGTTGAAATATTTGTACAAAATTATGAAAATGTATGCAAAAATGCACAGACCACATTCCAATCAACTAAGGGATTCATTACGGGCATGACTCAACTACCAATCTCTTACATGTACCCGTTTAAAGTTCAATTTTTGTGGTTTTCTTCTGCTTGCCCTCTTTTTATGCTTTGTTATTATTTTAAGGGGGAATAGTCTTTCACTGTCGTGCTCCAGCCAAAGATAATATGATCCTCCCCAGACTGCTCATACTAGCTTATGCCCTCTAAGAAACTAAAAGAGTGTTATCTTGGCTTATCGACTCTGGCCCATAATTTATTTAAGGAAATCTAACTTGTGTGCACTTTTATTAACAATTATAGGGTGTTGGAGTCTGACACCTCATATCTTCACTTCATTTATCAATAGTTATGCCCCTGGCAATCAAGAATGATCCTTTTTGCCTCAAGACTCTACCTTATGTCCCGAATTAAGAGTCATCTGCCTGAAGGAAACTTACTTGAGAAATATCTTATTTGCTTAGGTGCCTGTAGTCATTATTTAAATGTAGTGCGCCCCTTGTGGGTTTTTATACTAACTTTTCTTAGCGAGAAATGCATCCTGTTAGGGATTTTGACATAAACATATGTTTAATTTTTGCCTGAAATGGACCCAACCCATTCCAATGGCTTTTTATTTATTTTTTATAGGATAGACTTCTTATTTCTAGGTTTTCACCCTCTCTTATGGCCAATCTTTTGCTTAGAGAGCTAGTTATTATTTTCATCATTGATGCCCTTCATCTTTTTTGTTGTTTTTTTTTCTTTTTTCTTTTTTAGGTTTGGTCTTTAGAAACACCTCAGGAGCACTTCTAGTTCATCTAGTTCAAGTGGTACAACAATTCTCCTACCAACCCATACTAGAGTCCACTTGTGACTTTCATCAAGAGCAAACTTCTAGACACTAAGAAGTGGTATTTCCTGAAAGTGTACTATTGTCAGCATAATGTCTTGATGGAATGTCGTGATGAGATCAACAAAAGAAGAAGTCTTTATCACATAATGTGCCACCGTTACTATCTCGAAATTAAGCCTAATTTAACATGTGTTTCTAGGCATGCCATAGGTTTTTCTTAACTGGTTAATCTTGTGCTCAGGCCTAGCTTACGCACTCATTCTTATCTATATGCTCCATATGGTAATAGCAATAATCATAACTCGACATATAATACAAGAATACAAGATTCATTCAATCTTAAGGGTAACACCTATATGCATCTAGCTTTTTTTATCAATTAGCCCTCTCAGATTTTTTTTATTGAATATTTTCGCTCAACCTATAGTTTTTGCCTAGGCTAGTTTTTTTTATATTTTCAACCTGTAGGGCTTTCTCTTTTTCTTTTTTTTTTATTTATTCTTTTTTTGCCATGGAACCCTTTTCAGTATTTCTATGTTGCACGATGAACCCCTTCAATGACTCATGATGAAATTTAGATTATTCTTGAAACCCACTTTTAAGGTCTAAGATTGAATGAGGTTGATAAATTGGCCACTTCACAATAGGAAAGGAATTTGATCAAATTTTATTGCTTGTGGTCAACCTATGATAGCATCAAAGTAGAACGAATATGTAGGTATGATAGAGTTGCCACCCAATAGAATGTTAGGAAATGATTCTAACCTTTTGATTCCCAGGCTAAAGGTGGAGTTCAAGACATCACTCCTACTTGTACCTTGATTAGGTGTTGTTTATAAATGAATTTTTAACAATAATCCACTATCTCCATTCTCACAAGATTTGTGAGCAATAAGTAAATAAACACATCAAAGACATAAAGTAAATAAAAATATTACATAAGCAAATTATCTAAAACGAAATAAAGAAATTGCCATACATAAATTAGGGAATATCTTTAAAGTTGGAACATTGGTTCTCTTATGCATATTTTAGAAAAGGGTGAAGAATCCTTGTATATTTTTAGAAAACACGGGATGAGTGATCCTAATTTTGACAAAAGCAATGATTCTTCTTTATTTGTGAATTTTGGGTTAAAAATTTCGACATTGGCCTATTTTATTAAAAAGCCCAATTAATTAGTAAAAATGATTTTGGGAAATTTTAATTAGCATGCGAGAAAAAAATATTTATCAAAAAATGATTACAATTCCTAACATAAATCCAAAATAAAGGAATATGAATAAAAGGAAATAAATGACTAAATAAATAAATAAGTGAATAAATAAAATGGGTTAAACAGTCTATGGGCAATCCTCTAGGGCATCTCAAACTCAAACTTCTAAAAGGATGCAAGTAAAATAAATTAACTGCTCAAACAAAAGAAAAGAAGATAAAATGGTTAGTATGTGATAAGTAAAATAAACAATAAAGGAAAATAATATGAACATTTATTCTATACTAAAAAGAATTACAAAAATAGAATAAAAAACGCATAAGTAAAATGAAAAATAACATCTCAAAATATAACTAAACATGTAAAATTAGCTAGAACAAAAAATAAACATAAAAATGCATTAAGTAGGGCAAATAGAGGCAGCACACGGCCTGAAAAAGGGAAAGATAGCCAGTAAATGCAGAGAGATGGGAAAGAAAAAGGTCACATGATGTCTCATAATTTGATGTGATCGATGGGCATCGATGGGGTTTTCTTCTCATCCATCATATGCAGGTCAGGGCATAATGCAAACAATGAAACAATAAACTCTATATTTAATCTAAATATGTTTCGACTTCATTTTCACGCCAGAAACAATCCTAAGCATAAAGATGTATTTAGATCATACTAAGACTGTAAATTAACATAAAAAATAGGATTTCAAATCAAGAAAACTAACACATGCTTTAATGGTGAGATTCCTAAGAAACATGCAATCCTACATATTTATTATTGTCTAGAATAATCACGTCACCACAAAAAAATACAAAGGCATTGGAAAATTATTCAAATAAACATAGATCACAATAATCATGGCATAAACATATTAAATAAAGTTAAATTGAATTAACTAAACATGTTTTTTTATGAAATAACAAGAGGAATGAGGCTAAAACTATAAAATTACCCTCAAGAAAATTTATGTTATGTAACTTTGGAAGTTACGCTCTAAGTTCCAAGTCGAATGATTTTTGTGATTGTAGTCAACGTGTTTGTCTTTCTTGAACAGAATACATGAAAGGTTTTATTTCCCAAGAATATAAATTAGTTTTATTCATCATAATTAACATTTAATTTATAATAATTGTACAGTCTTTCATTCAGCCTTATTAGGACCATACATATACCAATTTGTTAATTCTCATAATACATTCCAAACAAGTTTTACATGCATATATAACATACTTCTAATCTTTATTTAAATTAATTCCATATATAAGTCTATTTAAATTAATTCAATACATAACTCTAATTTCTTATGCTGACATATTAGGTATCAATTCTAACCTTCCATTTTTAATCATGTTTTCATGTGGTCCGCTTCACAAATCACATTATTTAGTATTCAATTTCACTTTTCTATACTTAATTTAAGTTTAGAAACACATTATATATAAAAGCGCTGAGTTACATTATCTTTATCAAAGTTGGATATCATATTACAATTAAAATTTTTCTTATTTAATTATTTGATACTTTTTCTTACGTTGATTTAATCATATTCTTAAAGTGTAATTAATTTATTCACTTAAACACCAAAATTTTCCTAAGTTCCCTAATTGTTACCCAAATTGATTATGAATAGATATGCTTGTTTTCTAACTTATAATCCTTTAAATAATTTATTTTTCGTCTAATTCCATGAATTTATCATCAAATAATTTTTTTCACATCAAATTCATGCAAATTTTAATACACACATAACCTAATTATCATGAAATAAAATGCTTGAATCAATCTAATTCTCTTTATCCCTTCTTTTTCCCTTATGGTTCTTTCCTCCTTCTTTTACCTTGAGGCCGAATTTAATGCACACTCTAACATGAGTTTTCCTCTTCAATATCAACATAAAAGTACTCAAAATCATATATCCTGACTATTTCCTACAATTTCTAATCAATAGAACTAAATTCTACTTACTTCAGATTTTTCCCCAATTTGAAATCTCTAAAATTCCAAGCTCTTTTCTTCTCTAATTACTTGAATAAGATGGAGAGGAGGTTAAATATCTAATTATAGATGGAAATTAGGGTAGAAACTAGAAGAAACTTCATGTTAGAAAGGTGGAAAAGTGAAGAAAATGGTGGAAATAACTATGTAGTTCTAAGAAGAAGAAGCGCAAATGTGATTTCCTTAGAGAAATCTAAAGGAAAAATAATTTTTAGGCTATTTATATACTTATATGGAGGGCTAAGATTGCTTGGTAACTATTTAATCCAAAAGTCCATATTATGGCATTTGTCACTTTCTTATTAATTCCTACTTATCTCACTCCCACCACATGGATGAATGCTACCCCATGGGTGAGTACGACCTCACGGGAGTGAGTGAGTCACCACTTTACTCAAATAACCGGAATTACATTCTTTTGTCACCCATTCATTAGTTTTAATGTTTTTCTTACTATATTTCCATGAAAATTGGTCCAAATATATATAAAAAAATTAATTAAGCTATATTTAAAATTTCAAATCAATCTGAGTTCATTTTGATAATTTTTTCTAAGCCTGGAGGCAAAACTACCAGTTCAAAATTTTATTTTTCAAAGTTTTCCAAAATTTAATTTTTTACATTTAAATTTTATTTGGACTATTTATAATGTTTTTATGCAATTAAAATAATTTTTTGAGGTTCCTAGAATATTTTTAAGCTAGTCAAAATTTGGTCAAATCTTTTTACGGTTTGGGTAAATTTTTTATTGTATCCTTTGAAGACCTATTTGACCCAAATTTTAGCTCAAATTATACTGCCATAAATGATATAATTTGTAATTTCTAATGGTAAAAAGAAATTGTTGTGGGTTTCGGGCGATATTATTCCATCCTATGTCACCTCGATGTCACTATTTATGATCCAAAAAAGTACTACTCAAAAATTTGAAATTTGGGCCATTTCAATTCTCCTCCACTAATAAAAATTTCATCCTCAAATTTTATTCGAAGCAAATAACCTAGGATACTATAAACCATTGATTCTATATGCTATAAAACCTCATTTGAACTAGTAAATTTGGAGCTCAACTTGCTTTTCTTCACAAATCTCAAAATTTTCATTAATTGAGAAAATTTTAACAGCACTTTATCACTCACATTATATTTTATATCTTTTTCTTTTCATATTAGCATATTTTTTAGCTTGTCTGGAGTTATCTTCAGTCAATCTAGTTTTTTCTTAATTTTGCTAATTATGTCTAGCCCTACAAATTATTTTCACTATGCTTTACCCAACATCAAAGAGCTCTATATTTTTTCCATATAAAGCTTAATATTATTATATGCAAACTCTACCAATTGGTGCCTCACACAATGGCTACTACTCTGTGTTTCTATCAAAGTATTCCTCTTTAGCTCCATATTGTTTAGTACATGGATTCTTCCCTCATAACATAAACAAGCATCGTTACTAAGAGAAAATTCACTCTTTCTTCCTTCATATAGCTAATTATTAGTAAAAGCCAATCAATCATCTTTCTTTTTGGTAGCTTTTACTAATTGTAACTAAATAAACTTGAGTTACTTTTTAACTTTGATTGCCTATTTTGTGCTATTACCAACCTATAACATTCATAGTCCTTATGTCTGCTAGATATTTCCTACCAAGTGATCAACCCTTACATTTTACCCTACCGAGGTGGAAATCAGTCAATCAATCATAATTTATGATAAACTTTAACCATCATCACTATCCTAAATTAATCTCCTTCTATGTCGGCAGTTATTTTTAAACCCTTATAATCAATACATGTGTAACATCTTTTGTCATACAAATACTACCTCCATATCCTCTACGTAAACCTAACTACCATTTCTAAATCACTCCATATCTAGAGGCATATGACATTACCTAGTCTTCTTCTATCAACACACAATATTACCATTTTCTGGTGGTATCATTGTAATTCATAAAATGTTTTTTTAATTGTGGTCACACCCATCTAGTGCCAAAAGTTTCTATAACATTTTTAGGTATCTTTTATTCAAGGATGGTTTAAATTATATTTAAATCTACCTTGGTGTCTCCTACAATTAATATATGGCCAAATTAAGGAACTTCATTGGATCGAAACCCATCTTTGCTAATTAAAGTTTATAGTTTTTTTACTTCTCAGAGTTTACCAACTTTTCTCTTAATACGTGCTACACTTTTCAAGATCTTTAGCGTGTACCATAATAATCTTAATAAACTACCATATACTAACTTAAACATGCAATATATCTGATTCATGAAATTAGTACAAGTCTCTAGTACATTGGTGAATTTAATCACGTTAACCGAAAACTCATAACATCTAGATTCATAGGATAGATTTTGTTGATCATTTTGTGCTTAGTTTTTTAGCATAAAAATGAACTCTTTAAACTTGGATGTCTTCTTGATATTTGTTCCCCATGTCTAAAGTTTCCAAATAATCAAGAATTAAGTTATTTGGACTAGTAGATTGGGAATTATGACCAAAATATTACAAGCTATATGTGCATATCTGATAGGGATAGATTTAAAATCCCATTTTTGAATATTTTCTAGGAATGATTAGGGAACAATTTGATCTTACTCTTTGCATAAACATTTATTCTTTATATCGCTAGTTTCTAGGAATATTTATTTCATATCAATTGGAGTTTTACAATAAGAGTTACGTCACAAACATTGAGAATTACTCAAATTCTGGGGATAGATTCAATACCTTATTTTCAAATTCCGTTTTTGACATCTTATAAACAAAATTAGTTTCCAATCTCTCATTAAAGTCATAGTTTTATGTCTTAAATTTCATCTCCAAGTGGAATCACTAGTTTTTGACATATATAGATCAAGATGCAGCCCAAATACTGAGTTATGTTCGAGAACTCCCAGAATAGCTTATAGATATTCTTCTTTATCTAAAAATTGGTCTTCTCTAATTGCCAATTTAACCCATTCAAACCTATAACTGACTATAACCCAATATTCTTGTGACCACTAAATGTCCATAACATCGAGTTCTTATAGTGAAACTCAATCAATCCGACGAATGAGATAAAGTTTTATGCTTATAATACTTCCTATATGCCCCATCTATTGTCACACTAATCCTTAAAAATTAATTACTGAGTTCTTCTTACATTATCTTTTACGTATCAATCATTATACTTAAACATTTACATATATTGATTATCTATACATATTCATTCATGTCAAGAGAAATAAACTCCACGATTCAAACTTTATGCTTCATACATAGCCTATCAAGCTCCTCTAATGTGGAACATTTTTGTTTTAAGCAAATATTTTATGAATGTGTATAAATAATGAAATCTATGAATGATAATTCATGCATGTAACTTATGAAAATATGTATGCATGATACATGTAAGTATGCATATTATCCCGCCCAATGCTAATGCATTATTAAATAAATATTGTCCACATTATAAGGGCCGCTTGATAAGCAAATAAGCACATTTCTTTTTCTCATAATTCTTGTATACCAATGGAGGTCCTCCTCCCTTCTTTTTTTACTATTGACCTTCCTGAACTAATCAGTATCCTTCTAACTCTAGAGTGCTGGGGACAGATATACAATATTCTTCCCTGGTCACCTTATTTACCTTTATCCTTTATGGCATGTACATATACTCACTTAATTCCTATCTATATATCCTCCGATTTTAGGATCGCCTAAACCGTGCTTTGATACCACAAATGCAACATCTAATATTTGAACATTGGTCTGAGCACTTGAGTGCCACTGTTATTAAAATTGTATAATCATTTATATGATCTATGAGTCCGATTATTGCTCAGTGCTTAACCTAATTGAAATAAATTTATTTGTGTCAAATGTTACTATACATTTGATAAAATTTTAGGCCGAATGATGCCTATAAAATCATGCCTACCCACCTACAAATTCAACAAACACTCCTAATAATTAATATCTCAATTCTATAATTTATCCAATCCATTGCAATTCACTAATCATGCAGTTAATTCATATATACATCATTAGGTGCCACAGTCAACTATTGATACAAATTGTACCATAATAAGTTTCATATATATAATATAGTTACACATGTTCATAATCCAAGATAATATACATATGCCTTTAATCAACTACATACAAAGTCTCATGTTCTAAATAATTATTACGAGTACAATATCTTCTATCATTCCTTTGAGTTCATGTACATGCCAAGTCAATAGCTTTCCTACAACACTTTTTTGGTTTTATATGTTCCTTGCGCACAGTTAAAACAAATCACACGCTAAGCAACATAATTGCTTAGTGTTGGATACAATACCATAGTATTTCACTATATACACGTGTAGTCCAAAATCTATTTAAAATCGTAAACTCTTAATTTTCCACTTACTTACATAAATATCTATATTATTATTATTATTTTCATATCTATTTACATTTCAATCATCATTATCATTTATTTGCTCATTTCAATTTTTACCATGATCATTTGCATGCCAACACATTTTCATTTCAAATTCATAATTAAATCTCATACATAATTAATAACCCATGTAATCGCATAACTTTTAGCATTAATCTTAAGTTTATCTTTTTGGGCTAAACTTGTCATTCCTCTATGATTTTTGACACTTAATTTGTGGTTTTTTTCACTCCAGTCTTTAAATTCAATTATTTTATCCAAATTACAATTACGTCCCTATTTATAACTTTTTTATTTATTTACTATTTTACCCGTTTCTTACCAAATTTAATTCCTTTTTAATTGAAACTCACAATTAGGACTTAAAATTACCATTTAATTTCTCTTATTATTCATTTTTATTTTTTCTCACTTACTCTACAAATTAGGTGAAAATTTCATTTTAGTCCTTATCCTTGTATTTTACCCCATTTTCACCAATTACCATATTAATTTTTCCCCTTTGTACTTTTCATACCATTTAGTACATTTTTCATTTTCAATTTACATTCTAATCCTCATGCTTTATTCATACAGTGGCAAATTACCATTTTGCTCCTGTTTACTTTCTTTTCATACATTTTCATCATTTTATCATCAAATTATATTTTAATATTTTTTTCTATCCAATGTATGCAAATTTACCTTTTAGTCCTTATTTCCTTTGCTTTTCCTACATTAATCACCTTTTTCACAATTTATACACATTGAACTAATTTCTTTTCTTTTTGCTTCATATTTACCACTACTTATTCACTTATCTACATTTTTGTGTTCATAATTTGATTTTCACCATGTATCCACATGTTGCCACTACTTTTCCGTTTATTTATAATTTCACCACTACTTAATCACTTAATTACATTTTGACATTTTTCATCCTTTAATTACATGATTGCCACTCATTTTTCTTTATTTACACTTTTATCCTCAATTTATCATTAAATTACATATTTTCCTTTACTTTAACGTTTACTTACATAGTTGCCACTTTTATCATCATTTCTTTACAATTTTTATCCATTTTTATCACAATTCCTCCATTTTAATCCTTAATTTTCATCTTTACTCATTACTTACCATTGTTTTCCATTTTTCATCATATTATTTTTTTTAGTTTCAATCCTAATAGTTTCCAAAATAAATAAAACCCTCGAGTTGGACACTTGGGAAATGGGCCATATAAATCCAGAATAAGTTGAGATGGCCACATTGAGGGCGTATCAACCGCATCATATAGTTTTTCCCCTTTTTTTCTTAACTTTTTTCATTCTTTTCTCTTATTTATGGCGTGGATCCACCTTTGGTCCACTCATGCAAGCCTCTATAACTCGCAACCGTAGTAAATATCCTTATAGCCATTGTATCCTATACCTCTGGTTTTGCGACTAGATACTAAGACAAGACTATCATCATCAAGATCAATTATTTATATCACAATCATCAAAATATTTTATTAATTATTCCATAACATCACTGTTCAATTCATTATGCTATTCTACCATCATTCTAGTATCATTTCCATTTTTTGTCACTTGTTTCACTGTATACACTTATTTTATATATGTCATCATTTGGCCATCATAGGCACATAACCATTCATAAATCTTTTTTATATCACAAATTTGTCCTATGATGTCTTTAAGGCTTTAATTATGCACATCTACCTTTTATTCATCATAAATAACATTTAATCTATTATAAATTGTGTTGTCTTCCATTCATCCTTAATAGGACCATAGATATACCAATTTGTTTAATTCTCATAATTCATTCCAAACATATTTTTCGTGCATAATTAACATAATTCAAGCCTTTATTTCAAGTAATTCCATACATAACTCTAATTTCTTATACTTACGTATTAGGTATCATTTCTAACCTTCCATTTTCAATCATGTTTTCATGTGTTTCGCTTCACAATCTCATTATTTAGCATTCAATTTCACTTCTCTACCCTTAATTTATGTTTAGAAACACTTTACATATAAAATCCCTAAGTTACATAATCTTTATCAATGTTTGATGTCATATTACAATTAAAATTTTTCTCATTTAATTATTTGATACTTTTTCTTAAGTTGATTTAATCATATTCTTAACATGTAGTCAATTGATTCACTTAAATACCAAATTTTTCTTAAGTTCCATAATTGTCACCCAAATTTATTATGAACAATTATTTTTTTTCTACCTTATAATCCTTCCAAATAATTTGTTTTTCATCTAATTCTGTCAATTTATCATCAAATAAATTTTTGGACATCAATTTCATGCAAATATCAATACTCACATAACCTAATTTTCATGAAATAAAATGGTATCTGTATCAACTAACCTTAAATATTCTTGAACCCATCTAATTCTCTTCTTCCCTTCCTTTTTTCCCTTATGGCTCTTTTCTTCTTCTTCCTTTTTTACCTTGAAGCTGAATTCAATAAACACTATATCATGAGTTTTCCTATTCAATATTAATATAAAAATACTTAAAATCATATATTCTAACCACTTCCTATAATTTCCAATCAAAAGAACTAAATTTGACTTACTTGAGATTTTTCCCCAATTTAAAATCTCCAAATTTCCAAGCCCTTTTCTTCTCCAATTACTTGAATAAGATCAAGAGGATGTCAAATATCTAATTAAAGATGGAATTTATGGTAGAAATTATAGGACATGTCCCATTAGAAAGGTGGAAAATTGAAAAAATTATGGAGAGAACCATATGGTTCTAAGGTGAAGAAAAGCCAGCGTGATTCCCCTATAGAAATCTTGAGGAAATCTGATATTTAGGCTATTTATATACTCATATGGATGGCTAGGATTACTTCATCACTATTTAATCCAAAAGTCAATATTGTGCCGCTTGTCACTTTCTTATTAATTCCTATTTCTCTCACTCCCACCCTATGGATCAGTGCTGCCCCATGGGTGAGTACTACTTCATAGGAGTGAGTGAGTCACCACTTTACCAGAATAACCGAAATTATATCTATTTATCACCATTTCATTGGCTTTAATATTCTTCTTACCAAATTTTCATAAAAATTGATCCAAAGTATAGAAAAATATTAATTAAACTATGTTTGCAATTTTGGGAAATCTGAGTTTGTTTTGATACTTTTTTATGCTTAGAGGTAAAATTATGAGTTTGAAACCTAATTTTTTAAGGTTATCTAAAAATTCATCTTTTTCTTTCAAAAAATTTTTTGGACTATTTTTAATTTGTATCATGTAATCAAAATTATTTTTTAAGGTTCATGAAATATTTTCAAGCAGGTCAAACTTTGGTTAAACCTTTTACAATCAGGATAATTTTTTTATTGTGTCCTTTAAAGGTCTATTTGACCCCAATTTTAGCTTAAATTACACCACAAGACTTGACATAATTTATAATTTTTAATGGTGAAATAAAATTTTTATAGATTCATGACCCAAAAAGTACTATTCATAAAATTTAAAATTTAGGCTATTACAAGTACTATCTACCACTTTATATGTTTTAAGCTATTTGGATTTTAACTTTCTCGAAAATAAGTGCAACCAACTATTGTAAAGCAAAATTAACATGCCTGGCATAAATACCTTATAGATAATTTGTTGTCATGTTAATGCTTGGTTTTCTCCTTATAAATTATGGTATTGTTGTATGACCAAAGTTGAAGGTCATCAAGTTCATTGACCTATAAAAGTCTCTTCTTACTTGCGTTTCTGAAATAAAAATTAAGAAACTTTATGGCCCAATATGCCTTATGTTCGAGTTCAATCGGTAAGTGACACGACTTTCAAAAAGCAAGCCTAAATGGGGACATACCAATAAGGATTTTAAATGCAGTTTGATATGCCTATGGAGGATCATTTAATATCTATGACCAATCCTTCCTAGAGTTATTAATATTCTTTTCAACAATGGATTTTAACTCCCTATTAGATTCCTCAACTTGCCCATTTGCTTAAGCATGACATGGAGTTGTGATCTTGTTTTTAACAACATATTTATGAAGTAATGTTTTAAATTGGTGGTTGTTAAAATGTTTACTTTCATCACTAATAATAGTCTTAGGTACTCCAAATAGAGTAAAAATTTTCCTTCTAAGGAATTCTAGCACATCATATGCATCAAGTGTTCTAGTAGTTATAGTCTCTATGCATTTGCTAACATAATCTACTACTACAAGAATGTACTCAAATTCGTAATAATTTGGAAATGGCCCTATAAAGTCATTTCCCCAAACATCAAAAATTTCTATTTAACATATTATTTAAGGGCATTTCATTGCATTTAGAGACATTGCTAACATGTTGGCACCACAAAGGTCTTGATATAATGAAAGAGAGAAGGCCAAAAGAAATCCGATTACAAAAGTTTTACAACCATTCGATTTGTTCCATAATGACCCCTTTGTTTCTCATCCATGGCATAATTTTGTAATACCAAATTGCTCCTCCTTAGGAATTCAACATCTCAGAATTTGATTTGGACACAACTTAAACAAATAAGGATCATCCCATAAATAGTACCTTACATCCGTTTTGAGATTCTTCTTGTGCTACCATGTATACTCTTTTGGTAGATAACCTCATGCAATATAGTTAGCGATTTCAACATACCAAGAAACATATTTAATAATTAAAAATATTGCACAAATTCATTCATCAGGAAATAAGTCAAGAATTTCTTCCTTTTTAACATGTTCACAATCTAATCTTTATAGATGATTAGCCACAAAGTTTTTAATTTTATTTTTATCCTTGATTTCCACATCGAATTCTTGCAACAATACCACCTATCAAATCAATCTAAGCTTTAAATCCTTCTTGGAAAAAAGATGTAGTATAAGCATGATCTGACAAAACTACCACCTTAGCACCAAGCAAATAAGCCCAAAACTTCTCAAAGGTGAATATGATTCAATGTAAGAAACTAGCCACTTAGGAACGAAAATTAACAATGAAAAATATCAATTTTTCATTACTAATAAAAAATAGTAACGAAAATTAGCAACAAAATTAGTGGTTGCTAATTTGACAGTTGTTATTTTTTAGTAACAAAAAGTTTATTCCTTTGCTAAATTTAGCAACAAAATTCAATATTCGTAGCTAAATTCATCCAACCAATAAAAAAATTTACGACGATGAAATTTGTTGCCATTCCATCGCTAAAAATTATTATAATTTTTTAATTATCATTTTCAATGCATAATACATATCGATAATATATTGCAAAACTACATTATCCTTAAACATTATTTAAGTAAGCACAAATAACCAAATTTTACAAACTATTACATTTCAATCTATAAGTCTCAAAAATAAATAACAAAAATAAGTTAAAAGTGGGCAATGCTTAAAATTAGAGAAATTTGTTATAATAAAAATTGAAATATAATGTTAAAATATAAAACCATATAAAAGGTAGTTCAAAAAACTATCCAAAACTGCTAATTACAGTAGACCACAACTCAAAATAAATAAAAACAAGCACCTAATAATTAATAGTGGATCATCTTCACTTGTTCCTTCTTCTACTTCTTATCTTCACTTTTATCAATTTTTAGACCTTCCTTTCTTGTAGAGACGAGCTTCTTCCCTTAAAATTCCTTGATTTTAATAAAGTTACTAAGAATAAAAGTGACCTTCTCTCTCTTGAAAATGGATGTGTCAAAATTAAGTGAAGTCATAAGAGTAATGGAAAGAATAGGTGATAGAGTTAGTAAGTATGATATGTAGGCTGCAATTCATTATGTGTACATATTAGTAAGTATAAGTTACCAAGGCATAGGTGATAGAGTCAAATGAAGAAGAAACATATAGCTCAAACTTAATGGCAAGAACTACCAAGAGATTTGGAATAAAATTAAGGATATTGATAGTAATACAGCAATTAGCATATAGGTAATGGCTAAGAAAGAGATGTTTATGCCAGTTACTTGGTATAAGCTGAGCTAAATGATAGAAATATTTAGCATTTAGTGGATGTTGGTACATTGATAATTAAGCTAATACTAAAGTCAACAAAATTCCAACTTAGTAAAGGTCACAAAATGAAAGTTCATTTTGATAAAAATTAAGGACAGTCTTGATATGGGTAGAATTACCTTAAGCTAATTTGTAGATAAAAATGTTTGAATCCCATGCAAAGGAGCTCCAATTGGAAACCTGAAATCAAGCTCTACAATAAAATGAAACTTATTCAAAATTTAAAAATACTAAGCATAATTTGACTATGAGAAAAAGAAAGAATAAGAGAGAGAATCCTTTTACATCATTTAGGAGAAAATATATCAAGCAATTATTTTAATGTAGTACATCATCATATTAGTCAGTTGTCTATGCAAAAAATGAGAAGATACAAAGTTAAAAAATAAGAGCTTTCAAGTTAAATTCATTCCAACAAGTCATATGCAACAATGAAATATTCTTTACCTTCTTCATCCAGTGTATTTTTTTATTTATATTATGTCTTAAACCTAAAACTAGAAGCAACATAAACAAATGCAGGCTAATAGCCTAAAGAAATACCAAATTCTTCAACAACTAATCCATTATTGAATAATATCAAATTCACTATAATTTAGAAAAAAAACACCATTGGCATTACAAGAATAAAAAAGATTAGAAATGCATAGAAGGTAGGCCTAAACAAGAAAGAACACCGCTCAAAGCACATAAATGATAAGTAAATTATCATTAACACTCATATCAGACACTTTAGTCTCCTAAGCTCCAAATCAAAATTCCAAAAATAGCACATCAATAAAACACAAAAATGATTCAAAAAATGGAAAGAAATTAAACAAAGCAAATTTAAATCTAGAATGAAGCAAAAGCTCTTATGACATGCTGAGAGAGAAAGAGAGTAAAGAAAATGACAAATTCGAGTAAGAAATAAAGAAAATAAGTTAATTGGACCACCAATTTATATACTCTTATACTATATGATTAAATAAACTGAGGGAAAGATTAGTAATTAATTAATCTCTAAAACTTTAAATTAGCATTTAGACTAAATTAAGAATAAAAAAAATATATGCCATGTCCTTTAGGAAACAAACACAGAAATTCAAAATCACTTCAATCAATACCCAAAATCATCTTTTAATTTTTTGCCTTAAACTCCTGTTAAACAAAAAAATTCACTTCAATTAATGTCCAAAATCATCTCTAGTTTCTAATATGTAGACTTACATAATAGAGAAAATAGAATCAACAAGGGAAAAGAAAAATAAGATAGCGACATCAAGCAAGGAATATAATAATAACAAAAAAAGTTAGTTGGAAATACCTTTTTCTTGTTACTTTCTCTTGGTTTGCATGATTGGCAGTTATCTAGCATTCTTCTTTTGTAGTTAGTTCATACATTGGTTATAAATGTTAATTGCAGTTTGTATAAATACAGCAACTAAACTACTAACAAAGAAAATTAATTGATAAATAAATTATTTGTAGCCATTACATTCCACTTAAATTAATGTTCCTACTAAATAACTAATAAGCAATAAACTGGTCTTGCTGGTTGCATTAGACTCCATTTTTTCTTTTAAAAATCCAATAGTACTATTATTATATGATTGCCTCGATATGGTAGTAAAATTAAAAAGAAAAATGAAGACTTTTGCTTCTAAGATTGAAATTGTAAATAAAAGTAAGAGTATGAGAGAATAAGATCTAACATTGTAAAAGAAGACAAACTAATGGGATAGTTTTGCAATACCCAAAACAAGAAGAAATAACTATCTCAATTCTTAAAATCAAATTATCAATATCTTCAGTATTAAGATAAAATAAAAGAAACCGCCCTCTTCTACTATATCAAATATTTTTTTAATCAAATCAATTTTATTTTAATATAAAGTCCTAAATAATTGAATGATATCAAGTCTAAGGCATACAAAGGTTAAAACCATCTACGACTAACATTATTGAGACCATACCCAACCAAGCTAAAATAACCCTTTAGAAAACCCAAAAGAACATAGTAGGTAATAACAGATGAAAATTGTAGCAACCCTATTAATACAAAAAAACAAAATTTTGCAGTACCCTAACACAAAACCAATGCCCCTCCCATACAGAAATAGAGCATACACAATACCCTCATTAAACCAAAATAAAAAATCAAAGAGGTTTAATGTATTAATTGCCTTTTTTGTTCCTCATATTAAAAATATTTTTATGCTACTAAATATTTAATTTCCAACAAACAAAAGAGGTTAGACACTTCCAAATGCGAGTATTTACTTTTAATTCTACAGATACTATATCAACACCTCTAATAAAACTAAATTAACTCATGACATAAGCCCATACATAAACAAATAGTAATCTATTGCAAATAAACAAAAGACTAAATAAAGACAAATAGTTAACCATTTGGTTATTAGCATATAATTGATCTTAAAAGTTAGGTTTAGATTTGTATATACATGAGGTGACCTGAGGTACATACATGAGGTGACCTGAGGTACATACATGAGGTGACCTGAGGTTTGTTAAGTAACAATCACAAAACCATGCACTCTAGTGTATAATCTAAATTTTACAAATAAAATTTCTACAATTCAATGCTTCACAGTGCTAAAAATATTCATATTGTATCAATTTAGTACCCGGTGTGCCATATATGAAAAAGATGTCCATATATTAATTTTTTTGTTGTAGACATCTGTTCATGAAAAATAATGCAAGTTGCATCACTTCTACATATTTAGGAGAGGCAATTAAGAATGTTGATTAAAAATGAAGATTCACTAAAAAATTAATTTATGAAAGTGGAGATTGTTGTTGTAGCTGGTATCATATACCTAAGATGCAAATAAAAATATTAAAAAAATAAACATTTTCAAGGATAAATAACTTTCAAACAACATAGAATTTAAGCACTATTAAGCATAAGATTAGTAACATTTCCATTGTACTTGTCAAAGTTATACATATTTGGTTCTATCCAAACATATTTGGTTATATCTAGACAATCATATTCATGATTAATTGATATTTTAGCACTTAATAAAGCAAATGAAAAGTAAATGTCTTGGATGGATAATCCATATATTTTGCATGTTAGTGTTACATCTAATGAGTTAAGCTCAAAGCAAAACAATTGTAAACGGTAAGTATGAAAAAGAAAAAATTGGCACTCTTAAAATAATAGCCAGATTGTCATGGCATAAAGAAAATACAATCCAACATAAGGCAACATTAGTTAACCCAGTGGAAGCAACAATAAAGGAGGCACATAAAATAAAGAAAAAAACTTTCTTAAAGGAGAAGAATCGAGAAACTGAACCTTGATGTGTTTCCATTAGGTACTTAATGGAGCTGTACAAAAATATACTATTCTTTGGTTGAGCAATAGTACAATCATCTATAGACAATAAAAAGAATTTAAAGACTTTCATGGGTACAATCTCGGCCAGCTAATGGAGAATCATTGTCACCAAAGGTCACTAAAATTGTTAGAGGGACCAACTTAATGGCTAGTAATGCATCATGACCTAGAACATATACTATAATTAAGAATAAATCCTCAAAAGTATTAAGCATTAGATCCAAAGTAAATTATGCATTATAAATTGTCAAGGGGAAATGAGGGAAATAAAAGATAGAATCACTTAATGTAACAAAGAAAAGGGATACCTTTGTATCAAGGAATGCACCCAAAGCTTGACAAAGGCCAACAGTAGTAGTGGACTTGCCTTCACCAAAAGGTGTAGGCATAATCCCTCCAACCACCACATAATACCCATTTGCTGATCCCTCAAGTTCATCAAGCATAGACAACAAAACCTACACATCATGAATTAAAAAAACAAAAATTTTACCTTAGATCTCAAAATAATTAGGTGATAAAACAAAAAACACCTCAATAGCTAGCTTCAAGGGCATCAAATGTCTATTTCATCTATAAAAATTAAAGAAAAATCAAGAATTCAGCAGCCGATTAGTTGAAAGAAGAAAGGAATGATAAGGGGGATTACATGAGAAGAAAGGGCATCTCTGTCAAAAAGGAGATAAACATTAAAATTTCCCATTAAACAAGTAAATTAACCAAAAAGACAAGACAAAATCAAATCAAGCAACATAGTGGGGCTAATACCAGGTTGAATAGGAATACACGGCAAACAAAAATCTGATAAAACAAGTGAAGCTAGAGGACTGGTGGTCTAAAATCGCTCAATGTTAATCTCTCTGCTTTAAAACCATATTTCCCAAATCTTATCTTTGTAATACTTCATTTGATAATGTTAATGGAGGTATAATCGACATTATAGGTCATGTTGTTTCTGTTAGTAAAGCTATTGTTTTTAGCATCAGAAGCGAAGAGATAGGTTTTTAAGATAGTGTATAAGCGATGGCGGAGATGGGTTAGGGTCCATTGTTGAAAAAATATTTCTGAAATGATGGAAAAGGCAATGAAAGAGAGGAGGGAGAAGATAAGGGGATGTCATCGATGGAAGCAAAAGAGAACAACGCTGCAGGGGAAGAAAGAGGAAAAATAAAAAATAAAAGGGAAAAGGAGAAAACTATTTATACCTAGGCCAACAATGAATTTACCAATGAAAATGAAATTTCATTACTAAAATAGCAACCGAAAATCATTTTGTTGCTATTTTAGCAACATAAAAAAATTTCATTGATATTTTCATTTTTGAATTAGGTATAAATTGTTCCTTTTTTAGCAATAGAAAGTACATTATGTTGCTATTTTAGCAACCATAAACATATTTCCTTGCTAATTTAGCAATGGAAAAAATATTCGGTTGCTATTTTTTGTTACTTTTCTTAATTTTCTTGTAGTGATATAGCAACGAAAAGGAAATTCCATTGCTAATTTAGCAACGAAATATTATTTTTGTTGCTACTTTAGCAACAAAAAACTAATTTAGCTGTTATATTAGCAATCGAAAAAATTTTTGTTGCTATTTTGAAACTAAATTGTTTTAAGGTTGGTTATTTAGCAACAAAATTAATTAGCAATGGAAAAAATATTTCTACAGTAGGGTCCTTCTCTTCACTCTCAACTTGTTCTTTCCCAAATTCTTTTTCCATCTCATTCGCATCTTCACTTGAGATTTTCTCGCACTATTCAACAAATCATCAAGTAGCAACTCATTTAACATTTCTTTAGCATAATCTTAAATAGCATCTACAAAATGGACAGCTTCCATAAAATCACAAGATGGGTGCTTCATCAATTTATTGAGATCAAAGACCATCTCTTCTTCATTAAATCAAAAGGTTAATATTTGGCCATGTACATCAATAAAAATCCTTATGGTGTTTACGAATGATCTCCCCACTATGAGTGGCACTTTCTTATCTTCCTCTACCTTTATGACTATAAAGTTCATAGGAAACATAAAATTTCCAACTTTCACTAGCTAGCAGGTCCTCAATAATCCCTTTTGGTCTTTTTACCAATCTATCTGCTTAATATCACATAAATTTAACTTCCTACAAATTGAATAGGGCATTAGATTTATACTCCCTCTAAGATCACATAAGGCATTGCCAACAAAATTATCTTGTAGCTAACAAGGAAATGTAAAAGTACCTGGATCTTCTAATTTCTTAAGAATTTTTTTATAAATTAAAGTACTACAACTTTCATACAATTGGATTTCTTCGACTTCCTATAGCTTCTTTTTGTTTGAGCATAGTTCTTTCATTTATTTTGTATACTTAGGCATATGAAGCAAAGCTTTAGCAAATGGTATGTTCACTTGCAATTTCTTAATATGTTCAAGAATTTTTCTAATTGCTTATTATTTTTCTCTTTTATAACTAGTGAAAGAAAAGGTAATCTAGATTCATCTACTAAAGTAACATTTGAATTCAAATTGACTTTACCTTTATCATTGAAAGGTTGCACATTATCAACAACATATGAGTTAGAATTACATACCAACATTGTCGGCTCCACCTTAATTGAAGAAAACTTACTTGATTCCATATTTTCTAACTACTTACCATTTTGTAATGAGATCGCCTTAGCTTCCTCATTTGGATTTCTATCCACAGTAGATGAAAATGTCCCTTATGCTCTGTTTGATAAGGAGTTAGCCAATTGAGTCTCAAAATTCATTATGGAAGCATCTTGATTTTGATTCCATTGCTCTTGGGCCTTCCACCTTGAGTCTTGGCTAGCTATAAATTATGTTTGACTAGTTATGAAACTAGCAAATGTCTGCTAAATTTGGTTTCCTTTCTTTGGTTGGGGGTTGTTTTGCTTGAAAACCAAGTAGCTGAAAGTTTTAATGTGCTAGTAGAGGTTGATACAATGCTTGAAAGTTTTGATCTTGTGGAGGTTGGTAGGTCTAATGGTAAACTGCATTTTGACCTTCTTGAACGGTTATCCTCTCAATTTTTGGGTCAATAGGAATGATTAGATGTGTTCTTCTCATGCACTATAGACGCCTAAAAAGAAATAATGAATAAATAAATAAAGAATAAAAGAATAAAGAATAACAAAAAGAATACACATAATATCCACTACAAAATCTAAAATATACGCCAATTTCCTGCAACGGTGCCAAAAACTTGATTGGTGTGTAGCAAGTGTACCAGATTTATTAATAATATAGGAAAATAAAATTAAGACCCTCAAATATTATACATAAAAAATTTAGATTTTGGAAATAAAGATTATGTGAAAGAATTTCCATGTTTTAAATGTGATTATTAATTATACTAAATTAATTATGCAACTAAGTAGATTGGAAACAAAAAGTAAAACCTAAAACTGATTAAAACAAAGATTAACTAAATTGATGATAAAAATGAACTACTAAAAATATTTTGCTAAGGCAACTATCCTCTTCACTTCCTACTGAAATTAACTTTATTCAAAAGAATACAAGTTCACTATGAAAAACCATACTAAATTCAGGCCTTTTATTCAAAACACAATTCTAGAAAATTAGACTCTCTGATTAAGAATAATCTAATAACTAGCATAAATCCTAATTTTAAATTCCTAGATTTTAATTAAATCTCTTTTCAGAACTTTCAATCTACAATTTATTCATTATCAAATATCTTTAACCTAATAACATTTATGATCATAATATTCCTGTCTCAATTTTCAGAACATAGGAACACTATTGCACACAACGATATTAGAAAAAGGCTTGTATATCATTAATCAACATTCAGATTCAAATTCAATCTTTTATTTGATATATAAAACATGAATAAAAATATAATCAAGAATATAGATGAGCATAGGAACGATGAAATAACAAAACTTGCATTAAATTTAAGCTCAATTATGAGTCATAATAGTAGAAAAATGAGGATTCAAGAAATCATCAACCAAAGAAAGAATCTACTCACTATTCATTATTAAAATTGAATAAATGAATGAAAAATCAAATACTATACATATGGTTTAAGCTTTGACTTTAATCTCTAACTCTTGAAAGATAAGAAGAAGAAAGCTTGAAAAGAATCTTAAGTGTAGATCTCTGAAGCTACTCTATTGTACTTGAATAAAAACCTAAGTTATAACTTACATAAAAATAAACTAACTATTGATATCTAATGAAAAACCACTAAAATACCTAAAGAGTATGAAGCCCAACTGCCTCCAGGAATCCTTCTTTAGCTGAATAACTTCTAAAATCATGTAAAAGTTTAAATCAACTTGGTAGAGACACTTAATGGCTCAACCGGGTTAGTTAATTTTGCCCATGGTGTTTATAATTAAGTGACTCAGCCAAGACATTTCTTATCCCAGCTGAGTCAGTAGCTTTTATACTAAGTGTTAATTCTTCAAATGACCCAACTGACACACATTCCATCTCAGCTGGGTTTATCTTTAAACCTGTACAAATAAAAAAAATCAACTCCAAACTCCATTTCAATGCACACATTTTAAACATAAAATTCACAAAATAAACATTAAATAAACACAAAAACACATTTAAAACATGTATAAGCATAGGTATAATTTAGAGATATCAATAGATATATTGTTAAGATACATGTGGGTTAGATTCATCTTATGAAGGATCATAGTAATATTTGAGTTTATGACTTGGAACTTGATCCATGATAGATGATTGAGTTAATTAGACAATTGACATAATTATGCCTTGTTGGAATATTAAGTGTTGTTGAATAATGCAAGGAACCTTCTATAAGAAAAAATGGAAATTTCAATCAAATCGACCGGATTGGGATTTAATCCAGTTGGGTGGTTTGTTTTCTACCTATCCAAAATATAGGTAACTCAACTACATTGATTTCAATCTAGCCAAGTTGGTCATACATTTTTGATATAGGATGGGGAACACCCGATGAGATTGAACCTCAATCCAGCTGGGTACCCTTATGCCTTGTATGATTTAAGATGCTTACTTTTAGTCTTTGGATTTGTTTTAATACTTTCGAAGTTATATAAATTCATTAGCAACATACTTTTGTGACTAATAATGCTTATTAATTGATGTTTTTTATCTTGAATTCTATTAAGATACAATGTGAGGATTTTAATGGGGTATTTGTCCTTAATGATTTTATAAACAAATATATTTTCCTTCATGTCTATACACCAATTGTTTGAAATTAATTTATTAAAAATATGGTATGTAAGTCATAGTGTCAGATAATCGATCATGCTTGAGACATTTAATAGCTACTTCTGTGAAACTAATTCGTGTCTTTTATTTGATACTTCAGTATCTTTTATTCTAATTTATGATATTTGAGGTTATTAACTAGGGGTGAGCAAACTTTGGTTAAAACCGAAAAACCAAACCAAACTGATTGATTTTTTAATTCGGTTTAGTAGCAGTTTGCTGGACACCGATCTATTCACTCTCTTTATAACTGAAGTCTGAAGGTATGTAGTTTTAGAAGTTTGAGTTGGTTCTGTGTGGGATTTCTATATATATTCTAAGGTTTTGAATTGTTTTGATATCATGGATCTGGTGTGTTAGTGACAATATTATTACTGCTTTTTGTTTTTTCCTTGTTTATGCATCCATATGTTATGGTTTAAATTATTTTTTTTGTGATATTTCTGCTAATTCTCAAAAAAATTCAATCATTTTGAACCTTTATTAATGATATGGGTATTGTGGATCTTGGTTTTATTGAATATCCTTGTACTTGGTGCAATAAAAGACTTGATGGTTGTGTCAAAGAAAGACTGGACAAGATTTTGGTTTCTCCAAATCGTTGCTGCAATAATCTCTGAAGAAAATGAAGTTGGGCACACTTCCGTCGACACTGATTTTTTCAAACTCACTTACTTAGAAGTGCTTCCTAGCCTTTTGATTTGGGTTGATTAATCTTTTTTCTTGTCATTTTTACCCTTTTTCTTTCACTAATTCAATTTGTTCTAGGGAAACAGTTGGTTATGAGAGGTGAGTGGGGTGAACATTTTGGTTGATCTAATCTTGGTGGGGAACTTGGATTTTGGAATTTCGTGGTTATATGATGCTACCAAGAAATTGTTAAAGAATTTCCATGTATTTTTTTCTTTTCAATTGCTGAATTTATCATATCTTGAATCATTTCTTCTGTGATAGATATAGTGATTCGTAGTATTTGCATTGCCCTCACAAGCCTATTTTTGTGGGATTCATTTTTTGTAATGGCTTTTGGTAATTATTGTATGTTTTTTTAGATATGTTGTGAACAGTTGTTTGAATTAGTGACATGACTTTGATGCAGCTCAATAATCTTCCTAAATTGGATTGCTTATTGATTACTTAAAGCCTTGATGACCATTGCCACTTGAAAACCTTAAAGCCACTTTCAAAAATATCACCAAGCCTTAGAGTTATTGCAACTCCCAATGCTCAGCCTTTGCTGGATCCCTTTTTCAGCAATGTAAGTTATGTGCAATTGTGGCTTCTTTCTGCTTTGTCTTAAATGACTGAATGATTATTTTTCTTTAAATTCATATCTATTACAATGTGGGCAAACACTCTTTACTTTCTTCTAGTGCATATTTTTTTATTTCTTGTCTTATCTAAGCACTCCATCAACCATTATGTACATAATTCATAGGGGATAAAAGGATCATTCCTTTAATTTGATATCATGAAGTAGTGCCTTTTTTGTTGTCACAATCTCTTAGGCTATTCGTTTAATTTGATATCATGAAATAGTGCCATTAAATAATAGATTCATAACATTTCTTGTCATTCTTAAAATATCTTATGCCATGGACAAATCAAAGTCTTGTTAGTTTATATGAATTTTTAAAAAAAGTTTAGTGAATTTTCGAACCTTGTGGTTTAGCTTAATTAACCAGCTCATTATGAGAAAAAAATTAAAAAAAATGATTAGTGATTCCTTATATTTATTTGGTTCTAAGGCATTATTGGGGGAGCTGCTATAGGGATTATTCACTTATGGTGCCTGCACTTGAAAGGTCCAGTGTATGTAGCAATATTTATGCCGTTGTCCATTGCCATTGCTGCTGCTATGAATTTTATCTTTTTTACCAATGCTCTTCATCTTGGCAAGTATTTATCATTTTATTTTTATGAGTTTTGAATGGCTAACTAATTTATTTTTAATATTCAGAGCTGCCCGTTGTTGGTTTCAGTGGAAATGGGACGGCATTAAGTAGTAGTAATCCTTCAATGGGTAATTATTTTGTATATTTAAATTATTTTATTTTGAGTTACAAATTATATGAGTATAATTATCAATTATTAATATATTTTTTTTGGTGATAATTTGTGATTTTGACTATTGAACTCGAGCTCGGTGGAATGAAGACATTTATTTAACGGTTTTTGTAGTATTATTTAGTATGTATTTTGAAATTATATCTTTAATTTTGGAATTGTATTTTGTATGTTTTGGATGTTTATTTTAGTATAATAAAATTTGTAATATTATATAATTTTTAGGTACAATTTTTTATTTTTTTAAATAGATTTAATTTTTTGGTTTTTTTGGTTAACCGAATCGATAAATCATTCAAACTTTGGTTTTCAGTTCAGTTTGGTTACTGAACAAAACCAACCGTTGCATAGGGTTATTATTAACTCTTCTATTCGATGTTCAATAAGAGTATATTTTGTTATATACCTATCTTAATTTGATATTGAGACTAAGTCACTTTTGATTTATGACTTAAAGGCCATGCCTCTTATATTGTGGTACCAATGGTACCTTCTGATCTATTACCCATTACCCATATTTAGAGAAAAATACCAGGCCACTTAATAATATTTTTTATTCATTTCTATTATGACCTATTATTACTCTATTCAGGTTTTAATTATGTTAGTAAAGATTCAGGTGGCTACTTGCTTTAGGTTATACTCCAGTTGACTATTGAATTATGTATTTAAGTAGTTAATGTCTCTTAAGTTAATTCGTAAATTAAATAATATGCTTTCCTTAAATATTATATTATATACCATCAGGTGTAGTTTTAGCTCGTACAAAGTTTTATGCTTAGCACGTTAGCTTTTTATTTGTGCAAGTGTTAAACTTTTTTGAAGTTGGGGCAAAAGTTGGGACAACTACCATCTCCCAACTTAGAAAATAGGATATGAAAATTTAAATTGTTTCATTCATGTACCAAATAAGCATATTTTCTAAAGATCTATTAAAAGTATATCAATAAAATAATTTTAGATATTATGATAACTTTATGTCAATCAATTTGGTTCTAGACACCCTTGTTTCCTTCTAGAGGATACTAGGGTGTGACATAGTTAACATAAGTGTGGTTCTAAATAACCACATGATAACCTCTATATGAATAAGGTTAATAGTTGAACATCCATATATTCTCCTAGGGGCTATTAGGGCGTTACACAAAGTCCAGGCATTCTTAAATTTGAACCGTTTAGATTTACATATATAATAGTCAAGAAAGGGATTGAGAATAATGGGATTATGATCATAAGAGGATTGATCAATATTACTAACCAAATAATAAGGGAATCTTGAAACCTAATCCGCAATAGCTAGAACTCGATCAAGTTTCCCATCTATGAACCCATCCTCATCGTTGCCTCCTTGCCATGTAAACCCATACCCTATCACACCTAAATCCACCAAATTAGCATCATCCACTGCATTTTTGAAGCCATTGATAAGACAAACAGGCTGAGTATTAGCCCCTTTTTTCTTTCACTGATCAATGATATCATTAAAATCTCCTAGCACGCACTACGGGAAAGTGGACTTAGCAACATGAACACGAGGAGATTCCAAGCAACATTTCTATGATTTATATTAGCTTCTCCATAAAACCCAGTTAATCTCCATTTATTAGTATTATGTATATGGACCTCCATATTAATATGGTTTTTAGAAAACCCAATAAGCCTGAGCTTATGTTTATTTCTCCATAAAAGGGCCAATCCTCCATTTCGACTGACAACATCCACACAGAAACAACCTTCATACCTAAAAGCAACCTAATTTTCTCAAGCTTTTCCCTATTGCATAAGGTTTCAATAAGAAAAATGAAATTGGACTTTTCAGACCTAACTAGATCTTTTGAAACTCGAATTGCCAATGGGTTAACTATCCCACGACAATTCCAACTTAGGCAACTCATAATGACAGGCAGGCTTGGCCTCCAGAGCCTACCTTTTCCAAATTTTTTTGGTTCATTTTAAGTATAACATTTGGGCTGGATCCAAGCCCAACTCTTTCAGGGTTATAATTTCCACCCTCTTCTTTCCTGTACCATTTTAAGTCAATCACAATAACTTCATCTTTATTCCCCACTTCATTAAGATCATACCTACTCCCCTCTATTATGCTATCCACAATTTCTTTCCCTTGTGCGCTACCCTCCGAATTCACCCCTTTTTCTGCCATAACATAAGCTTCCCTTATAACGTTATCACATCCATCTTGTGTGCCTTGATTTTTGTACTTTTCAAATCTATCAGCATCAATTGCCATTGTAACACCCTTATCCCTCCTTAAACTGTACCGGCGTACCGAAGACCGAAAAATTTTTTTTTTTCTTAACTTTTATACCTAAAAATCTTATCAATATTTACTTAATCAAAAACTACCTTTCGCCGCTGACTTAACTGTCCAATTTACTATGCACTTAATAAAAATTTTGTAATATAACGGCTGTACATAGTATTAGCCCCCTGAAAAGCAGACAAACCACACAGCCTCTCAGAGGCACAACAATCAAAAATAACAACAATATACATTCATTCCATCCATTTCATTTGTTCACAATCCAACACTCCTTAATACAATAAATTATGTTTACATTACATAACCATAAGTAAAACTTGTACTCATATATACATGCCAAAATTACACAACTAGAGCAATCTAAAAGAAATCCTGCAATCTGAATTCTTGCTCCAGCTCCTGTTTACCTGCGCGCAGTAAAACTACACGATGAGCACTCAAGATGCTCAGTGGTGACTAATAATCGATACATTTCCTAACATTTCCATTATTATTCTTAAGTATTAGCATATAAATATAAACATAATTATAAAATCAGTTATGATCACCTTTAAACAATAACTTAACATTTTCTATAAGATTGTTCAATTTAGTCACATAATTACAATTTTGCCATTATAGGCTCAATGAAAATCTTTAAACTGATAACTGAAGCAATTTACGTTTCTTTACACTTAATTTGTCAATTATAAGAAAAATTACATTTTAGTCCTTGTTGTCCATAAAATTCACTTTTTTAATTAATTTAACTATTATCTGACTGTTTTATCCTTAATTAATCAATTCTCACTTAATTTACTATCTTTTTACACTTTTTGGAAAAATTACCATTTTGCCCCTAAACTTTCTTTTTCTTTCATTATGGTCCTTCTTCACTTTCTTTTCCTACTTTTTATTGTCTTTTCATTTCTTTCTCAATTTATTACCATTATGCCCCTAGTACAGATCCGGCAAAAAATCTCAGACCCGATACACGGAACATGGACCCCATGGGCCCCACTAAAAAGAGAAATGATTCCCAAGGAACCATTCTCAGAACACAGCACTTTTCACTGTCACATTAACACTTAAGCTATGGAGATCAATGATCCTACCCATAGCAAAGCAAGTCGCCATGACCTGCACCGCGGTAAAGGGTGTTTCTATGGCTAGCCAACTATATCCAGAACTAGTTTTTACTGCCAGACTAATTATAAGGACACAGTAATAATTACTTTATTAATTCTTTTCAAGTCCGAAAAATTCAATAATTGACTTTTTATTTCTTTTCGTTGACATTAATTTAATTTCATATAAATTAACCAATTTCACCATTTTTATGCAATTATTAATCAATAATTCAATTATTTCCAATATACATATTAACATTAAATTCTAAAAAAAATCACAATACTTTCAATAAATGCCAATAAAATTTATTTATGCATTATTTATTATTTATTATCATTTTTCATTAAAATAACCAATTAATTCACTATAAATCACAACTTTTACTATATACATACACTATAAATAATCTTAAAAATTCCCAAATTAATTCCAAATATTCTCTAAAAATTCATGGACATTAATTTTCATGTCTACTATTAATTTAAGCTAACAATTATTATTTTTATGCAATTTCTCACTATATACCCTAATGATGAAATTCGGCCAACCCAACTTCACTTTCCTAAAAATTGTATTTCTTTCATTTTCATCTTTCATTCATCATTTCTCTCACTTAATTACAATTATCCTAACATATTTACATCAATTAACAACTTTAAACATTTTTGTCCTAATTACATAATTAACAAAAATTCATAAACTTAGAAAATGTAAAGATTTATTAGTCACTTATAATTTTCTCTTGAATTAGGGAGTCTAGGCTTCCTTTCCCTTGCCTTTGTTCTTGGAAAAACTCCCCTCTACTTGCTCACCTACATAGGGCAGCTCATTTAAACTTAGATTTCTTCATTTTATTGTTCTCAAATGCAAAAACCAACCTCATAATCATAATCTACACCCAAAAATCTATGGAAAACCACTAAGAAATCAATTTAAAACATTAAAATTCTCAAGCTCCAACTTACCCCTCTTTCTTTCTTTCCTTGATTTCTTCACTTCCTTTGCCCAAATCAATCAAGTGAAGCTATTTTAGTATATTAGAGGGATGAAACTACAATTCCTAAGTTGAAATTTAGGAGAGATTTTGAGTAAACATGAAGTAAAAGAAAGGGAGAAGAAAAGAGAGGGAGTTTCGGCCAAATGAGAGGGAGGAGGAAGATGAGCTAGTTTCTGGAATTTTTTTCAGAATTCTGGCTCTTATAACCTCCCTAATGGGCCCAAATTTGGGTCAAAGTGATGGGCTTTGCCCATTTAACTTAAAAGGCCCAATTTAGGCCCCTAAAGGCCCAATTAAAATTCTCTCTCTTCCAGCCATAAAATCACTACAAAAATAATTTCATCACTCTTATCACATCAAAAATAGATAGCACGCAAATTTTTGGCTCAATCGGAGTTCGTTATTGGTCCGATTCAAACTTATCGGTCTGATTCGACAACTGCCGGTGTCATCGAAAAATTTCATTCTCATCACTAAAATATTCTACACAAAAATTCATGTAGGCATACAAAATATGGCAATATTCAGAGTTCGTTTACTATTTTTTATTGTTTACGCAAAATCAAGTCACCTACACTACCAAGGAAATTGACTTTTTTAGTATTTTTGACCTTTGGAGGCGCATTTGACCTCAATTTCACTTCAAATTTTAACTCCGAACTCACCATGACCAATACTTTCCGATGGTCCAATAAAATATTTTTGACTTTCGGGTATCCTTTCGGGCTCGGAAAATACTATTCAACATCGAAAAGTACTGTTCACGGCTGACCCGGTGTTGAGGCCATTACAGCCATGGCTTCACTTGAGCCTTTCTTCTTTTTGTACTTTGACTGCTTCATGGGTGGAGTTTCCCTCAACCATTGGTTGCTAAATGATGCTATTTGTCTCTTGTTTGTTGCTAATGGATTCATCAAATTGCCGATTCAATACTTGAGCAAACTTATGGTACAATTATGGGCAATAACAGTCATTGTGTCCCAGCATAGCACATAAAAAACAAATAGTTTGTAAATGTTCATACTTGAACTCAACAATTACCCATACCCCTCTTGCCTTTTTAATCTTCATCTCATGTCTAACTGGTTTATTAACATCTATGGCTACTCATATACATATGTAATTATGCCACATTCCTAATAAATATTTTGGGTATGCACTGATGAATCTTCTAATAAAATTACCAATACTCTCAACCACCTCAACAGACACAAAGCTAGTAGGAAGTTTGTGGACTTGCACCTAAATGCTGCCCCGATTGAAAGGAATGTTTTTAGGTTGTTCATTGGCTTGGATACGATTAACCAGTAAAAGCTGATTGTCAAATGTCCATCAACTCATGAAAGAACTAAAATATAAATGGATTAGGGTTCAAATCTTTGATAAACACCCCCGTACCTGGTCTCTATAAAGCAGTAAGAGTTTGTTTCATGGCGTGGATATTAATGATCTTTTTTATCAGAAAGCGACCCACAAGACTCCATCTTAAGTTGACTGCATGATCATCCACTTCATCATCTTCAATGATATTGCCATCATTTTTCTCATCATTGATAGTTAGATGTGCGTATTGCGCATTGATAGCACTAATATTCTCTTGGTTGTTACTCATAGTAGAAGAAGGATCTGAAAAGACTAGAAAAAAGGTTAAAACTTGCTAAAGAGCAAGACAAAAACTCGTCATAGAGACAAACTTGTGTTTCCTTCTAAATCACTGTTATTAATTTATAAAAAATCTCAAAAATCTCTTATTTTTAAAAAATGTAAAAGATACCTTTTTAAGATAACATTAGCTGTACTATTAAAAAATGAAATTAAAATACCATTTTATATTAATTGAGACATTTGTGGGAGGCGTTAATAGCGATAGAGACTCAAATGGAGGAACTAAGTGGTGGCGAGTCATCGCAATCAGATTTTCAAAGAGAATGCATAGAACTATGAAGCAATAGAAAAGCTTAAAGTTAAATCTTTTTTAATTAATGAATTATATATTTTAAATTATATATTATATATTTAAATCATAAATTTTAATTTAAAATTTGAATTACAGAAGTATATAATTTACAATTATGTAAATATGTAATATATTTTTTAAGAAAAAATATAATAATTGTATTAATATATGATATTACATAAGAAAATTTGATAATTTAGATTGTTTACAACTGGACTGACATTTGACTCTTAATTTCTGTATCAGTTCATAGTTGGATAATACTCGGTTTTATTTTTATTTTTTTCAAAGTTCGGATATGATAGCATATTGTGTCTTGCCTCCAGAAATAAGAGATTAAAATTTATTTTTCTTCTAATAAGATGTTAGCTTGATTTGACTCGTTGTAATAAAAGTTTCATTTACTTCTAATCAATATTGAAGATTTATTTTTTCTTTTATTCAAATTATATACAAATAAAACCTTGCATGACCATTCTTGAATACAATATAATAATATATAAAAAGTTGAGACTGAGGTCTAGGGCCCAATAAGTTCACCAAAATGACATCTGAGAGCTTGGGAAGGGATTCGTTTCACACTTCATGTCAAGTGTTTTTGGTTTGTTATGTAATTAAACGACAGATCCCTTCACGGTTTATGTTCACACCAATTTTTTTCTTTTTTCTTTCTGTGATAACATTCACACCAATTTCCTAACTGCGTACACTAATTTGGAATTAAAGATCAACCAACATGAGTCATGCCATTATGATTCTAATTCTCCATAAATTTATTTATTCAATCATATATACTTACTGAATTCTACATAATTATTTCTTTCGTGAAAATACAATTAACAAGAATCTCATAATCTGAACCTTGAAATTTGTAAATAACATAAAAAGACTGTTACAAATTTAATTTAAAATTGAATCGGTTAAACACAATCTTTTTCCGCTGAGTTCAAGATTACAAATTAAATATTTAGTTCAGAACATTTTGTCTATTTTATGAATTTCGAATAGATAAAGGAAAAATTAGAAAATACATTTTTTTCCTAGCTGAATACTTCGTTATCCCCTTAACAACGATAATCTAACAATTCAACACAGCAAGGTAATAGATCGATCTTTTTTGCTCTTTGTTTTTTCTTTATTTTAAACGCATGTGATGTTTTTGTAATGGAGAAAAAAGGGAAATATTTAATTTCATGGAAGTCAATAATGGCATGAAACATCCAGCATTCTTATTTAGTCATTGACTGGTGGAGATTTTCTTCAATTTGAGTATATTAACACACATAATGCAAGGGCTATCCACAAGTCAAAAGCACAACCTATTATTTCAGTAATCAAAAATATCATTACCAACAATGGCAGATGCCCTGGAATCCGAAAGCAGCAAGCTGGAAGGCAAAATCCCAGAAGAGATTTTGATAGCTCGAATCACAGAAATACATAATAAAGTATCAAAGCTTGAAAGTTTAAGGCCATCAAAGCAACTGAATAGCCTTCTTTCAGAACTTGTCAAGTTATGTATTTTACCTTCTTCCATAGACATGAGCTCTTTATCCCCAGAGGCTCAACAAATGCGCGAAAGCCTTATGAATCTTAGTGGCAAAGCTGAAGCACTATTGGAACTCGAATTTGCAAATTTGTTGATCAAAATCCCTCAACCTTTAAACAACCTTAATCTTTTTCCATATTATGAGAACTATGTTAAATTAGCCCAAATTGAAGCTACAATCCTATCTGAAAATGGGGAGTTCCAGCCTAAGCAAATAGCATTTGTGGGATCAGGTCCAATGCCATTAACATCTCTTGTGTTGGCTACCCATCATTTTAAATCCACTGAATTCCATAACTATGATGTGGATGAAGATGCGAATGAAGTTGCTGGACAAATAGTTGGGAGCGATGAAGAAGTTGAGAAGAGAATGAAGTTTGTGACAAAAGATATAATGGAAGTGAAAGAGCAGCTGAGTGAATATGATTGCATAATTTTAGCAGCTTTGGTTGGGATGAGAAGGGAGGAGAAAGTGAAGATAATTAAACATATTAGAAAGTATATGAACGAAGGTGGGATTTTGGTGGTGAGAAGTGCAAATGGAGCTAGAGCTTTTCTTTATCCAATTGTGGATACTGAGGTTGACTTGGCTGGGTTTCAGCTTCTCTCTATTTTTCACCCTACAAATGATATTATCAATTCTGTTATTCTTCTGCGTAAGCCTTTCTTTTAAAAGTCTATACATTCTCCCTATTATATATCCTTCTTAATTATGCATTAGTGTGCTAAATAATTATTTATTATTGTGCTACAATATGTGTTTATGATTGTTATACTGCGTTCTATGTCAAAGAATTTGTTTTTCTTTTTGGAGAATTATGTATTTGTATTTTTCATACCAGTGAGAATGTGATTGCTTCTTACAATAATTATTATGTCTTCTTCACTTTCTTTTTAACTTTTTTTAGAAATAGAAAGTTCAATCCATTAATATTAATTTTTCAAAATCAAAATTTAAATTCAGTGTATTGACAACCAGTTAATCATTAATCGTCAGTGAACTAATTAAAAAAGAAACATAAAGCACTTTTCTCATACTTCATAAAAAATATGCATCTATAAAATTAAAATATAAAATGCTAAAACTTTTTCATCAAAGAAAACAAATAAATATGCAAATAATTAAAATTTAATGTCAATATAATAAATAAAAATTTTATAAATACTTTACAAAACAAGAAAAAATAATTTAACAATAATTTATCACTTATCAATGTTGACAAGCGGATTAATTTTGGATTTAAGGTAAAAAAATATACTCATATTTATATTGAGTAATATGATAATAATTACAATGTGAAAATTATCCTTATGGACCATATATATATATATATATATATATATATATATATATATATATATATATATATATATATATATATATATATATATATATATATATATATATATATATATATATCGTAAAAAGTAATTGAATCTTCATAAGTTAATACATGTAATGTAACATCCTATATATATCCAATCGGCTGTGAGACTCAAATATGAGATTCTACACATGGTGCTACTGAACAGCTGAAATCTGAGTTACATAATTTAATTTTTACTTCTTTCAAAAAATAAATCATTCACTGTTTATTTTTACAGAAAATTGGGCAGAGTTGTACGGGTCATTATTCCCTATTGACTAACACAAAAATAAACTTCTATAATAACATAAACTCTTGCACAAACTTTAAAGTCCCAAAATACACCCTAGTAATCTAGTAATATTATGACATGCTTAGAAGTGAATAATAAAGGATGTGTAAGCTAGTAACTAGCTCAGATCAAAAGTTAAGAGGCAACCCGTTCATTTTTTATAATTGAGATGTACATGCATAATGAATATAGAACTAAGATTAATATGTAAAGGAAGCAAAATTACATGCAAATATGTGACTAAAAGATGATTTAAAAAAGTCCTTGGGGTGAGATCATAATAAAGAAAAGTTTAAAAAATTTGAACAACAGGAAATTGGCATTTGTGCTTTTACAAAATGAATGGATATGCATAAAAAGGAATAAGAGAGAGGTGTGATGTGCGCTGATCCCCCGGAAAACGAGGAATCTTTTAAAATATGAAAACTTTTGACCTTTTTGTGTTTATAAAGCAATAAAGTCGAGGTTTATATCCATTTCGGTAAGAGATCTCTAGGTCCATTATATATATATATATATATATATATTTTACCGACAAAATTTTACTTTTTGTTGACAAAAATGACCTTATAGATAATTTTTTTTAACTATTTTGCTGACAGAATGCATCCATCAGTAAAACACGCATAGGTAGCAATTTACTCACAAAAAATTTCTTCAGTAAATATTACCGACGAATTTTACCGATAAAATTATAAAAAAATTCCATCGGATGTTTCGTCATGTTGACCTTATATCGACGGAATATTGCATTGGTAAACCGTCAATAAATTTAATGAATAAATTATTAATTTATTTTAGTATAAACAGCGACAGTGCTTTTCGTGGTAATTTTGTCGGCAAATATATTTAATATAAATATTACAATTATTAAAATAACAACGGCGGATTGTTTGTTGGTAATTTGTCGGCAACATAAAATTTTTCTGTTTAATTTTTTCTAATTTTTTGCAAAAATTATATATTTCCTGTTTGCAAATCCCAAATTAAATGTAATAAGTTCAATACAAAAAGTCTAAAATTTAAATTGAAGATGTATTTTATAATTCAAAATTAATATAAAAATTCTACCTCATGTGCAAGCAAATATCAATATAAGTATATATTTTGCATAATATTTTGCATTATTATAAAAAAAATTATCTAAAATTCTATTTGTATATCTATATGTGAAATATAGATACTAAATACTCTTAGAAAATCTTGGAAGACATTGAAAATTTTAAATTATTGACCTTGTCTCAAGCATACAACTACCACATTCATCAACCTTTAGTATAAGATTTGAAATCTATAAATAGTAGTACACCTTGGCATTGATTAACCATACTCCCAAGTACACAATGGATTTGTTTAATATGAAACAATTTAGGATTAACCATACTCCCATCTAGTATTAGGATGAGATCTTTCAAATAAGAAAACATTATGCTAATTGTGGTGGGAGAACAAACACAAATAGTTTGGAAATTGACTGAGCAAATCAACTTCAATGCAAAAGATTCTAAAACACCACACAACAAAACTCTGACCAAGGCTAAAGCATTTATACTGTTTTCACCTGTCCTGTTTTGAATTTTCAACTGGAGGATTAAAAAAGGTCATGAAATAGAAAATATCTTATATAAATAATATATTGATTTTTTTATGCTAGTTTAATATATTAATTGTTTAACGAGTTATTCTTTTATTTTACTTTAAAAAAATTGGAAATTATTTGTTTTTCTCATAACTCTACTGTTAGCAATGATTCATGATAAAAATATAGATATGATTTAAATAATAATTTGTTTTTCTAAGAATTATAAATTTAGTATCTTAAACTGTGAAGGGGAAAGTAGTTAAAAGCATAAATATAGCAACGGTGGTACTGGCCATTTTTAAATTCACCTCAATAAGAGGAATTGAATAACTGACAACTTATTGATCAAACTATTAACATACTGATGCAGAAGGTGGCAATCCGGATAGGCTTATAGACCAAGCAACAGGTGGGCTTAGAAGGTGGCTGGTCTATTCTTGCACGAAGAAGTTACATCAAGCAGAGGCACTCCAAGAAACTGATTTGATATAGTTGTGCCTTGACTAATTTGTTAGGAAAGGAAGGAAAATTTAGTTATGCCTAGTTGTTTTGAAATTTGTAACGATTTTTGCTTTTTGCCTTTTTTTTTTTTGTTTTTTTCTGTGGGCTGCTTTATATTCGGGGATAGGGGGAAAAGGGGGACATTTTTCTTGTTTATGCAAAATGAGTGCTCAATAGTAGGGCTCCTTTGTTTTGGAGAGGGAAGCTAGCTTTCTGGGAATTGTAATGTTGAATTACAATCATTTATCCATTAAATTCATTTTTCTTTTCATTTGATTTACTGTTTTACTTGTTCATGTGATTATCTCGATTTTGATTCTCTATCACATACCTTTAAATAGAGCAAAAACCACTTCAATGCTATTGTCCTATAAGATTACCAAATTAAGTTAAGATTACCAAAGATCTTCACTTAAAAAGCATACCAACCAAAAGAAATGATGCATTGGTTTCTTATTTTTCTACTTTTTTACTCAAACATTATGCAACATTGATTTCTTTTGTTGGTTTATTTGAATGGAAATTATTGTCTTATGATACAACCTTTGTTTTTTCTTATTAACATCAAATCTTAGTTATATAAAACACTAAAATAATATTGGTTATGCAATATGTACATATTTCACATGTATAGCAACAAAAATCTAACTGAATTTCAATGTCATTTTGACTATTGGGTTTCCATATAAATTATTTATTTTATGCAAGTCAAGGTATCAAAATAATCAATTCAAGCTTTTTTTTTTCTTTAGCTATCGGGCCAAAAAATTAAACAAGAAAAGCCAACCAAATCCTTAAACAAATTTAGTGCATCGAAAGCAAGAAATTACAAGTGTATGATGCCAACCCATTTGACCAATTTGAGTAAAGTCCACTACAAGAAAATAGTAAAATAGCAACGGAAAAATAGCAAATGAATTGTTTTCGTTGCTAATTTAGCAACGAAAATAAAATTCTGTTTCTATTTATCAACGAAAAAAATTTTATGTTGCTAAAATTGGTTGAGGTTTTATTGAATTAGCAACGAAATACAAATGGTTGTACTCCGTTGCTAAAAAGGCTGGGAGATTTTTGCGCCAAAATTTAGCAACAGAAATTAGCAATGAAAACTCATTTCCGTTGCTAAATATGGAGGCACTTGATGGAGGGAAAATTTGGAATAAAATATAGGAACGAAAATTAAATTCTGTTGCTAAATAGTAACGAAAAGTGTATTCCGTTGCTATTTAGCAACATAATCTAATTCTGTTGCTATTTAGGTCAAAAACAAGTGAATTAAATTGGGTCCAAAATTAGAATTTTCGTTGCTATTTTAGCAATGGAAATGAATTTTTGTTGCTATTTAGCAATCGAAACTATTTCCATTGCTAATTTCGTTGTTATTTCAACTAACCCTAGGTATAAATTGCCCCACTTTCTGCATTTTTTTATTTCTTTATGCGCCACAACCATCTCCTTCTCTATCTCATGCTCTCTACCATAATTTATCCCAACCATTTTCGTGCCCTCTCCCTCCGATCTTTATCTATTTTTGAAGAAAAACTTTTTTTGTGAGGAAAATCAAAGACAGCAAGGGTTCTTTGTTGTCGTCTTCCTTGCAGATCCGATCTTTTTGCAGGTCAGTGGTCTAATTTCCTTGCCCATCTCTTTCTGTTCTCCTCTCCTATCCATGTTTTCCTTCCTAACTATTAGATCTCTGTATTGTTCTTGGTTTTTGCTCGAAATAATCTCATGGGTTTTCTTTATTTTATCGATTCAGCTAGTTTTAAAAAAGAGAGTGGAATCAGCTCATAGACCATTTGTCAAAGAAATGAGCTTTCTGATTATGTCCCTTTGTTGGCTAAACCATGTTAGTATTTGAGGTTCTTCTTTAGTTCATACAAAGAACTCATATTTTGGTATTCATCTCATCTCGATAGAATCAGATGTAGGGATCTATATGTGATGTTTTTGAGTTTTTTGTTTTTGTTATTATTTTGTTCTAGTGGGGTCCTCGAATTAGCACTCTATTTTGGGGAATTTTGTCTTGTTTTTGGTTGTTGACAGTATTTGTGCCCTTCAATCCGAGGCTTGATTGTCATGGACTATTATTTACTCTATTAATAATAACTTTCAGCTTATAAAAAAAGTATTTGTATAATGAAATGGGATAAATTAACCGGTGATTGAATTTTACACGTTAATTTTAACCCTAAAAATAGGTTTGAGGATATGGATCAAGCCTGAAGGTTGTAGAATTGTTTTACCCCTAAAGCCTATATATACATATGTACACACATTGCAATTAGTAATTTTAATTTAGGATTTGGGGGGTGAGGTGTGATGTGGAAGAGACTAAAAAAGTTTAGTAGGTGTTGATAGGAACACTTGATTGAGAAGCTGGACCCCTATCCAACTAGCATTCTTTCAATCTAAATAAATAGAACATGCTTTCATGCAGCATTGTCAACTTTCTAACACCCTAAAATTAGGGATGAATGGAGAAAAAAAATTAAACCATATGATACGACATTGACATTGTCGTATTTATGTTTTCACTTTCAACTATGCATTGTATGAGTTAATTGTTTCTTTCTTGATATTTACAAGCCATCTACTTCAGCTCCATACTACATACATAAGACTAAATTCATTGAACTTGTCAATAAATGTGAATAAAATTAATAATAATATATTCATGGACGTATATATATATATATATATATATATAAATTTGGAAATTTCATTAAAAAAATTTGTAGAAAAAAATATTAATACTTGTATAAGATTAGCATGAACGAGAGATAATTGGTGCTGAGACTTCCGGGTTCTTCCAAGTGGATGTCAAAGGATTAGGTTTTAAGGACAAAATTTTTTTTTTAAAAAAAGCTCTGAAATAATATAAGATGGCCCCGACCCTTCAAGACTTGACCCTGCATAGTGTATACATCGACATGACATTAACAACATCAATTTTTTGTTTGCTTTCTTTTAGCTCATTACCAATCACAGCTGATTGATATAGTAATTACCGTCTTAACATTTCGTTTTAACATTATTACCATTTCCAAATTTTGGCCCCTTAAATGTTATGCCTCTCTAAAACCTTTGTTGTTTTGGTTAGTATTTATATAAATGATGGATTTTGTCTCCTTTTTTTAATGTTCTGAGTGTAAAAGATGCTTTTTATATTTATTTTCCCTTTTTTTTATTGAATCTTAGATTTACTATTCTTTTTTGATATACGCAATGGACTTTCAGTGTCAGTTGAGGTCTTAGGAAGACTGGATAATTTTCTAAACAATTAATGTAGGAAGGTTTTGACGATTAATTTACAAAATGTTTTTGTTTAACTACCCAATTATTAATTTGGAAAAGTGTTTTAAATTAAATTAATGCAATGTGTCTCTAGCTAGTCTAGGATAATATTTGTTGCTAAATTAATTTAACTATCTCAAACTTGGACAAATCTGATAACATCATTAAGTTCGACATCTCTAAAGCAAACAAAAATTTAAGAATTGAACGTGTTCAAACTTAAGGTAAATCATTTAATGTTTAAGTGATGATTGTTGGAAAAGTGACAGTAAAGCAGTCATATGGTTTTCAAATTAATCCACCATGCCCATATATCACTTTCAAGTTAATCCACATGGCATATATTTGTCATTTATAAACGATGGCTTTGTAAAAATTTGTTTCTACTTGCTATAAAATTTTTAGGCAACCTACTTGATATTAAAACACAACTCAATTCCTGAAAAACATAAAACCAAACTTCACCCAGATATAATATTAATTTCCAGATTTGCTCTAATTTTTCTAACGAAAGTCACCATAATTATTAATATCGCTTTCTAATTTAAAAAAAAAATATTTAATTATGTCACTCATGACTTCTTGTAACGAAATCCTAGATCTTATTTGCTATCGTTCACTGTGCTTAAAAGATTGATCTCTGAATGCTTAGTTAGTAGAACAGGGGATGGCTTTTCTTATTCTCTAGTATTGCAGCTACTCCTACATAAAAATTTGGATCTATACCAATAAATGAACCGACGGTAGATGCCGAGGCTGAAGAAGAAGGATTTCAACCTGGTGCGAAGGGAATTGATGGAAAAATTTACATTAAGATTATCAATGATATGTGAGTATTGATCTAATTTTGTATTAAAAGATAACATTAGTTTATATATTTTGCTATGGATATCTAATTTAAAATCGATCTAATTTTGTTCATATTAACAGGTTTATACCATCAGGTATTTGCTTATGAAAAATTAGATCCAAATTCAAAAAGAGGATATAAATTGAGGGTTATGTATGGAAGAATCTCTCTTTATAGACAAGAGATTTTTACTATCAAGAGTTTGAGGTAAAAAAATAAATTATATTATTTGTGTTGAAATAGTTGATTTCATAGATTAATGGCATATCTATTGTATTTTACATTAATTAAATTATGTTCTTTTTCAAAAAGATTTTTTTTGGGATGCAAGATTTGATGGTGTCATTTACCAAGTTTGGAAAAAGCATGCTCGTCAATGATATAAAGAATTTGTTGCTAAATTACACGAGAGTAGTGAATGATCTTCTTTTATTTTTGAAAAAATATGGGGTTGTTGGGAGGAATACTGGGCATCTCCTGAAGCAATTGCCATTTCAGAGAGAAATTCTTCAAATAGAAGAGGATGTTCAGATGGAGAGAGTTTAGCGGTGCACACTAGAGGAACTTTGAGCCATCATAAGCATGCAAATAAATTGGTAAGTATTTGAATTCTAGTAAATTTAGAATAATGTTTCAATGTATTAATTTAGAATAATGTTTGATACTGTTGGATAATGATGATTTAATATATGTAAATTTCTATGACACGGGAGGTAATGATAATGTTTGATAATGTTGGACAATGATAATGTTTCATAATGTTCGACAATGATAATTTTGGATAATGATGATGTTTGATAATGATAATGTTTGATAATTATTGGATAATGATGCATTTTTTGGATAAGTTTTTCATTTCATAAGAGGTAAATGTCTTAAATTTAAAGGAAATTCTATTGAATTTTTTTATAAACGTTAGTTTATTTGGCTATGCGGGAAAAGTCATTAGGTAAGAGGCCAACATATCCTGAAGTTTTTATGTACACCCATACAAAAAAGCATGATAGTCAGACATTTGTTAATGCCCGTTGTAGATAACTCAGTATACATTAAATTTATATTTGTATATTAATTATTTACTGAAATATAGTTAATTCATTGTAACTATTGTAATTATAGGAGCAATTACATGATACTCTCACTCAACAGCGACAAATCTCTGAAAATGTGGTTGAGAGTCGGATATTTCTTGATGTAGTTGGTGGTGAGAATAACCGAGGAAGGATTTTTGGCTTAGGATCAATTGCAAATACATCCCATTCACATTCCTCTGCATCAACCACAACTGCTTGTAGTAGGCATTCTACACCTTCTGAGAGAGTCATTCAGATTGAGAATACTGTCAGTATGTTGATCGATACTGTAATCCAACTGAAGAATGAGGTGAAAGAGTTGAAAAACAAGGACACCTCTCAACAGCCAGATAGTTCGCCTTCACCAACTACATATTTTATATTTGTAATATTTACGTATTGGTACTGATTTTAAGTTGTATTTATATATATTGGTTTTTATAGATTCTACTATATTTTTTAGGTATCGATACTGAGTTTATGTTATTTTTTTATGGATTTCTTATTCATACTATAGATTATACTATGTTATAATTAAGTGAATTGCATTATATTTTTTTAATGACTAATCAATTTAGATTGAAATTAAAATTTTATTCAGATCCTCAAAATTTTGATGATTTCAATGACTACATTTAGTAACGACAATTAACGATGGGAATTTATGTATGAATTTTAATTGTTAAAATTAGCTGTGGAAAATATAACATTTCATTGCTAATTTTAGCAACGGAATTTAAATTTTCGTTTCTAAATTTAGCAACGAAAAGTTAAATTTCATTGCTAAAATCAGCAACGGAATTTAAATTTTCATTGCTAAATTTAGCAATGGAAAGTTGAATTCCGTTGCTAAAATTAGCAACGGAAAGTTGAATTCCGTCTCTAAATTTAGCAACGAAAAATTACTTTTCGTTGTTAAAATTTACCAATTAACCGAAAATGAATTGGTTGAATTTACCAACGGAATATGAGGAATTAAAATTCCATTGCTAAAAATAACAACCGCCGGATTAGCAACAAAATTTTCCGTTGCTAATTTTTGTTGCTATTTGTTTTTAGCAACGGAAAATTGGTATTTTCCGTTGCTAAATTGCATTTTTTCTTGTAGTGGTCAACCCATATACAACTAATTAACGGGGTAGATTAATGTTATATGAGTAACTTAATTTTTTTACTGGACAAATATAATACATATATAACATTTGCTCGACTTCTTTGCTTGTCAAATACAATGTTTTATAAATTCAAAGTTAACAATACTCTTGAATAGATAATCATTTTGCATGATCAAGAGGCATTAATCTAGTTATGAAATAAATAAATAAATAAATGAATAAGAGTAAGAAGTAGGTTCCACTTTGAGAAGGATTTTAATTTACGCCAACTCTTTTAAATTAATGGATTGGCCCATTCAATAAAATGCCAGAGGACATGGAAGATCCCCACTCTTTGATATGTATACTTATACAAAAACTGAAGAGGAAATTTTCAATACTTTAGAATTAAAAAACTAAGGGAGTTGATCAAACTATTAACATACGTTGAAATAGAGCAAAAACCACTTTAATGATATTATCCCAGTAGCTAGACTTAAGTTGAAAAACTTGGAGTTTTCTTCTTGCTGAAAATAACACTACTATAATTTTCAACATCTCTACATCTTTATACTATAAAATCAATAGCATAGATATCTATTTCACTAACTCATTTCCACCTAATGTAAACCTTTATTTTGTAAATTTGAAACTAGAAGTAAATAAAAGCATACACACCAGTAGTAAACCCAAAATATATAGTGTTTAACTATTTAAATTCATGATGACAGCAATCAAAAGAAGAACTAAGGAATTTGCAAAGAGTTAAAATAGGTCAATTGAAAGTTAAAAAAAAACTAATTGTGGAACTACTATTCAAAGAAAGAAAGACTTTAATGTTTTATGAGCACACTGAAAGAACTACAGATTAAGATTCTCCTAACTTTGTCTTGGATAAGCTAATTATGAAATTAGAAGGAAATACAGGGATGTTAAATGGGAAAAAAATAACATATTCTCAATTATGTTCTCCTAGTTTCTAATTGCATTTGATCAAAGCAACATATCAAGTTTTCATGTCTATTACATACTTTCAATAGTTTTTTTATGTATAAATAATTAATACAAACTCAACTTGAGAAAACTTGTTCTTGATTATCATCTAATTCTAAGATATGAAATTCTGGGGTTTGCAGATGATTAAACACATAAATAGGCTTCAAATAAACATTTCAACTAGCAGAATCGGAGTTAGTTACAAAATCAAGCATAACAACAAATAATAAAAAACAAAACATCAAGATTTAGAACACTTAAAATAAAAGAGGAATTGATATTGAATAGTGAAAATATTCCATCAACTTACAACTTCAATATCTTTAGCACAACCAAAAGTTCTAGCAGTCTAAGTGTCGAGCCTTAAAATTTTAAGGCAAAGGCTGCCCACATTCATTGCACTTATGAATAGCCAATTGCCACCAAATATTTATAAATTAAAGGCATCAGATTCATAAATTTTGGCCCCAAATTTAAAATCCTAAACAAATTTAATATATGTAATTTGAATCAAGCAAACAGTGCTAATTGGAAATCAGGTACCGCATCTAAAAAGTAAATCAAATACCTTAACTATCAAAATGTTAAAATTAAAGCTTAAGTCTTGAAACAAAAGCATTATGAAATGGGAGAGAGATTAAAACTTGAGGAATTTTGGTTAGCTGATGGAGCTCACCAGGCTTAATATCCTCTACAGCCGCTTGTTCTTTTATAAGTTTCACTTATCTTAAGTGCCCAGTTCTTTCTACCATCTGATCTAAGCAAACCCAAGAATTGATCCTCGAAATAAAGCGCCTCTTTTCTGGGGTCATTGAGAAAATGCATGAAAGTTCTAAACTTTGACTTAAATTATTGGAATAGCTATAAAAATTGGGCAAAAAAAATGAAAAAAAAAACAAATTAAAGAAAAGATGTTTTTACCTTACAAGAAAGACAAAATTTGGCGATGATCTAATCTTGTGTAGTAACTAAGACATGCAATGAAATTAGAGGTCAACTTCATCAAATACTATAGTCTCACAAAGTAGCATGTATAGATTCACTACTTTTAAGGCTTTTAAAACTAAACCCAAGGATAGATAGGGAGGTAGGTAACCAGGTTGAAGGAAGGAGAGATGGTGGTGGTAGTGAATCATCGGTAGGGGTAACGGCAAGGAGGAAGGTTGAAGCAGCTGACAAAAAAATACTTACTCTAGGGCTTTATTGAACGAGGGAGCACAAAAATAGATATTTTTTACCCTAAATTATTTTATTAATATTAGATATAAAAATTTTAATAAAAGAATACGGATGGAATTACTTATGACAAAAAACTATAGTAAAAACTATAACTTCATCACCTTAAATTTCCATCACTATTTTCATCGCTAAATAAGGCACAAAAATTTTCCCTCATTTATTTACCGATGGAATAAAAAACCATCGCAACATCCATTGATAAATCTTCAAATGTGCTTGCATTATTGACAGGAATTCCACCACTATGATCATTTAATTACCGACGGACAAAACTGTCACTAAATCTATCTTTAACAAATCGCGCCAACATTTTTCGCCAAATATACCAATGAATTATTAATTATGTTGGTAAAAATGTCATCATTTATCAAATGCATTTTTTTAATGGTGCATTATCAATTTCATCGATAATCCATTGGTAAAAACCATTGCTAAAATAATTTTTTTTTGTACTGGTCACATATTGCTTCACCTTCTCCTTGGTCACTCAATCCCACGTTTAGGGCTGAAATAAGTTAAGGTTTCTATACCTTAGCTGGTTGGTCGCTTTGCAATAATCAAGGAATTCAATCTAATTTTCCAAGTTTCGAGCCTTTAAAAGACATGAAATAGGGTCTCGAGGTATCTCTATTCCATCATTAGCAATTGACCATATCGATGCATTTATTGGGCACCACAAAGGTTGATATAAGGAGTTCTCACCTAATAGAAAATTAGGAAATGGGATTTTGAACTTATAAGGCCAAAATCCAGAGATAAACTTCACTATTATTTATACCTTTGATAAATATGTCATAATAGCTTTCAGATTAATTGTTTTATCTCTATTCATCAATGCAAGATCATAACATTAAATGAGTATCCATAAATCGAGTAGATCATCATGATCCTTTTTGGTAAGGACATTCGTCTTTGCATGAAAATTTATGAAGAAGCATTTCATTACAAGTTTTGGACACAAGGGTGAACAGACCCAATATTATTAGGAACAGTTGCATGCAAATTTGTGAAGAAGCATTTCATTGCATTTTTTGGAAATAAGGGTGTACTAACCCTATTTTATTAAGAAAAGTCTCGTGTTATTTAGTTAGATTCAAAATCTTTTACATTTTGAAAAAATAAATATTTACATGTGAGTTTTAGGTGTAAAGCTAAACATCGGTTTGATTTTATTAAAAAAAAGTTTTATTTATTTAGTATAAATATTTTAATTGTATTTTTCTTTGGTAATAACAAAACACCTTTAAATAAAAGAATGGATATGAGGACTTACCTTTTAGTGCTCACCTTACTGAACTCACAAATAGGCTTATCCATGACAAAATAATGATGATGATAACAACAACAACAACAATATGTAAAATAGGATAAAAGAGAAAGTAAACAAAATGAATAGAATAAAAGAAATAAAGAAATCTAAGGCCAATGTGTCGAGGAATGTGCAGCTGTCTGTTAAATGAGACATGGTTGACTCAACTATTTTAAAGTAAAAAACTATAGTCTTGGCTATGCATCAAGTGTTGTACAACCATACCTCACTTGTAAAGACTACTTTAATGATTCCTGTTTCATGTTACCATACGTATTATCTTGCATGTAATTAATTATACTATACTATATTTGCATAAACATCATGTCATTTTAGCAACTTATAATCATAGCATCCCATTGGCAAGGCTATATAAAAGAAAACCCCTTAATTATTAAAAAGTATTAATAATTTTACACTTTACTTAGTACAATATGAGATTTACAATAATGGCAAAAATAAAGAGATAACATCTTCATACATTGACTCCTCCTAAATTTGATGTTGGCCTTGCTGTTACAGATCTTGTCCTTGTTGAAGGATCCTAGATTGAGTATTGCACGGATGAATGCCCGTGCTAAGCTTACTAGCATAGTGAGGAACAAAAATTATGAAGATTGCCTCTCACAAAAGTCATCAAAACACATACACATAAGAGCATGTTATTAGACATAGCAAATAAATTTTTTTAAAAAATGGTCTTCTAAAAGGTTGTTCATCTATGTTTTTAGTTTATAACAAATCAAGAATAATCTCAATTTCACTACTAAATCTCAAGATATTTGCAAAATACTGCAGACTACTCCTAATATTAGGGTAGCAAATAAGTTTGATTTTCAAGCTAAATTTTGACAAGTTTAAAGGCAGAGTTAGACTTTGAATTATTGAGGAGAAATATAGGTATATGAGTCTAGTTTCCAACTTGATGTAAATTATTCAATTAGTAGCTCTAGAACTATAGTTATAGTAGAAAAAGTCCCATTAGGTTTAGTGAACCCTAGGATAAATTCTTACAACCTTAAATATAACCTTCCTATTTCAGTTCCTATGCTCCTTTTGAGCATTATATCCATATTTATATCTTACTAAAACATATAAAATGCTAGTTTAATGTACTTTATAAAAGCAAACACAAACACACAAAAGGGTTAGAAGTTCTCATACCTTATTTAGCCATATATGCTTCTTCCTACTACCTTCTCAATCTTCTTGTTATTTTCTCTTTCTAATATAGTAGATTATACATGTAAATATTCAATCTCTATATCAATTCTAATTCTCCATATGTGAAGCAAAATAGATAAGAGAAGTAGAGGAGAAATTTTAACTTAGAACACCTAAACATCAAACTCTCTATCCTCTTAAATTTTGTAACTTAAATATGTGATTTTTATGTGGGAAATAGAAAGTATTTTAAATGATAAATTTCTAAAATATCCATTAAGTTGGTCGAACACTTCCCTTAAATACTATGGAAATATCTTAAATTTTCTACAACTCAAATCTCTACAATTCTCTAAAGTCCGTTAGGTGTCTTCTCTTCATTGGTCTATTGTTTGACCAATTTAATTTGCACTCTACTCATTCTTATTCTTTTAATTCTTATTTATACCCTAAATATTTCTCTCTTTTATTTTAATTAAGCCCCTATTTTACATTTCCTTTTAATTAAGCATATGTGTGCCATAATGTAAAATGACCATATTGCCATTCCTTTTTAAAACTAATTCCCTCTGGATCATTTCCTATGCTTCCAATACTTATCTCTTTATATTATATTTCTTATATATGCCAACATACCTAATATCCACTAGAGTATGTGTTGGGGCCTTACATCACTAAATAGTGGCTGGGTTTTCTTTTCCTTTAAATAAAGTCCTTGTCAACAAATTGGCCAAAAAGTAAGTAAAAATAAGGCCCTCAAAATTATCAAAAATGATTTTTAAATAACTTTTTCAAAAGTGACAAAAATGAAAAAAGAACTTGGAAGGGATTTTAATATGAAGAAATCCTATTATTTCTGTCACACGACAAGATACCCTTAAAAAGGGTTTCAAAAACTAAATCTAAGCAAAAATCAAAAGTAATGAGGAAAAGCTATATAATAAACTGAAAGATAAAATTTGTTACATTTTAGTATAAAAATATAAATTTTATGCCATTAGAAATTGAATAAAAAAAAGATTTATATATTACCTTTAGTATACTTACTTTAATGTATAGTAGATTATCAGATTCTTAAATCTTTCCCTTGCAAAAAAAGGTTGAAATAAAGCTTCCAAGTACAAAAATCTTCAAAGGAATCACTTTTGGATTGAAAATCATTAAAGAATTGTAAAAAAGCTTTTAGATGATTTTCAAACTACCTACCAACTTCCAAAAGAAAAATTTTTACAGAAAACCTTTTGAATCTTTAGTTTTTTTTTACCTTTTTAAAGTTTTACAATCAAAACCTTTTATAGTAAAAATGTTTGCATGGGTGTGAAATTGAAAATTAATTAGATAAGTTGGCCAAATGGATTTAAAAAAGTAGATTTCCTTTTTCTATTGTAGGGGTGAAAATTAATTATTTTAGTCAACATAACAAATGGATATGAAAAAGGAAGATTCCCATGCAATGGTTTTCACTAAAATTAATTATGGTTAGACAAGTTGGCAAATGGCAAATAATGTAGATATTTTTTGATTGCATAAGTGCGTATGCACTAGACAATTATGCAATGCTTTGCACAGGTCTGCAATAAAAAATACATTAAAATAACCTTTAGGCTTGCATTAGGGATATTTTTCATTATCAAACACTTTTACTATTCTTAAATGCCCAAAATAAGCACAAAAAATCCTAAAATGTCTTTTAGAAAAGGTTTACAAAATGTGAAAAAAGATTTTAAAACCCTAAATTCCTTATCTTTTAAAGAGTAGTCTTCCTCATTAGGTAACCCTGACAAAAGTCTCCTTAGGATCCAATCTACAGTTGCCCCCATCTTTATGGAGGCTAGTACACTAAGTGCTTATATGGGCCAAAGTTTAGAGTTAAAGAAAGATACACTTTCCTAAAGAGGTGGCCTCCCGACTGCTTCTTAAAAATGGTTACAAAAGTGGTTGCCTAAGTGATCGATGATAATTTATTGATAGTAATCGGATCATTTAGTCTTTATTTTCCTTTCAAGAGATCTTGTGGATCGATGGTAGATGGAGTGGTTGATGCTAGCTTGTTAGCATATCTTAACTTCGATTGTTTGAATTTTGAATTTTAGTTCCTATTAAGGGGACTTGGTACCCCTAATAGACTTTGAATGTTCGTTAAAAGGACTTTAGGTGAAGCCCACCATCTACAATTATGCTTTGGTTTCATGTAAACCTCACTATCTACAGTTATTTATTGATTTAAGGAAAACTCTACTATCTACGATTGTACCTTGGTTTGAGGCAAACCCTACTATTTGTAGCTATGCCTTAGTTTAAGGTAAACGCAATCATTTACACTTATGCCTTAGTTTAAGGATAACTTCATTGTCTGCTACTATGCCTTAGTTATTTTGGATGCTCTAGAGAGACTTTGAAGGATGGAGCAATTGACATAACTTGTCAACATATTGATTCATGGCAGCTTATTAACATGTTGAAATAAGACTTGTAGGTTGATTGAATCTACCTTGTAAATATATCTAAATAATATTTATAAGTTGATTGACGCCAGCATATCAGCATGTCAAATCAAGATTGGTAGGTTGATTGATGCTAGTTTATTGACATGTTAAATTAAGATTTATAGTATGATTGAAGCTAGCTTGTTAGCATGTCGAATTAAGATTTGTGAGTTGATTGATGCTAGTTTGTTGGCATATTGAATAAAGATTTCTGGGTTGATTGATGCCAGCTTGTCAGCATGTCAAATCAAGATTTGTAAAAAATTTTGCAAACATCTCTTATGTATTGGAGGGGTTTGGAACTAAAGTTAATCACATGATCACTTATGCCCTATAGCAGCATAAGTGTCATCTTGTTTGACAGTCATTAGGTTGCATTGGTTTATGTGAAGATGATTAAGGTGTCTTCCTTTTATGGGTTTGCATGATTCCTATTCTTGTTCAAATGATAGAGAATGTGCGGGATTTTATCTTAATCTGATCATCCAGCTGTTAAAGAGTATGCCCTAGAGCCCATGTAATAGGGATGTATTTCATATGTATGAACTCATATTCTTAATAAAAGGTATCATTCATTTATTAATACTATGTTTAAATACATGGGTTTGTAGATCTTAAATTAATAAATGAAGTCCTAGATATTATAAACACAGTGCAAAGGCAATCATGAAAGTGTTCATGATCTGAGATGTCTATTGCATGCAAATGTGATAATATCTAAATATCTCTAGTCATAGAATTAACAAGATATGACATTGTTAATTCGGATAGACTAGCACATTTTATGCTTGTTGAATAGTTCAAGCTGTGGTTCTCATAACTGAGATTATGAAAGATGATCAAAGTTAACATGTGGATGCTTGTTAGAAGAACAAGTTCATTGGAGACCTTCAAAGAGAATCCTTACATGGATATTAAATTTATGTCAGTGAGGAATCTCTTCATGGCAGTTGTGCAAGTATCTTTAGACTTGAGATCACCAAGGTTATCTTAAATAGCAAGTGATATACTTTGACTCTATAACCGATTACTTCTAACTAGGGGTGAACATAGTTAGGAGGTTGGGTATATCATGACATACTTGAAGATAGTTGAGTGATTTACAAAGGATTCACCATCCCAAATTTATTAAGGGAAGTTATCTTGCATGATTCTATAATTGCCTTGTCCAGAGAATCTCTGGCCAGAGTAATTTGCCAAGATGGATAGGGATCTATGAAGGGAATTTTGAAAACAATGGTTAAATTAATAGAACATATATAATTATATTTATATGAGTTGACAGAAATCCATACTCAGAATCTAATTGAGATAAGAGTGGTAAAATGAGTAATTGCACAGTAACTGTTTCTATGGAAGGGTATAGTCAAACCACTTGACTTTCCTGACATTTAGGTAGTTATGATGCCTAGCTAGAGGCTGCTCATGACTTTTATAATAGTGTATCATAAATATCAATGGGGATTGATAAAATTATTTAAACAAGTTTAAATCATGTGAGTTTTAAATAGAACTCATAATTACATATTATACTGCCAATATAGACAAGAACCTAATAGGTCACACACATATAGAATAAAGGATAAAATGGTAAAATGACAAGAATGATAATACTTGATATTATTATGGGAGGAGAGAAATGAATAAGAGAATAATTAATTAAAGAGTTTAATTAATTATGATCAAGTAGAATTGTTCGCAAAACTTTTTAGAAATGTTATGCAAAATGGACTTAATTGAAATATTGTATTTTATAATTAATTATTATTGGACTATAAGTGTTATAGGGCTGATATAATAATTAATAGATCCATCAAAAAAATTAAAAGAGGCCCAGAGAATTGGTTTTGGCGTAGAAACCCTCCAAAGGAAGGGTTACACGCCAAACCCAGATAAAAGACCTTAAAGGCCTAATTCTTGGACGAAAATAAATTAAATATATTTCATAAGTGTTATGAAGCCTACATATTTAATTTTGATGGATTTGGAAATCATTTGGGTGATTAAATCTAAGTGTATGTATAAAGGGCCTAGTTTATGGGTTTTATGCATAGTCCTTTATAAATGGACTTAAATTAGATTTAATTGAATCCAAATAAATTATTAATAATTCTAGAAGCCCATTTAATATTTCTCCGTCAATTTTAAAGAGTCTAATCCCATTATGAAGTTGGATTTTTAACCTAGCTATAAAAATCCAAGTAAAAGGGATTTTAGGATTAAGTGAACATTAAGAGAAAATAAATTCTCTCTTTGAGAAACCCTAGCTGCCACTCCCTTGCTAGCATCAAGGGGAATTCGGCCAGCCCTTATGTTCCATCATTCTTAGTTCATTCAATTCTTGTCTAGTTTGGATTAGTAATTGAAGGTGTTCAATTTTGGATACTGTGGTTTGCGACAATCTAGTGAGAAGGAAAATCAACTGTTCAACAAAAATCAATGGTGATTTTTCTTATTCTCATTAATATTTATATTGTAAATTCATGGCAAGATCAGATCTATTAGCTCAAAATTTTAAATTCCGCTTATACATGTGATGCATGGAGTTGATAATTCCCAACACCAGCTTTCGTAATGTTAAGTGAAAAAATGGTTGTCCTTTTCATAGTAGGTTAAAGGTGTTATCATACACTCATTTGTAATCTTTTATTAGGATGATTATGAATGATTATATCAAATTTTGTTATTTTTATGTCATTTTTTTTGTTGATTGATATCTTTTTTTGATAACTTATCTTGTTAAATTTTGTGTTTTATTTTATTAACATGTTGAATTGATGTGATCGGTAATTATATAATTGAAAGTAATGACATATAAGTGAAATTGATAATTATGCACATCACATAATTAACAAAAGGTAATGTATGTCATACTTAAAATAAACAAACTTAAATAGAAGAAAATATTAGTAATAACCATCCAAGTACATTGTGATAATGCAAATAAAAAACAAAAGATGAAAGTGAAATATATCAAATCCTTGAATTACAAGGCTCTATTCGAGCTACAATCTCGATATATAGTTGATAGGAACCTCTAGAGGCAAACGTGAGTAATGCATATAGACTGTTGAGCTCAGAGTGTAGTCAAAATATGGTGTGGTGATTGAGGGACCTATTAAGCTTGAAAGACCCGGCTGATGTGGTGGAGGTGGGATGTATCCTATAGGGTCAATAGAGATAGGGTGTGAGAACTCCTTGAGATAGCCTATAAGGTGCCTTATTAGCTATCATATCCCTGCTAAATATATGACCTACTCATTAAGGTGCCCCTAGATGGTCCTCTCAATCTAGGTAAGGTATCCCTAGATGGTACTATAAAGCTGCTCAACTCGCTTCTCAAACTCATCTTGTATCTCATTGGCCCACTTCCTAGCTAAGTACAATATGCTCTTCGCTATTTGGAGCCTTACTCAGGCATGTTGGATGCTCTTATGAACCTGTAACACCTCCTTTTTAGGGAAGCCTAAAGGTAGTCACAGTTTGATTTATTTGGTCTTGAATCTTCTCCCATCACTTTTTATAGGTCTCCTGAAACTACAGCTACTCTTAGTGGTGCTACACATGGTCCTAACATAACTAACTGATGTTAGTAGCCATCATTATCTAGGGAGCTATGTGTACGTTTGGCTGAAGAGGTGTTGGTGTTATGGATGAGGACATATCGATATGTCTATAAATACATGTAAGGATCCAACATATACCCTAGTTGTAATCGGGTATGTATAGGGTGCATTAGGAGTATGACATGTTAACATAAGGAAGTAATACCAAAATAGGTAAATGAAGCATAAAAAAGGATGTAAAGGGAATTAGCTTAATAAATAAGGGTATAATGGTAAATTAAAAGTGTGATATACATATACATATTTAGGAAAATATGAAATAAGGATTAGATCAAAATTTAAACTATAAAATCATAGACTAAATGTGAAAATTAAAAGAATTTAGGGAGTAAAGAGCAATTATGCTATGGCTGACTAGTGGACCAATAGTAACTTAACATCTATATATCTCAATATTTTAAGCAAAATCATAAGAAAAGGGTGAGGATAATGGGATGGTAGAGTAAGGGGACATAAAAAACATAATTTTTCTCAACATTTCCTTAAATTCCTCTTAAAAGAATTCATGTACAATCTACTCTTAACACTACAAGAAAAATGCAAAATAGCGAGGACTTGATGATTTTTCGTTGCTAAATCAATTTAGCGAGGACAAAATTTTGTAACAAAAGTCATCCTAGCTGATTTTAGTGAGGACTAAAATCCTTGCTACCTTTTGCGAGGATTTTTGCAAGGGTTAAAGTCCTTGCAAACTTTTGCGAGGATTTTATCATCACTAAATTTTATGACAAATATATTCCTTGCTAACGTTTGTGAGTACTAAATTCCTCGTTGAATTTTGCAAGGCTAAAGCCCTCGGTAACATTTGCGAGGATTTTTTTTGTTGCTAACTTTTACGAGGACCGAATTATTTGTCAAATGTTGCAAGAAATTTAAATTTTAGCGTGGACTTTAATCCTTGCTAAATTTTGCTAGGATTTTTAATTTTAGTAATGACAAATTCCTTACTAAATTTTATCATCAAATTTGTGACAAATATTGTTATTGCTAAATTTGATATGAGATTGATCCTTGCTAAACATTATTTTGCGTATCACGATGATAATAATATTATTATTACACTTTCTAAATTAAAAATGAATTTTTTTAATTTACTATGGAGGTTTTATTATTTAAATAATAAACTAAAAAATAACAATAATATTTATAGAGTACTCAATACTTAATATAAATAAATAAATAAATAAATATATATATATATAAACTAGTATTTACAAATGCATATCATTGCATATCCAAAATAATATATGCATGCATATATAGAAGGAACATATCCAAAATAATATATACATACATATATAACAGAAACAAAAGATATACAAGATGTCCTAATATTTATATTATAACATTATAATGTAGGTAAAAAGTATATATGACCCGATGTGTGGATTATGTAGTGAAGCACTTGAGCCATTAGCACAAATAGTATGAGAAGTGAATAAGCTCATCTATTCCTCAATCCTTTGCTGGAAAAGTTGTTATACCTGCATCTGCTACTGGATCTGTCTGACCTGCTGCTCCACTTGCTGTTCCAACTTTTGTTCAAGCTTAGCACGAATCTCAACATGAAGCTTGGTATGAATCTCAGCTTAAAAAATCCATATTTCAAATTAAAAGTAAGCATTTACTTTTAGCTTCCCATAGGCAAAATGTTGTAATACTTTTAAACATTCAGAGAACATTAATAAGCAAGCAACAATAAAGATAAAAAATATTAAGATATGTATCTAATACTAGACCTAATTATAACTATATGTGGCCTCTTTTCTTGCTCTTGTCACATTACTTGTTATAGAGAGATGTGTTGAAAGAAGGACCCACCACCCACAAAGGAACCAGCCATATAATGAATCGCAAAAGATGTTGGAGTCCATATATGTTAGAAGTTAGCAATTTTAAACACCAAAAATTTGAAATTCTTTTACTGTAATATTATATTTCTAATTTTTAAAAATAATAATATTATTTTAAAAAACCATGAATATTATTAGATTGAATACATTGTGCTCTTTTGTATTTTCTACAATAGAGTGACATGTTCATTTCCTTTTTTTTATAAGCTGACATATTTTATTGAGAATCTCAAAAAATGAAATACACCAATTAAAGCATAATGCAGAGCAACATCAAGCTTTAGCATCTGCAATAATAGATGGAAGAAGTGTTGAAAAGAAAAAGAAAAAAAATAGAAACAGATGGCAGAAGTGATGGAATGAAAATAAAAAATGAAACAGATCAGCAGAATTGATGAAAAAAGAAAAAGAAGAAACAAAATGGAAGTGATGAAAAGAAAAATGAAGAGTAGTAGATAGAAACAGCAGAGATTTAGAGAAGAGAAAAGATAACATATAAGTTAGGTGGTGCTGGCAAGGTTGGTCAATAAATCTACACTACACAAGCTATTGTGAGATCTATCTCTAACCTATAATTGAGACACTCACAGCTTTGCCAAACTTGGATACTTTTGCTACTTTTTTAGCTATACGCTGACCTGGAAAGCCTGCATTTATAAATAAGATGCTCAAGTTAACTAACAAAGATATTCAATAGAGAACCGACTAAGTTGGGATATATGGCTTTTGTGTGTTTGTGTGTGTGTGTGTGTGATAATGCTTTAACTAGGGTTTAAACTAGAATCTCAAACCAAAAATACTCTATAATAACTCAAAACATTTTGATCAATGGATGATAGGCTTAAGAGGATGAGCTCTTAGATTGGACAAGTCAAGACGTGAATCAAGTTCTTCATCAAGTTCCCTAACCCAAAAAGGAAAGCAATATTAATAAAGCAATTATTTAAGACGTGAAAAAAAACACGCCGTCCTCTGCTACTGTGCCAGTTATAAATGAAATTTCAACTCCCTTGTGTACTAAACTGTATAACAGAGATAATTTATGCCATTATAATATGAAACTCTAATCAAATACAACTAAATTTCCCCAATCCAATCTTCTCTAGTTAGGTAAGAAAAATATTTACAGAAATATGTGCTTCACTTAGTTCACTTTCACTATTAGGTATTACCGTAGCATTCAGGGTAAAGGATTCAAATGAAATGGAAAGCATGCTAGATAGATAAGGATATGCAGACCTTGGTGGAGTATACACGTTCATGAGATTCATCAAGTATGATATTTGTGGCCTGGTCGAAGCCTTTCAAGATTCCCTGATTTAAAAAGCCATTAACAACAAATAAAATAATGTAAACGGTATAAATCAATGTATCAAATCAAATATTAGTCATGAAAATGACTAGGGCAGATCAAAGCATACCACTATATTGCGGCCATTATTGGTTATAACTGAAATAGTTTTTGCACATAAAATATATAGTTACACAATTATTACAAAATTAATAAACATAAAATGCCAATACTTAACTAGTCAATGCCATTGATACATAAACTGTATAAGTTTAATATTTGAGCTTCTTCTGCCACAAGAATTACATGACGCTACTAGAAATAATAAGGAATAGGCCCAGTAAAACGTAGTTTTTATTTTTTGTGAACTGTTAGAATACTCTAGGGCTAGGGAGTATCCATTTGTCACCCATTTTAATTTAACCAAATCATTTAATACTTCAGGTACACTTATATTTAACCAAATAATTTTTCCACTGAATTTAGGAATAAAACATTTTGATCAATAATTTTCCACAAGTTTTAAGATATAGACAGACAAAGTGCCTTGCACTTTTGATTAATTACCATATCCCAAGGTTGTGAAGCTTTTGTAGGATCATTATTCCTTTGCAAAAGTGCCTTGCAGGCCACAAAACCTACCAAGCCTGCATAGAAGATATAAAAATATAAAGTGGCAAGAGCATGGGATCCGCAAGTTGAAATATAAGATGTATAGAACTTTGCAAGATAGTAACCAACAGGTATAACTGCTGCATTTAAGCCACCACAGAGCATAACATCCTGTTCAAAGAAAAATTCAGAAAACAAAGCAACAAATATACATAAGTCATGATAATAGCTTAAGCATTTGTTAAACCACACGATTAAATGCAAGGAACTCAAAGCTTCGCCTCTAATGATGTGGTGTGCAGCATTCAATATACAAAAATTGCTGGTCGCATAAGCAGTGGAAATTGAATAATTTGGGCCTATCCAACCTGCAATTCAATTTAAAAAATAGAAGTCTAATTCAGTAGATTAAGTTAAGCTAAGTCTCCCTATTCAATCTCTCTTAAAATGTAGCTCACCAGATCCATTGCAAGCATCACGAAACCCATATTTGTATAAAACCATTGTGGGTCTCAAATACCACATCCTCGATGCAAATTTTCTAACAAAACACATTATAAGAGAAATCAACAAAATTTAAGGAGAAAAAAAATTCGACAGACAGTGTCAGTAGAGAAACAAGAAATAATAAAAATTGCATAAGGTCCTACTTACCTATGGAAAAAAAAAATAATAATAATAATAACAACACTTTCTCTGACAAAGGCAAAAAAAAGAAAAAAATATTTTAAAGATTTCCTCGTGCACTTATCATTAAATATTAAACCTAAAGTTGGTGGGTAGAGTATCAGTTGAACAATTGCATAAGTTGCCACTATTTTTCATTTGTAGATTATTGTTTAAAAACAAAAGGAAGTTTAGAGTTACCTTCATCCCACCCAATGCAGAGCCAATCAGAACTCCACATTTATTTTTATCTAGCTTGTTGCCACTAAATATAAGTGCACCTGAAGTATTAAATGAATAAAAGTTAATCAAACAACCTTATTAATGGTGCATATATTTGACCATTTATTTAGAAACTACTGGTCTTTAATAATTTATCAAGCATGCTCTGCACATAGTCTTTACTAATCATTTGTAATATTGAAACAGGAAATAATCTACCAGAAAATACAATAAATGAATACAAGATAAGAGCAATCATGTAAGAAATTACAAGGGCAGTTGTAATAAAGCAATACAATATAGATAAAGAAGAGAAGAGACCTTCTTGATCCAAGCACTTATTTCTTCATCATAATCCAAGTTTGATGCCTGGTGAAGTTCTTTGGTAGCTTCTTCCCACTTACCAAGCATTGCTCGTGTAATGCCGTGAGACTTGTAGCCCTTAACTAAATTCGAGTTAACCAAAAGAGCTACACTAGCATCCTGGATAGCAGCATTTGGTTTCTTCATTTTGATGTAAACATTAGCTGAAAAGCAACATATGTCAACAAAATTAACGATAAGAACCAAGAGTGCACAAACAAATCCAAGGCTCAAAATAATACATCATTTAAACAACTATCAATCATTTACCTCTATTCCCATACATGATTATAGAAGTTGGATTGAGTAAAATTGCTTCTGATAGATGTTCAATAGCTTCCTCTAGTTTACTTGCATTACAAAGAACCACCAGATTCAACAATCATATCCTTACCAAAGATGACATAACCACACATATCACCAGTTACAACAACAAGCATCAATCTATGAATTTACACGATACCTTAAGAGATGGCCAACAATTTTCACCTTGTCAATTCAAAAAATAAGATAAACAAGGGCACAAACTAATGCTTCGATACAAATTTCAGATTCTTTGATCAATCTATTTCACAACCTTGTCTCACCTAACTGTTAAAACCTATGATTTAACTGATATTAACCTCCATTAACTGATCATTCAGTGAATTCCTAATTCTTACTTCAGTGAAAAATGATATTAACTGTTGTCACAAAAAGGAAGTAGCAAACTTGTAAAAGCTAAAGTAATGGGGTAAAAAACAAACTAAAGTAATCAGTAAATAACACAAAAAAAACCCAGTTATTGGAGACCAAGATGCATACATAAAAATAGCACTTTGAACCAAACAAAAGATGAGAGAAGCATGTTGAATTTAAAAAGAAATAAAGTTGAGGTTTCAAAAATGTAATGAAACTCCAAGTTGCATCATTCAGCTTGATAATCAAAGAAAACTCTATCACATACAAAGAGTCATAAAGTATGTAACACATCACAAAAACAATACAACAAGTCATAAAATATGCTCAATTTCAACTTCAACAGAGGTTAAACTTAAATTTTAATCTTAATTAAGCAGACATCCTCTAAAATTAAACTCATTATCTTATACAGATAACTAAACAAACTCAAGAAATGCTATCAATCAAATTCTATATATAATAAAATACACCCAATTAGCGAAAAAACCAAACTCACTTAAAATAAGTAACATAAAAATTAATTTTTGTGCTATTCAATTACCTGAAATGAAGCCCTCCATTGAATCAGTAACTAATAATCAATTCTCAAACACATAGCTTGTTGAATGCACAAAATCGAGAGAGGGAGAGTGAGATAGAGATAGAGATAGAAAGAGAGCGAGATTAGGATATAGAGAGAGATCGAGATAGAAAAAGAGTGAGGTTGAGATATACTAAGATCAAATAAGGGATGGCAAGAAATAAAGACAGAGATTGAGTAAGGTTGATCGATAATGAGAGAGAGAAAGAGAATGTGTAGATGAAAGAGAGAGAGAGAGGCAGATGGTAGCACTAGTAGTGAGTTTGTGAGATGCGTGGCCAAGAACTAAGTTACTTACCTGGCTTTATTGATATAAAAGGGATTACCTAAGCTCAGCAAAGGAAAAATCAAGGAGCGATAGGGTAGAATCGGGAATTACCGATGCAATACCTTCGCTGGCCAAAGCAACTTTGTGATTTTTGATTTATGGAATGAGGCGAAAGAGTCAGAAAGAGTGAGAGGCAGGAGAAAGAGATAGAGAAGAATGAACGAGAAATTAGCGAGGACTTAATTAGTTAAACCTCAAAACCCATGTAATCATCTTCACTAAATTGGCGAGGATCATAGTCCAAGCTAAATTATCGAGGGTTATGTCCTCGCTAATAAGTTAAACCTTAAAACCCATGTGAAATGAACATTACCTAGGGAATAATCCTCACTAAATTGGCAAGGACCATAGTCCAAGCTAAAGTAGCAAGAGTTATATCCTCACTAATTAGTTAAACCTCAAAACCAATGTAACCATCTTCTCTAAATTGGCGAAGACCATAGTCTAAGCTAAATTAGCGAGGGTTATGTCCTCGCTAAATTGGCGAGGAGCATAGTCCAAGCTAAATTAGCGAGGGTTATGTCCTCGCTAATTAGTTAAACCTTAAAACCCATGTGAAATGAACATTAGCTAGGGAATAATCCTCACTAAATTGTTGAAGACCATAGTCCAAGCTAAATTAGCGAAGGTTATCTCCTCGCTAATTAGTTAAACCTCAAAACCAACGTAATCATCTTTACTAAATTGGTGAGGACCACAGTCCAAGCTAAATTAGCGAGGGTTATATCCTCGCTAAATTGGCGAGTACCACAGTCCAACCTAAATTACCGAGGGTTATGTCCTTACTAATTAGTTAAACCTTAAAACCCATATGAAATAAACATTATCTAGGGAATAATCATGACTAAATTAGCGAGGACTATAGTCTAAGCTAAATTAGCGAGGGTTATGTCCTTGTTAATTAGTTAAACCTCAAAACCAATGTAATCATCTTCACTAAATTGGTGAGGACCATAGTCTAGGCTAAATTAGCAAGGGCTATGTCCTCGCTAAATTGGTGAGGACCATAGTCCAAGCTAAATTAGTGAGGGTTATGTCCTTGCTAATTAGTAATACCTTAAAACCCATGTGAAATGAACATTAGCTAAGGAATAATCATCATTAAATTGGCAAGGACCGAATTCCAAGCTAAATTAGCAAGGGTTATGTGCTCGCAAAGTCGGCGCTATTTTTGGCACCAAAATTTTGCCGCCTAAGTTTAGCGACAACAAGATTGAGTTATCGCTAAATTATCGCAATATTTGTTTTCCATGAGTCCCTATGAATATTTGTGACAAAAGTCATTTTTCGTGGCAATGTTGTCACTAAATGGTACATGTAGCAAGGAATTTTATTTTCATCGCTAATTTTTATCGCTATTCTGCATTTTTTTTTGTAGTGTAAGGGTTAGGAAAAAGAATAAGGAAATCGAGTGAAGCTCTATGTAGAAAAGGTAAGTTGATATAGGATTTATAATTCAATCTTCATCTTTAATTTTCTTTATACATGAGAATCTATAAATCATTAATTTAATTAGAGATTCACTTATATTTGTGAGTGTTTTAGTTGGAGAAAGTAACAAAGACAGAGGAGAAGGTAAAGAAAGGAGCTAAAGAGGAAAATTAGCTAAAACATGGTATAAGAACTTCTAATTTGCTTGTATATTCTTGCCTATATACAATGACAAGGTATATTATGTTAGATATTTTAATGAGATAGATACATGGTTGTGGTAGTTATTTATGCATAGGAGATGAAATATAAAAAAGTATTCTTAAGATAGGACAAGTCTATCCTAGAGTTCACTTAACCCAATGAGACTTTTTTTTTCGAATTACAAACCTAAATTTGTTATGAAGAGGATGAAATCTGATTTTGCTTCAAATATCATCAAAATCTAGCTTAAAATGTAGTAATGTCTATTGCCCATCATTAGGAGCACTATGCAATATTTTTTGAATATCTCATGATTTAAAAGCTTAAATGGATTAATTTTTAATTATTTGGAAAAAAATGATACAAAGGGGAACAATTATCTAGAAGAAATTTTTTCCATAAAATAATCTTTGATATGTCAAAATTCGTATTCAAGTTGAATTTAGGAGTTTGTCTGCTTAATTCTAGGCAGATTGTATTGCCACGGCCATGACACTTTTGTCTACATTTTGATGATACATTTTGGATCAACCAGAAGTGATGGTCACAACTGGAACCAGTTTATTACAACCATGACACTTCTATTCAAACTTGCACAAGACTTTTACACCCCGAATCATCATCGAAACTTGCCTAGACTTCCCTAAACACTTTTAAAGAACTTCAAACATAAAAATAAGGATATAATGTGTCATGAAATGCATGTAATTAATAATGGAATATTGAGATATAGCTATAAAATAAACTTAAACATGAGAAAAAAACATGCACATGAGTTAGTTTATGCCATTATTAAGTTCACATATTAACCTCATGTATGTATATTGAAGTAACTAGAGTATAAGAACACAAATGAGGGCGCACACACACATACACACATGTATATTTACATATACATACACACACACAAGTGGACATGCATATATTTATATATATATATGTAAAATTAAAGATGTTTTAATTAAGTGATGCATACATACATAAATGTTTATATTCATAAAAATTTATATTAATGATTAATGCTACACTATTATGATACGTACTTGAGTAACTATAGTGGTTATATAATTTTGATTAAGTGTACTTGATATTGTAATTCAATTGGACGTGATAATATGTTCAAATACAAGGATTCATAGGATATGTACATAGTGAATCATATGGATATATATATATATATATATATTAGTTTCCATATAATTATAATGATTATGAATATATCATATGAGTATAAAAATGAAATGTGTAAGTGTGAAGATATATACTTATTTAACGTGTGTCTTAACCATATCGCATGCCTTAAGGAATTATGGCAGTATGGATATATACGCATCGATTATCTTATTAATAAAAGAAATAATGGAATGGGAATAAGTAGGGATTTATATACAAGTGAAGAGCTTTACGCTTTTACATTAACTATAAGTACAAGATGTGTATACCTAAACATGTATATGATTCCCTGCTCTTAATTTTATATTTAGGATTGAGCAAATGATGTACACATTTGAAAAGAGAGAAAAGTGATAAAAATCACAAGAAAGGAATTACAACTACCTGCATCAATGTCTATGTTGAGGATAGATAGGCATGCTTATAAAGGTCTATTGCAACTGCCATAGTCTAGACACCATTTGGTTCATAATATAGTGTTAGCCCTATTTAGGTCACTTAGATGACCCTATTTAGGTCCATATACTTGATCTATAGTATAGTGTTGACCTCCTTTGAGTTCGTATGAATGATACCCATGGGTATCTTAATTCGTACCTTTAGGTACCATAATATCACCCATTATCCACCACTTTAGAAAGCTGCAAGCTTACTATAAGAAACAATTAACGCATTATGATAAGCAATATGATAGTGATGATATGAAATTCATAACATGATCTAATTATTACTTTTACATATAAACAATGTATTATTACTATAAAAAAATGTACATTAGCGACTAAAATTAGCGATGGCATTATTTTTATCGCAAATTTATGATGGTTTCGAAACTATTTTTCAATTTTGTCGTGGGAAGGTTATTTTTCATTTTTTAGCAATGCAATAATGACAGAATAAATAAACAGTTGCTAATTATTGGCGGGAAATATACACGCCATGTTTTGTAAGGGAATTAGCGATAAAAGTTCCGTCGCTAATTCTTTTCGTAAAATTAGTTCTAGAAAATTTAGTGATGAATGTTTTAGTCACTAATTTTGGAGGGAAAATATAGTGCCACTTTTTACGATGGTTTAGCGATGTAATTGTTTTGTCAATAATAGTATTTTTTTTCAGTAAAAAGATTAGTGATTCAAATATTTAGTCGCTAATCCATCGCAAGTAAAATAAGAAAATATTTTTTTAGTCATGTGATATATGTATAATTTCAAGTAATTTTAATAATAATAAAAAACTATTTTTTCAATTATTATATAGTTGCACTATGAAGATTAATAAAAATAAATATTTATAAAATAGTAACTAACATAAAAATTTGTAATTTATAAATGGCTATGTCTCATTTTTATCTAATTTTTCATTTATCGATTTCTTTAATTTCAAACTTAATTGATGTTAAAAATTTTTTTGCTTCTAATAGAATAAATTGAGATGGTATATGAGATGCTCAAATTATAGTTATTAATATCAGTTAAACCAAAATTTGAAGAGATTAATTAATAAAATAATAAAAACTATTTCGTATTTATAAAAAATAATTTATTTGGAAAACTCAATCTTAAAATAAATTTAACAAATTAGACACGAAAATAAATTAGAAATAAAATAAGTGAGTGTTATAAGAATTAAATTGTAACGCCCCAAAACTTAAGTCGTATGATAATAACTTATTTATATATTGGTGATAAGGCCATGTCTTTCATTTAAAACCATGAAATTATAAATTTTATTTTCAGTCAATTAATTAATTAAATTATAAGTTAATCTAAACTAAATTTATGAAAATTTTTATTTAGTGACTATATTAATAATGAATTTTTATCAAAATAATTTATCCTATAAATATATATTTATTATGAAAGTTACTTTTTCTCTAGAAATAAGTATATAAAGTCGATTGAAAATTCCTTTGCTTATATACTTTAGCAATCCAATGACTGAATTGTAATGCTTTAAAATTTTGAGATTTATAATTAAATTATAAAATGGAGCCTTATATTGATAATGGGATTAGAAAATTAATTTTGTCTTTTGAATTAAATGAAATGTGCAACAAATATATATATATATATATATATATATATATATATATATATATATATATCTATGTGTGTGTGAAGTAATAAAATATAAAAACCAAGTGGAGGGACCAAGAGTATTTTGCTCTATAAAGTTACAAGGGCCATAAGTGTTTAAAAAAATAGAACAGACAACGAGAGAGATAGAGGGAGAAAGAAAAAGAAAGAGAGGGAGATCAGGGAAAAAAGGTAGACCAGTGCTAGCGACGACCTAACTTTGATGTCATCACTATGCCAGTGATGCGGTTGCAGCCGATCTTCTCTCTCTACCGTTAATCCACTCTGCAGATTCGGTTACCAACCTGATTTTAAGAGTTTGTCTCCTTTTTGCCTAGATCCAACTCTGGTTCGCTTGGGATTGCCTAGTTGTTGTTTAAAAGCAGCAAGGTTAATTTAATTGATTGATTACATAGTTTTCTAAAAGTTTAAGAGCTTGAGGTTCATTTTCTCCAAGTTAGGTTTCTTTGTTATTCACATGATCGTTTTTTTTAATTATTATTATTTTAACATTAATCATCTGAGATCACACCATGCTTACTTTGCAAAGCACTTGTGAAGTTAGCTTTACTTTGTTAGAGTTTGTTAATTCATGTTCATTTCATTGAGTATCTTTATTTTCCATTGTATGTTTGACATGAATAAAGTAGGACAAGATGAAAGGAAGGGAGATGGATGAGTGACATCTTAGATGTTTGAGGGGACTGCTATGTTCTTCCCCTGTCCTAGTCGTTTACTCTTGACCTAAAAATTCATATGTTCTCAACTGGAAAGGAAAATCAAAAGTACTGACCCAAGAAAGCATCTGCATGTTGACTGAACATACTCTCTACTTTTATATATCATTTACATCATACGTCCTCATTGTCAGTACTTAAGACTTGTACCATATTGAAGGCTTGATACTTGTAGGCTGAAATCATATGAATATTAAGGATCTTGTACTCATTTTGATTGTTTAGGAATCTAGGATGAAGTGCATCTTTGTGATGTCGGTGCTACTATCCAAGAGGTCATGGAATCATATAAGGTTGAAATTAATGGGAAGGTATATCAAGGTATGTCATTTATTTGAGTTTTGTATAGTGTTTACATTTTACATAGGTTGAGCATATTAGCATTTGGTGTTTGATATGTGGCAAAAACTGCTTTTGTCCCCCTAATTACTGGCTGAGGGGACTACTTTTGTCTCTATTGAGGCTTTTGGATTCTCATATGTATCTCATGTCCAGGTATTTGATTTTGTTTAGGTTGTACTAGGTTTAATTTTCCAAGGTTATTTATAATTCTTTTTGTATTTATGCTTGAATGGAAGAATATACCCAGTTTATTATTACAGAGATTAGTTCTTGGCAAGAAACTACTACTATGCTCGAGCATGTCTGTAATTTAATCTCCTTTGTTTTACTTTTTATACTTATTTTGATGTTTGTAAATAGAACTATTTATTTGTTTCCCTCATAGTGTTATGAAGTAGAACAAACTGTAGTTTATGGATTTTGAACTGAAAGATCCAAAAGGTTGATTAAATTTTAGAATGATAGCATTTTCTTTGAAAATGCTCAATTTTGATAAAGAATAAGCTACACCATGCAATCATCGCTCGATCAATTTTTTTTAAATGATTGAGAAAGATGAAGAAATGCACTTGAATAATGTTGATGTGCTTCTAGAGCAAATATAGGGGTCTAATTGCAAGTTGATATCTTCATATTTCCTGATAAATATTTGAAATTGTGCATCAATTGCTGTCAATTTATTGTAGGCCCTCTTTGTATTGATATATTTGTTTTCTCATTTTAGAATTGTACTTGGACTACTCTAAATTCACTTGTGTTTACTTATTAAAAAAATATAATAGTAGTTGAAAAGGCATAAGATTCCTTTCCCCCCCTTTAATTTTGTGTTGTCTAATTAGTAATGGATTGACAGGTTATTCATTTTGTCTTATGCAGTTTGTTATTGATGGAGTTTTCTACATAGAGCTAAATGAGGTGCATAAATAATTGAACATTAATTATGACTCACTACCATTGAGAGTTGTTGTTGCACTTGTAACTCTATTTCTTTTTATGTTTAAGCATAGCACAATCCACTTTAAACTTATCTGTAATGCACTTGAACTGATTTAGCATTAGAATATAGTTATTGTTTTTGCCTAATAAATAGATGTTAGTAACCAAGATCACTCCTTTTATTATTATACATATTTGAATTAAAAAAAGAATAACCCATCAAATTTATAAAAGATTCAATCTTGGAATATATTCTCGTGAAAAGATTTGGTTTTTCTTTAATAGGAATGGCATCGGGAACCCCAATAGTGTATGGTTTGTATATTTTACTAGAACTGTGAAGTTTAATATAAAATATGATATTAGATTTAGTACAAACACAAGCATTAAAGCAGAAGTTGATTGGTGGCTACTCTGTAGTTTCTCCACACCTGTATGCATTTTATCTATCTCTCATTTTCTCTTTCTCTCTTTACTTTTTTTCTTCCTTTTATTAAAATCTCTTTTCAGCTTTTCTTGTTTTAAATCTTATTTTCTTCAGTGATTTTTGGTTCATTTGTCACTCTCTTTGTACTCTAATAACTGGGTTCTCTCTCTTGTTCTTGTTCTTTGTGTTTGTAATTTAACAACTAGGTTTTACTCTTATTATTGAGTATGTGTTCAATTGGTTACCGTAATTTTGTAATGATCTTCTATATCTTTTGTGGAATATGATATTTAGCTATGCTTTAATTTTCTTTCTTTATTGTCTTACAAAGATTTGAGCTTTTCTATTTCACTTTTTTTTTTAATTTTGTAATTTGTTGTTATTTCCCAAGCCCAGATCACTTGAATTATTTTGTTTCTATCATGGTATAATTTTTCTTTCAAACATCAATTTTGATGGTGTAATTTTGAAAGAAATGTTACTTAATTTTCCTTTTTGTAATCTACTTGAAGCAGAATCTACCAGAAATAGAGCTTTCAATGTTGATATAATTTCAAAATGTTGTTAATATAATTTTATGTTTTACTGGCCATCCAGTTGAACAAGTTATAAAGGATATTGACCAGGATCATTATATGTCACCAATAAAAGCTGTTGAATACAAAATAATTGATGGAGTTATTGAAAGAGAGAGCATCATTCCTTTGGCTCTTGTGCCAGAAAGGGTTAAACCAACATTAAATTATGAGAAAATGCATGAAGATCCAATGAAGTTCTTGACACCAGATGTTCCTAATGATGAGATATACTAGCTTATATCTTTTGTCTAAGGTATAATATTTTACGACATTCCCTGACCTGCTAGTAGTTAAATTTTGTGTGCTAGATGCATTAACCTTGAGCCTTACTTGTCCCTAAAGCAGAATTATCTGGAAGATATAAAGAATAGAAGAAGTTTGACTGAAACCTAATATGTATGTTTTAATTGGTTACTTGTCTATTTCTTCATGGACATTGAAATCTACAAATTCTTTGTCTTTGCAGACGGTATGTGTTTCTCTAAAAAGATTCAAAGTTTCTACCACTACAAAATGCATTGTGTTTCATTGCAAAGATAATGGCTTTCAAGAAAGCTATTGGATCGGTCACCAGGAAATCAACATAGCAGAACTTAAAGTAAGAGGCCTAATTATTTATTTTTGTTAGCATTGGTTTTAGATTGAATGGTATAAACTAATGATAATAGAGTTTTAGTTATTAATCATTCTTAAATTACTTAGTTTCTAGTATCTAATTATAAAAATCTATCTTTAGTAGGAAAAACATAAAACTTACAGAACAAGAACAAATATTTTACATAGCAGTAAAAAAAATAACTAACTACTTCTTCAACCTTAAGAGGGAAAAGGTGTAATTTCAGTTTTAGATCATGTTTCTTTTGTATCTCGATGAAAGTTATAAAAGTATTATTGGCAGTAAATGTATTATCTTGATCACTTATCAGTCATCAACTCAATGACTCTCATAATTGCTATATTTAATGCCTAATTCTACCCTTGTTTGGTGGGTTGTGCCTGTCCCCACTCTCTCATGGATACTTGTCCCTTTCATTTCTTTTCCCTCTCTCTTGGCATATAATTTAGATCAATACATCCACTCTCTGTTTCTTTGTGGGTCACTTCTCTTTATTTTATTAATTTAACCTATAATTGTTTAGATTTTTACTGTTCATATACTTGGTGCTTTATTGGTGGAGTGGAGTATATTTTTTTATACAACTTCAAGGATTTGTTGGTCAAAAAGTAGAAAACCAATTTTCTTTGGTTGCATGTAAGAGTATTACTACCTAATATGACAATCCCATTTGCTTTCTTACTTGACTCCTTATCTATTCCTCTTACTAACAGATTTATAATGATTGCATTATATATAAAGATTAAAACTTTATTCACTTTTTTTTTTATTTTAGCTTATGTTAGAGAAGTTGAAGTGCGTAGCTTTTGATGTCCAGTCAAAATAGTGATAAAAGTATTTAAGTAAAAGCATTTAGCCCTCTCAATTTTTGCCACAAGTATTGAATCATAATGGCCATTCATTATGACATCAATAAAGTTGCTTGAAATTGATCTCCTTTAAGCACGATAGTTTAAATATGTAATTAAAATAGCTATTGATATCTATTCTAATAATTTTTGAACATTTTGTAACCAATCACATAAATCGCTCAATGTAAAGTTACTTGAAGCAGGTGTAGAAATGGTTGCACTACAACTTGAAAAAAATTCAAACATGTTAATCATTGATGCTTTTACTTTTAATATTTTTATTTTTTATATATGTTTAGAGTTGTTTTAGACAATGAAAAAAGCGAGCTAGTATATTTTGATTTCATAAATTTAGTGGTTAAATAGTGGTTTGTTTATAAAATTAAGCTTTTATTTAGACTTAAATTTTTATATATCTCAGGTGAAATGCCTACAATAATATTTGTTGATTGTGAGTCTTTTTATTGACTTTGTTATCATTGAGAAATTCAAAAACTAAAAATATGCCTATTTGAATGAATTAATCATACTATTGGATAAAAATCATTTATTTGAATAGCCTGATTGTTAAAATATTAATTCTTTATTGACTTTCATTGTCCCAAATCATCCTTATGAGAACTAGCATCTGTTAGGTGTCTGCAAACATGGCCATCTTCAGAATCCTATATGCCTTTTTTAACTTTTCGTTGCAAAATTAGCAACTGTTTTATGATTCCGTTGCAAATAAATTAACAACTGAGCTTTTAGTGACTATTCATCATCACGTTGCTAAAAATCATTTGCGATGGAAAATAGCCAATTAGCGATGAAATTTTCCATTGCGAATTGGCAGTTTTTTTTTGTAATGTATAAATAAAAAATACAAAATTGGATGAATTTATGTTTGTACATGTAGTTTTATAGTATACCGGTATCACATGTGTGTGTGATGTTTTTTTCACTTAAGACAATAAATTATATATGGATACATGTATCATTTGATGGTTTGACATGAATCAAATTTGCAAATGCACATTCTTTACCATTATGTATTGCATATTTGATATTAGTAATTGATGTTGTCATTCATGGCTAACTCAAAAATTGGACTACTCATTGCATGTAAGGACATTCAATATGTAAACCCACAATCTATATATGAAAACTTAATATAATTCATAGGTTAAACGAAAGCTAGGATTTTGGAATGTTAATAATCTTGAATTGTACATGTGAAATGAGGAAATTACTTACATCAAATACATAAGTTTATAAAATAAGCATTTGTATGATATGAGATTTGCTAATTTATTATATATGCAGATAGACCTTTTTTGTTAGTTTAGTCACAAGTGAGCAATTACTAGGACTTAACCATCAATTCAATTTTGTACATATACATAAAAGTTATATGAGTGTTTAGGATTAACTAAAAATAATAAATGTTAATCAAGTAAGTTAAGTCGAGATAGGTATACTTAAGAATCATATGAATTTTTTAGGATTAGTAAGAATTAAATAAGTGACCGAATTGTCTGTAAGTAATTAGTATGATAATGTTAAAGAAGTATGCAAACACATGTACTATATAGCTTTACATAAAAGACTATATGTATTAACAAGTGATTAAACTTAGCATGTTTGTAATTAATCATATGGGTTAAGGTTTATCCAATAATGTAATGAAGGAGTATGTCAAAGACAAATGTATATTATCATGTACAATTGTGAACAATCTACATGTTCTTGTTACTATTTCATCATATATTTAATTGTACTTTCATATGTGTATGTGTTTAATTGATATCTTCTATGAGGAGTCATCCTTATGATTTTGTTTCCCATTAAGTTATTAAGCTTAGCATGGGTGTTTCTCCATGTAGGTATCCAAATTAAGAATGTTCCTCAGTGATGTGTTCTGCAATAGGAAAGCCAATTCAAGACTTAGAAGGAAGTCGAGAATAAGAGTCCTAAATTCTCTACTTTGTGTATGTATATGATACTTTGTATAAGAAAATGTTGTGATGTAGCATTTGCTGGGAAAACCTAAATTTTGTAAAGAGTAATAGTACTTATGTTGGAAATAGTGGATATGCAAGTATACATATGGTATGTTTAATTTTTGACCTTGAGATTTATATATGAGTTTATAATATGCAAACTTGATATATTATTCAATAATGGGAATTAAGTTATGTTTATTATCCATATGGTATGTATGGTAACAGAAAAGGCCCTTTGAGGGAGCATTACATTTATTGGTATTAGAGCATAGATTTAGGTGATTTTGGACAATACGAGTCTAGGAATAAGTTATTAAGGTTAGTTAGGTAATGTTGGCCTAATACACATGTCTTTGTTTTCCTATAATTAGTAGAATGTGGAGAGATTTTAAGAAGCTATTATAGAAATGAAATGACCAAAAGTGAGAATTCTCGTGAGTAAAGTAAAGTGCCCTGAAAGTTATTTCTTTTATCCCTATCAAAGATATGCATACAATGATAGTTTAGACTTTCAACCCCTGTATGTATATGCACAAAGAATGTATCTTGATAACTCTGATTTAGTATTTATTTTTAATATATTTTTATTTGTGTTTATATCTTGTTTTTTGTGTTTTTCATGTTTTGTGTGTTAAACTCCTCTTTTTGTACCAAATAGGACAATTTTGAGATTTATGAAATTCTAATGAGATAAATAGTGTAATTTTAACTTGCACACAATAGAGAACAAAATGTCTCAACCGTGTGCCCTATAGAATCACCAATCCGCACCTTTTCATTAAAGCACATGGTAGAGAAAAAAATTTCTTCGCTGTGTGCTAAGCAGAATTTGAAGCTGTTCAATCCAGATGGGTGTACATGGCTAAGACCAAAGTATCTCCATCGTGTACCGTTGCTAAAACACTATTTTAACTGACTGAACATGATTGAAACCAAAGTGTATCTCCCATGTGACTATGCAAATACTATAAAAGCTACATTATGTTTGGTTCAAAAAGGTATTTTTAAGTTCTTTCAATAGTTTTTAGCCCTTGTATGTAGTTTTAACTCTTTCTATAGATCTCTAGGGTTTTATACTTTGCTTTTACTTATAAAAACTTCATTTTTATTAGGGTTTTAAACTTACAATACAAAAATGCTACAAATTTAACTTAGGTTACAATAGTTATAGTTTTAGTTTTCTATCAAGTTCAGCTTGGATTAAAGAGAAGGAGCTGCTCCAACTTTAAATTTGTCCTTAAAATGGGTTAATGAGTTTCTTTTTCCTTTGTCTCTGCTTTTTATACTATGTATAGTGAGTATTCTTCTAGTTGTTTAGGGATATTTTAATTCCCAAATCTATGTAAGGCAACAAACTCATTTGATGAAATATATTTACAGATGTTTCTTTTTCCATACACTTATCTTGATATTGATGTTATTCAAGTATTCATGTTGTTAATTTTATTCAAGTTAATGGATTTGTGTTTTTTTTAATTAGATATCATGTATGCTTTATTTTTATATGTATTTGCTATGTATTTGATGGCAATTTTGGAATGGAGGCTATTAGATCTAGAGTTAATGTGTTTTAGATTTGGAAATAGGGATAAAAATGAATAGGTATTAGGATGGTTGGCTTCAAAATAGGAAACTAATTCATATCTAGGATTTATAGACTTTTACTTAAGTTAGCTATCAGATTGGCTCCAAAATGGAAAAGTAGGTAGTTAGAATAGTTGGCTTTGGAATGGGAAACTTGGGTTTAGTTGGATCATCCACATCTGAAATATAAAATTTTAAGTTAAAATGAATATTACATTGGGTTTGGGGAGGATTTCATTTTGAAGAAGCATTTTTAGTTATTGTTTTTATTCTACACTTTTATACTCTATTTTTGCTTCCCTTATTTATCTTACACTTTTTGGTTAGCTCACTTTTATTTTAATTGTTAAAATTTGTTAGATATAACTAACACTAAAATACACCCGAAAAATTCTTTAACATATATTTGTAATCAATCAAGTAATTTTGTGTAAGACCATTCCCTTGGGTTCAATATTTTAGGATCTTAAATATATTTCCTTATGTTACATGTTGATTCAATGCACTTATTGAGGTCGCGAGCAAGTTTTTTGCACTGTTGCCGAGGAATTAGCTTGCTTAATTACATATTTGATTGATTAATTTTATGTGTTTTTCTTTTATTTACTTTTATTTGCTTATTCTTTTTAGGTGAAATTGGTGTATGAATATATTGCATTTACAGCAACATCTAGCATTGCTTGATCCTGAAATCGAGAGGAATTTGCATTGGAGAAGAAGACAAAATCAATTTAGAGACATGGACGATCCATTAATGTGCAATGTGTCTCTTGAAAATGAACAAAGAGACGGGCAACAACAAGAGAGAAATCAAGATGGTCAAAGATGAAAGAGCATTGGAGATAATGCCACTCGAAGGTGGAATGAGGAGTGTAGGACAATAGTGCTACCTCATCAACAATATTTCAATATAAAACTGACAATGCTCACTATGGTTCAAAGGAACTACTTTTCAAGATCAAAGATTGAGGACCCTGATGCAAAATTTGTATATCTTTCTATAGATAAGTGACATGGTCCTAATGCAGTTGTTATCAATGGATGATATACGGCTGATGCTCTTTCCTTTCATTCTAAGAGGGAAAGCAAGAGATTGGTTATCTATGCTTTCAAGTTGATCCATTCGATCATAAGAGCAAATGTAAGAAAAAAATTTTGTTCGATTTTTCCAACATATAAAGATAGCTGGTATAAGGAATAACATCTATAATTTTTAACAATTGAGTAAAGAGTCCTATAAAGTATGGGAAAGGTTTAAAAGATGGTTTTGCTGCAAAAACCCTTCAGAGGAAGGGTTACATGCCAAACCCATATAAAAGGCCTTAGAGGCCTAATTCTTGGATAAAAAAAATTAAATATATTTCATAAGTATTGTGGACCTTATATATTTAATTTGAATGGATATGGAATTCATTTGGGTGATTAAATCCAAGTGTATGCATAAAGGGCTTAGTTTATAGGTTTTGTGTATAATCCTTTATGAATGGACTTAAATTGGATTTAATTGAGCTCAAAAAAATTATTAATAATTCTAAAAGCCCATTTAATATTTTTCCAGCAATTTTAAAGAGCCCAATCCCATTATGAAGTTGGATTTTTAACCTAACTATAAAAATCCAAGTGATAAGGATTTTAGGATGAAGTAAACATTAAGAGATAAGAAATTCTCTCTCTTTGAAAAACCCTAGTCGCCACTCCCTTGCTAGCATCAAGGGGAACTCGACCAGCCATTGTGCTCCATTATTCTTGGTTCATTCAATCCTTCTCTAGTGTGGATTACTAATCAGAGGTGTTCAATTTTGGACACTATGGTTTGCGACAACCTAGTGAGAAGGAAAATCAACTATTTAACAAAATTCAAAGGTGATTTTTCTTATTCTCATTAACATATATATTGTAAATTCATGGCAAGATCATATCTGTTGGTTAAAAATTTGAAATTTCACTTATGCATGTGAAGCATGTAACCGATAACTCCCAACATGGTATCAGAGCCTCGATTTTGCCAAGAATCTGTAATTCTATATTTTTTGCGAAATAGTTTTTATTTTTGAGTCATTTATTTCATAAACTTTAAAATATCATATTTGATTGTTCATGAATGAGAAATGTTGATTTCAGGATGTATCTGATCAAATATATAAAATAAAAAATAAAAATGATTCGTTTGAGAAAAGAATCATTGTTTTGGCGTGTAGGGTTTTCATTTTTCAATAAAAGTTTTAGGGGCTGTTCTAAATTAAATTTTTATTGATCCACTCTAAAATTATTTTGATGATAATTTATATATTTAATATGTGATATTAAGCCATAAGATCAAACAAAATTAAAATGGAGCAAGTTTTGCATGAAAACTAGTTTAGTCGAAAAGTTCGATAAATTGGTGTTCTTGGTTTGTTCTTGGTGAGTTTTTGTGTAGAACGATTTTTAATCTTCTAAATCTAATATATCTAATATATTAATTTCTTATAATTAATTGGATTAATTAAAATGGACCTTGAATTAATTGGATTAATTTTAATTCATTAAAACCACTTAATGGGCTTAATTATGTTTATGGACTTGATTTAAATTAGTGAATGACTTAGTGGGCCCAAGAAGCTAATCTAAATTAAATATTTTAAGCTATAATTAAGTTTATTAATGGGTTTTAAGGGCTGGAGTGGTCTTGGCTCATTCTAAATGGCCCAAATGGACCAATAGACACAAAACTAGTTTGTGTGTGAAAACACTTTAGGGTTTAAATTTATGGGATTTGGCCTACCCTTCGTTTTAAGCCCAAAATTGATTTTTAATAATTTAATATGATTAATTAATTAAATAATCAATTAATAATCAATTGGATCGATAATTAAGGCAAGAGTATATGCATGAAAAAAGGTTTCCTAAAATTAAAGTTTTCAAAATGGAAAAAGTTTCCTAATTTGATCACATTATTAAAATAACTCAAAAGTAAATTTTAAGAGTTGAAACATAGTTTGTATTCCATTATATGGTTTTACTTAAAAATAATTCATCATCAAAATTAGCCTTCACTCGTAACCCCTCTACTAGCCTACAGATTTTTACTAAAGAATATCACTTTTTCTTTACACCTGTGAACCTACACAGGAAAAACACCCATGTTGAGCAATGGCATAGTGGGGAGTAATCAATATAATTGACTTCTTGTCAAAGTCTCAAATGCAAATATCACAACAACATATCTTTTATATTATGAAACACATACACTTATAATAATAGTACATGTATTAAGAAACATTGCAATACCATTTATTAAATACACTAATAATATCATTAAGAGACACACTAAATCAATGAAGCATTTAAACAAATAGACACTTATCAATGATTGTCACTTTAATTGCTTTCCACTACTAACATGCATTGTCATATCGGAACTGACATACATATGTCATGGTATATCCATATATTGAACAACACTTCAATGCAATTCTTTGATTACACCTCATTATTAAATGAGAAACACTATAACTATCAATAGATTTTGAAACACTCACACTATTGATCACATTTTATTATTAAATAATCAAATCAGTTATATTACCTATATTCTCATAAATAGTAGATATGGGTACAAACACTAGAGACATAAAAGTCTTGAGTCATTAGATACCAAAAGGTATTGAAACACTAGTCACCCTCAGGTGACAACACTAGCAGCCGCAATCACTATCCCTTTTATATGCATGCCTATCTAACCACTACTTTATGAAATTCAAGCCACACAAGTCACTAATCACATTTGATACATTCAAAATCATGGCATCAATGCAATCATTTCATTATATCATGTCACTCATATTCAATTACACTCGGGATACAATGTAAAATGCTCATCATTTATTTAGTAACACAAAACCTAACTAATATAACAATTCATGTTCTTTAATTAAATAATTTCCTATGCATTAAGGTTTAGTATTTAACGTTTCCTAACTAGTTCATTATGCTTTCTACTTATTTTATGTCACAAATTACTCTTAATATTATGTTTCAAAGACTATAATAGTGTTTAGGGAGTTTTGGGTATGCTTTAATATCAATTTGGAACCTAAATATAAAGCTTAGGTAGGGACAAATGAGGGTTACGGTCATTAGCTTATACCTATTGACTGTGACATAAGTGTAATTTTTGTTTAGTAGGTCATACCTTATAACCATGAGATCTATTATACCCAGAGGTAGATTTCCAGTCTCCATTTGTATGCACTTTTAGACATATAAAATGTCATTTTTTTGCCAAAGTGTCCTTCTACAAAGTTGTTCTCCTATGTCTCTAGTTTCCAAAACATTGAAAATCACTCAATTATGAATTTTAATCTCAAGATATCACTAAAATGTTATAGATCAATTTGGATGACAAAACAACAAGGGTCTGTCAACTTCAATCCTAATTTCAAACACCTTAAAGGAAGATTCAGGTTTTGGGGTCTTCTAGATCTACATCTTATAGTTTATTTCAAACTAGAATCACTTTATTTAGACATCTATAGAGAAATTTATGCTCTTTACACTAAAACGGGTTCAAGTGAAACCTAAACAAATTTTCACAATATTACTTTCTATGGCATAAATCATCCGTTCCATGCATTATAAAATCATTTATTCACTCAAATAGCAACAATTTATCATCTTCAATACATATATCAACATAATTAAATTAGAAACACATATGACAATAGCATAAACTCTTTTACCATCTCAATAAATCAAATACCTTTTTCAATCTTTTTTTACCTCATTTTTCCTTTCTCTTCTTACTCTTCTTTATTTACATGATAATTCTCTTATAAACACCCATTTAGATCATTAAACCCATATCCTATAAAACTAACAAAAAATAGTAGAAGCCATTGTTACCTTTTCACTTGTCTACCACTAAATTCTCTCTATTCTCTATGGTATGCTTGGGATTAAGGGTGTTTCTACGGTGAGGTCCATTTTCTTAGGGAGGAAATGACTAAAAATGATATCTTTTAATGTGATGGTTGTCCTTTTTTATTATATAAGACCCTTGAAGTGTCTTCCTTTCATGAGAGCAATCTAGAGAAAGATAGGTATCTTTATATTAGGGTTATTAGTTAATTTGCACTTACTCCCTTTCCTTCCTTTAATTTCTCATTCTTACCACAAGATTTCTTTGTTTAATTTCAATTAGACCGCTACATAAGTATTTCCTTCCTACTTATGCACTCTACATACTTAATATGTAATGACCATATTACCCTTAACTTTAAGATTGATTCCATCTAGGTCAACTTAAACTTCCATTACTTATCTCGTTATATTTACTCCTTTATACATCTTAGACATAACTAATTACAACTAGGGTAAATGTTGGGGTCTTACATTTCTCTCCCCATTAAAAGAATTTTTTCTTTAAAATTCATACATTTGTCACTTATAAAATCTCATCACTTAGATTCCTATAATTGTTGGAATTTAACGGTTACATGCATCACATACATGAGCGAAATTTTAAAATTTTTTTAACCATTAGATCTGATCTTGCCATGAATACACAATATAACTATATGAGAATAAGAAAAATCACCTTTGATTTTTGTTGAACAGTTGATTTTACTTCGCACCGGGTTGTCGCAAACCACAGTGTCCAAAATCGAACACCTCCAATGAGTAATCCACACTAGAGAGGGGTAAATTGAACCAACAAATTGGTGTTAAACTAGGGCTAGCCGAAATTCCAAGAAGCTAGCTTGGAGTTGGCACAAAAAGGAGAGAGAGAATAAAGAAAAAGACTTTCCTTTTGTTTTAATCACTTAACCCTAATTCTCATTAGTTGGCCTTTTATAGTTAGGTTAAAATTCCAACTCCTTAATGAGATTGGGCTCTTTAAAATTGCTGGAGAATTATTAATTGGGCCTCTGGAATTAATTATAATCATTTGGGCTTAATTAAATCCAATTTAATCCTTTTCATAAAAGTCTATGCACAAAATCCACAAACTAGGCCCTTTGTGCATTTAATTGAATTTAAATACCCAAATGGATTCCAAATCCAACCAAATTAAATATGTGAGTTCCATAACACTTATGTAACATATATAAATTAATTTGGTCCAAGAAAAAGCCCTCTAAGCCCTTCTGTATGGAGTTGGCGTGTGGCCCTCTTCTGGAGGGCTTCCTCCAACTTCTTTATTTTTTTGGCCCTTTATAATTTCTCCAATGGACCTATTAATTAATATATCAGTCCTATAAAACTTATAGTAGTCTTATAACACTTATAAGATAATAATAATTAATCATAAAATACATTATTTCAATTAGGTCCAATTTTGCAGAACATTTCTCAAAAGTTCCGCGGACAATTGTATTTGATCATAATTAATTAAACTCTTTAATTAATTATTATCTTATTCACTTCTCTACCTTCATAATAATATCAAATATTATTATCCTTGTTATTTTACCATTTTACCCTTTTCTCTATATGTGTGTGACCTATTGGGTTCCTGTCCATGTTGGCAGTATAATATGTAATTGTGAGTTTTATTCAAAACTCATATGATTTAAACTCCTTTAAATAATCTTATCAATCCCTATTGATACTTTCAATACATAATTATACAAGTCATGATTGCCCTCTAGCTAGGCATCATGACTACCCAAATGTCAGGAAAGTCATGTGGTTTGACTGTACCCTTCCATAGAAACAGTTACCGTGCAATTACTCCTTTCACCACTCTTATCTCAATTAGATTATGAGTATGGATTTCTGTCAACTAATATAAATCTAATTATATATGTTCTATTAATTTAACCATTGTTCCTAAAATGCCCTTCATGGATCTCCATCCATCTTGGCATATTACTCTGGTCAGAGATTCTCTGAACAAGGCAATTATAGAATCATGCGAGATAACTTCCCTTGTTAAATCTGGGATGGTGAATCCTTTATCAATCACTCAACTATCTTCAAGTAGGTCATGATATACCCAATCTCCTAACTATGTTCACTCCCAGTTGGAAGTAATCAGTTATGGAGTCAAAGTATACCACTTGCTACTTAAGATAACTTTGGTGATCTCAAGTCTAAGGATACTTGCACAACCGCTATGAAGAGATTCCTCACTGACATAGATTTAATATCCATGTGAGGATTCTCTATGCAGGTCTCCAATGAACTTGTTCTTCTAACAAGCATCCACATGTTAGCTTTGATTATCTTCCATAATCACAGTTATGAGAACCACTGCTTCAACCATTCAAGAAGCATAACATGTGCTAGTCTGTCTGAATTAACAATGTCCTATCTTGTTAATTCTATGACTAGGGATATTTAGATATTAAGACATTTGCATGCAATAGACATCCCACATCATGAACACCTTCATGATTGCCTTTGCACTGTGTTTATAATATCTAGGACTTCATTTATTAATTTAAGATTTATAAACTCATGTATTCGAACATAGCATTAATAAATGAATGATGCCTTTTATTAAGAATATAAATTTCATACCTATGAAAAACATCCCTATTACATGGGCTCTAGGGCATACTCTCTAACAATAATTGTGTCAAATCAAATCTCTTTCATATCAAATCAATTCACTTTCATATTGAGTTACATCACTTTTAGATCAAGTCAACTGATTTTCGTAGCCTGAATTCCCATGAAAAGTGGATAACGAGTCCAACATTGGATACTAGTAAACAGTATCAAACACTACATATAAAAATCTCAGATCACTAGAAACTAAAGGTTTCAACACTAGACACTTACAGATGTCAATACCGGCAACTACAATTATCTCTTATAGGCATGCCTATCTATCCACTAATATATGAAATTTAGACACTGAGGAATTTGCTTACTTAAAAATATATCATTTAAATTTTGGGTAATACCATGAATATCCATAATATATCATGTACATGATTTATAAAATCACAATTCAGTGGTAGATAGCTCACACCTGAATAATAAAATGGAAATATAAGGCAATGAAGGTTAAACAAAATAGAACTGAAATCCCCTGCCCTATTGCGAGTGTGACTGATGTTGTGAACATAATAGAGAGCAATCTTGGAGTCTTATCGCGAGCATGATAGTAAGAAATATACTAAACAAGGAGGCCTTATCATGGGCGCGACTAGTGCCATATCCACAATAGATGTAAAATGTCCTGGACATTTCCCTCACAAGCTTTGCACTAGTAATTTCATAACATACTCATTTCCTCAATAAAGTGTCCTTTTCCAAAATCATATCACTGTGCCATGTTCTCAAACCACTAGAAATCACTTGATTTACATATTTAAACCTCGAATTTCAGTAAAACAATGCATTTAATCTTGACTAACAAAATAGTAAGAATCCCTTGAACAAATATTAATTATATCATTCTTTAAATCACACTTAAATCATACTTTATCATTCAAATGCAAAACAATTTCATCATTTGTTTCTATTACAAATATCAAATTGATTATACAATATGCATACATTAATTTAAAACAACTAAACATGTAATAAGATAGAGAACTCTCAAACCTTAAAAGTTGGCCACTTTCACTTTCTAAAACTCTTATTTTCCATCCCTTTTCCCTTACTACTCTTTCCAATAACTAAATATAAATTTCATTCAATTACTAATCAAAATAAAACATATATAAACTAAAGAAAGGAAGAAGAGAATTCCCTTCACAATCCATGCTTACTCACCTTGCAAATCTCTAAAATCAATTAAATATACACACACCTTATACTTAGAAACTTGAAGAAGGATGAAACATAAAAGAAGGAAAAAATGGCTAAAATCTTTGGCCTAAGAGTGCCTAGCCAACTTAAATAAAAAGCAAGGATTTCCCCCCTTCTTTCATGATTCTTCTCCCTCTCTCTAGAATGGGCACTTATCCCCATTTCATAGGGCCACTTGTTAAACTAATACAAATTACACTTTGCTCCCTCTTGTATTTCATATTCTTATAATTTGCAAGAGCTTTATAATACAAAATTTTAATAAAGTCCTTATATCTTCACTAGAAATACACTTTTACTCTTGAATTAGCAAATTTACAAAATTACCCTTCACGTCCATATTAATTCCAATTACATCCCAATCACATTTATAAATATTTATCAATATAAAAATTTAGGTCGTTACCTTAGAGGCAGCTTTAGGTTTTGGGCACTTTTAGATCTATGTCTTATAATTTATTTCTAACTTGAATCACTTCATTTAGACATCTAAAGAAAAAAGTTATGCTTTTCAGACTAAAAAGAGTTTAAGTGAACCCTAAACAAATTTTTACTATATCACTTTCTACGACATAAACCATCCTTTCCATACACTATAAAATCATTTCGTCACTCAAACAACAACTATATATCATCTACAATACATATAGCAATTTAATTCAATTACAAACACATAGGATGAATCAAACACCTTCTTCAATCTTTTTTTTACCTCCTGTTTCCTTGCTCTTCTCAAACTTCTTTCTTTACAAGATAATTCACATATAAGCATCCATTTAGATCATTAAATCCTCATAATATAAAACCAATAGAAAAAAATAAAAGAAGCAATTGTTACCTTTGTACTTATCTAACCACTAAATTTTGTCTCTTATTCAAGCTATACTTGGTATTAGGGGTATTTATATGGTGAGCTTGGTTTTCTTAGGGGCAAAATGACTGAAAATGATATCTTTTAAGGTGATGGCCAGCCTTTTTGGCTTATATAAGTCTCTTAAGATGTCTTCCTTTCTCAAGAGAAATCTAGAGAACAATAGGTGTCTTTATATTATTGGTCATTCATGAATTTGCACTTACTCCCTTCCCTTCCTTCAATTTCCCATTCTTACCCCAAGATTTCTTTCTTTAATTTCAATTCGACTCCTACATAAGTATTTCCTTCCTACTTATGCACTCTTCATACTTGATATGTAATGACCATATTTCCCTTAACTTTAAGATTAATTCCATCTGGGTCCCAACTTGCACTTCTATTACTTATCTCTTTATATTTCCTCCTTCATACATCTTAGACATACCCAACTACAACTAGGATAAATGTTGGGGCCTTACACATCCTAACGTATATAGACTGCAATGATTGAATGATAGATGATAGTTGTGAATTATAAGTACGTATTTAGTATATTTTATGTGTTTTTTTGAGTTAATTCAGTGTTATTTTAGTTGATTAAAGTTTAAATTATTGAAATTTGTGTTTTGAGATTTAAATGTGAGTTTTTGTGTATTTCAAGCCTTATTTGAAGGGAATTATCAGTTAATTAAAGAAAGGAGGAAAGTTGAGGCAAGTGTTCATAGAAGTAGCAAATATTCATGTTAAAGAAGCATATCACTTGGCATAGTGAAATGGTCACTCAATTGAGTGCCCATATCACTCTCCCGAGTGAAATTTCACTCACCTTAGAAGAAAATATTGCTCACTCAAATTGGCCTTATATTTTTCCATCATTTTTAGTGACATAAAGAAAAAAATGAAATTTAACATCCTAATTGGGTAGAATTCAATTCCTCTTTGATTTAAAAAGTTTATTAAGGTTCAAACTTCTTATTTCAAACCTCTAAAAGGAGGTTCAAGTAAAAAAAAAAAAAGAGAGATAGCTGGAGAGAATCTCTCAATTGTGAATTTTCTTTATTCAGTTTTAGTTTTTCTTTAGTTATTTGTATATTAATTTTATCTTACTTTTTAGATTAGTTTTCTTATTTTCTTAGTTTACAACGCTCTTAAAGACTTAAGCTTTCTATTGAAATCATCAAGAGCAAAGTTTGGAGCTTCATGAGTATTGTATTTTCTTTACTTTAATTGTTCTTTAATTTTCATCATGTTTGGTAAGTAGTTTTTCTTCTTTTGCTTAGGGTAACTTGAACCCTTATATTTCATTGTAATGACTTTGTTTTAAGCTTTAATTCGTTGCAAGTTTGATTATTTCTTAGTTTTAGGCAAATTTTTATCTTTGGTTGTTATTGAATTAATGATTATCTTACTTTAATTAATGGTTGATGATTGATTTATGCATGACTATTGGTATGAATGTTTATAGGTTGGTTTATTAGTATTGATGCATGATTATATTCTTAATTAGATGTAATTATGTGTTGGTAAGAGTAGATTAATACTAGGAAAAATTAAACTAAGAATAAGTTGAAGTTAAGTTTGATTGCAAAAGAGTTTAATGGATATCTAGGAGTTTAATATTGGATCTTTATGCTAAGTATTATATTGTCCCTAACAAGAGAATTTTATGCTTAGAATGATAGTCTTGTAGGAGATATCTGGCTTTCCTTATCTAGTTTTTCCATAATCACTTGTGTTACTTTATTTATTAGGTCATTGCAATGGAAGTAAAGGTGGATAGTTCCTTTAGCATAAGAATTTTAGTTATTGCTTTGTTTTTAATTCATGTTTGTTTAATTTTAGTTTTTATTTTATTTTATTTTATTTTATTTTAATTATTTTCTTTAAATCAAAAACTAGTGAAATAATCTCAAATTAATTTAATTCACACATAGATATTCTTCTTAGCAATCCATGTTCCCTTGGGCACGATATTCAGGGTCTTAATCTTATTTTCCTATATTACTATCCAAACAAGTACACTTACAAGACATCAATGGTTCATTTTAAAAGCCCTAAGAAGAATTTCGGCCCTCACTTGCTTCCTCACTCTCCAACTTTTCTTTCATTCTCCAACAAGCACAAAAGTCACTATATCACACATTGTTTCACTCATCCACATCTCTCATAAATCATTCACTGTTTTAGGCCTCTATTTGCACTCACTCACTTAAAACCACAATCACCCACTCTCTCACCCTTGAACATACTTTCACTCTGGCACATACTTTATCAGTCATTCTTACACACACTCAACCACACACTTGGTCGTTCACTCACTTACCCACATTACTCATTCACTCACTCACCTAGTCACTCAATCAAGCACTTAAACACTCACTCAAGCACACACCTTCACTTAAGTAACTCGAGTTTTGAATTTAGTTATGCATCAATTGCATATTATCATTTGTATTGAATTTTATTATTGCTAGAATTATTTTGATCATAATTTTTTCTATAGGTATCTGATTTCCTATTATAATATGTTTTTATAAAGCTCGATTTAAGATGAACATTCATTACATAGGCCATACCCTATGTAACAGCCCGTTTTAGGCCCTAAAATGATGTTTAAGCTTTCAATTTTTAGTATGAAGTTTTAAAGGCATTTTTCATTATTTTTTACTTGTCATAATACTTTAAATTGCTTGATGACATTAATTTGCATAAATTGGTGTGACTTTCTTGTTCTTAAACATAGGTTAGCTTAAAGTTTAATTTTTAGTTAAGTTATGTTTTCTTACATTTCATTACTTTTAGCTACTTATTGTTTGAGATTAAACACTATTATTGGCTTGATTTATGTTGAGATTGTATTTAAATTTGATCAGTTATTTTGTGGTTACCATGACCAATTAAAGTTTATTTCTTCCTTTTATTAAGCCAAACCATCACCAATTACTCTTAGACTTGAGATTATGCATTCACATATTTCATGTCTATCATGTAACATATTAGTTTTATGCTTTGAGTTTTTAAGCGAGTTGGGCTATGTGCATCTATTAATTTGATTACCATGATTCTTAAGCTTTGATTCTTGTATTATTTTGGTTTGAGAGGCATGTTTACATTGTTCACTGAATTCCAAAGATTTCATGTCTCATTTTTGCTTAATTATGGTTCTTTGCCTATGTTAGTATTGCATTGAGTCAAGTGTGGTGTGCTTTAGCTTACATTTCTTTTTGAGCTTTTACTTGTTCATTCAAATTTTTTAAGTGAGCTGATATTTTTACGACTTTGCTGACGATAACAAGATTTTAAAGAGGGAGATAGAGCTTAGTTAATGTAGAATTTAAAGTTAAATTCAAGAGACTTATTTTACCTTACTCACTCTCTTATCTTGTCTCATGAATTATTTTTGATTTAATTATTTTGTTTTCATTTTAGTTGTTTAGTTTTGTTTTAAGTTTGCATGGTTAGTTTTTAGTTTGCATGTTAGTTGAGTAGATTTACTTCCAATTTCATATATTTTACATTTAAGAAATCTTAAGGAAATCTGATTTTTAAGCTATTTATATACTCATATGGATGGCTAGGATTGCTTCATCACCATTTAATCCAAAAGTCAATATTGTGCCACTTGTCACTTTCTTATTAACTCTTATTTCTCTCACTCCCACCCCATGGGTGAGTACTACTTCATGGAAGTGAGTGAATCACCACTTTACTAGAATAACCGAAATTACATCTATTTATCACCATTTCATTGGCTTTAATGTTCTTCTTACCAAATTTCCATAAAAATTGATCCTAAGTATAGAAAAATATTAATTAAACTATGTTTACAATTTTGGGAAATCTGAGTTTGTTTTGATACTTTTCTATGCTTAGAGGTAAAATTATGAGTCTGAAACCTAATTTTTTATGGTTATCTAAAAATTCATCTTTTTATTTCAAAAAATTTTTTAGACTATTTTTAATTTGTATCATGTACCCAAAATAATTTTTTGAGGTTTGTGAAATATTTTCAAGCAGGTCAAACTTTGGTTAAACCTTTTACGATCAGGGTAAATTTTTTACTGAGTCATTGGAAGGTCTATTTGATCCCAATTTCAGCTCAAATTATACCACTAGACTTGACATAATTTATACTTTCTAATGGTGAAATAAAATTTTTATGGGTTTCGAATGATATTAATCACTCCAATGCCACTATTTATGACCCAAAAAGTACTATTCAAAAAAATTTAAATTTGGGCTATTACAAGTATTGTCTACCACTTTATATGTTTTAAGCCATTTGGATTTTAACTTTCTAGTAAATAAGCACAACCAACTATTGTAAAGAAAAATTAACATGCTTGGCATAAATACCTTATAAATAATTTTTTTGTCATGCTAATGCTTGGTTTTCTCCTAATAAATTACAGTATTGTTGTATGACCAAAGTTGAAAGTCATCAAGTTCATTGACCTATAAAAGTCTCTTCTTACTTGTTCTTCTGAAATAAAAATTAAGAAACTTTGTGGCCTAATATGCCTTATGTTCAAGTTCAATCGGTAAGTGACACGACTTTTAAAAAGCAAGCCTAAATTGGGACATAACAATAAGGGTTTTAAATGTAGTTTGATGTGCCTATAGAGGATCATCTAATCTCTATTACCAATCATTCCTAGAGTTATTAATATTCTTTTCAACGATGGATTTTAACTCCCTATTAGATTCCTCAACTTGCCCATTTGCTTAAGCATGACATGAAGTTGTGATCTTGTTTTTAACAACATATGTATGAAGTAATGTTTTAAATTGGTGGTTGTTAAAATGTTTACTTTCATCACTAATAATAGTCCTAGGTGCTCTAAATCGAGTAAAAATTTTCCTCCTAAGGAATTCTAACACATCACATGCATCAAATGTCCTAGTAGTTATGGTCTCTATGCATTTGCTAACATAATCTACTACTACAAGAATGTACTCAAATTCGTAAGAATTTGGAAATGGCCCTATAAATTCATTTCCCCAAAAATCAAAAATTTCTATTTAACATTATTTAAGGGCATTTCATTGCATTTAGAGACATTGCTAACTTGTTGGCACCACAAAGGTCTTGATATAATGAAAAAGAGAAGGTCAAAAGAAATCTGATTACAAAATTTTTTAATCCATTCGATTTGTTCCATAATGACCCCTCTATTTCTCGTTCATGGTATAATTTTGTAATACCAAATTGCTCCTCCTTAGGAATTTAGCATTTCAAAATTTGATTTGGACACAACTTGAACAAATAAGGATCATCCCATAAATAGTACCTCGCATCCGTTTTGAGATTCTTCTTGTGCTACCATGTATACTCTTTTGGTAGATAACCTCATGCAAGATAGTTAGCGATTTCAACATACCAAGAAACATACATAATAATTAAAAATATTGTACAAATTCATTCATCAGGAAATAAATCAAGAATTTTCCCTTTTTGACATGTTCACAATCTAATCTTTATAGATGATTAGCCACAAAGTTTTTAATTTTATTTTTATCCTTGATTTCCACATCAAATTCTTGCAACAATACCACCTATCGAATCAATATAGGCTCTAAATCCTGCTTGGAAAAAAGATGTAGTAGTTGTAAGGCCCGTAACATGACCCTAATCTAATTTGCATATTTGAATGGGATTTTTATTTGATTAAGATTAAATTAAATGAGGAATTTGTATAAGTATGGGTCAAGAGGGGGTAAATTATCATGTTATTATGTTATTTGCATGAAAATAAAATTTTAAAGCATGGTTTAATGTTAATTAAGGGTGCAATTGAAGAAAAAGGTGTTAATTTGGGGTAAATGTATTGTTTTAGAAACTCAAGGGTCAAATGTGGATAGAAATGATTGTTTAAAGATCATTTTGAGAGAAGGAATAAATGGATAGGTTAATGTTTAAAAGGAATTAAATGGAGAGGTTAATGTTTAACATGCAAATTTTCAAGGGACTAAAGAGGGGATTTTCTTTGTTGGTATAAGAGGCTTGAGTTAGTGGAGATGGAGGTGTCGTGTAGTATTATGTTGATCGGCATGTGAAGGAGAGAAAACCAGAAAATCTTCATCTCATCTTTCTCTCACTCCCATTGATTCATCTTAAGCAATTAAATGATAATTTTAGTTGGTTAATCAAGAGTACAATGTATTAAACTTAAGGTAATTAAACTGTTAATTGAACCCTTCATCTTTTTCTTCTTCTTCTTTTCATTTGGACTGAGAAGAACGTTAACTAAGTGCTTGAAATTTGAATGTTGATGATTTTTGTGAAGGAGAAGAGGAAGGAAGGAAGAGCAAAGGAAAGGGTATTGCTAGAGGTTGAAGACATTGGGTTTGTCAGCCAAGGTATGGGAATTTAGGCTATTCATATTGCATGTGAAATTGATTGCTGGAACTGGGTTTGATTTACAGAATTCAAAGTTACGTTTTGCTGGATTTTAATGATGTGAGGTTGAAGAAGATTGTCCTTGCCGAGTTGTGAATGTCTTCATGAGTCATGAACTTTTGTTCGACTCGTGAAGCTCTTCACGAGTCGTGCATCTTCTTCCTCTGGGAATGTTGGGTTCACTCGTGAAGATCTTCACGAGTCATGAATTTTAGTCCGACTCATGAACCTCTTCACGAGTTGTGAAGTATAAATTTTCTTCTCCACTCGTGAACCTTTTCATGAGACGTGAGTATTAGCCTTATAAGCTTCACTCGTGAATCTCTTCATGAGTCGAACATATCATCACGACTGAATGACCTGTCTAGAATGTTTTGCTCATAAGTTGAGCTATAAAGCAGTAAATTGAATGATTCTTTTTGCATTGGAAAATAGACTTCTATACCTATATTTCATGGGAAGGAACCTAGACTTAAATCTGCCTTTAATTACATGGAATTTAGGATTGAATTCGGACTAGTTCCCTAGACTGCAAAAAGAAATAGAATTTATAGTAATGGGCATATCTTTTTGTAAAGATGCTGAAATGTTACAAAATGATATTCTAGAAAAATTAGAGACATGAAAGTCTAACATTAATGAAGAAATGTTGGTTTAAATCCTTCTAAATTTTACATTATAAATTTTTCTAAATGACATTCCACATGATTTGGTTTTAAAACAGCCTATAGTATTTTTCAAATAACTCAAGCTTTATGTCAGATGTGGAGATGAATTTTGATGCTCTGGAAACTAGACACATAGGGGGATAAAATTGTGGAGATCATTTTGACAAAAAAATGACTTTTTCCTTTCCAAATGTGGCTCACAACTTGAGTCTGGAATGCTGCCCTATACAAATTATTAATGCACTTGACTTTATGATTACTAATTAAATTGAGATGAATAGTTGTTTTTATGATAGTAACATAAATTGGATAGGGCATGTAATATGACTATCGATGAAAGAATTATATGTATACATTTTCATTCGTTGTGTATATGAATAAAGATTAGTGATGAAATATCCAACCTACACATGTAATTAGACCTGTACATGATTGTCATATGCCTAATTTATGTGTACATATGTAATCCTATGATATGAAAGGGCACATGATCTGAATGATGATAAATTCATATATTTATATTGGTAAACATGCTTATAGGAGTAAGCCCATTATATGCGAATGTATCTACAGGTATGTACATTTACGATTATGTACATGAATGTATGAGCATGTAATTGCCTTATGAGATAGAAAATGTTGTAGCATAACCATGAACATGTGGGACGCTTAATGAGAACATGATCAAGTATATGATATGATGATTATATGTCATGCCTATATGTCATGATGCAGACTTATAGTCACATGAAATGGATGAGCTAATTGTGTAACTTGCTTATGAAATGTGCATATATCTGTTTATGCACCAAAGAACTTATAGTTTTACATGACTCTATATATGTACAAATAGTATACTATGAATATAGTCTTAATATGTGAATTGAACATGAATATAGTTCTGCTTGTGATAGATTTTTAGATGTTGATAGATAGGCACCTTTAGGGAAATTGCAGCTGCCATAGTTTGGCCCAATTGGGTCAATAGTATATATGATCCCATTTGGATCATGATTAGCCCCATTTGGGTTGATAGGTGACCTTGTTTGGGTCTGCTTGACCGGTCCATAGTACAGTTTGGCCCCGTTTGGGTCTATAGATTCGATATCTTTGAATATCATTCTTTTTGATACTGATGTGTATCCATAGTTCCTATTATCCACTGATAAAGCTAAGGCAGGCTAAACATTATTCATAGTAATGATCAAAATTAAACAGTTAAAGTTATTTGACTAAAGATTGATGTTGTGGATTATATTATTTGTTTACCGACAGGAATTATTTTTCATTTGAATATGTTTACATGGGAAATTGCTGTCTATATGAATTATGAATACGAGAATATTTGTTACTCTTTTGGGTATAATGTTTAGGTACATGAGTATATGTTTTATGCTTTAAAGTATTGGTTATTATTGACATGATATGTTGTACATGTTATTTATTATACACATTGTATGTATATTTTGATGACCGTTGTGAGTGGTCATCCATTTATAGATATTCCCCACTAAGCTTTATAGCTTAGCACGGGTTATTTATCCGTGTAGGTACCGTTACCAAGACTTTTGCTCAAGGATGATCTTTTTTTTGTATGATGTTTTTTTTTGTAATAGTATTATCATATGTTTTGCTTTATGGCTAGTTATGTTATAAGATGTATATAACTTATGAAATGTTGTAACTCACAAGTAATAAAGCTAAGAAGAGTATGCGTGTATGTGATATACATAAAGTAATATTCATATAGTATAGTATGCATGATACTAAGTATGAAATACATTACAGGAATAGACTAGTAGCTTATACATAAGTTTATGAACAGTATGACATGATTAAGGGTAAAATGATAGATAAACAAATATATTGCATAAGCATGATTAATAGTAATCAAATTATCAGATAAATAGGGTTTTGCATAGAGGGTGCTACAGTAGTAATGCATGATCTGACCAAACTACCACCTTAGCACCAAGCAAATAAGCCTAAAACTTCTCAAAGGCGAATATGATTCACTGCAAGAAAATAGCCATTTAGCAATGAAAAATATCAATTTTTCATTACTAATAAAAAATAGTAACGAAAATTAGCAACGAATTTAGTGATTGCTAATTTGATAGTTGTTATTTTTTAGTAACAAAAAGTTTATTCCTTTGCTAAATTTAGCAACAAAATTCAATTTTTGTTGCTAAATCTAACAAAGATAAGATTTGGTGAATTGGTCAAAATTAGCAATGGAATAACATTTCTGTTGCTAAATTTAGCAATGAAAAATGAATTTTTGTTGCTAAATTCATCCAACCGATACAAAATTTCACGACAGTGAAATCTGTTGCCATTCCATCGCTAAAAATTATTATAATTTATTAATTATCATTTCAACACATAATAAATATCGATAATATATTGCAAAACCACATTATCCTTAAACATTATTTAAGTAAGCACAAATAACCAAATTTTACAAACTATTATATTTCCATCTATAAGTCTCAAAAATAAATAACAAAAATAAGTTAAAAGTGACCAATGCTTAAAATTAGAGAACTTTGTTATAATAAAAATCGAAATATAATGTTAACACATAAAACTATATAAAAGGCAGTTCCAAAAACTATCCAAAACTGCTAATGACAGTAGACCACAACTTAAAATAAATAAAAACAAGCACTTAATAATTAATAGTGGATCATCTTCACTTGTTCCTTCTTCTGCTTCTTATCTTCACTTCCATTCATTTTCAGACCTTCCTCTCTTGTAGTGATGAGCTTCTTCCCCTCAAATTCCTTGATTCCAATAAAGTTACTAAGAATAAAAGTGACCTTCTCTCTCTTGAAAATGGATGTGTCAAAATCAAGTGAAGTCACAAGAGTAATGGAAAGAACAGGTGATAGAGTTAGTAAGTATGATATGTAGGCTGCAATTCATTATGTGTACATATTAGTAAGTATAAGTTACCAAGGCATGGGTGATAGAGTCAAATGAAGAAGCAACATATAGCTCAAACTTAATGGCAAGAACTACCAAGAGATTTGGAATAAAATTAAAGATATTGATAGTAATGCAGCAATTAACATGTGGGTAATGGCCAATAAAGAGATGTTTATGCCAATTACTTGGTATAAGCTGAGCTGAATGATAGAAATATTTAGCATTTAGTGGATGTTGGTACATTGATAATTAAGCGAATACTAAAGTCAACCAAATTCCAACTTAGTAGAGGTTACAAAATGAAAGTTCATTTTGATAAAAATTAAGGACAGTCTTGATATGGGTAGAATTACCTGAAGCTAATTTGTAGATAAAAATGTTTGAATCCCATGCACAAGAGCTCAAATTGGAAACTCGAAATCTAGCTCTGCAATAAAATGAAACTTATTCAAAAATTTAATAATACTAAACATAATTTGACTATGAGAAAATGAGAGAATAAAATAGAGAATCTTTTTAAATCATTTAGGAGAAAATATATCAAGCAATGATTTTAATGCAGTACATCATCATATTAGTCAACTATCTATGCAAAAAATGAAAAGATACAAAGTTAAGAAATAAGAGATTTCAAGTTAAATTCATTCCGGCAATTTATATGCAACAATGAAATATTCTTTACCTTCTTCATCCAGTGTATTTTTTTATTTATATTATGTCTTAAACCTAAAACTATAAGCAACATAAACAATTACAGTCTAATAGCCCAAAGAAATCCCAAATTCCTCAACAACTAATCACTTATTGAATAATATCAAATTCACTATAATTTAGAAATAAAACACCATTGGCATTCTAAGAAAAAAAATAGAAATGCAAAGAAGGTAGGTCTAAACAAGAAAGAACACTGCTCAAAGCACATAAATGATAAGTAAATTACCATTAACACTTATATCAGATACTTTAGTCTCCTAAGCTCCAAATCAAAATTCCAAAAATAGCAAATCAATAAAACACAAAAATGATTCAAAAAATGGAAAAAAAATTAAACAAAGCAAATTTAAATCTAGAATGAAGCAAAAGCTCTTATGACATGCTGAGAGAGAAAGAGAGTAAAGAAAGTGACAAATTCGAGTAAGAAATAAAGAAAATAAGTTAATTGGACCACCAATTTATATACTCTTATACTATATGATTAAATAAACCGAGGGAAAGATTAGTAATTAATTAATCTCTAAAACTTTAAATTAGCATTTAGACTAAAGTAAGAATAAAAAGTAAATGCCATGTCCTTTAGGAAACAAACATAGAAATTCAGAATCACTTCAATCAATACCCAAAATCATCTTTTAATTATTTGCCTTGACCTCCAGTTAAACACAAAAATTCACTTCAATTAATGTCCAAAATCATCTCTAGTTTCTAATATGTACACTTACAGAATAAAGAAAATAGAATCAACAAGGGAAAAGAAAAATAAGATAGCAACATAAAGCAAAGAATATAATAATAACCGAAAAAGGGTTAGCTGGAAATACTTTTTTCTTGTTACTTGCTCTTGGTCTGCATGGCTGGCAGTTATCCAACAATCTTCTTTTGTAGTTGGTTCATACATTGGCTACAAATGTTAATTGCAATTTGTATAAGTTACAACAACTAAACTACTAATAAAGAAAATTAATTGATAAATAAATTATTTGTAGCCATTACATTCCATTTAAATCAGTGTTCCTACCAAATAAGTAATAATTAACAAACTGGTCTTGCTGGTTGTATTAGACTCCATTTTTTATTTTTAAAATCCAATAGTACTATTATTATATGATTGCCTTGAGATGATAGTAAAATTAAAAAGAAAAAGGAAGACTTTTGCTTCTAAGATTGAAATTGTAAATAAAAGTAAGAGTATGAGAGAATAAGATCTAACATTGTGAAAGAAGACAAACTAATGGGATAGTTTTGCAATACCCAAAAGAAAAGAACAAGAAGAAATAACTATCTCAATTCTTAAAATAAAATTATCAATATCTTCAGTATTAAGATAAAATAAAATAAACTGCCCTCTTCCACTATATCAAATATTTTCTTATTCAAATCAATTTCATTTTAATATAAAGTCCTAAATAATTGAATGTTATCAAGTCTAAGGCATACAACAAATACAAAGGTTAAAACCATCTACAACTAACATTATTGAGACCATACCCAACCAAGTTAAAATAATCCTTTAGAAAACCCAAAAGAACATAGTAGGTAATAACATATGAAAATTGTAGCAACCCTATTAATACAGAAAAACAAAATTTTGCAATACCCTAACACAGGATCAATGCCTTCCCATACAGAAATAGAGCATAGAAAATGCCCTTATTAAACCAAAATAAAAAATCAAAGAGGTTTAATGTATTAATTTCCTTTTTTGTTCCTTATATTAAAAATATTTTTATGCTACTAAATATTTAATTTCCAACAAACAAAAGAGGTCAGACACTTCCAAATGCGAGCATTTACTTTTAATTCTATAGATTCTTTATCAGCACCTTTAATAAAACTAAATTAACTCATGATATAAGCCCATACATAAACAAACAGTAATCTATTGCAAATAAACAAAATACTAAATAAAGACAAATAGTTAACCATATGTTATTATCATATAATTGATCTTAAAATTTAGGTTTAGATTTGTATATACATGAGGTGACCTGAGGAACATACATGAGGTGACCGGAGGTTTGTTAAATAACAATCATAAAACCATGCACTCTAGTGTATAATCTAAATTTTACAAAGAAAATTTCTACAATTCAATACTTCACAGTGCTAAAAATATTCATATTGTATCAATTTAGTACCCGATGTTCCAAATATGAAAAAGATGTCATATATTAATTTTTTGGTTGAAGAGATGGTTGTAGACATCTCTTCATGAAAAATAATGCAGGTTGAATCACTTCTACATATTCAGGAGAGGCAATTAAGAATATTGATCGAAAATGAAGATTCACTAAAAAAATTAATTTATAAAAGTGGAGATTGTTGTTGTAGCCAGTATCATATACCTAATATGCAAATAAAAATATTAAAAAGACAAAAATTTTCAGTTATAAATAAACTTTCAAACAACATAGAATTTAAGGACTATTAAGCATAAGATTAGTAACATTTCCATTTTACTTGTCAAAGTTATACATATTTGGTTTTATCCAAACATATTTAGTTCTATCTAGACAATCATATTCATGATTAATTGATATTTTAGCACTTAATAAAGCAAAAGAAAAGTAAATGTCTTGGATGGATAATCCATTTATTTTGCATGTTAGTGCTACATCCAATGAGTTGAGCTCAAAGCGAAACAATTGCAAAGGGTAAGTATGAAAAGAAAAAATTGGCACTCTTAAAACAATAGCCAGATTGACATGGCATAGCACAAATGCAATCCAACATAAGGCAACATTAGTTAACCAGGTGGAAGCAACAATAAAAGAGGCACATAAAATAAAGAAAAAAACTTTCTTAAAGGAGAAGAATCGAGAAACTGAACCTTGACGTGTTTCCATCAGGTATTTAATGGAGCTGTACAAAAATATACTATTCCTTGGTTGAGCAATAATACAATCATCCATAGACAACAAAAAGAATTTAAAGACTTACATGGGTACCATCTTGGCTAGCTAATGGAGAATCATTGTCACCAAAGGTCATGAAAATTGTCGGGGGGACCAACTTAATGGCTGGTAATGCATTCATGACCTAGAACATATACTATAATTAAGAATAAATCCTCAAAAGTATTAAGAATTAGATCCAAAGTAAATCATACATTATACATTGTCAAGGGGAAATAAGGGAAATAAAAGATAGAATCACTTAATGTAACAAAGAAAAAGGATACCTTTTTATCAAAGAATACACCTAAAGCTAGACAAAGGACAATAGTAGTAGTGGACTTGCCTTCACCAAGAGGTGTAGGCATAATCCCTCCAACCACCATATAATACGCATTTTCTGATCCCTCAAGCTCATCAAGCATAGACAACAAAACCTACACATCATGAATTTTCTGATCCCTCAAGCTCATCAAGCATTTTCTGATCCCTCTAGCTCATCAAGCTCAAAATAATTCATTGATAAAACAATAACACCTCAATAGCTAGCTCTAAGGGCATCAAATGTCTATTTTGTCTATAAAAGTAAAAGAAAAATCAAGAATTCAGCAGCCAATTAGTTGAAAGAAGAAAGGAATGATAAGGGGGATTACATAAGAAGAAAAGGCATCTCTATCAAAAAGGAGATAAACATTAAAATTTCCCATTAAACAAGTAAATTAACCAAAAAGACAAGACAAAATTGAATTAAGCAACATAGTGGGGATAATACCAGGTTAAATAGGAATACACGGTGAACATAAATCTAATACAACAAGTGAAGCCAGAGGACTGGTGGTCTGAAATCACTCGATGTTAATCCTCTCTGCTATAAAATCGTATTTCCCAAATCTTATCTCTGTAATACTTCATTTGATAGCGTTAATGGAGGTATAATAGACATTGTGAGTCATGTTGTTTCTGTTAGTAAAGCTATTATTTTTAGCATCAGAAGTGGAGAGATAGGTTTTTAAGATATTGTAAAGGGGCCGGCGGAGATGGGTTAAGGTCCTTTACCGAAAAAATATTTTGAAATGATGGAGAAGGCAATAAGAGAGATGAGGGAGAAGAGAAGAGTATGTCACCGATGGAAGCAAAAGAGAACAATGCTACAGGGGAAAAAAGGAAAATTTAAAAACAAAAGGGAAAAGGAGAAAACTATTTATACCTAGGGCAACAATGAATTTACCAATGAAAATGAAATTTCATTGCCAAAATAGCAACCAAATATCATTTTGTTGCTATTTTAACAAAATAAAAAGTTCCATTGATATTTTTATTTTTGAATTAGGTATAAATTATTCCCTTTTTAGCAATGGAAAGTACATTATATTGCTATTTTAGCAACCATAAACATATTTCATTGCTAATTTAGCAATGGAAAAAACATTCGGTTGCTATTTTTTATTGCTTTTCTAAATTTTCTTGTAGTGATATACCAATGGAAAGCAAATTTCATTGCTAATTTAGCAACGAAATATTATTTCTATTGCTACTTTAGCAACAAAAAACTAATTTAGTTGTTATATTAGCAATAGAAAAACTTTTTGTTGCTATTTTGAAACTGAATTATTTTAAGGTTGGTTATTTAGCAATAAAATTAATTAGCAATGGAAAAAATATTTCATTGATAAATAAGCAACCTTAAAGCAATTCAGTTTTAAAATAACAATGAAAATACTATTATGTTGCTAAATTAGTAACAAAATTTACTTTCCATTGCTAATTTTCATTTCAATTTTTTTTCCATCTGTTGGCACCTTTTTTAGCAACGGTATAAGTATTTCATTGCTAATTTCCGTAGCTATATTTTGGCGCTAAAAATTCCCTCTATTTTTAGCAACATAAGATAACAAATTTTTTTTGTTGCTAAATCTAGAAACTTTAACCAATTTTAGCAACAAATTTTAATTTTCGTTGCTAAATAGCAACATATTTTGATTTTTGTTACTAAATTAGCAAATAAAATTATTTGGTTGCTTTTTTTTTCATTGTTATTTTGAGATGTTCTTATAGTGATTGCTAGAAGCTCCTTCTCAATGGTCATGTAATTTACTTAAGCTATGATAAAGGTATGGCTTATATAGTAAATAAGGTGAACAAACTTATCCCTCTGATTCCCCACATAGCTCCAATAGTAAAATGGTTGGCATCGCACATAATCTCAAAGGGTAGCTCCCAATTTGGTGATGCAATGATGGGAGCTAAAACTAATTTTTGCATTAAGGTATTAAAAGCCTACATAGACTCATTAAAAAAATTAAATATAGCATCCTTTTATCAAAAGATTAGAAAGGAGCTTTGCAATTTTTGAGAAATCTTTAATAAAGCGAGGATAAAATCTTTCACGTCCTAAGAAACTCCTAACACCCTTAACAATCATTGGAGGGGGAAGTTTTTTACTTTGGCCCTATCCACCTCAATTCCCATCTCTGAAATCATATAGCCAAGAATTATTCATTCATGTACCCTAAAATGGTACTTTTCCCAACTAAGCACTAAGTTAGCGGCCTTACACCATCCTAAAACCATATCTAGATTGGCTATATAACTCTCAAACTCCCTTCCATAGTTTGTAAAATAATCCATAAATACTTCCATCAATTTTTCTATAAAATCATGGAAGATGGCCATCATGCATCGCTAAAATATAATCATTTCATTGCATAACCCAAAAGGCATGTGTCTATAGGCAAAGGTTCAATAGGGGCAAGTAAAAGTTGTCTCGTCTTTGCCTCCGAGCATGATAGGGATTTGTGTATACCCAAGTAACCATCTATAAATAGTAATATTTATTCTCTACTAATCTCTCTAACATTTGGTCAATAAAAGGGTAATAGGAAGTGTTTTTTTCTAGTGGCATTATTGAGTCTCCTATAATCTATGTGTACTCACTAACTCATAATTGTATGAGATGGAATCAATCCATTTAGCTCATTGGTTACTACCATCATTCCCCCTTTTTAAGCACACATTACACCGAACTCATCCATTTACTATTAGAGATTGGATAGATAATATATCATCTAAAAGCTTTATGTCCTCTTTCTTTACCACTTTTTATGTTGCCAGGTTAAGCATCTATTGTGGTGATACACAGGATTGTAGTCATCCTCCATTAAAAATCAGTGTGTGCAAAAGCTGGGACTGATTCATTATAAGTCTTTGATAACTTAGCCACTTGCTTTTGTATGCTTTTTGAGCATCGAAATCAACATCTCCTCTTTAAGACCTTACAAGTGAGGAGAAATTATAACTGGTATAGCATCACCAAACATATTTTAAGTGTCATGGTAAAGGTTTCAAATCAGATGTCTTCACATTTTTTAGGAGTTCTATAGTAGGGTCCTTCTCTTCACTCTCATCTTGTTCTTTGTCAAATTCTTTCCCATCTCATTTCCTTCTTCAACAGATCATCAAGTAGTAACTCCTTTTGCATTTGTTTATCATAATCTTAACTAGCAACTACAAAATGCACAGCTTCCATAAAATCACAAGATGGGTGCTTCATCAATTTATTGAGATCAAAGACCATCTCTTCTTCATTAAATTAAAGGATTAATATTTGGCCATGTACATCAATAAAAATACTTATGGTGTTTACAAATGATCTCCCTACTATGAGTGGCACTTTCTTATTGTCCTCTACCTTTATGACTACAAAGTTTATGGGAAAGATAAAATTTCCAACTTTTAATAGCTAGTAGGTCCTCAATAATCCCTTCTGGTCTTTTTACAAATCTATCTGCTAGTTGAAGTGTCATATGAATCTCCTTAATATCATCTAAATTTAACTTCCTACAAATTGAATAGGGAATTAGATTTATACTCACTCTAAGATCACATAAGGCATTGCCAACAAAATTATCTTATAGCTCACAAGGAAATGTAAAAGTACCTGGATCTTCTAATTTCATAAGAATTGTATTATAAATTAAAGCACTACAACTTTCATACAATTGGATTACTACGACCTATTCTAGCTTCGTTTTATTTGAGCATAGTTCTTTCATTAATTTTGCATACTTAGGCATATAAAGCAAAGCTTTAGCAAATGGTATGTTCACTTGCAATTTCTTAAATATGTTCAAGAATTTTTCTAATTGCTCATTATTTTTCTCTTTCATTGCTAGTGAAAGAAAAGGTAATCTAGATTCATCTACTGAAGTAACATTTGAATTCAAATTGACTTTACCTTTATCATTGAAAGGTTGCACATTATCAACAACTTATGAGTTAGAATTACACACCTACATTGTCGGCTCCACCTCAATTGAAGAAGACTTACTTGATTCTATATTTTCTAACTACTTACCATTTTATAATGAGATTGCCTTAGCTTCCTTATTTGGATTTCTATCCATAATAGATGAAAATGTGCCTTATGCTCTCTTTGACAAGGAGTTACCCAATTGAGTCTCAAAATTCATTATGGAAGCATTTTGATTTCAATTCCATTGCTTTTGGGCCTTCCACCTTGAGTCTTGGATAGATATAAATTGTGTATGACTAGTTATGAAACTAGCAAACATGTCTGCTAAATTTGGTTTTCTTTCTTTGGTTGGGGGCTATTTTGCTTGAAAATCAGGTAGCTGGAAGTTTTGATGTGCTAGTAGAGGTTGATACAATGCTTGAAAGTTTTGATCTTGTGGAGGTTGGTAGGTTTAATGGTAAACTATATTTTGGCCTCTTTGAATGGTTATAATTTGATTAAATGGAGGTCCTACTTGGGTGTTTGAAGACAATGCTTAAATCCCATCATTTTATGAAAAATTAGAGTGATTTCTCTAACCTAGATTATACCGATTGTTGTAAGGATAATTGCTCTTGTAGTCATAAAAAACATTTACATCTTCACTTACCTGGTTATGAACTTTATTCACCTTAAGTTCAGTTATCACATTTCCCCTATCATAGCCTTCATATTTTTGGGAAATCGATGACACATTTTATACCATGAGGCTACGTAACCCTTTATTAAGCAATTCCATTTGAGCTATTAACATAGCAACTTTATCCACACTGTGTATGCCTTATCTTATGTTCATGGCTCTCATGCTTGCCCACTAAACCTCATTCATTATCATTTCATCCAACAATAGAAAACCTTCTTTTAGAACCTTGTTTATGAAATTATCCCTAGAAGCTGCATTTAGTAAATTCCTTATTATAGGATTACATGCTGCATAAAAAGTTGACATTAGCTGGTGCATCATTATTTCGTAGTGTGGATAGCTCTTAAGTAACCTCCTAAATCTTTCCTAAACATTATAGAAAGCCTCCTCATGCATTTTTTGAAAATTATAAATGTTATTTCTTATGCTGATTATCTTCGTAGAAGGGAAAAACCTCATAAGAAATTTCTCCTGCATCTGATCCTATAATCGTATGGATTTGTTTGGTAGCATTTGTAACCAATCTCTTGCTTTTCCCAATGAGAGTGAAAGAAAATAACTTCAGTCTATTTGCATCAACAAATACTCCTTGTATCTTGATTGTATCACTTATCTTTAGGAATATATCCAAGTCCTATGCTAGATCCATAATATCTAATCCTAAAAATTGATTTTTTGAACCATCGTGATTATAGCTAGTTTCAGCTCAAAGTGATTATTCTGAGGTAATAGAATAGTTCTATGCTCTTCATTCCACCTTAGAGTAGCATAGTCCTGAATTATCCATAGTCTCATCACATTTTCCTGAACTTGGCATGGATTTTCTTGAATGTGATTTTGGACCTCTTGTCCTCTAGTTAGTGGTTGGTTATCTTGAGGTGGATCATTTTGCAGATTTATATTTGCTCATTATTGTCTTCTCCATCTAAGCAATATCTTATCGATTTTAAAGTTAATAGAAATTATTGGATTTGTTATTCTCATGCACTATAGATGCCTAAAAAGAAATAATGAATAAATAAATAAATAATAAAAGAATAAAGAATAAGAAAAAGAATACACATAATATCCACTACAAAATGTAAAATATATGCCAATTTCCTGTAATGGTGCAAAAAACTTGATTGCTGTGTAGCAAGTGTACCAAATTGATTAATAATATAGGAAAATAAAATTAAGACCCTCAAATATTGTACCTAAAAAATTTAGATTTTTGAAATAAATATTATGTGAACAAATTTCCATGTTTTAAGTGTTATTATTAATTAAACTAAATTTATTATGCAACTAAGTAGATTGGAAACAAAAAGTAAAAGTTAAAATTGATTAAAACAAAGATTAACTAAATTGATGATAAAAATGAACTACTAAAAATATTTTGCTAAGGCAACTATCCTCTTCACTTCCTACAGAATTCAACTTTATTCAAAATAATACAAGTTCCTAGATTTTGATTGAATCTCTTTTCAGAACTTTCAATCTACAATTTATTCATTATTCAAATATCTTTAACCTAATAACATTTATGATCATAATATTCCTGTCTCAATTTTTAGATCACATAAACATAATTGCACAAATTGATATTAGAAAAAGGCATGTATATAATTAATCAACATTCAAATTCAAATTCAATCTTTTATTTGATATATCAAACACGAATAAAAATATCATCAAGAATATAGATGAGCATAGGAATGATGAAATAACAAAACTTGCATTAAATTTAAGCTCAATTATGAGTCAAAATAGTAGAAAAATAAGGGTTCAAGAAATCATCGAGAAAAGAAAGAATCTACTCACTATTCATTATCAAAATTGAATAAATGAATGAAAAATCAAATACTATACATATGGTTTAAGCTTTGACTTTAATCTTCAACTCTTGAAGCATAAGAAGAAGAAAGCTTGAAAAGAACCTGAAGTGTAGATCTCTGAAGCTAATCTACCGTACTTGAATAAAAACCTAAGTTCTAACATGCAAATAAATAAACTAACTATTGATATCTAATGAAAAACCACTAAAAGACCTAAAGGGTATGAAGCCTAGCTGCCTCCAGGAATCCTTCTTTAGCAAAATAACTTCAAAAATCATGTAAAAGTGTAAATCAACTTGGTAGAGACATTTGATGGCTCAACCGGGTTAGTTAATTTTGCCTATGATGTTTATAAGTGACTCGGCTGAGATATTTCTTATCCCAGCTAGGTTAGTAGCTTTTATACTAAGTGTTAATTCTTCAAATGACCCAATTGACACACATTCCAGCTCAGCTGGATTGATCTTTAAACCTGTACAAATAAAAAAAATCAACTCTAAACTCCATTTCAAAGCACACACATTTTAAACATAAAATGCACAAAATAAACATTAAATAAACACAGAAACACATTTAAAACATGCATAAGCATAGGTATAATTTAGAGATATCAATAGATATATTATTGAGATACGTGTGGGTTAGATTCATCTTGTGAAGGATCATAGTAATATTTGAGTTTATGACTTTGGAACTTGATCTATGGTAGATGATTGAGTTAATTTGACAATTGATATAATTATTCCTTGTTGGAATATTAAGTGTTGTTGAATAATGCAAGGAACCTTCTACAAGAAAAATTGGAAATTTCAATCAAATCGACCGGATTGGGATTTAATCCAGCCTGGTGGTTTGTTTTCTACCTTTCAAAAATATAGGTAACTCAACTACATTGAATTCAATCTAGCCAAGTTGGTCATACATTTTTGATAGAGGATGGGGAACACCCGATGAGATTGAAACTCAATTCAGCTGGGCACCCTTATGCCTTGTATGATTTAAAATGCTTGCTTTTATTCTTTGGATTTCCTTCAATACTTTCGAAGTTATATAAATTCATTAGGAACATACTTTTGTGACTCATAATGCTTATTAATTGATGTTTTTGATCTTGAATTCTATTAAGTACAAGGTGAGGATTTTACTAGGGTATTCCTCCTTAATGATTTAATAAACAAATATATTTTCCTCTATGTCTATACATCGATTGTTTGAAATTAATTTATTAAAAATATGGTATGTAAGTCCTAGTGTCAGATAATCGATTATGCTTGAAACATTTAACAGCTACTTTTGTGAAACTAATTTGTGTCTTTTATTTGATACTTTAGTATCTTTTATTCTGATTTATGATATTTGAGGTTATTAACTAAGGGTGAGCAAACTTTGGTTAAAACCAAAAAACCAAACCAAATCGACCAATTTTTTTTATTTCAGTTCAGTTTTTTTAATTTTTTGGTTCGGTTTTGATTTGAATTTTTAAAATTATTTGATTATTTCAGTTCAGTTTGGCTTTTGGAGATAAATACCGCATAAAAACCAAACCAACCGAACTTTAATGAAGCTACATCATTTTGCATTATACTATGTATATTAGTAAGCATAGCATGTAGCGTGTTTTAGGCTTTTAGCAGACAACTTTTCATTATTCATTTTTGCCCTAACCTACCCATTTTCTCTACACATCACCACTGCTGCCTCGCCCCCTCCCTCTGATTGCCAAAGTAGCAGTTTTCCGACTACCGATCTATTCACTCTCTTTATGACTAAAGTATGAAGGTATGTAGTTTTAAAAGTTTGAGTTACTTCTGTGTGGGATTTCTATGTATATTCTAAGGTTTTGGATTGTCTTGATATCATGGATCTAGTTTGCTAGTGACAATATTATGACTGCTTTTTGTTTTTTCCTTGTCTATGCATTCACCTGTTATGGTTTAATTTATTTTTTGTGTGATCTTTCTGCTAATTCTCAAAATATTCAATCATTTTGAACCTTTATTAATGATATAGGTCTTATGGATCATGGTTTTACATAATATCCTTGTACTTGGTGCAATCAAAGAGTTGATGATTGTGTCAAAGCAAGACTAGACAAGATTTTGGTTTCTCCAAATCATTGCTATAGTAGTCTTTGAAGAAAATACAGCTGGGCACACTTCTGCCAGCATGGATTTTTTCAAACTCACTTACTTAGAAGTGCCTCCTAGCCTTTTAATTTGGGCCTTAGTTAATTGATTGATCTTTTTTCTTGTCATTTTTACACTTTTTCTTTCAAGAATTCAATTTGTTCTAGGGAAATAGTTGGTAATTGGAGGTGAGTGGGGTGAACATTTTGGTTGATCTAATCTTGGTGGGGAACTTAGATGTTGGAATTCAATGGTTATATGATGCTGCCAAGAAATTGATAATTAATTTCCAGGTATTTTTTTCTTTTCAACTGCCAAATTTATCCTGTCTTGAATCATTTCTTCTGTGATGAATATAGTGATTCATAGTATCTGCATTGCCCTCACAAGCTTATTTTGGTGGGATTGATTTTTTGTAATGGCTTTTGGTAATTACTGTATGTTTCATTTAGATATGTTGTGAATAGTTGTTTGAATTAGTGACATGACTTTGATGCAGCTTAGTGATCTTCCTAAATTGGATTGCTTATTGATTACTCAAAGCCTTGATGACCATTGCCACTTGAAAACCTTAAAGCCACTTTCTGAAATATCACCAAGCCTTAGAGTCATTGCAACACCCAATGCTCAGCCTTTGTTGGATCCCTTTTTCAGCAATGTAAGTTATTTGCAATTGTGGCTTCCTTCTACTTTTTGTCTTAAATGGCTGAATGATTATTTTTCTTAAAATTCATATCTGTTACAATGTGGGCAAACACTCTTTACTTTCTTCTGGTTTATATTTTTTATTTCTTGTCTTATCTAAGCACTCCATCAACCATTATGTTCATAATTCATAAGGGATAAAAGGATCATTCCTTTAATTTGATATCATAAAATGGTGCCTTTTTACTGTCACAATCTCCTAGGCTATTCGTTTAATTTGATATCATGAAATAGTGCCATTACATAATAGATTCATAACATTCCATGTCATTATTAAAATATCTTATGCCATGGACAAATCAAAGTCTTGTTAGTTTATATGAATTTTTAAAAGAAGTTTAGGGAATTTTTGAACCTTGTGGTTTAGCTTAATTAACCAGCTCATTATGAGAAAAAATTAAAAAAAAATGATTAGAGATTTCGTATATTTATTTGGTTTTAGGGCATTGTTAGGGGAGCTGCTATAGGGAGTATTCATTTATGGTGCCTGCATTTGAAAGGTCTAATGTATGTAGCAACATTTATGCCATTGTCCATTGCCATTGCTGCTGCTATGAATTTTATCTTTTTTGGTAATGCTCTTCATCTTGGCAAGTATTTATCATTTTATTTTTATGAATTTTGAACAGCTAACTAATTTATTTTTAACATTTAGAGTTGCTCATTGTTGGTTTCGGTGGAAATGGGATGGCATTGAGTAGTATTAATCCTTCATTGGGTAATTATTTTGTATATTTAAATTATTTTATTCTGAGTTACAAATTATATGAGTATAATTACCAATTATTAATATATTTTTTAGGTGATAATTTATGATTTTGACGATTGAACTCGAGCTAGGTGGAATGAAGACATTTATTTAATGATTTTTGTAGTATTATTGAGTATTTATTTTGAAATTATATCATTAATTTTGGAATTGTATTTTGTATGTTTTGGATGTTTTTTTAGTATACTAAAATTTGTAATATTATATAATTTTTAGGTATAATTTTTTATGTTTTTAAATAGATTTAATTTTTTGATTTTTTCGATTAACCGAACCGATAAATCCTTTAAACTTTGGTTTTCGATTATTAAACCAAACCAACCATTACACAAGGTGATTATTAACTCTTCTATTCAATGCTCAATAAGAGTATATTTTGTTATGTACCTATCTTAATTTGATATTGAGACTAAGTCACTTTTGATTTATGACTTAAAGGCCATGCCTCTTATATTTTGTTACCAATGGTACCTTCTGATCTATTGCCCATTACCCATATTTAGAGAAAAATACCAGGCCACTTAATAATATTTTTTATTCATTTCTATTATGACCTATTATTACTCTATTTAGGTATTAATTATGTTAGTAAAGATTCAGGTGGCTATCTTGCTTCAAGTTATACTCCAGTTGACTATTGAATTATGTATTTAAGTAGTTAATGTCTCTTAAGTTAATTCATAAATTAAATAATATGCTTTACTAATAATATTATATTATATTGTATACCATCAGGTGTAGTTTTAGCTCGTACTAAGTATTATGCTTTGCACGTTAGTTTATTATTTGTGCAAGTGTTAAACCTTTTTGAAGTTAAGGCAAAAGTCGGGATAACTACCATCTCCCAACTTAGAAAATAGGATATGAAAATTTAAATTGTTTCATTCATATACCCAATAGGCATATTTTCTAAATATCTATTAAAAGTATATCAATAAAATAATTTTAGATATTATGATAACTTTATGTCAATTACTTTGGTTCTAGACACCCTTGTTTCCTTCTAGAGGGTATTAGGGTGTGACATAGTTAACATAAGTGTGGTTCTGAATAACCATATGATAACCTCTATATGGATAAGGTTAATAGTTGAACACTCATATATTCTCCTAGGGGCTATTAGGGTATTACACCAAGTCCAGGCATTCTTAAATTTGAACCATTTAGATTTACATATATAATAGTCAAGAAAGGGATTGAGAAGAATGTGATTATGATCATAAGAGGATTGATCAATATTACTAATTGAATAATAAGGGAATCTTGAAACCTAATCCACAATAGCTAGAACTCGATCAAGTTTCCCATCTATGAACCCATCCTCATTGTTGCCTCCTTGCCATGTAAACCCATACCCCTTCACACCTAAATCCACTAAATTAGCATCATCCACTGCATTTTTGAAGCCATTGACAAGACAAACAAGTTGAGTATTAGCCCTTTTTTCTTTTACTGATCAAGGATACCATTAAAATCTCCCAGCACGTACTAAGGGAAAGTGGACTTAGCAACATGAACACGAAGGAGATTCAAAGCAACCTTTCTGTGATTTATATTAGCTTCTCCATAAAACCCAGTTAATCTCCATTTATTAGTATTATGTCTATAGACCTCCATATTAATATCTTTTTTAGAAAAACCAATAAACCTGAGTTCATGTTTATTTCTCCATAAAAAGGGCCAATCCTCCATTTTGACAAACAACGTCCACACAGAAACAACCTTCATACCCAAAAGCTGCCTAATTTTCTCAAGCTTTTCCCTATTGCATAAGGTTTCAATAAGAAAAATGAAATTGGCCTTTTTAGTCATAACTAGATCTTTTGAAACTCAAATTGGCTATGGGTTAATCATCCCACAATAATTCCATCTTAGGCAACTCATAATGACAGGCAGGCTTGGTCTCTAGATCCTGCCTTTTCCAAAATTTTTTGGTCCATTTTGAGCATAACATTTAGGCTGGATCTAAGCCCAACTCTTTCAGGGTTATAATTGCCACCCTCTTCTTTCCTGTGCCATTTTAATTCAATCACAATAACTCAATCTTTATTCCCCACTTTATTAAGATCATACCTACTCCCTTCCATTATGCTATCCATGATTTCTTTCCCTTGTGCGCTACCCTCCAAATTCGCCCATTTTTCTGCCATAAAAAAAGCTTCCCTTATAATGTTATCACACCTATCTTGTGTGCCTTGATTTTTATACTTTACAAATCTATCAACATCAATTGCCATGGCTTCACTTGAGCCTTTCTTCTTTTTGTACTCTGACTGCTTCATGGGTGGAGTTTCCCTCAACCATTAGTTGTTAAATGATGTTATTTGTTACTTGTTTGTTATTAATGGATTCATCAAATTATCAATTCAATACTTGAGCAGACTTATGGTACAATTTTGGGAATTGACAGTCATTGTGTCCCAGCATCGCACGTAAAAAACAAATAGTTGGTAAATGTTCATACTTGAACTCAACAATTACCCATACCCTTCTTGCCTTTTTAATCTTCGTCTCATATTTAATTGGCTCATTAACATCTATGGCTACTCATATACGTATGTAATTATGCCACATTCCTAACAAATTTTTTGGGTATGCATTAATGAATCCTCTAATAAAATTACCAGTACTCTAAACCACCTTAACAGACACAAAGCTAGTCGAAAGTTTGTAGACTTGCACCTAAATGTTGGCCCAGTTCAAAGGAATGTTTTTAGGTTGTTCATTGGTTTGGATATGATTAACCAGTAAAAGCTGATTGTCAAATGTCCATCAACTCATGAAAGAACTAAAATATAAATGGATTAGGGTTTAAATCTTTGATAAACACCCTCGTACCTAGTCTCCATAAAGCAGTAAGTGTTTGTTTCATAGCATGGATATTATTTTATATTAATTGAGACATTTGTGGGAGGCATTAATAGCGATAGAGACTCAGAAGGAGGAACTAAGTGGTGGCAAATTATCGCAATAAGATTTTCAAAGAGAATGCATAGAACTATGAAGCAATATAAGAACTTAAAGTTAAATCTTTTTTAATTAATTAATTAATTAATTAATTATATATTTAAAATTATAAATTTTAATTTAAAGTTTGAATTATAGAAGTTATAATTTACAATTATATAAATATGTAATATATTTTTTAAGAAAAATATAATAATTGTATTAATATATGATATTACAAAAGAAAAATTGATAATTTAGATTGTTTACAACTGGACTGACATTTGACTCTTAATATCTGTATTAGTTCATAGTTGGATCACACTCGATTGTATTTTTTTCAAAGTTCGGATATGATAGCATATTGTGTCTTGCCTCCAAAAATAAGAGATTAAAATTTCTTTTTCTTCAAATAAGATGTTAGCTTGATTTGACTCGTTGTAACAAAAGTATCATTTACTTCTAATAAATATTGAAGATTTATTTTTTCTTTTATTCAAATTATATAAAAATAAAACCTTGCATTACCATTCATGAATATAATATAATATAATATAATACTATATAAAAAGTTGGGACTGAGGTTTAGGGCCCAATAAGTTCACCAAAATAACATCTGAGAGCTTGGGATGGGATTCATTTCACACTTTATGTCAAGTGTTTTTGGTTTATTATGTAATTAAATGATAGATCCCATCACTGTTTATGTTCACACCAATTTTTTTCTTTTTTCTTTTTGTGATAACATTCACACCAATTTCCTAACTACGTACACTAATTTGGAATTAAAGATCAACCAACATGAGACATACCATTATTGATAACTATGAAAAAAACATCTCCAAGGCACAGTTAGGTCGGCCCAACAACACTCAGCAGGACCCAAAATCCATCAATAAAAAGGACAAAGCATGAGCTAGAAGACAAGACATAAAGAGACGGTGTCCGATCTGACTGATGGAATGCCCTGTCCTATTTAGTCCACTAACACAAGCAAGTGCCCATACCTTCCACCAGCTTCCTATCACATTGTCGCATGCCTACTCCAATGCCAGTTATCATGCCCTAAAGTACTCAAGTACCCCTCTTAAAGAACTCCTATAAATAGCCTAAAACATAATGGCTCTAGGTATTGACTATCTAAGAATCTCTCTCTAAATACTCTCTCTAAAAACTACTAAATTAAGCTTCGAAATGCTAACGGCCGGGTCCGACCAGGTACTCCTTCTTGTATGTTTTGTCATCCGATTAGATCATCAGCTGTTAGCTCCTCTTCTTAAAGATAAAGACAAATCATGTTTTATCATTTTGGTGCTTTCATTGAGAGACATGGAAGACTTAAAATCTAATAAGCATGCCACCCCAAGAGAGTATGATAGGCCTGCAGGGAGAAGAGATAGATGTTTCAGATCACCTGCAAGGGATAATCTCCTTTTGAAGCTCGACGATGTCAACATGAATCAGCCATATGACACCCTTATTGCTTTCAAGGACATAAGCCCAATTCTTAGTAATCTCGCTAAGAACATAGTCCAAATAAGTAAAAAGGGGGAGAGGCTAAGAACTTTTGAAAGAGGTGGAGAAACAGATTTCATGGTCGAAGACTTCGGGAGAAGAAAAAATATAGGGATTTCCATAAATGAGCCATGAGCTTATAACGGTGGAAGACTAGGAAATAGAACCACAAACATATACGATAAGGGGAAGGGGATAATGTAAGGAGCAGAGATGCTCCTTACACCCCCAGTAGATCACCCACCCATTATATGGGGATGAGCAGGGAGGATAAATGGTTTAAGAAAAAACTTAAATAGTTTGGATTGAAAAAGCCAAAGAAAGGGATGTTTAAGGGGAACACTTGAAACAAAACCACATCCCCATTATATAGGGAGATAACGAAATCTGAACTACCCCCAGGTGGAGAGATGTAGTGAGCCCCAATACATTGTAATAAAATACTTTAGTTAATAAATGAGGCATTTGTTTTATCTATTGTATTCTTGTGCATATCAATTGATAGAACTATCCAAGAATGTTGTTTCAGTTTAAGTTATCATGTGTGAGGCACATGGTTGTAAGACCTTGAAACAAATGAGACTTCATTCTAAATATCCCTAGTCAGTCATTGTTACGGGAATAACAAATGAATTAAGACTAGTATGCTCTATTTGATAAGTTGAATTATGTCTTACGGATCATAAGGACAAGAGTGTCAATTAGAGATCATAGATACATGTTAAAGAACATGGTATCTGGATACGATCCGTTCATGAGAACACTATGTGGTACAAGTCATAAGTGTTTCTCATATGCAAGTTTTGTATTGGAGTTCTTAGACCTAAAATCTCTATGAAACTCTTTATGAATTACTGTGTGCTTTGACATACACCTAACGTACTCGTAACAGAGTGAAAATTATGAGTATGCTTGGGTATACATTGATTCATGTTAGAGAGCATGAGAGAAGTGAGGGGATTACCCTTCTCTATAAGAGAGAAAATATCATCGGCCACTTGAACAGTGAACTGAGAAGTGTATGGCCATACCGAGATGAAATAATGAGTAATCATTATTTATCTGAGAGTTCAGTGTCACTGGAATATCAAGAAAGGAATTAATATATATAACGATGACTAGTTCCAAGCCTTATATTAATTCTTATATTTATGGGTAAGGGACTATGCAAAATTGCATTAGGTAACTAAATGCCGTATGCATTTTCATTTTATTTGGAATGCTATAATATCTTGCTAGAGAATATTTATAACCTTTGGATTAATTCATTAATTCATTGCCAACATTAAATGGACCTATAGGATCGTACACAAAGCATTGGGCTTATAATATTTAAATAGTGTATTGGAAATTAATTTGGACTTTTATTTAAATTTAAATTAATGCATGTAATGGGTAAATAGATTTTTGCCTAAAACAGCTTGCTATTTTAGGCAAATATGTTCAGCTACGATTTTGCCTAAAAGAGCTAGCTATTTTAGGCAAATCTGTCAAACAAGTTTTTTGCCTAAAACAACTAGCTGTTTTAGGCAAATATGTTGAACTGTCATTTTGCCTAAAATAACAAATCTGTTAACAGTTGGTCACGAGAAAAATTTATTGGCATGTGCTAGGTTTAATTTCAATTGATTAATTATCTATATATAATTAAGTTAATTGAGTATTAAATCCTAATTTGTATTTAATCAAAATATAATACTTGAGAGGGAATTAAAGTAGCCAAAATTCAAACTAAAATACTAGGTGAATTAGGCAACTTATCACCTTAAATAAGTAAGTTTGTTTTGATTAAATGACTAATGCCATTTGAATTTAAATTCTAATCTAATTTAAATTAAGATATGTCTCTCAATTAGGAAGTGATGGAGGCTGAAATTAATACTTAATTTTTGGAGGAGGCATGTCCATTTTGGCTGAAGGCTGAGAAGATCCTGGGGCTGCTATAGAAACAGCTGCTTCTGGCTCGATCGTTGCTCTAGGGGTCGGTAGAGACGACGTGGGATTTTGGAGAGCTTCCTCTTCGTTATCATTGAAAGGAGGGTTGAGCAAAATCCTTAGGTCCTCCATCCAGCTAAGGTCAGCCTCAGGAAAGTGCAGTTAATAACCGCCCTTAGGCCTCTCCCAACCAGTTTAGAAGCTCTTCTCTTTGGGTGGCGAGCTCACCCTTAAGTTTTTTACCCCATGCCATCTCTCTTTCTACTGAGGCGGTTTGCAGTGGATCCTGCTCATCGCGCAGAAGGTCATGCTCATCATTGGCCTTTGAACACTCGACAGATGGACGTGTGTACTCTTCCCTCAATCTAGCTGCCTTTTTTTCAAATTTTTTCTTTAAGGAATTTTTGGTAGTCAAACGGACTATGTTCCCTTTAAGATGGTCTACCTCTCTCTGTTGATCTTTCAGGTCTTGAGAGAGACGAGTGGCCTCCTTCTTTATTTTGTCAACACCTGATTGGGCAAGCAGAGACTCCTTTCTAGCTGCTTCATATTTAGCTTCTGTCTCTCTCCTTTAAAATGTGAAAATTATCATTATGGACTATATATATATATATATATATAGGGACCAGTTAACCATTAACTAGTTATTAAAGTTTAAATTCGATTCCAATAATAAATAAAATCGTAAAAAGTAATTGAATCTTCATAAGTTAATACATGTAATGTAACATCCTATATATATCCAATCGGCTATGAGACTCAAATATGAGATTCTACACATGGTGGTTCTGAACACCTGAAATCCGATTTATATAATTTATTTTTTACTTCTTTCAAATAATAAATCATTCACTATTTATTTTTACAGAAAATCGGGCAGAGTTGTACAGGTCATTATTCCTTATTGACTAACACAAAAATAAACTTCTATAATAGCATAAACTCTTACACAAACTTTAAAGTCCCAAAATACACCCTAGTAATCTAGTAATATTATGACATACTTAGAAGTGAATAATAAAGGATGTGTAAGCTAGTAACTAGCTTAGTTCAAAAGTTAAGAGGCAACCTGTTCATTTTTTATAATTGAGATGTAAATGCATAATGGATATAAAACTAAAATTAATATGTAAAGGAAGTAAAATTACTTGCAAAAATATGTGACTAAAAGATGATTTGGGGTGAGATCATAATAAAGAAAAGTTAAAAAAATTTGAACAACAGGTAATTGGCATTTGTGCTTTTACAAAATGAATGGATATGCATAAAAAGGAATAAAAGAAAGGTGTGATGTATGCTGATCCCCCGAAAATGAGGAATCTTTTAAAATATGAAAACTTTTGACCTTTTTGTGTTTGTAAAGCAATAAATTCGAGATTTATATCCATTTCAATAAGAGATCTCTAGGTCCATTACAAAAAAAAAATATATATATATATATATATATTACCGACAAAATTTTACTTTTTATTGATAAAAATGACCTTATAGATATTTTTTTTATTATCTTGTTGACAGAATGCATCTATTAGTAAAACATGCATAGGTAGCAATTTACACACAAATAATTTCTTCAGTAAACATGATCGATGGATTTTATCGATAAAATTAGAAAAAATTCCGTCGGATGTTTCGTCTCCCTTATATCCACGGAATATTGCATCGGTAAATCGTCAATAAATTTAATGAATAAATTACTAATTTATTTTAGTATAAACAGCGATAAATGCTTTTCGTGGTAATTTTATGGGCAATTATATTTAGTATAAATATTACAATTATTAAATTAACAGCGACGGATTTTTGGTTTGTAATTTATCGGCAACATAAAATTTTTCTATTTAATTTTTTCTAATTTTTTGCAAAAATTATATATTTCCTGTTTGCAAATCCCAAATTAAACGTAACAAATTCAATACAAAAAGTATAAAATTTAAATTGAAGATGTATATTATAATTCAAAATCAATATAAAAATTCTACCTCATGTGAAAGCAAATATCAATATAAGTATATATTATGCATAATATTTTGCATTATTATAAAAAATATTATCTAAAATTCTATTTGTATATCTATATGTGAAATATAGACACTAAATACTCTTAGAAAATCTTGAAAGACAATGAAAATTTTAAATTACTGACTCTGTCCCAAGCATACAACCACCACATTCATCGACCTTCAGTATAAGATTTGAAATCTACAAATAGTAGTACACCTTGGCATTGATTAACCATACTCCCAAGTACACAGTGGCATGATTTAATTTAAAACAATTTAGGATTAATCATACTCGCATCTAGTATTAGAATGAGATCTTTCAAATAAGAAAACATTATGCTAATTGTGGCGGGAGAACAATCACAAACAATTTAGAAATTGATCCAACAAATCAACTTCAATGCAAAATATTCTAAAACACCACACCACAAAACTCTAACCGAGGCTAAAACATTTATATTGTTTTCACCTGTCCTATTATGAATTTTCAACTTAAGGATTAAAAAAGGCCATGAAATAGATGCCAATAGAAAATATCTTATATAAATAACATATTGATTTTTTATGCTAGTTTAATATATTAATTGTTTAATGAGTTATTCTTTTATTTTACTTTAAAAAGTAATTGGAAATTTTTTTTTTTTCATAACTCTACTGTTAGCAATGATTCATGATAAAAATATAGATATGATTTAAATAATAATTTGTTTTTCTAAGAATTATAAATTTAGTATCTTAAACTGTGAAGGGGAAAGTAGCTAAAGCATAAATATAGCAACGGTGGTAGTGGCCATTTTCAAATTCACCTCAATAAGAGGGATTGAATAACTGACAACTTATTGATCAAACTATTGACATACTGATGCAGAAGGTGGCAATCTAGATAGGCTTATGGACGAAGTAGTAGGTGGGCTTAGAAGGTGGCTGGTCTATTATCGCAGGAAGAAGTTACAGCAAGCAGGGGATTTCCAGGAAACTGATTTGATATAGTTGGGGCTTGACTAATTTGTTAGAAAATAAGGGAAAATTTAGTTATGCCAAGCTGTTCTAAAATTTGTAACAGTTTTTGCTTTTTGACTTTTTTATAGGGGCTACTTTATATTCAGGGACAAAGGGAAAAGGGGACATTCTTCTTGTTAATGCAAAACGGCTGCCTAATAGAGATCAAGCAGAAATACTAATACTAATAATAATAACACAAGCCATGATTACATGCCACAACAAATAAATTAACTTATAAATAAGAAGGCCTAACATAATTGGGCAACAATACATAGTGAAATCTTTAACACAACTGCAACCAGCCTAATGTTTCCCTTGATGGCGATCAAGTTGCTAACTAACAACCCAAGAAGGAGCATATCCAAAACCTACATGGATAAACAAACCCATGCTAAGCTATAAAGCTTAGCGAGGAACAAAACGTTAAAAATAATCCTCATACAATTATATCTTATCTTACCCAACATCAACTATAACATGGGAGATCACATATATATATAATAATCTAGAATATTACTTAACTTATCTTGTTCTTAAATACTTGGCACTTCACTATCATCACATACTCTCATTTTCTTAACTTAAATAGCCTAGTCAAGCACCTTATAGTCCTTTTATTCATGAGTCTATACATCATAGCTATTAATAGTACAAAACTTTAACTTAGTGCATTTATCACATTTTTACATAAGTTATGCATTCAACATTAAGATCTATGCACCCGAAAGTGCTTAAACTGTGTAATAACCATAGAGTTATTGTTAGACATGATTTCTTTATATATCTTTATACAATTCTCAATTCAGGTTCATACCAGCTTATCCCTTAACGCTATCTTATCATTACAATTTAAACATCATATTATATCATGTTTTACACTTTGGTTTATATTATAATCATACATATGTATATATATGTTTAAATGATCATATACATACTAATGAGTATGCATGTTATTTCAACGAATAGGTATTACATATCATGATTAACAGACAAATTCTTCATACCATATGCAATCCAGTCATAACTTCCACATACATTAATATCATTATGCATACCACGGTTCGTATTACTTTTAATACAATATTATAAGCTTGTGGCCCATTTATTCACCGTGGAATCCATTGGTAGGACTAACTCGCATCAACACACACACAGGAACCTTTCTCATAATGGATGTAAGATATCGAAATCATATCATAATGAACATAGCATTTTATTTAATAAAGACAATTTTACAGCCAAAGGGAAATTTAAGACAAAACATTATAGTAATCCATTTATCATTCATACATTCTAGAGGTGAAGAAATTAATGCACGTATTACTTTATTTTATACACATTTATATTATCTTTAATAGCCTGCCAAAGCACTAGTTCAAAGGGTGGATAACAGAAGCAATGGATATCCAAAGGTATTAAACTATTGATATCTGAAGATATCAAATAATGAACCTAAATGGGGTCAAACAATGGTTTCAACAAGGAACAAACTATAGACCTAAAAGGGCCGAACAATGGTTCCATTAAGGAACAATACCCATACGGGGTCAACTATGGCAGCTACAACTATATCCCTTTAGGCATGCCTATCTAATCAGCAACTAAACTAAGACCCGTAGGCCTAACCATTTTAATAACACCTTTGATTTAGCATATTATTCTTTACTTAGCGCTTCGTTTGACGGAAAGCCTAATTTTATAAAAGAATGAATATCATTCTAATCTTATTTCCATATTGAGCTATAGTCTCCAGTATATTTGGATGCTATCATATGATCACATAGTTGCATCGAATTTCATTCATTTGTATCATAATAGTTATGCAAACGTAATAAAACATAACCTTTCATTGATCTATCTCATCATGAACAATATTATGCATGGTTTCCATAAGGCAACATGAAAATATGGATCTTTCTACTAAAAGTTTTCATAATGTTAAATGCATATCCAAAAACATATAAATACAACTTACATTATGGCAATACATGATTTTTCTATTTATACCTGTTCACATATTAAGTTAGACCACTTATCATAACATAGATACATCAACAGTAGATATTATATTTATCTACCTCATCAACAGTTCTCAATGATATACATTGTCGTTATTCACCGAGAGTAGCTTCCATACCATATCATAGTCATTCATATCGACACATAATCACTTAAACAATAATTAAGTAGTTATGAATGATATAATAAGATGAATACATTAATTACATCCTTATGTCAACACTTATTCTTAGTTAAGCCCTTAGTTTACTTTTATAGTCTATTAGATTATGGACCACAGGTTGTATACCCTAACTTGATCATATATTTATCAAATCATCTCACTTGTACATTTTATCTTATACGATCTTACCATCAAGTATGTTTATGCAATATTATCCCATCTTATATGCCAGCACACTACTTGTGGGTATGAGGCTTGCATAGTAAAATACATGGCATGAGAAAAAGGACAAGCATGTTTCTCTATATCAAGGCTAATCACTACTTTCCATTATGACTTAAAGCATAACTTAACTTCTACAATTTCATGATTAAGCCTAAAAAAGGCAATGTCCCATCTCTTTCAACTTAGACTTATAATCTTGCAACTATTACCTTATTGTCATTAGGTTATGTCATATTATTCTCATGTCATTGTAGAGGAATATCAGTGTGCAATATTCTGGGCAAGGCCAAATCAAATGCGTATAATTATTAGAATACCATCAAATATAAGTAAATATTTTCATGTAGTGAAAGGTTAGTGTTCATTTACTAATTTTATTCTCATATATCCTTCCATTTAATCATTTTTAGTGTCACAACTTATCCTTATTTTATGCTTAAAATGCTTTAAAGTTACTTAAAAAGGTTTTAGACCAGCTTTGGTGACACAATAGGGCTTAAAAATCATGTTTGAGTGAAGTAGGGAAGTGTCACGAGTCGTGAGGGGTGTCACTACTCGTGACAGGGAGAAAAATTCACAACTCGTGCACTTGTTCATGAGTAACACTTATCACGAGTCATGAACAGCCATAGATAGTTTTCGGAGTTTGACTTGCAAGCGGTTTTTGACATACTAAAAGGCATTTTCAACAAGAATAGTCTTCTACAAACTTGTTCCATTATGTGTAGAGTTTCTAGAACATCAAAAATCATCTTGATATAATTTCTATATTTTCAGATATTTACAAAATATTGAGGTATGCTCCTAGAGAATGTGCAGCAAACTATTCAAGAATTCAAGTTGAAATATAGCCTATTTAGAAATAGATTTAGGACTTGATTTCCATATGAAATATAGGTATGGAAGTCTATTTTCAAACACAATAAGAATCATTCAATTTTATTTTATGTAGCTCAACTTATAAATAAAACAATCCAAATATATTTATTAGTCATGAAGAGACATTTGAATCATGAAGGGGTTTCACGAGTGAAGTAAAGAAATGAGGTTCATGAGTGAAGAAAAATGGCTAACTTTCATGACTCGTGAAGGGGCTCATAAGTGAAGAAGAACGGATACATTTCACGACTCATGAAGGGGCTCACGAGTGAAGCAAGAAGGCCACATTTCATGCCTCGTTAAGGGCTTCACGAGTCGGACAAGAATGCATGAATCGTGAAGAACTTCATGAATCGGCAAAGACACTCATAGGGAAAATAGATCCTGATCATTGTTCTTCAAAACTCATCTTAAACTACCGATTAAAAACCTAGAAAACATAACCCTAAATTTTCATAGATCCTTTTACAACTAACAAAACCATCCTCCCATACATAAAATAAACATAATAATTCCATACGTTAATGGAGCTTTAAATCTAACTCCCTTACTCATGATTCCTTCTTTTCTTTCACTTGATTTGTTTGCTTCTCTATTCTCCTTACACATAGTGACAATAACATGATCTTGTAATCCCTCTTCACCAGAAATCATAAATAACAAGAAGAGAAAGAAGAGATCTTCAAGGAAAAATATTACCTTTCACGTTAACTCACAAACCCTAGCATCCTTCTCCAAATCGTGACTATAAAGAGAGAGAGAGAGAGAGAGATCCTTCAAATGCCAATCCCTATCTCTCCTAAAAACAACCAGCAAGCAAACAACAAAAAAGACACCAATGATGAAATCCCACGATAAGATTTGGTTTAATCCAAGACCAAATTCAGACAACCCATCTCACCCCAACTCGATTCAAGTGTGAGACCCAACTATTTTAGGGTTGGAACGCTAGCTCAATCCAAGGTGAAGACACCATAATTTAGCAGATTTGGATCACGAACTAGGATCTCTAAGGCTGAGCTATACTTCAGCATGAATCATGTAAGACCCTAACATGACCCTAATTTAATTTGCATATTTTTATGATTAAGTTAAGGGGATAAATTATCATGCTATTATGTTAATTGCATGAAAATAAAATAAAAGAGTATGGTTTAATATTAATTGAGGATATAATTGAAGTAAAAGATATTAATTTGGGGTTAATTTGTAATTGTGGCATATTAGTGGCCAATTGAGAATAAAAGCATTTAATTATAGGTTAATTAAAAGGAATGATTAAATTGATAGGCTAATATTTGAAAGGAATTAAATGGAGAGGTTAAAGTTTGACATGCAAATTTTCAAGGGACTAAAGAGGGGATTTTTATGTTGGTATAAAAGGCATGAGTTAGTGGAAATTTGAGGTGTCTTCTAGTTGAGTGAGATCGGCAATTGAAGAGAGAAAACAAGAAAATTATCTTCTTCTTCCTTTTGATTTCCATTGATTTATCTCAAACAATTTGAGGATGATGTTTGTTGATTAATCAAGAGTACAAGGTATTAAACTTAAGGTAATTAAACTGTTTATTAAACCCTTCATCATCATCTTCTTCTTCTTTCATTTTGACTGAGAACAATGTAAATATGCTGGAAATATATGATGATGGTGATGGTATTTGTGAAGGAGAAGAGGAAGGAAGAAGGAGCAAGGGAAAGGATATTGCTAGAGGTTGAAGATATAGGTTTTGTCAGCCAAGGTATGGGAATTAGGCTGATCATATTGCATGTGGAAAATAGTTGCTGGAAATTGTTATGATTGACAGAAATTAAGATTGCATTTTACGGGTTTTTATCGAAGTGAATTTGGTGAACAGTTTGTGTCCTTGCCGAATCGTGAAGTCCTTTACGAGTCGTGAACTATTGTCTGACTCGTGAAGCTCTTCACGAGTCGTGCATCTGTTTATGGGATCATTGGTTTTCACTCGTGAATTTTAGTTTGAGTCGTGAATTATAGACCGACTCGTGAGCTCCTTCACGAGTCGTGATGTATAGCCTTTCTTCTACACTCGTGAACTCCTTCACGAGTCATGAGATTTGCCTTATTTGCTTCACTCGTGAAGCTCTTCACTAGTCGAACTCCCCTTCACGACTGAATGACCTGTCTGGAATGTTTTGCTCATAAGTTGAGCTATAGAACAGTAAATTGAATTATTCTTTTTGCATTGAAAAATAGACTTCCATACCTATATTTCATATGAAGAAACCTAAGCTTAAATCTATCACTAAGTACATGTAATCTAGGGTTGAATCCGTACTTGTGTTTCTAGACTGTTTAATGTAACAGAAATTACAATTATGTGCAGATTGTTGCTACACTTGATAATATGATTTTAAATTGATTGAGATAGATAGTTGCTTATGTGATAGTAAAGTTAATTGAATAAGGCATGTAATATGACTATCAATGAAGGATTTATATGAATACAAATGCATTCAATTGTGTATATGAATAAAGACTAGTGAGGAAATATCTAACCTATACATGTGATTAGTCTTGTGCATGATGGTCATATGCCAAATTGATATATATACACATGTAAATCCTATGACATAAAAGTGCACATATTGACATGTACCTATGCTATAAAATAGGGATTATAATAGTATGACCTTGGCATGTGTATGTGCCCATATGAAAACATGTTGATATGTTGTATAGCACATGACTTGAATGATGATAAGGGTATATATATGTGTTGGAAACATGCTCATAAGAATAAATCAACTATATGCGAATGTACCCACAAGTATGTACATTTATGATTATGTATATGAGTATATGAGCATGTAATTTCCTTATGAGATAGAAGATGAATTAGCATGACTATAAACATGTGAAATGCTTAATGAGAACATGATCAAGTATATGATATGATGATTATATGTCATGCCTATATGTTATGATGCAAATTATATAGTCATACAGATTTGAATAAGCCAAATGTATAACTTGGCATGTGAAATGTGCATATATCTGATTATGCACCATAGAATTCATAGTTATATAAGACTATGTATATGTGCACAACATTATACTATGAATACAGTATTAATATGTGAATTGAACTCGAATATAGTTCTGCCTGCGATAGAGTTTTAGATGTGGATAGATAGGTGCCTATAGGGAAATTGCAGCTGCCATAGTTTGGCTTGATTGAGTCCATAGTATATATATGATCTCGTTTGGATCATGATCAGCCCCGTTTGGGTTGATAGGCTACCCCGTTTGGGTATGCTTGTCCGGTCCACAGTACAGTTTAGCCCTGTTTGGGTCTATAGATTTGATATCTTCGGATATCCCTCTTGATACCGATGTGTATCCATAGTTCCCGTTATCCACCGATAAAGCTAAGGTAGGCTAAACGTTATTCATAGTAATGATCGAAATTAATCAATTAAAGTGATTTGGCTAAAGATTGATATTGTGGATTATAATGTTGTTTTACCATAGGAATTATGTTTTATTTGAATATGTTTACATGGGAAATTGCTATCTATATGAATTATGAATATGAGCATAATTGTTACTCTTCTGGGTACAATGATTAGGAATATGGGAAAATATGTTATGCTTTAAAGTATGTGTTATTAAAGACATGATATGTTGCATATGTTATTATTATATATACATTGTATATGTATGTTTTGATGACCTGTGTGAGTGGTCATCCATCTGTAGATATTCCCCACTAAGCTTTATAGCTTAGCACGGGTTATTTTATCCGTGTAGGTTCAAATAGCAAGACTTTTGTTGAGGGACGTTCTCTGCATCAGGAAGGGCCAACCATCGACTTATAACCTTGATGTAGGATATTTTGTAATACAATTATCATATGTTTTGTATAAAGGCTAGTTATCTTATGATATGTATAAAACCTATGTGGAATATTGTAACTCATTAGTAGTAAAGCTAAGACAGATGTGTGTGCATGTGATATGCATAAAGTAATCTTCATATAGTTTGGTATGCATGATAATAGGTATAAAAAGGAAAAACATGAATAGACTTGTAGCATGAATATAAGCATATGAAATCATATGGCATGATTAATGGCTAAATGATGATTAAATGAACAGGTAGTATAAGCATGATTAATAGTATTCATGATACATGTTTTATGGGGTATTTGCATAGGGGGTGCTACAAAGCAAATGCTGGAAGAGATGAAACTCGCGATTGATCTTATGCATGTTACAGGAGCTATTATGTCATGGTTTTCTCAGGTATTATAGGATAATCCCTACCTTACTTGGGAACAGTTTAAACAGAGACTAAATGACAAGTTTGATAATCGAAGAACCTACCATCCATATGAAAATTGCGAGCCTTATTCCAAATAGGTACCATCAATGAATACATAGAGGAGTTCAAGGTGATCATTGAGTACATCTTGAAGATGTCATAGGCCTAGTTTTTAGGGTATTTCATGGATGGTTTAAAGGAAGGTGTGGGAAGATGGGTTAGGTACCTGAAACACCAAAGTTATGAAGAGGCCATGGAGATTGCTAGGGATTCCAAGTTCACTTTCAGTCCCCTAGGAAGTAGATCGGTGGCAAGGGAAAGAGGAGGAGCAACATGGAATCACCAAAAGATTACCTACATATCCCATCCGATATCTCATCCAAAAAAACCCAAGAAAGTGGGACAACCCGACCTAAGAGGAAAAAGACTAAGTTCTGGCCCAACTAACCCACAAAAAATGACTCCAAATAGTGTGTCTCAACCATCATACAAACACCACCAGCAACAGTAAACTCACAACAGGGGATCTGGCCATCTCTCGTTAAAGGAGTTGGAGGAAGGGAGAAGGCTGGGATTGTGCTATAAGCATACCCAAACCTATAGCCCCCAACACTAGTACAATCAGGGGGAGTTGCAAGTTTCCTCCCTTAAGAATGCATTGTACTTTGACATTGAAGAGCAGATAGGAGCTTTGGCAGGTGCGGCAAATAAGAAAAATGAGGACAATGAAGAAGGGGAGTGCAATTTCATTGAAGCCTATTTTGGGAAAAGGGTTGACACGAGTGGGCCAAGAACTCTGAAGCTTCAAGGGACCAGTCATGGTAAACCCATTGTCCTATTTGTGGACTTAGGTACCACACTCAATTTCATCTCGTGAAAGTTGGAAAGATTCTTGAATCTCTCTATCCAATCTATTCCATCTGTGAACATTAAATTGGAGGGTTGGTGGGTTTCTATCCACGAAAGCTGCATGGATGTTGAAGTGCAGTTAGGGACTATCACTTTGCAATTGTGTGCATTGGTATTTGATTTGGGTCCATTGGATGTTGTATTGGGTATTGAATGGCTTAAAATTCTATGTCATTGCTTCAAATGGGCACTGCCATGCAGCCCTCAGCATGAATGGCATGGCATAAAGCTTTGGGTCTCCATCTCAAAGAGTGAGCTCTTTGTGGATATAGGTCAAGTAAAAATAACGACAGCTAGTACTGATAGTCAGAACCAATGGAAAACTATAATAGACATAAACTTGATTTCGTTGGGAGAGAAGTTTAATAATACGACTACAGTGCTTACATGTGAGAGATTTTGGCATCAAAAGGTGCCTCTAAATAAAATTTTTTTGGTAATTATGTAGCAATATCCATCAGTTATCCTGGGATTCCTTTTTTTCCACCATACTCAGATTACATAGGAAGTGATCCTAGTGGGAGTGCTGGAAATCTTGCCATCACTATAAATTTTATAAGCAAGAGCAAGAAGATGAATCTTAATTAGAACCATTACCATCATCGCTTTATCAGCACCTATTGCCTTGCTGGTTTTCATTAGGGCGGTCTTTATTTTCATAAGATGGAGAAAGTTTGGGAGACCATCAAGTGTTGTTCATCCTGCAATTACATTATCTATAAATAAAAAATCTGGCATCGGTTCATTTTTATCTAGTAGTATTGCAAGTTCAACATCTATGACCGTCACATCAACCATGGCTGCTTGTACGCTTTTTGTCAAAACATTCACATATCCTGAGCTTAAGAAGGCAATAGAGAAGTTTGGTTCAAAAAGGATTTTGGGTGAAGGGAGATTTGGACGTGTTTATTGTGGGATTTTAGAGGAATGAAAAATACTGGAGAAGGACTTACCAGATACGATATCAATAAAAGTTTATGAAATAAGAATGAAACTTTTGAGGGTTGTCGTCACAAAACTTGCTGGTGGGCTACGATTAAATCCAAATTTGTATGAATGTGGGAAATTATGCCTTATCCTTTTGGGGACCTTGAGTGGTAAACAAAATGAGATGTGGAAACCAGGTACATCAACCATACTTCAGGTTTTGGTTTCTATTCAAGCTCTCATTCTCAATGCAAAACCTTTCTTTAATGAGCTGGGGTATAAGTCATCTTATGTTGATGTAAAGAGAGATAGAAAATCAAGGAAATACAATGAGGATGCTTTTATCTTATCATTAAAGACAATGGTCTACACACTTTGAAGGCCATCTAACCATTTTGAAGACTTTGTAATTGGTCATTTTCACATCCGGGTGCGTGACGTTCTGATAGCATGTCAAGCATATGTCAATGGTGTTACAGTGGGTTCTATTGCAGTTATAGATGGAGTAGCGACCGTTGATAAAGCTAAGAAGGGCCCCTCTCTAGAAAAATTCAATGTGATGAGTTAGAACCCTCAGCTAAATCTTGAGGACAAGACTTATTTTAAGAGGACAGCAATGATGTGAAAGGTAGCAATCTAGATAGGCTTATGGACCAAGTAGTAAGTGGGCTTAGAAGGTGGCTGGTCTATTCTCGTAGGAAGAAGTTACAGCAAGCAGGGGCACTCAAGGAAACTGATTTGATATAGTTGTGGCTTGACAAATTTGTTAGGAAAGGAGGGAAGATTTAGTTATGCCTAGTTGTTCTAAAATTTGTAACCGTTTTTGCTTTTTGCCTTTTTTTCCTAGGGGCTATTTTATATTCGGGGATAGGGGACAAGGGGGACATTCTTCGTGTTTATACAAAATGATTGTTCAATAGCAGGGCTCAATTGTTTTGGAGAGGGAAGCTAGCATTCTAGGAATTGTAATGCTAAATTACAGTCATTTATCAATTAAATCCATTTTTCTTTTCATTTGATTTACTGTTTTACTTGTTCATTTGATTATCTATCACATACCTTAAAATATAGCAAAAACCACTTCAATGATATTGTCCCAGAAGATTACCAAACTATGTTAAGATTACCAAAGATCTTCATTTCAAAAGCAGACCAACCAAAGGAAATGATGCATTGGTTTCTTATTTTTTTACTTTTTTACTCAAAGAACATGCAACATTGATTTCTTTCGTTGGTTTATTTGAATGGAAATTATTTACTTATGATACAACCTTTGTTTTTTCTTATTAACATCAAATCTTAGTTATATACAACACTAAGATAATATTGGTTAAACAATATATACATATTTCACATGTATAACAACATAAATCTAACTAAATTTCAATTTCATTTTGACTATTAGGTTTCCATATAAATTATTTATTTTATGCAAGTCAAGGTATCAAAATAATCAATTGAAGCTTTTTTTTCTTTAGCTGGCGGGCCAAAAAAGTAAACAAGAAAAGCCAACCAAATCCTAAAAAAAATTTAGTGCATTGAAAGCAAGAAATTATAGGTGTATGATAACCCATTTGACGAATTTTAGTAATGTCAACCCATATACAACTAATTAACGGGGTAGATTAATGTTATACTAGTAACTTAATTTTTTTACTAGACAAATATAATACATTTATAACATATGCTTGACTTCTTTGCTTGTCAAATACAATGTTTTATAAATCCAAAGTTAACAATACTTGTGAATAGACAATCATTTTGCATGCTCAAGAGGCATTAATTCTAGTTATGAAATAAATAAATAAATAAATAAATAAGAGTAAGAAGTAGGTTCCACTTTGAGAAGTATTTTAATTTACGCCAACTCCTTGAATTAATGGATTGGCCCAGTCAATAAAATGCTAGAGGATATAAAAGATACCCACTCTTTGATACGTATATTTATACAAAAATTGAAGAGGAAATTTTCAATACTTTAGAACTAAAAAACTAAGGGAGTTGATCAAACTATTAACATACATTGAAATAGAGCAAAAACCACTTTAATGATATTATCCTAGTAGGTAGACTTAAGTTGAAAAACTTGGAGTTTTCTTCTTGCTGAAAATAACACTAGTAAAATTTTCAACATCTCTGCATCTTTATACTATAAAATCAATAGTGTAGATATCAGTTTCACTAACTCAGTTCCACCTAATGTAAACCATTATTTTGTAAATTTGAAACTAAAAGTAAATAAAAGCATGCACACCAGTAGTAAACCCAAAATATATAGTGTTTAACTATTTAAATTCATGAAGACAACAATCAAAAGAAGAACTAAGGAATTTGCAAAGAGTCAAAATTGGTCAATTGAAATTTAAAACAACAAACCTAATTGTGGAACTACTATTCAAAGAAAGAAAAACTTTAATGTTTTATGAGCACACTAAAAGAACTACATATCAAGATTCTCAAAACTTTATCTTGCATAAGCTAATTATGAAATTAGAAGGAAATACAGTGAAGCTAAATGGGAAAAAACTAACATATTCTCAATTTTGTTCTCTTGGTTTCTAATTTCATTTTATCATAGCAACATATCAAGCTTTCATGGCTAGTATATACTTTCAATAGTTTTTTATGTATAAACAATGAATACAATTTCAACTTGAGAAAACTTGTTCTTGATTATCATCTAATTCTAAGATATGAAAGTCTGGGATTTGCAGATAATTAAACACATAAATAGGCTTCAAATAAACATTTCAACTAGCATAATCGGAGTTAGTTACAAAATTAAGCATAACAACAAATAATAAAAAACAAAACATAAAGATTTATAACACTTAAAATAATAGAGGAATTGATACTGAATAAGGGAAAAATTCCATCAACTTACAACTTTTAGTATCTTTAGCACAGCCAAAAATTCTAGCGGTCCAAATGTCGAGCCTTAAAATTTTTAGGCAAAGGTTGCCCATATTCGTTGCACTTGTGAATAGCCAACTGCCACCAAATATTTAAAAATTAAAGGCATCAGATTCAAAAATTTTGGGCCCAAATTTAAAATCCTAAACAAAATTAATAAATGTAATTTGAATCAAGCAAATAGTGCTCATTGGAAATCAGGTACCACATCTAAAAAGTAAATCAAGTCCTTTAACTCTCAAAACTTTAAAATTAAAGCTCAAGTCTTGAAACAAAAGCATTATGAAATAGGAGAGAGATTAAAACTTGAGGAACCTCGGTTGGCTGATGGAGCTCGCCAAGCTTAATATCCTCTACAAAAATAAAAAGCCTCTTTTCTGGGGTCGCTGAGAAAATGCGTTAAAGTTCTAAACTTTGACTTCAATGCTCGAAATAGCTATAAAAATTGGGCAAAAAATGAAAAAAAAAACAAATTAAAGCAAAGATATTTTTTACCTTACAAGAAAGAAAAAATTTGGTGATGATCTAATCTTGTGTAGTAACTAAGACATGTAATGAAATTAGAGGTCAACTTCAACAAATATTGTATTCTCACAAAGTACCACCTATAGATTCACTATGTTTAAGGCTTTTAAAACTAAACTCAAGGACTATGGATCATAAGGCGGTCCACTTGGAAGGAAGGAATAAGAAATTAAAGAGACATAGAGAGATCAAATGCGAGACATGTAGAGAGAGAGAAAGTAACATTCAAAGAGAGGGATAGATAGAGAGGAAGGCAACCGGGTTGAAGGAAGGAGAGATGGCGATGGCAGTAAATCATCGGTAGGGGTAACGACAAAGAGGTAGGTTAAAGCAGTTGAGAGAAAAATATTGACTCCATGGCTTTATTGAACGAGAGATCATAGAAATTGGGATTTTTTACCCTAAATTATTTTATTAATATTAAATATAAAAATTTTAATAAAAGAATACCAATGGAATTACTTACGACAAAAAATCGTAGCAAAAACTATAACTTCTTCACCTTAAATTTCCATCACTATTTTCGTCGCTAAATAAGGCACAAAAGTTTTCCCGTATTTATTTACCGATGGAATAAAAAACCATCACAACATCCATCGATAAATCTTCAAGGGTGCTTGCATTATTGACTCGACTGCTACAATTATTTAATTATCGACGGACAAAATCATCACTAAATCTATCTTTAACAAATGGCGCCAACATTTTTTGCCAAATATACCAATGAATTATTAATTATGTTGGTAAAAATGTCATCATTTATCAAATTCATTTTTTAACTATGCGTTATCAATTTCATCGATAATCCATTGGTAAAAACCATTGCTAAAATCAATTTTTTTGTACTAGTCATATATTACCTCACCTTCTCCTTCGTCACTCAATCCCATGTTTAGGGCTAAAACAAGTTAATGCCATTGATACAGAAATTACATAAGTTTAATATTTGAGCTTCTTCTACCACAAGAATTACATGAAGCTGTTAGAAATAATAAGGAATAGTTCCATAAATTTGTCTAATAAAATGTACTTTTTATTTTTTGTGAACTGCTAGAATACTCTAGGGTCAAGGGAGTATCCATCTGTCACCCATCTTAATTTAACCAAATCATTTAATACTTCGGGTGCATTTAAATTTAACCAAATCATTTTACCACTGAATTTAGGAATACAATATTTTGATCAATAATTTTCCACAAGTTTTAAGATATGAATTGTAAGGACCCAATCATAGCCCTAATCACATTATTGTTAATTAATGAGGATTACCATTAATTAAGGCAAAAATTGGATTATTAACAATTATTGAGGTTAAATCCTAAGAGGGATATTTTGGTAATTTCAGCATGTATGTAATTGAATACAGGTAAGTTGTAATTTTAAGAAAGTATGTAATCGAAGTAAATTGGAAGTTTGTGGGTTAAATGTTAAGAAATATAAGTTGATGGGGTTAAATTGAATAAGGGTAATTTTGGAAATTCACCAAGGAGATATTTACCCTACTAACTCCTTTTTATAGCTTCTTGGAATAGGAACTCAAAGGGATTTTGGAGATGTTGGATCAGCATTTTGAGAGAGAAAGAGCCAGATCAATGGATGTTGAAAGAGTTCAAGCTAGAATAACATATACGACATTTGTCTTTGAGTGGTTACTATATATGTTTTCCCTCTCTTGTTGTATGTATGTTCTTTGTGAGATTAAGGGTCTAATCTAGTAATTTTTTATGATTGTAACATGATTAGTAACTTAAATGATCATTTAAGTACGTGGGAAGGTGATATTTGTGAATTAATTTCATGTCTGCATAATTGGGAAATCTGGGTTTTAAACCCTTGCAGTCGAGTCCCTGTGCGTGGCTGTACAGGCTGTCCCTTCTTTCCCTATACGGACGCGTATGCCTTTGTTTCCCTTAGCTTTCTTTTTGAGTAGACACATGATTCCTTTTGATTTCTCATGAGTGGCCATGTGATTTTCTTGAGTGGCCACGAGAATCACCTTGAGTTACCTTGAATGGCCATGCATTTCCCATTTCTCCCATGCACGGCCATGCATGGGAAGTCTTTCTCCCATGCACGACTATGCATAGGGATGCCTCTCTCCCATCCACGACAACGCATTTCCTCTTCTTTTCCCTTGTTTGGTCGTGTAGATCTTTCCCTTTTCTTTTTGTATAGCCACTTGGCCTTCCTTTTCATGTAATGCACTGCCACATGTACACTACATTTTATTGGTTCTCCTTCACCCAAGCTGTAAACCATTCATAAACAAGGAAACCATTATTGTATGGTATATAATTGAGGTGAATTGAAAAGTAATAAGTAAAACTAAGGAAAAATGGTTATTAAGTGAGGTTAATATGTTATTTGATTAGAGTAATAGATTATAAAAGTCTCCTTCTCTCTAATACTAAAGTTTATAAAGGCATAAATATAACAAGAATTATTATAGAAATTAAAATACATAAATGCTATTATAATAGGAAAAAGATTGAATTAAGTTGTAAGACACACAAAGTCACCTGTGAGGTGTATAAAGCACGATCACTTAATTGAGGAACCTCTCTCTCTATATATATATATATATATATATATATAGTGCAAAGATTAAGGTAACTAAACACATTGAGTTAAGTAATGATGGTTCACTTGAACTCTAAATTAGAGGGACTTGTGCATGGCAATGTTAATATGAATTATGTTCTTAAAAGGTATGCTTAGGCCTAAAGAGCATAGAACTAGAGAGAGCATGAGGCAACATAGTAACTTAAATGATATGCTATTTAATAAGTCCTACAAAATTGGTATAAGGTATGTACTAGTTCAAGGACCAAAATACTATGATATAACCTAATGATAATAAGGGAATAGCTTCAAGATTGCATGTCCAAGTTAAAAGGAATGGGACATCACATTTTATGTTAAATTATGAAACCATTGAAGCTTGTTTTCACTTAGGATCATAAAAGGAATTAATGATTACCAGTAATGTGTAATAATCCGCTCACCTGTTTGCTCATGCCTATAATACATTACGATTAGCACATGAGCGTTTATAATGTGCTAACGACTAAGATGAAATAAGCTCACATAACTTACCTAAGTATAAAAGGTTATACAATGAAAGATGCAAATAAGATGATTAAAGTATATACGACTATGTTAAAGTGTATAACTTGTTGTTTCTAATTTGGTGAATCATGAAAGTGAATCAAGGGATTAAATATGAACAAGTGTTGACCATAAGCTGTAAGAGAACCTACTTATTTTATTATATGGATCATAAATGATTGAGTGTTACTATGCATATATATGTGTTTATGTCTGAATGTGAATAAGTGTAAGATTAGGGAAACTATTCATAGCAAGCAGCAACAAGGTATGTCATCAATAACTATCCATGAGTTATGTAAGTTCTATATATTGTATAGTTGATATGAGCATGCTATGATGAGTAGATTATCTTAATATGTGAACAAGTATGAGTAATAAAAGCATGTATTGCTATGATTTAAGCTTCATAAATATATGTAAATATGTATGTGGTCACGCTTAACTCTAATTACGAAACATTTCATGTTATTATTGTTTGCTTAAACATGCAACTATGTGATTATATGATAACATCCACGTGTATTGGAGCCTAGAGCTCAATACTGAAGTATGATAGGAATAATGTGTATTCATATATGAATGATGATTTTAAGCGGGGATACTGAATTAAGTAAAGAAAGATATGTTAAATTGAAATATGCTTAAGAATGGTAAAGCCTGCGGGTCTTAGTTCAGTTGTGGATTAAATAGGCATGCCTAAAGGGATACAGTCACTACTGTCATAGTTGACCCCATTTGGGTCTTGTTCCTTAATGGAGCCATCGTTCGGCCCTTTGGGTCAATAGCTTTTTCCTTGCTCGAACAATTGTTTGACCCCGTTTGGGTCCATTGTTTGATATCTTCAGATATCCATAGTTTGATACCCTTTGGCATCTATTACTCCCGTTATCCACCCCTTTTGAACTAGTACTTAGGTAGGTTATTAAAGATGATAAAATGTACATAAGATAAAGTAAACTATGCATTAATTCATTCACTTATATAAGGCAGGCATAATGAATGGCTAATATTGTATTGTTATTTTAAATTCCCTTTGACTATAAAACTATCTCCATTAAAGGAAATGCTATGTTCATTATGATATGATTTTGATATCTTGTATTTATTATAAGGAAGGTTTTAGTGTGAATATCGATGCGAGTTAGTTCCACCACTGGGTTCCACGGTGAATAGTTAGGCCATTTGAGCCACCAGCTTATAAGATTATATTAAAAGTTATATGAATCATAGTATACATAATGATCTTTATGTATAAGGAAATTATAGCATGTTGCATATGATATGAGGACTTGGTCTATTAATCATGCTATGTAGTACCTATTCATTAAAATGTCATGTAAACTCGTTAGTATGTATGTGAATATTTCACATGTATATGCATATGTATGATTTTGATATAAACCCCAAGTGCAAACCATGATATATTATGATGTTTAAATCGAAATGATAAGATTGCATTGAAAAATAAGTGGGTATGAACTTGAATTGAGAATTGTATAAAGATATATGAAAAATCATATCTAACAATGACTCTATGGTTGCTACATGGCATAAGCTCTCTCGTGTTCATAGATTTAATGTTAATTTCATAACTTATGTAACAATATGATTAATGCATTAAGTTAAAGTTTTGTGCTATGAACAATCTGGATGTCTGAATTCTAAAGTAGTAAGGATTAGGTAAGGTATGAATCAAGCTAGTTTAACTAAAAGAGAAGAAGTATGATGATGATAGTAAATTGACAAGTTTCGAAATAAGATAAGTTATGGAATGCTCTAGTTATAAGTAATTATGGTATTCTTAATAAGTTTGAGAACTTCCCCAAAATGTTCTTTGTGAAATGGAAAATGCAACAGACTCATATGTTATTATGTGTTATATAGGAAGTTGTATTTATGATAAGATGGATTATGAAAATAAGTTATCTATAGATTTTTGCTCCCCACTAAGCTTTATAGCTTAGCACGGATTTATTTATCCGTGTATGTTCAAATTCAACTCCACAGGATCGAGCAAGATGCAGTTGCCTTGAGGATTTTAGGATTATTTAAGGCCATTTATGTTATAATTATTTATCTATAAGCTTGATTATTTTACTGATGCATGTAATTATGGCCTATCTTATTATTATTATTATTATTTCTGCCTAACCTTTACTAGGTTTAAGATGATGATGATTGATGATTATCCATGGTTAGTGGATTAGGGTGTTACAGTTAGTGGTATCAGATCCCAAATTTAGTCTTTTTTAGGCAATAAGGAATTAAGAAGTTGTTCTTGAAGGATTGAGATGATATTGGTCTAGACCAAATAGCCATATTCGGTGTTATTGTTATTGAGATGCAAACATTGATGATTGTGAGTGATGACTGACTTACAATTGATGGATATTGGAGTACTAGTAGGATTTTAATTTCGAGATCATGAGATGATATCTAAGAAAGTATCGGTATCTCTTACTTCTTGATATTGGAAGTGTTTAAAAGCCTTGATGTTCTATGATTAAAGTCTAGCATAAGTTTGACTATAAGTATGTCTAGATTGTTTATTAAATGTTTGAGGAAAAGTTCACATGACTAGAAGACAAATTGATCTTTGGCATAGATGATGATGCAAGATACTAAGGTTATTAAGCTACTCATGATAAGAAATACAATGAGCATGAGAGTATGAACATAAGAGTATCTGGAAATCGGAGGCAGATACAAATGATTATAGCTGGATGAGTTATTATGGATATAGAAAATGCTTAAGGTTATAGTTCCTTATAGCTAAAGCATAGTTAAGAATTACTAATAATGAAGATAAAGATTATCAGTTTTGAATTTTGAGGACGAAATTTTTTTAAGGAGGAGAGAATTGTAAGGACCCAATCATGGCGCTAATTGGATTATTGTTAATTAATGAGGATTACCGTTAATTAAGGAAAAAATTGGATTATTTTGCAATTATCGAGGTTAAACCCCAATAGGGGTATTTTGGTAATTTTAGTATATGTAATTGAATATAAGTAAGTTTTAATTTTAAGAAAGTATGTAATCAAAGTAAATTGGAAGTTTGTGGATTAAATGTTAAGAAATATAAGTTGATGTGGTTAAATTGAATAAGGGTAATTTTGGAAATTCACTGAGGAGATATTTATCCCACTGTCTTCCTTTTATAGCTTTTTGCAGAAGGAACCAAGGGGGATTTTGGAGATGTTGGATTGGCATTTTGAGGAAGAGAGAGAGAGCTCGACCAATAGATATTGAAAGAGTTCAAGCTTGAATAACAAGTAGAGGATTTATCTTTGAGTGGTTATTGTATATGTTTTCCCTCTCTTGTTGTATGTATTTTCTTTGTGAGAATAAGGGTCCAATCTAGTAAGTTTTGATGATTGTAACATGATTAGTAACTTAAATGATCATTTAAGTAAGTGGAAAGGTGACGTTTGTGAATTAATTTCATGTCTACATAATCAGGAAATTAGGGTTTTAAACCCTTGCTACCGAGTCCCTGTGTGTGGCCATACAGGCTATCCCTTCTTTCTCTGTACGGCCGCACGTGCCTTTGTTCCCCTTAGTTTTCTCTTTGATTAGCCACGTGATTCCCTTTGATTTCTCATGAGTGGCTGTGTGATTTCCTTGAGTGGCCAAGTGAATTGCTTTGTTCTACCTTGAAAGGCTATGCATTTCCTATTTCTCCCATGCACGGCCACAAATGGGAAGTCTTTCTCCCATGCACGGCCACGCATGGGGATGCCTCTCTCCCATCAACGGCAACACATTTCCTTTTTTTCCCTTGTTTGACCATGTAGATCTTTCCTTTTTCTTTTTGCATGGCCACTTGGCCTTCCTTTTCATTTAATGCACCGCCACATGTACACTACATTTTATTGGTTCTCCTTCACCCAAGCTATAAACCATTCATAAACAAGGAAACCATGATTGTATGTTATATAATTGAGGTGAATTGACTAGTAATAAGTAAGACTAAGGATAAATGGTTATTAAGTGAGGTTAATATGTTATTTGATTAAAGTAATAGATTATAAAAGTCTCCATCTCTCTAATACTAAAGCTTATAAAGATACAATTATAAAGGCATAAATATAACATGAATTATTATAGAAAGTAAAAGACATAAATGCTATTATAATAGGAAAAAGATTGAATTAAGCTGTAAGATACCCAAAGTCACCTATGAGGTGTATAAAGCACAATAACTTAATTGAGGAACTTGTATATATAGAGAGAGAGTGCGAAGATTAAGGTAAATAAACACATTGAGGTAAGTAATGTAACTCTAAATTAGAGGGACTTGCGCATGGCAATGTTAATATGAATTATGTTGTTAAAAGGTATGCTTAGGCCTAAAGAGCATAGAACTAAAGAGAGTATGAGGCAACATAGTAACTTAAATGATATGCTATTTAATGTGTCCTACAAAATTGGTATAAGGTACTAGGTCAAGGAATGGTTCTATCATAAATACTATGATATAACCTAGTGATAATAAGGGAATAGTTTCAGTATTGCATGTCCAAGTTAAAAGTAATGGGGCATCACATTTTATGTTAAATTATGAAACCATAGAAGCTTGTTTTCACACAAGATTACAAGAGGAATTAATGATTAGCAATAATGTGTAATAACCCGCTCACTTGTTTGCTTATGCCTATAATACATTATGATTAGCACATAAGCGTCCGTAATGTGCTAACGACTAAGATGAAATAAGCTCACATAACTTACCTAAGTATAAAATGTTATACGATGAAAGATGCAGGCAAGATGATTGAAGTATATACGACTATGTTAAATGTATAACTTGTTGTTTCTAATTTGGTAAATGATGAAAGTGAATCAAAGGATTAAATATGAACAAGTGTTGACCTTAAGCTGTAAGAGAACCTACTTATTTTATTATATGGATCAAATAATTGTTTATTGAACGATTATGACATTTCTTTAAAGGACAAGTGTTGTTTCATTTTTAAGAACAATATGTTTTATGCAAAAGCTATGATTGAGAATGGTATATTTGTTCTTGATTTATTTAAAGAAGTGCATAATATGGATACCAAGAGAATGAAACATGATAATCTAAATACCTCATGTTTATGGCATTGTCATTTATGTCATATAAATGAGAAACGCATGACCAAATTACATAAGTCAGGTGATTTGGGATCATTTGATACATGCAAATCTTGTTTATTGGGAAAAATGATAAAAGATCCTTTTATTGGTAAAGGAGAACAAGCTAAAATGGTTTTGGACTTAATACATTCAGATGTATGTGGTCCAATGACTACACATGCCAGAGGAGCTTACTCCTACTTCATTACTTTCATAGATGATTATTCCAGGTTTGGATACATCTATCTAATGAAATATAAATCAGAAGCATTTGAAAAGTTCAAAGAATTTAGAAATGAAGTAAAGAAACAACTTGGCAAGAGTATTAAAACACTTAGCTCAGATCAAGGTGGAGAATACTTAAGCCAAGAGTTTCAAAATTATCTTAAAGATAATGGGATTTTATCTCAATGGTCTCCACCATATACACCACAACATAATGGTGTATCTGAAAGGAGAAATCGAACACTATTAGATATGGTTCGATCAATGATGAGCCGAGCAGACTTGCCTAAGTCCTTTTGGGGTATGCACTAAAAACTGTTGTTTATGTGTTAAACAAAGTTCCTAGTAAATTGGTTGATGTTACTCCATATAAGATGTGGAATAACAAGAAACCCACACTTTCTCATATGAAAGTATGGGGTTGTCCTGCTTATGTGAAGAGGACAATGTCAGACAAACTAGATGTTAAGTCTGACAAATGTTTATTTGTGGGATATCCAAAAGAAGCATTTGGATATTATTTCTATCATCCCTTGGAACAAAAGGTGTTTGTTTCAAGGCATGCTATCTTCTTCGAAAGAGAATTTCTCCTACGAGAAGATAGTGGGAGTAAAATTGAACTTGGTGAAGTTCAAGGCACACAAATAGAAGTAGATCAATCGATTGAACCCGAAACTGAATTTCATAACGATGAGATTACAGTAGAACCTGATTATACACAAAATCCTAGAAGATCTACTAAGATGCGTTCTATCCCTATGAGATATGGATTTAACATTGATTCGGATAGAGGCATTACTATGGTAGAGGACAATGAGCCTACAAGCTATCAAGAAGTTTTGAACAGTTTAGAACATGATTTATGGCTTAAGGCTATGCAGTCTGAAATGGACTCTATGTATGAGAATAAAGTATGGACTTTAATTCAACCACTTGAAGGGATAAAACCCATAGGGTGCGAATGGGTCTTCAAAAAGAAGACCGACATGAAAGGTAATATAGTTACCTATAAAGCTCGCTTAGTAGCAAAGGGTTATCATCAAAAAGAAGGTATTGACTATGACGAAACCATTTCTCCTGTAGCGATGCTTAAGTCTATAAGAATACTTTTAGCCATTGCAGCTCATTATGATTTTGAGATTTGGCAAATGGATATGAAGACAACTTTCATAAATGAAAATCTAACTGAGGATGTGTATATGACACAGCCAGAAGGGTTCACATCAGGAAATGGCGAAAAGGTATGCAAGCTTTAAAGATCCATTTATGGATTGAAGCAAGCCTTTAGGAGCTGGAACATACGATTCAATGAGACAATCAAAGAGTTTGGTTTCTCACATAATGAAGATGAACCTTGTGTGTATAAAAGGGTCAGTGGGAGTGCAATTATCTTTCTAGTTCTATATGTAGATGACATATTGATCATGGGAAATGACATTTCTCTTCTCCAATCTGTTAAAATATGGTTATCTAAGCAATTCTCCATGAAAGACCTTGAAGAAGCATCCTATATTCTGGGAATAAGGATCTATAGAGATAGATCCAATAGGTTGCTAGGTTATTCTCAAAGTATTGAAGAAGTTCAATATGGATCTCTCTATGAGAGGGTTTATACCCATGGTGCATGGGAAACACCTTTCTAAGTCTATTTGTCCGCAGACACTAGAGGATAGAGAGAGCATGAATAGAATACCATATGCATCTGCAATTGGTTCTATCATGTATGCTATGTTATGTACACGTCCAACTGTAGCATTTGCTTTGAGTGTCACAAGCAGATTCCAATCCAATTTTAGAGAGGAACACTGGGCAGCTATCAAGAATATCCTTAAGTACTTGAGAAGGACTAAGGATATATTCTTCGTATATGGAGAGGGCAGTTTGGAAGTAAATGGGTATACAGATGCCAGCTTCCAATCTGACAAAGATGATTGTAAGAGTTGGAAGAGTTCCAAACAAGAAACAACTACTGATTCCACGACGGAAGCTAAGTACATTGCTGCTTCGAAATCAGCCAAAGAAGCAGTCTGGATCAAAAAGTTCATAACTGAACTAAGAGTGATGCCTAGCATTGTTGATCCAATTTCTTTATATTGTGACAACAATGGAGCCATTGTGCAAGCAAAGGAACTATGGTCTCATCAGCGATCCAAGCATGTTCTCAGACACTACCATCTCATAAGCGAAATAGTAGCTAGAAGTGATGTAAAAATAGAAAGGATTCCCACAGATAACAATGTGGCAGATCCCCTCACTAAAGCACTTTCCCAGATTAAGCATGATCACCATATAAATAGCATAGGTCTGAGACATATGAGTGATTGGCTCTAGTGTAAGTGGGAGATTGTTAGAGAGTATGCCCTAGAGCCTATGTAATAGGAATGTTTTTCATATGTATGAAATTTATATTCTTAATAAAAGGCATCATTCATTTATTAATGCTATGTTTAAATACATGAGTTTGTAAATCTTAAATTAATAAATAAAGTCTTAGATATTATAAACAAAATGAAAAGGCAATCATGAAGATGTTCATGATATGAGATGACTATTGCATGCAAATGTGTTAATATCTAAATATCCCTAGTCATAGATTAACAAGATAGGACATTGTTAATTCGGACAGACTAGCACATGTTATGCTTCTTGAATGGCTCAAGCAGTGGTTCTCATAACTGTGATTATGGAAGATAATCAAAGTTAACATATGGATGCTTGTTAGAAGAACAAGTTCATTGTAGACTTGCAAAGAGAATCCTCACATGAATTTTAAATCTATGTCAGTGATGAATCTCTTCATAGCGGTTGTGCAAGTATCCTTAGACTTGAGAAAGGTTATCTTAAGTAGCAAGTGGTATACTTTGACTCCATAACTGATTACTTCCAACTAGGAGTGAACATATTTAGGAGTTTGGGTATATCATGACCTACTTGATGATAGTTGAACCAACCCAGATTTAATAAGGGAAGTTATCTCGCATGATTCTATAATTGCCTTGTTCAGAGAATCTCTGGCCAGAGTAATATGCCTAGATGGATAGAGATCCATGGAAGGCATTTTGGGAACAATGGTTAAATTAATAGAACATACATAATTAGATTTATATGAGTTGACAAAAAATCCATACTCATAATCTAATTGAGATAAGAGTGGTGAAAGGAGTAATTGCATGGTAACTATTTCTATGGGAGGGTATAGTCAAACCACTTGACTTTTCTGACATTTAGATAGTCATGATGCCTAGCTAGAGGCCAATCATGACATGTATAATGATGTATCAAGAATATCAATAGAGATTGATAAAATGATTTAAAGGAGTTTAAATCATGTAAGTCTTGAATAGAACTCATAATTACACATTATACTGCCAACTTGGACAGGAACCTAATAGGTCACTCACATATAGAGAAAAAGGATAAAATAGTAAAATGACAAGGATAATAATATTTGATATCATTATGGGGATATATAAGTGAATAAGATAATAATTAATTAAAGAGTTTAATTAATTATGATCAAGTAAAATTATTCGCAAAACTTTTGAGAAATGTTCTGTAAAATTGGACCTAATTAAAATAATGTATTTTATAATTAATTATTATTAGACTATAAGTGTTATAGGGCTGATATAATAATTAATGGGTCCATTGGAGGAATTATAAAGGGGCCAGAGGAATGAAGTTTGCCTAAAAGCCCTCCAGAAGAGGGCCATATGCCAACTCCCTAGTAGAAGGCCTTAGAGGCTTATTTCATGGACTAAGTTAAATTAAATATGTTACATAAGTGTTGTGGAGCCTACATATTTAATTTGGTTGGATTTGGAATTCATTTGGGTAATTAAATCCAAGTGTTTGTACAAAGGGCCTAGTTTGTAGGTTGTGCATAGTCTTTTATGAAAAGGCTTAAATTGGATTTAATTGAGCCCAAATAATTATAAATAATTATAGAATCCCAATTAATAATTCTCCATCAATTTTAAAGAGCCTAATCTCATTATGAAGTTGGATTTTTAACCTAACTATAAAAATCCAAATAATAAGGAATTAGGGTTAAGTGAGAAAAACACTTAAGAAAGGGTTTCTTCTTTTTCTCCCTACCCTAGCCGCCACCTCCTTTGCTAGCTCAAGGGATTTTTGGCCAGCCCCTTGTCCCTTACCAATTTTTGGTTCATGCTATCAATCTTTAGTGTGGATTACTCATTGGAGGTGTTCGATTTTGGACATTGTGGTTTGCGACAACCCGATGCGAAGGAAAATCAACTGTTCAATAAAAATCAAAGGTGATTTTTCTTATTCTTATTAATATGAATATTTTACATTCATGGCAAGATCATTAATATTGGTTAAAAACTTTAAATTCTACTTATGTATGAGATGCATGTAACCGATAAATTCCAACATTAACCTCTATTAACTGATCATTTAGTGAATTCATAATTCCTACTTCATTGAAAAATGATATTAACTATTGTCACAAAAAGGAAGTAGCAAACTTGTAAAAGCTAAATTAATGGGGTAAAAAACAAACTAAAGTGATCTATAAATAACACAAAAAAAACTCCAGTTACCGAAGACTAAGATGCATATATAAAAATAGCTCTTTAAACCAAACAAAAGATGAGGGAAGCATGTTGAATTTAAACACAAATAAAGCTGAGGTTTCAAATATGTAATGCAGCTCCAAGTTGCATCATTCTTCCCTTGATAATCAAAGAAAACTCTATCACATACAAAGAGTCATAAAGTATGTAACACATCACAAAAACAATACAACAAATCATAAAGTATGCTTAACTTCAACTTCAATCAAGGTTAAACTTAAATTTAAATCTTAATTAAGCGGACATCCTCTAAAATTAAACTCATTATCTTATACAGATAACTAAACAAACTTAAGAAATGCTATCAATCAAATTCTATATATAATAAAATACACCTAATTAGCAAAAAAACCAAACTCATTTAAAATAAGTAACATAAAAATTAACTTTTGTGCTATTTAATTACCTGAAATGAAGCCCTCTATTGAATTAGTAACTGATAATCAATTCTCAAGCACATACCTTGTTGAATGCACAAAACCAAGCAAAGGAGAGTGAGATAGAGATAGAAAGAGAGCGATATTAGGACATAGAGAATGAGATCAAGATAGAAAAAGAGTGAGGTTGAGATAGACTAAGATCGGATAATAGATAGCAAGAAATAAAGACAAAGATCGAGTAAGGTTGACCGATAGTGAGAGAGAAAGAGAGAATGTGAAGATGAAAAAGAGAGAGTTAAAGAGAGGAAGGTGGCAGCACCGGCAGTGAGCTTGTGAGATGCGTGGCCAAGAACTAAGTTGCTTAAGTGGCTTAAATGATACAAAAGGGGTTACCTGAGCTTAGCAAAGGAAAAATCTAGGAACAACAGGGCAGAATCGAGAATTATCGATGTAATACCTTCGCTAGCCAAAGCAACTTTGTGATTTTTGATTTATGGAATAAGGAAAAAGACCAAGAAAGAGTGAGAGGCGGGAGAAAGAGATAGAGGAGAATGAACGAAAAAGTAGAGAAGAGATTAGGGTTTTGTTTATAGGTTCCCGCTAACACTAGTTTTGTCCCGCTCAAAATTTTAAGGAAATCAGGGAGAAAATAGCTCTCGTAAATCTTGCGATAACTTTTTCCTAGCTATTTTTTCGAGAACTGTTTCCTAACAATATGAATTTTTATTATATAATTTTTAATAATTGATATTATTAAATATAAAAAATAATTTAATTTAATTTACTTAATTTAATTAATAATAATTTAGTTTATTTAATTTTTGTTAAAAAATTAAATTAAATAAATTTACAAAATTAAATATAAATAAAATTTCAATATTAAAAATTAAAATGCCAAACCATTTAACCATTATTAAGGGATTTGTCCTTGCTAATTTAATGAGGATTTGTTTCTCACAAAATTAGCGAGGATTAAGTCCTCGCTAATTAGTTAAACCTCAAAACCCACGTAATCGTCTTCACTAAATTGGCGAGGACCATAGTCCAAGCTAAATTAGTGAGGGTTATGTCCTTGCTTTAACATTAGCTAGGGAGTAATCCTTACTAAATTGGTGAGGACCATAGTCCAAGCTAAATTAGTAAGGGTTATGTCCTTGCTAAATTGGCGAGGACCACAGTGCAAGCTAAATTAGCGAGGGTTATGTCCTCACTAATTAGTTAAACCTTAAAACCCATATGAAATGAACATTAGCTAGGGAATAGTCCTCACTAAATTGGCAAAGACCATAGTCCAAGCTAAATTAGCGAGGGTTATGTCCTCGCTCATTAGTTAAACCTCAAAACCAATGTAATCATCTTCACTAAATTGTCGAGGACCATAGTTCAAGCTAAATTAGCGAGGATTATGTCTTCACTAAATTGGCGAGGACCATAGTCCAAGCTAAATTACCGAGGGTTATGTCCTCACTAATTAGTTAAACCTTAAAACCCATGTGAAATGAACATTAGCTAGGGAATAATCCTCACTAATTTAGCGAGGACTATATTCAAAGCTAAATTACCAAGGGTTATGTCCTCGTTAATTAGCTAAACCTCAAAACCAACGTAATCATCTTCACTAAATTGGTGAGGACCACAGTCTAAGCTAAATTAGTGAGGGTTATGTCCTCGATAATTAGTAAAACCTTAAAACCTATATGAAATGAACATTAGCTAGGGAATAATCATCACTAAATTGGCGAGGACCATATTCCAAGCTAAATTAATGAGGGTTATGTGCTCGCAAAGTCGGTACTATTTTTTGTACCAAAATTTTGGCACCTAAGTTTAGCAACAACAAGATTGAGTTACTGCTAAATTATTGCAATATTTGTTTTTCCATGAGTTCCTACGAATATTTGCGAAAAAAGTCATTTTTCGTTGCAATGTTATCACTAAATTGTGCATTCAGCAACAAATTTTATTTTCCTCTCTAATTTTTATCGCTATTCTGCATTTTTTTTTTGTAGTGTAAGGGTTAGGAAAGGATAAGGAAATCTAGTGAAGTTCTATGTAGAAAAGGTAAGTTGATATAGGATTTCTAATTCAATCTTCATCTTTAATTTTCTCTATACATGAGAATATATTAATTATCAATTGAATTAGAGATTCATATATATTTGTGAGTGTTTTAGTTGGATAAAGTAGCAAAGATAGAGGGGAAGGTAAAGAGTGGAGCTAGAGAGAAAAATTAGCTAAAACATGGTATAAGAACTTCTAATTTGCTTGTATGTGCTTGCCTATATACAATGGCTACGTATATTATATTAGATATGTTAATGAGATAGATACATGGTTGTGATAGTTATTTATACATAGGAGATGAAATATAAAAAGTATTCTTGAGATAGGACAACTCTGTCCTAGAGTTCACTTAACCCAATGAGACCATTTTTTTGAATTGCAGGACTAAATTTGTTATGAAGAGGATGAAATATGATTCTACTTCAAATATCATTGAAATCTAGCTTGAAATGTAGTAATATCCATTGCCTATCATCAAGAGCACTATGCACTATTTTTTGAATATCTCAAGATTTAAAAGCTTAAATGGATTAATTTTTAATGATTTGGATAAAAAAATGATACAAAAGGGAACAATTATCTAGAAGAAAGTTTTTCCATAAAATAATGTTTGATACGTCAAAATTGGTATTCAAGTTGAATTTAGGAGTCTGCCTACTAAATTATAGGCAGATTGTATTGCCACAGCTGTGACACTTTTGTCTACATCATGATGATACATTTTGGATCGACCAGAATCGATGGTTACAACTAGAATCAGTTTATTGCAACCATGACGCCTCTATTCCAACTTACATATGACTTGTACACCCTGAATCATCATCGAAACTTGCCTAGACTTCCCCCCAAAACACTTTTAAAGAACTTTAAACATATAAATAAGGATATAATGTGTCATGAAATGCATGTAATTAATGAATGAATATTGAGATATAGCTATAAAATAAACTTAAACATGAGAAAAAACATGCACATGAGTTAGTTTATGCCATTATTAAGTTCACATATTAACCTCATGTATGTATATTGATGTAACTAGAGTATAAGAACACAAATGAGGGTACACACACACACACACACACACACATATACATATACATACACACACACACAAGTGGACATACATATATATATATATATATATATATATGTAAAATTAAAGATGTTGTAATTAAGTGATGCATACATACATAAATGTTCATATTCATAAGAATATATATTAATGATTAATGCTACACTATTATGATACATGAGTAACTATAGTGGTTATATAATTTTGATTGACTGTACTTGATATTGTAATTTAATCGGACATGATAATATGTTCAAATACAAGGATTCATAGGATATGTACATAGTGATATATCTATATATATATATATATATATATATTAGTTTCCATGTAATTATAATGATTATGAATATATCATATGAGTATAAAAATGAAATGTGTAAGTGTGAAGATATATACATACTTAACGTGTGTCTTAACCATATCGCATGCCTTAATGAATTATGGCAGTATGGATATATATGCATCGATTATCTTATTAATGAAACAAATAATAGAATGGGAATAAGTAGGGATTTATATACAAGTGAAGAACTTTACGCTTTTGCATTAACTATAAGTACAATATGTGTATATATGAACATGTATGTGATTCCATGCTCTTAAATGCATATTTAGGATTGAGCAAATGATGCACACCTTTGAAAAGAAAGAAAAGTGATAAAAATCATAAGAAAGGAATTACAACTACCTGCATCAATGTCTAGGTTGTGGATAGATAGGCATGCCTATAAAGGTGTATTGCAACTGCTATAGTCTAGACACCATTTGGTTCATAATACATTGTTAGCCCCATTTAGGTCAATTAGCTGACCCTATTTAGGTCAATATACCTGATCTATAGTTCAGTGTTGACCTCCTTTGAGTTCGTATGAATGATACCCATGAGTATCTTAATTCATACCTTTAGGTACCATAGTATCACCCATTATCCACCACTTTACAAAGGTGCAAGCTTACTATAAGAAAAAATTAAGGCATTATGATAAGCAATATGACAATGATGATATGAAATTCATGAATTGATCTAATTATTACTTTTACATATAGAACAATGTATTACACTACAAAAAAATAAAAATTAGTGACTAAAATTAGCGATGGCAATATTTTTATTGTAAATTTACGACAGTTTCGCAACTATTTTTCAATTCCATCGTGGGAAGGTTATTTCTCATTTTTTAGTTACAAAATAATGACAGAATGAATAAACAATCGATAATTATTGGTAGGATATATACGCACCATGTTTTGTGATGGAATTTGTGACAATAGTATAGTCACTAATTTTTTTCATAAAATTAGTTCTAGAAACTTTAGTGACGAAAGTTTTAGTTGCTAATTTTGGAGGGAAAATATAGTGCCATTTTTTTTATGGTTTAGCGATGTAATTGTTCTATCTGTAATAGTATTTTTTTCAATAAAAAGATTAACGACGCAAATATTTAGTCACTAAGCCATTGCAAATAAAATAATTTTTTTTATTTTAATGATGTGATTTATGTATAATTTCAAGTAATTTTAATAATAATAATAAACTATTTGTTTCAATTATTATATAGTTGCATTATAAAGATTAATAAAAATAAATTTTTTAAAAATAGTAATTAATATAAAAATTTGTAATTTATAAATGGCCATGTCTCATTTTTATTTAATTTTTCATTTATTAATTTACTTAATTTCAAACTTAATTGATGTTAAAAACTTTTTTGCTTCTAATAAAATAAATTGAGATGGTACATGAGATGCTAAAATTATAGTTATCAATATCAGTTAAACAAAAATATGAAGAGATTAATTAATAAAATAATAAAAATTATTTCGTATTTATAAAAAAAATAATTTATTTGGAAAACTCAATCTTAAAATAAATTTAACAAATTAGACATGAACATAAATTAGAAATAAAATAAGTGAGTATTATAATAATGAAATTGTAACTCCCCAAAACTTATGTCATCTGATAATAACTTACATATATATATATATTGGTGATAAGGCTGTGTCTTTAATTTAAAACCATGAAATTATAAATTTTAGTTTCAGTCAATTAATTAATTAAACTATAAGTTAATCTAAACTAAATTTATGAAATTTTTTTATTTAGTGACTATATTAATAATAAATTTTTATCAAAATAATTTATCCTATAAATATATAATCATTATGAAAGTTACTTTTTCTTTAGAAATAAGTATATAAAGTCGATTGAAAATTCCTTTGCTTTTACACTTTGGCAATCTAGTGACTGAATTGTCATGCTCTAAAATCTTTAGATTTATAATTAAATTATAAAATGGAGCCTTATATTGATAATGGGATTAGAAAATTAATTTTGTCTTTTGAATTAAATGAAATGTACAACAAATATATATATATATATGTATGTTTGTGTGTGTGAAGTAAGAAAATATAAAAACCAAGTGGAGAGACCAAGAGCATTTTACTTTATACAGTTACAATGGCCACAAGTGTTAAAAAAAAAAGAGAACAGATAACGGGAGAGAGAGAGGGAGAAAGAAAAAAAAGAGAGGGAGATTGGGGAAAAGGGCAGACCAACTCTAACAACAACCTAACTCCGATGTCGTCACTATGCCAGCGATGTAATTACCAGCTGATCTTCTCTCTGTGCTGTTAATCCGCTCTGTAGATTTGGTTACCAACCTAATTTTAAGAGTTTCTCTCCTTCTCGCCCAGATCCAACTCTGGTTCGCTTGGGATTGCCTAGTTGGTGTTCAAAAGAGGCAAGCATTAGTTAATTAATTGATTCTATAGTTTTCTAAAAGTTTAAGAGGATGAGGTTTATTTTCTCCAAGTTAGGTTTCTTTGTTATTCACACGATCGCTTTTTTTTCAATTATTATTATTTTAACATTAATCATCCAAGATCACACCCTGCTTACTTTGCAGAGCACTTGTGATGTCAGCTTTAATTTGTTAGAGTTTGTTAATTCATGTTCATTTCATTGAGTATCTTTATTTTCCACTGTATGTTTGACATGAATAAAGTAGGACCAAGTGAAAGGAAGGGAGATGGATAAGTGACATCTTAGATGTTTGAGGGGACTTCTGGGTTCTTCCCCCTTCCTGTTCATTTACTCTTGACCTAAAAAATTCATTTGTTCTCAAGTGGAAAGGAAAATCAGAAGTACTGACCCAAGAAAGCATCTGCATGTTGACTGAACATACTCTATACATTTATGTATCATTTACATCATACGTCTTCATTGTCAGTACTTAAGACTTATACCGCATTGAAGGCTTGATACTTGTAGGCTGAAATAATATGAATATTGAGGATCATGTACTCATTTTAGTTGTTTAGGAATCTGGGATTGATGTGCATCTTTGTGATGTCGGTGCTACTATCCAAGAGGTCATGGAATCATATGAGGTTGAAATTAATGGGAAGGTATATCAAGGTTGGGTATTTATTTGGGTTTTGTATAGATGTTTACATTTTACATAGGTTGAGCATATTAGCATTTGGTGTTTGACATGAGGCAAAAACTACTTTTGTCCCCATAATTACTAGCTGAGGGGACTGCTTTTATCCCCGTTGAGGCTTCTGGATTCTTATATGTATCTCATGTCCAGGTATTTGATTTTGTTTAGGTTGTATTGGGTTTAATTTTCCAAGGTTATCTATAATTTTTTTTGAATTTATGCTTTAATGGAAGAATATACCCAGTCTATTATTACAGAGATCAATTCTTGGCAAGAAACTGCTATTATGCTTGAGTATATCTGCAATTTAATCTCATTTGTTCTACTTTTCATACTTACTTTGATGTTTGTAAATAGAACTATTTATTTGTTTCCCTCGTAGTGCTATGAAGTAGAAAAAATCGTAGTTTCTTGATTTTGAACTGAAAGATCCAAAAGGTTGATTGAATTTTATAATTATAGCATTTTCTTTGATAATGCTCAATTTTGATAGATAATAATCTACATTGTACAATCATCGCTAGGTCAATTTTTTTTTTAAAATGATTGCAACTTGTAACTGAATTTTAGAGTATAATTAGTTCTTCCAAGTTGGGTTCATAGTTCTAAATGATTTTCAGGAGTTTCTTAGAGATCAGCCCAAAATTCTTATATGGGGGATTTCGTCATCTTTTTAAGTATGGCAATTGAGAAAGATGAAGAAATTGACTTGAATAATGTTGATGTGCTTCTAGAGCAAATATCCCTCCAATTGCAAGTTGATCTTTTCATATTTCCTGATAAATATTTGAAATTATGGATCAATTGCTGTCAATTTACTATTAGCCCTCTTTAAATTGATATTTTTGTTTTCTCATTTTAGAATTGCACTTAGACTTCTCTTAATTCACTTGTGTTTACTTATTCAAAAAATTATAATAGTAGTTCACAAGGGATAGCATTGCTTCCCCTTAATTTTGTGTTGTCTGATTAGTAATTGATTGATAGATTATTCATTTTGTCTTATGCAATTTGTTATCGATGGAGTTTTCTACATGGAGCTAAATGAGGTGCATAAATAATTGAACATTAATTATGACTCACTTCCATTGAGAGTTGTTATTGCACTGGTAACTATGTTTGTTTTTATGTTTAAGCATAACACAATCCACTTTAAACTTATATGTAACGCACTTGAACTAATTTAGCATCGGAATGCAGTTATAGTTTTTGCCTAATAAATAGATGTCGATAACCAAGTTCACTCCTTTTTTATTATACATATTTGAATTAAAAAAAAGAATAACCCATCAAATTTATAAAAGATTCAATCTTGGAATATATTCTTGAGAAAATATTTGGTTTTTCTTTAATAGGAACGGCATTGGGAACCCCAATAGTGTATGGTTTGTATATTTTACTAGGAATGTGAAATTTAATATATAATATGATATTGGATTTAGTAAAAACACTAATATGAAAGTTGAAGCTGATTGGTGGCTGCTCTGTAGTTTTTCCACACTTGTATTCATTTTATCGATCTCTCCTTTTCTCTTTCTTTCGCTAGTTTTTTCTTCCTTTTATCAGAATCTCTTTTTAGCTATTCTTGTCTTAAATCTTGTTTTCTTCAATGATCTTTGGTTCATTTGTCACTCTCTTTGTACTTTGATAACTGGGTTCTCTCTCTCTCTTTTTCTCTTGCATGTTCTTGTTCTTTGTGTTTGTAATTTAGCAGCTGGGATTTACTCTAATTATTGAGTATGTATTCAATTGGTTACTATAATTTTGTAATGATCTTCTATATCTTTTGTGGAATATGATATTTAGCTATGCTTTAATTTTCTTTCTTTGTTGTCCTACAAAGATTTGAGCTTTTCTATTTCACTTGTTTCAATTTTGTAATTATTTGTCATTTCCCAAGCCCAGATCGCTTGAATTGTTTTGTTTCTACCATGGTCTAATTTTTCTTTCAAACATCAATTTTGATGGTGTAATTTTGAAAGAACTATTACTTAATTTTCCTTTTTGTAATCTACTTGAAGCATAATCTACCAGAAATAGTGCTGTGAGTTCTGATATAATTTCAAAATGTTGTTAATATAATTTTAGGTTTTACTGGCCGTCCAGTTGAACAAGTTATAAAGAATATTGATCAGGATCGTTATATGTCACCAATAGAAGCTGTCGAATATAGAATAATTGATGGAGTTATTGAAAGAGATAGCTTCATTCCTTTGGCTCCTATGCCAAAAAGGGTTAAACCAACATTAAATTATGAGAAAATGCATGAAGATCCAATGAAGTTCTTGACACCAGATGTTCCTAATGACGAGATATACTAGCTCATATCTTTTGCTCTAAGGTATAATAGAAGAAGTTTGACTAAAACCTAATATGTATGTTTCAATTGGTTATTTGTCTGTTTCTTCATGGATGTTGAAATCTGCAAATTCTTTATCTCTGCAAAAGGTATGTGTTTCTCTAAAATGATTTAAAGTTTCTACCTCTATGAAATGCATTGTGTTGCATTGAAAAGATAATGTCTTTCATGAAAGCTATTGGATTGGTCACCAGGAAATTAGCATAGCAGAACTTAAAGTAAGAGGCCTAATTATTTATTTTTGTTAGCATTGGTTTTAGATTTAATGGTATAAACTAATAATAATAGATTTTTACTTATTAATCATTCTTAAATTACTTAGTTTTTAGTATATAATTCAAACAATCTATCTTCAGTAGCAAAAACATAAAAATTACAGAACAAGAACAAATATTTTACATAGCAGTAAAACGAAATAACTAACCACTTCTTCAGTCTTAAGAGGGAAAAGGTGTAATTTCAGTTCAAGATCATATTTCTCTTGTATCTCAATGAAAGTTATAAGAGTATTATTGGTAGTGAATGTATTATCCTGATCATTCATCAGTCATCAACTCAATGACCCTCATAATTGCTATCTTTAATGCTTGATTCTACCCTTGTTTTATGGGTTGTGCATGTCCCCACTCTCTTATGGATACTTATCCCTTTTCTTTCTTTTCCCTCTCTCTTGGCATATAATTTAGATTAATACATCCACTCTCTATTTCTTTATGGGTTACTTCTCTTTATTTTATTAATTTAACCTCTAATTGTTTAGATTTTTACTTTTCATATACTTGGTGCTTTATTAGTGGAGTGGAGTATATATGTTTTTATGCAGCTTAGAGGATTTGTTGTTCAAAAAGTAGAAAACCAATTTTCTTTGGTTGCATGTAAGAGTATTACTACCCAATATGACAATCCCATTTGCTTACTTGCTTTACTCCTTATTTATTCCTCTTCCTAACTGATTTATGATGATGGCAATGTATACAAAGATTAAAACTTTCTTGACTTTATTTTTTATTTTAGCTTAGTTTGGAGAAGTTGAAGTGCGTAGCTTTGGATGTCCAGTAAAAATGGTGATAAAAGTATTTAAGTAAAAGCATTTAGCCCTCTAAATTTTGGACACCAGTATGTAATCATAATGGCCATTCATTATGACATCAACAAAGTTGATTGAAATTGATCTTCTTTAAGCACGACAGTTTAAATATGTAATTAAAATAGCTATTGATATTTATTCCAATAATTTTTTAACATTTTGTAACCAATCACATAACTCACTCAACGTAAAGTTACTTGAAGCAGGTTTAGAAATAGGTGTACTGTAACTTGAAAAAATTCAAATATGTTAATTAATTCATTAATGCTTGTACTTTTAATATTTTTAATTTTTATATGCATTTAGAGTTATTTTAGACAATGAAAAAAGTGAGCTAGTATATTTTCATTTCTTAAATTTAGTGATTAAATAGTGGTTTGTTTACAAAATTAAGCTTTTTATTTAGACTGAAATTTTTATATATCTTGCGTGAAATACCTAAAATAATATTTGTTGATTGTGAGACTTTTTATTGACCTTGATATCATTGAGAAATTAAAAAACTAAAAATATGCCTATCTCGAATGAATTAATCATACTGCTGGGTAAAAAATCATTTATTTAAATAGCCTAATTGTTAAAATATTAATTCCTTCTTGACTTTCATTATCCCAAATTATCCTTGTGAGAACTAGTAGCTGTTAAGTGTCTGCAAAAATGGCCATCTTTAGAATCCTATGTGCCTTTCTTAACTTTTCTTTCTACTGCTCATTTCCTATCCTTTTTCTATTCTATCACCAAAAACAAAACTAGTAAAGGATAATTTACAGTGAGAGAGATAAAGAAACAAATGCCCTATGCTTGCTTCATCTCATTATTTCTTTTATATCTACTTAGGTTTCTCTTTACTGGGTGTTTTACCAGTGACCCTTATGTCTTCTTTAACTGGACTGTTTCTTATCTCAATGCTTATCCTCTTGCAAAACTATAACCACCTTCTGTAGTGATAATAAGAAGTACAAGTACGCATTAAGAACTTTCTTGCTTGAAATGAACTTTGTTTGAATAACAACTTGAAAATGGTTTTAATTGTTGTGCCTCCAACATTTTTTTTTTGTGGATAGAAGAACTAATGGTGCTATGGGCAAATTTATTGTTTTATCTTGGATTATATTATTATTCTTATAAGAAGCTTAGAGAAATATTCTATATTTATGTATGCCAATCATCTCTCGTCGTTTCCTTTTAACTGTTTCTGTTTGTAGTTTTTAGTCCTTAGATGATTTCAATCTCAATTGCTCATTCTGATTTGTTTATAGGGATTTGTTGGAACATATGGAACTTGAATATTAAGATGAAAATGTATATATGTGAGGGAGTTGAAGCAGGGTCAATTAGCATGGAATGCCATCTCTAAGCACTTTAGGGGAACTATGGAAGTAAAATGCAAGTCTTCTTCTGTCTATGGTTTTAGATTGTTTACCATTGAACCCTTGATGGATTTTTGCACCCAATCCTTGTAAAAATTGCTCGAACATCCTAGACACAGAAAGTATGGCCTACTAAAACATTAGTTTTGCATCCTATGCTCATCTGTCTATTGAAATTAATATGTTAAAACTCTCATGTCCATGGTGTTTGACAATTTTATATTGCTTACACTTTGCTAAAATTGGACCTTTTCTTATAGGTGCAAGACGCAGAAAGATTCTATCGAACAACCAGTCGATGCTATGTAGCTATGAATTGGAGGGGTTATAGGTATTTTTAGCATCAGTGTCCCCTTGTGGTGCTATTTTGTTTTTGCTCCAACATTCAATCTTAAGAAAAGTGAAAGTCTTAGATGCCACATTTAATCCAATACCTTATTGTTTGGAAACACATATTGTATCTTCTATAGTTGCAAGTGTAAGAGTACATTATTTAGTTTTTGTGTATTTTTTTAGGTTTAATTTTTTAAATATTATGCAATTTAATGTACCTGTGTAATATTATATTTTTAAATTAATAGTATAGGAGAATTTTTATTTATAGAAAGTAAATTATATAAATTATGATTATGCATACAATAAATTAATTTGTTGGTTATACAGGCAGTAAATTAATAAATACAAAATAAAAATTTAAATTACATTATATTTTTGCGACAACAAACATGTTGCTAATATGCAATAAATTAAAAGTTGATGAAATCCATATTAGCGATGGATTTCGCGATCGAATATTTTGTCGCTAATAATTAATATTATATTTATAGAAACTAAATTAAAATTCATTTAGCGACGAAATATCATTTTTTGCAACAGTTTTTCCATTGCAAAATTAGCGACTGTTTTTTTATTCTGTGGCAAATAAATTAGCGACTGAGCTTTTAGTGACTATTCGTTGCCACGTCGCTAAAAATCATTCACGATGGAAAATAGCCAATTAGCGAATTGCAGTTTTTTTGTAGTGTATAAATAAAAAATACAAAATTGGATGAATTCATGTTTGGACATGTAGTTTTATAGTATACTGGTATCACATGTGTGCGACTGTAACTATAATTACATGATGTTTTTTGTATTTAAGACCATAAATTATATATGAATACATGTATCATTTGACGGTTTGACATGAATCATAGTTACAAATGCACATTCTTTACCATTATGTATTGCATATTTGATATTAGTAATTGATGTTGTCATTCATGGCTAACTATAAAATTGAACTAGTCATTACATGTAAGGACATTTAATATGTAAACTTTCAATCTATATATGCAAACTTAATATAATTCATAGGTTAAATGAAAGCTAGGATCTTGGAATGTTAATAAGCTAGAATTGTACATGTGAAATGAGGAAATTACTTAATGATAATAACCAATTGAGACCATTAAAAAGATGCATCGAATACATAAGTTTATAAGATAAGCATTTGTATGATATAAGATTTGCTAATTTATTATATATGCATATAGACCTTTTTTGTTAGTTTAGTCACAAGTAAGCAGTTACTAGGACTTAACCATCAATTCAATTTTGCACATATACATAAAAGTCATATGAGTGTTTAGGATTAACTAAAAATAATAAATGTTAATCAAGTAAGTTAAGTCGAGATAGGTATACTTAAGAATCACATGAATTTTTCGGGATTAGTAAGAATTAAATAAGTGAACGAATTTGCAATAAGTAACAAATTTCTATTGTAAGTAATTAGTGTGATAATGTTAAAGAAGTATGCAAATGCATGTACTATATAACTTTACATAAAAGACTATATGTATTAACAAATGATTAAACTTAGCATGTTTGTAATTAATCATATAGGTTAAGGTTTATCCAATAATGTAATAAAGGAGTATGCCAGAGACAAATGTATATTATCATGTATGATTGTGAACATTCTACTTGTTCATGTTACTATTTCATCATATATTTAATTGTACTTTCATATGTGTGTGTGTTTAATTGATATCTTCTATGAGTGGTCCTCCTTATGATTTTGTTTCCCACTAAGTTATTAAGCTTAGCACGGGTGTTTCTCCATGTAGGTATCCAAATTAAGAATGTTCCTCAGTGATGTGTTATGCAATAGGAAAGCCAATTCAAGACTTAGAAGGAAGTCGAGAATATGAGTCCTAAATTCTCTACTTTGTGTATGTACATGATACTTTGTATAAGGAAATGTTGTGATGTAGCATTTGTTGGGAAAACCTAAATTTTGTAAAGAGTAATAGTACTTATGTTGGAAATAGTGGATATGCAAGTATACATATGGTATGTTTAATTTTTGACCTTGAGATTTATATATGAGTTTATAATATGTAAACTTGATATATTATTCAATAATGGGTGCAAAAGATTGGGAATTAAGTTACGTTTATTATCCATATTGTATTTATGGTAACAGAAAAGGCCTTTTGAGGGAGCATTACATTTATTTATATTAGAGCATAGGTTTAGGTGATTATGGACAATATGAGACTAGGAAAAAGTTATTAGGGTTAGTTAGATAATGTTGGCCTAATACACATGTCCTTGTTTTCCTATAGATAGTAGAATGCGGAGAGATCTTAAGAAGCTATTATAGAAATGAAATGATCAAAAGTAAGAATTCTCATGAGTAAAGTAAAGTGCCTTGAAAGTTATAGTTGGTATTTCTTTTATCCTGATCAAAGATATGCATACGATGATAGTTTAGACTTTCAACCCCTATATGTATATACACAAAGAATGTATCTTGATAACTCTGATTTAGTATTTATTTTTAGTATATTTTTATTTGTTTTTATATATCGTTTTTTGTGTTTTTCATGTTTTGTGTGTTAAACTCCTCTTTTTGTGCCAAATAGGACAATTTTGAGATTTATGAAATTTTAATGAGCTAAATGGTGTAATTTTGACTTTCGTACAAAAATTTTGACTTGCACACAGCAGAAAACAAAATGTCTCAACCATGTGCCGTATAGAATCACCAATCCGTACCTTTTCATTAAAGCATATGGTAGAGACAAAAATTTCTTTGCTGCGTGCTAAGTAGAATTTAAAGCTGTTTAGTCTAGAAGGGTGTACATGGCTAAGACCAAAGTATCTCCACCATATACCATTGCTAAAACACTATTTTAACCGAATGCACATGACTGAAACCAAAGTGTCTCCCCCATATGCCTCTGCAAATACTATAAAAGCTACATTCTGTTTGGTTCAAAAAGATATTTTTAAGTTATTTCAATAGTTTTTAGCTTTTTTATGTAGTTTTAACTCTTTCTACAGAAATCTAGGGTTTTATACTTTGCTTTTACTTATAAAAACTTCATTTTTATTAGGGTTTTAAACTTATAATACAAAAATTATACAGATTTAACTTAGGTTACAATAGTTATAGTTTAAGTTTTCAATCAAGTTCATCTTGGATTGAAGAGAAAGAGCTTCTCCAACTTTAAAATTTGTCCTTAAAAATGGGTTAATGAGTTTCTTTTTCCTTTGTCTATGCTTTTTATACTATGTATAGTGAGTAGTCTTATAGTTGTTCAAGGATATTTTAATGCCCAAATCTATGTAAGACAACAAACTCATTTGATAAAATATATTTATAGATGTTTCTTTTCCCTTGCACTTATCTTGATTTTGATGTTATTCAAGTATTTATGTTTTTAATTTTATTCAAGTTAATAAATTTATGCTTTTTTTTAAATTAGATATCATGTATGACTTTATTTTTGTATGTATTTGCTATGTATTTGATGGCAATTCTAGAATAAAGGCTATTAGATCTAGGGTTAATCTGTTTTAGATCTGGAAATAGGGAGGAAAATGAATAGGTATTGGGATGGTTGGCTGCAAAATAGGAAACTAATTCATATCTAGGATTTATGGATTTTTGCATAAGCAAGCTATCAGATTGGCTTCATAATGGAAAATTAGGTAGTTAGAATAGTTGTTCTTAGAATGGGGAACTTGGATTTAGTTGGATCATCCACATCTGAAATATATAATTTTATGTTAAAATGAATATTACATTTGGTTTTGGGAGGATTTGATCTTGAAGAAGCATTTTTAGTTATTCTTTTTATTCTACATTTTCATACTCTATTTTTGCTGCCCTTACTTATCTTACACTTTTTGGTTAGCTCACTTTTATTTTAATTGTTAAAATTTGTTCGATATAACTCACACTAAAATACACCTGGAAAATTCTTTAACATATATTTGTAATCAATCAAGTAATTTTGTGTAAGACCATTCCCTTGGGTTCGATATTTGGGATCTTAAATATATTCCCTTATGTTACTTGTCGATTCAATACACTTACTGAGGTAACGGACAATTTTTTTGCGCTATTGCCGAGTCATTATCATGCTTAATTACATATTTGATTGATTATTTTTATGCATTTTTCTTTTATTTACTTTTGTTTGCTTATTCTTTTTAGGTGAAATTGGTGTATGAATAGATTGCATTTACATCAACATCTGGCATCGCTTGACCCTGAAATTGAGAGGAATCTATATTGGAGAAGAAGACAAAATCAATTTAGAGATATGGATGATCCAGCAATTTGCAAGGTGTCTCTTGAGAACGAACAAAGAGAAGGGCAACATCAAGAGAGAAATCAAGATGCTAAAAGACTAAGGACCATTCGAGATAATGCCACTCCAAGGTGGAATGAAGAGCGTAGGGCAATAGTGCTGCCTCATCAACAATATTTCAATCTAAAATCGACAATGATCACCATGGTTCAAAGGATCTAATTTTCAAGATCAAAGATTGAGGACCCCGATGCAACATTTGGATATCTTTCTATATATAAGTGACATGGTTCTAATGCAATTGTCATCAATGGATGATATATGGCTAAAGCTCTTTCCTTTCATGCTCAGAGGGAAAGTAAGAGATTGGTTATCTATGCTTTCAAATCGATCCATCTGATCATAGGAGCAAATGCAAGAAAAAATTTTTGTTCGATTTTTCCCATTTATAAAGATAGCTGGTATAAGGAACAACATTTATAATTTTTAACAATTAAGTAAAGAGTCCGATAACATATGGGAAAGGTTTAAAATATTGTTGAATAGGTATTTGCACCATGAAATTGCAATGCACCAATTGATGTCAACATTCTATGCATCTTGCAAGGCCAACACAAGATCTCTATTAGATGCAGCATCCAGAGGTAGCTTAATGAACAAAATTCCGAAAAAGGCATTCTTGGTTCTTGATGAGATGGCAATGAAATAAGATCAATAGGCTAGAACAAGGGTATTCACCAAGAAACAAAGAGTTCACAACATAGATGAGGTTGCTATATTAAAGGCTTCAATTGAGTTATTGAAGAAAGAGCTCAATGGTCTGGAAATTCAAAATGTTTCGATAATTTCTCAAGATGGGAATGCATTTGAAGGAGGTAACCTGGGGAGTAAATCAAAGGCAATTGAACTCTACACTTAAGGAATGGGAGAAGTGAATGCCTTATGTGATTTTAAGAGAAATGACCCATTTAGTAACCGTTACAATCCCTGGTGGAGGAATCATCCCAATTTCTCATGGCAAAAAGGTAAACAACTTTCCACTTCAAACACTTGACCAAAAGTCCCATTCAATGCACCCACACAAACTTAAGGTAACCATAACCAAAGTCCCTATCAATAATACCAACCTATAACAGTAAACACTCATTTCAAAGAACCATACCAAACACCTCAAGCCCACCAAACACACTTTCAACCACCTAATTCCAAGCTAAACCACTCCCACCATAGGATAAGAAATTGAATCTAGAAGATATGTTTGCTAGATTCATGTTTAGCCAAACCCAATTCATTTATAGCCAAGATACAAGGTGGAAATTATAAGAATAATGGAATAGGAACCAAGATGCAACCATGAGGAACTTGGAGATGTAAATAGGGCAATTGGCCAATACAATTTCTACAAGGTAGTAAGGCATATTTCACTCTAGTTTTGGCAGAAATCCAAAATAAAAAGCCAAAGATATCACATTAAGGAGTAGTAAAGAAGTTCAAAGAGCTGAATAAGGTACATCTTTATCTTCCTCTAAAGTGGTGGAGCCGACGATGAAGGCATATGATTATAACTCGAAAAATGTAGAAGAGGCTCCAAAGTCAAAATATATGGGTAAAGCCATCTTCAACTCTGATTTACCAGTTGATGTAGCATATTTACCATTCCTTCAGGAGCTAGGAAAGAGAAAAATAATGAGGAATTAGAGAAGTTCTCAAATATGTTCAAGAAATTGCATTTTAACTTGGCATTTGTTGAAGCTTTACTTCCTATCTAAAATATTTTAAGTTCATGAAAGATTTATGCTCAAATAAAAAGAAACTAGATGGGATAGGTACTGTTTAGTTGTCTGAGAGTTGTAGTGCTATTCTCACAAATAAAATCCTAGCTAAATTAGAGGACCTAGGGGTTTTACATTACCCTATGAACTAGGGGGAAGTTTATAGGAAATGCATTATGTGATTTGGGAGCAAGCATCAATCTAATATATATTCATTATGCAAAAAATTGAAGCTAGATGACATTAAGGAAACTAGGATGAAACTTTAATTGGTGGATCATTTGGTAAAGCATCTTAAGGGAATCATAAAAGATTTAATGGTCAAAGTGGGCAAGTTTATATTCCCAATAGACTTTGTGGTCACGAACATGCACTAAGGGAAAAAGTGTTATTAGGGACCACATATTAGTAACCAGTCAAATATTTGGTCCTTAAAAGTATACATATAAGGACCAATTTTGTATCATTTCCCTAATTTAAAATTTCCAATTTTAATAAGGAAAAGATATAAACTAGTCCTTAATTTGATCCTTTAAAATCTATTCTTTATCCCTTTTGTTAGTTGGATTCGTAGGTGCCAATCAATTGACAAAATTAGATGAGAAATAAAAGAACAAATAAATGAAAAGAAAGAATGGGTTTTAAGTTATAATATTTGTATTCATTGCCTTTCCCTAAACATTTTGGAAACCTAAACCTAAAAATTGCTTTATTTTTTTCCATTTCCTTCACCATCCATGGGTATTGGGTAGCTAGATCTTGAAAGAACGTTATTTAATTTCTTAAACGGTTGGCTATATCATCTTATTCCCCCTTTGCTCTTCTATTGTTGCTGCTACCATCCTTGTTGGCACCGTCCTCCTCTTATCGACACCATCCTCTGTTAGTTACCACTCATTTCTCTACTGAGACTTTCTCTCTACGATCAGTTTCTCCTCTCCCTTTTACGATCCATTCATTTTATTTTATCCTTTTACATCCTTTTGATCACTTTATTTCAAAACTCCACTATGTTGAAATAGAGGAAGAAAGAGTTTCGTACTCCAAACTTGACATTGGTGGTTATGGTAATAGCAGGGATTCTGGAAATTTTGGAGGTGGAGGTGGCAGTTGCAGGGGTGCTAGAGATAAAGGTGATAAGGAAGATGAACATAAGTTTGGGCCAATACTCGAATTTGATTAAGTTATTAAAAACGTTGAAATGCATGGAGCTGAGCTTTCGATGGATATGGTAGAGGTTGCCAAAACCATTAGGATTCGTGAAATATTTGTATATAGATATCTGGATTTGTAGGTTTTTAAGTAAAATCGAGTACTTTTTTTATTGGATTTTTTATTTTAATATTTAAAAAAAAAGGTTTAAAGCATTTCAAAAGAAAATTTTATTGCTTTTTTATTAATATTTTACCTTTTATGAATTGTAGGGATCGGTTTGGCCACTTGGATTTTTGATGATATATTGTACCATGTTACACAACCGAATGCTAGATGATCCTTCCTTTCTTTTCAAAGTTGGAATAGAGGTTTATTGATGGTAATTTATTTTATTATAACATTTTTATCTTAATATCATTCTGATTATTTTGCACTTCCTTTAGTTCACATGTATCTTAATGCATTTCAAATTGAATTTGATGTTTAGTTTGTCAATATAGGGTAATTTTATAGTTGCCAAGTTCTTGCTGTGAACGAGTTTTAATTGTAAAATTCTATGTGAACATTTTTACAATAGTGTTTATTTTTTGTCACTCTATTTTTGATATGACAGATAATTTTTTATTTTTATTGTCCAATGTTCGCAGATGTAATGTAATCAACTGTTGCATCCTCATGTTATAATAAACATCTAGTGCTTATAAATATGTAGGTTTCTTTGTAGTTTTGTCTTTCCCTTTATTTGGTAGACATGAAATGGTTTCAAGCAGCAAAGAGGATCCATTTTTCATGTTTTTAAAAGAGATGTGAATTTGCTTGCTGGTTTAATGTTATTGATGGCTTCTTGAGAAAATTAGACCTTCTTAGAGTTGTTAGAGTTTGTAAAAATGTAAAAAGATGAATGATTCACTCATGTTGTGTGCATCTGGAGATTTATGGACTTTGTGTTTTCTTCCACCGTGCTATATTATTCTGCTTTCTGAACTTTTGTATTTCCAATTTTTTTCTTTCTTTTTTGGTTTATGTTAGAGGATTTGAGCTTTGAGATGGTTACTTTGTTTGGCTTGTTTTCTGTGTTAGTCATTAATAAGGGGACAAAATTGAAATTAACATTTCACAAAATACTGATATATAGGTTGTTCTTCATTATTTCTTTTGGCAGTGAAGGTATTGGATTAATACTGAAAGGTAGACATAATGCTAATGAAGAATGGATCTCAGAGCTTAGAAAGAACAAAGATGTCTTGGTAATTAAATAAATAGTTGCATAATATAGATTATATTCTTTGCTTAGTAAAAAATTAAGAATACGGCTTGAATAACTTAGTTCATAAAGAAAGTGTGGTTGGTCATGTTCTTCTTATGGCTAGTGCAAGAACATCTATGGGTTAATTCATATCATGAAAGTTTTTCTATCTCATAATTAGATATGGATAGTCTTTGATAATGTGGGGTTAGTTTCAATTCTTAACTAAAGAATAACTATCATATAAAATTTTTCCTTCTTCTTATAAGAATAATTAATTTTTACTTTGCATCATAGGTAGCCATTATTGTCATGTCGGATTAAGCACTCTGATTGTTGACACATTTAGGAGTATGCTTTGTAGGTTGAGGAAACTATTGTATCTGGAGTTGATTAATAGCCTTTGCTTGTTGATTCTCTTCTCTGAATATGGAAATGGGATATGTGTTGGGAATTATCGGTTACATGCATCACATGCATAAGAGGAATTTAAAATTTTTAACCAATAGATCTAATCTTATCATAAATTTACAATATAAATATTAATGAGAATAAGAAAAATCACCTTTGATTTTTGTTGAACAGTTGATTTTCCTTCTCACCGGGGTTGTCGCAAACCACAATGTCCAAAATTGATCACCTCCAATTAGTAATCCACATTAGAAAAGAATTGAATGAACCAAGAATGATGGAACACAAGGGCTGGCCAAATTCCTCTTGATGCTTGCAAGGGAGTGGCGGCCAGTGTTTTTCAAAGAGAGATTTTCTTTTCTCTTAATATTCACTTAACCCTAAAATCCCCTTTACTTGGATTTTTATAGCTAGGTTAAAAATCCAATTTCATAATGGGATTGAGCTCTTTAAAACTGATGGAGAAATATTAAATGGGCTTCTGGAATTATTAATAATTTATTTGGGCTCAATTAAATCAAATTTAAATCCTTTTATAAAGGACTATGCACAAAACCCATAAACATGGCCTTTTATGCATACACATGGATTTAATCACCCAAATGAATTTCTAATCCATCCAAATTAAATATGTATTCTCCATAACACTTATGAAATATATTTAATTTGTTTTGGTCTAAGAATTAGGCCTTTAAGACCTTCTATCTGGGTTTGGCATGAAAACCTTCATCTAAAGGGTTTCTGCTCCAAAACCAATTATCTGGACCTCATTAATTTCTCCAATGGATCTATTAATTATTATATCAGCCATATAACACTTATAGTCAAATAATAATAATTAATTATGAAATACAATATTTCAATTAGGTTCATTTTGTAAAACATTTCTAAAAAGTTTTGCGAACAATACTACTTGATCATAATTAATTAAACTCTTTAATCAATTATTCTCTTATTCATTTCCCTTCTCCCGTAATAATATCAAATATTATTACCCTTGTCATTTTACTATTTTATCCTTTACTCTATATGTGTGTGACCTATTGGGTTCCTATTTATATTGGCAATATAATATGTAATTATGAGTTCTATTCAAAACTCATATGATTTAAACTTCTTTATATCATTTTATTAATCCTTATTGATATTTATGATACACTATTATACAAATCATGAGCGGCCTCTAGCTAGGCATCATGACTACCAAAATGTATGGAAAGTTAAGTGGTTTGACTATACCCTTCTGTAGAAAAAGTTATCATGCAATTACTCCTTTCACCACGTTTATCTCAATTAGATTCTGAGTATGGATTTCTAGCAACTCATATAAATCTAATTATGTATGTTGTATTGATTTAACCATTGTTCCTAAAATGCCTTTCGTGGATCCCTATCCATCTTGGCATATTACTCTTGCCAAAGATTCTCTGAATAAGGTAATTATAGAATCATGCAAGATAAACTTCCCTTAATAAATCTGGGATGGTGAATCCTTTGTCAATCACTCAACTATCTTCAAGTATGTCATGATATACCCAACCTCCTAACTATGTTCACACCCCGATTGGAAGTAATCAGTTATAGAGTCAAAGTATATCACTTGCTAATTAAGATAACTTTGGTGATCTCAAGTCTAAGGATCTTGCACAACCGTTTTGAAGAGATTTCTCACTGACATAGATTTAATGTAAGGATCCAATTATGACCCTAAGAGGATTATTGCTAATTAATGAGGATTACCATTAATTATTGTAAAATTTGATTATGTTGCAATTATCGAGGTTAATTCCAAGAGAGGTATTTTGGTAATTTCAACATGTATGTAATTGAAGATAGGTATGTTGAAAATTTAAGAAAGTATGTAATTGGAATTAAATTAAAAGTCATGGGGTTAAAGTGTAAGGAATGGAAATTTAGAAGATTAAAGTGTATAAGGGTAATTTTGGAATTTCTCTTAGTGAGATATTAATCCCACTCTAGCAATTGGGGAATGCTGGATCAGCATTTGAGGGAGATCTCTCTCTCTCTCTCTCTCTATAATCTAAGGAAACTAAGGTTTTGATGTTTGGCTTCATGAAGGAAAAGAGAGGAACCATGGATAGCAGAGCTGGATCAAGATGATTGAAGGAAGATTTGAAGCTTCAATGTCAGGTATGGGAATAAGGGTTATTGTAATGTTCATATGATTAATTTTAGGAGTCTTTCCTCCTCCTTATGTGTATGGGTTCCCTTAAGAATGTATAGGCTAAATCAGTAGATTTAGATGAGTGTTGCATGATCTAAAACTTAATTGATCACATAAGTATGAGGGGAAGTGAGATCTGGGTTTTAAATTTGTGTTTTGCATGATCGGGATTCTATATTTTCTTCGTTCCTTCTCACACGTGGCCACAGGTGTTTTTCTCCTTGAAAACGCACGGCCACACATGTTTTTCTTCTTCCCTATGCGTGGCAACATGTGGTTTTCTTCTCCTCCATGCATGGCCACGTGAAGTTCCTTTTCTTCTTGCACATAGCCATGTCTGTATTTCTTCTTCCCTATACGTGGTCACATGTGCACTTCTTCTTCCCCATGCATGGCCACGTGATGATATTCTTCTATTCACACACGACCACGTATTGATTTGTCCTTGAGGATGTATGGCCACGTGATGATGCTCTTCCTTTTACACACGGCCACACATGTGTTTCTCTTTGGAAACACACGGCCACTCACTCTTTCTTCATAAAAATTGTGTGGTCACTCACCATGTTTCTCCTTGACGTGCACTGCCAAGTGATGTTTCTCTTCTCCTTGCACACGGACACTCACTCTTTCTCTTGGAAATGCACAACCAATTATCCTTATCCTTGCTATACACGGCCAAGCATAACCTATTGTTTTCTTATTGTATGGCCATATGTAATTCTTGTACACATACTCCTAAACAATATTCACTCATAATCATAAGTTCGGCGATATCTTAAAGTTATTAAAAGAGTCACATGAGAAGGCTGAATAGAGTAGTTGTGAATGTGGCGATGATGATTGCTCACTAAGTAATGGTTAGTATGTAAGTTAAATGCTGATGGATTAATAGATTATGAAAGCCGATATTCCAGGTTAAAGTCTACAAAGGTATAATTTATAAAAGCAAGACCATAAGATGAAGTACTATCGAAAGATAGATCAAATGAAGATTATGGTAAGTGAATGTAAACTGAACTAAGTTGTAAGTAATCTAAGCCACCAATATGCTATATTAAATTGGTCCATAAATGGAAGAATCTCTATGCATGTATATAAAGAATTTAAAAATAAATTATTGCAACCACTATATTATAGTATGGGGTACCCTTGAGAACCAATTTTAAAGAGGCTTGAATGAGGTAATGCTTATATGAAGTAAGTCGCTAAAATAGGGTTTGGTGCATAATAAGCACATAACTAAGGACAATAAGAAGTAACCTAATGGCTCTAAATTGTATATGTTATTTAATGTATCCTATGAAATTGGTATCAGTGAGAACTCAAACAAAGCAACTGGCTTTGTCCCAGTACTACATATATACATATACCCATGTTTCTTTACAATGGCAAGAGATTACCATGTTATGACCTAGTAACATTAAAAAGATAGTTATAATGTGCTTGACTAAAATAAAAGAGATGGAATATTTATTGGCACTCAAAGATGGAACTATAGAAATTGATTATGCTTTAAGTCATACCACGAATCAATGATTAGCTTAGACATAACGAAACATGCATACTTAGTTGCCTTATACCCTATAGGGGTAAACATGGGATGAAATAATCTTACACAACTTACCAGGTTATAATACGTTATATGATGAAAGAGTATTTGTAAGATGAATAAACAAAGTATGAACTGGTTAAGAGAGATGACCTGTTGTTCATGATCTAATAGACTATAAAAGTGAACTAAAGAGTTAATTAAGAACAAGTGTTGACTTTCAGAAGGAAATAACTATTCATCTTATTATATTAATCCTAAGATGTTATTCAAGTAATTAAGTATCGATATGACCATTTATGATATTGTATGGTAGCTATTCTCGAAAAATCACAACCAGGTATGTCACTAAGAACCATCCATGAGTCTCGTAAGCTACATTGTTTTATTAACATGAGCATGCTATGATGAGTAGCTTAATTTAATATGTGAACAAGTATGAGTAATGAAAGCCTGTATTTTCATGATTTAAACATCATATATATGTATATGTACATGTGGACACATACAATGTTAATAATGAAAGATTACATGTTACTATTAATTTCATAAACCTGTGTCAAACATCATGATATGAATTAAAGAAAGTCGATACAACTATATGATCATATGATGGCATCCATGTGTATGGAAGCCTAGAGCTCAATGTTTAAAGTATGATATGAATGATATGCATCCTTCTATGAAAAGTGGCTTTAAGCCAAATGATGTGCTAAGTAAAGAAGGATATGTTAAATTAAAGATGTTCTTAAGTGTTTAAGCCTGCGTGTCTTAGTTCAGTTGTGGATTAGATAGGTATGCCTAGAGGGATATAGTCGCAGCTGCCATAGTTGACCCCGTTTGGGTCTTGTTCCTTAATGGAACAATCGTTTGACCCCGCTTGGGTCCATAGTTTATTCCTTGTTTGAACCATTGCTTAACCTCATTTGGGTCCATTGTTTGATATCTTTGGATATCCATAGTTTGATACCTTCGGGTATCCATTGCTCCTGTTATCCACCTTTTGAACTAGTACTTAGGCAGGCTATTAAAGATGATAAATGTACACAAGATAAAGTAAAATGTGCATTAATTGCCTCACTTATGTAATGTAAGCATGATGAATTGCCTATTATATTACTTATCATGATTTCTTTGGCTATAAACCATTTCAATGATTAAAGATTAAGAAAGAGTTTGAAATAAAGGAAGTATCGATTGTTTTGCTTATATAATGGAAGCATGATGTGGCCTATTATATTTCTTTATCATAATTCCTTTATTTATAAACCGTTGCTATGAAAGTAAATTATTGGAATGTATACCCATGAGATTTACTTTGCCATGCTATGATGGAATGTGTGCAATGTTGTAATAAGAACTAGTTGTGCTATAACATACCCCATTGAGTCTCATATGTTTTAATAATCATGAAATCTATATAGATGATAATCGGACCTTCCTGAGTACCCAGGATATGTAATGTCATTCTCTATATAATTGCATGCAAGATCGGTTAGACACTACATATAGATGTTACACATACTTATGCATAACAATAATTCAGACATAAGCAAAGGTCAGTGTAAGATGTAATGTGATGTTGTGTGACGTTTAGTCGCCATGATAAGTTAACGTTAAGAAATATATGAATATGAATAGAGGTTATAAACTATAAATGTATTCTATAATTGTAATTGCATGATATATGAGAATTGTACCATTAATAACTACGATGTCTAGCCTCTTGATAAAAAGGATTATAAGATGTATATGCAGGTTTGCATGCGCATATGCATAATGATAACATTGACGTAACTAAGGGTAACATATTATATATATTTTTGTTGTAAGATGTTTAAGTTACTATGTTATGTTAATATTAAGGAACGCATATGCATGAATTCTGAAGCCGTAGTAAAAAAAGAAAAGAAAAGTATGAAGCAAGCTAGTCATGAAGAAAGAGAAGATGTAAGTCGATGTTAGTTAATTGGCAAGCTTTCATTAAAAGGAATTTATAGAATGCTCTAGACATAAGTAAATATGGTATTCTTAATAAGTTTGCATACTTCCTTAATATATTCTTGGTGAAATGATCGATATAATAGACTCAAGCGTTAATTTGTATTTTAAAGAAAGTTTGTATACATTTTCATGATTTATGGTCAGAAGTTAGCTATATAGTTTTTGTTCCCTACTAAGCTTTATAACTTAGCTCGGGTTTGTTATCCGTGCAGGTTTCAAGACACGTTTCGGAGGATCAGGCAAATTGCAGTTGCCTTGGGGATTTTAGGATACTTGAAGGCCATTTATGTTGTGATTATTTATCTATAAGTATTATTTATTTATTTTGTGGTATGTAATTATGGCCTGTCTTATTATTATTATTGCCTACTCCTTAATAGGTTGATGATGATGATTGATGATTATCCATGGTTAAGGAATTAGGGTGTTACAGTTAGTGGTATTAGAGCCCAGGTTGATTCTTTTTGGGCAATAAGGAATTAAGGAATTATTTTGGAAGATTAAGATGATATTGGTCTAGACCATGGTGTTATTATTAACGGCATACATTTTGACGATTTTGCTAGGTGTTTGACCTATGATTTTATATATATTGGACCATTAGCAAGATTTTGGCAGAGATTATGAGATGATATCTGAGGAATTATAAATATCTCTCACCTCCTGGTATTAGAAGTGCTTAAATGCCTTAATGTTTTAAGATTGAGGTATAGTATAAGATTGATTATAAGTATGTTTAGATTATTTATTAAGATGTTTGAGGAAAAGTTCATATGAATAGAAGAGAACTTGATTTTTGGCATAGGTGAAGATGCAAGATGTTAAGGCTATCAAGATACTTAGGATAAGAAATACAACGAACATAAGAGTATCCAAAAATTGGAGACAGATACATATGATTATAGATGATGAGTTCAATATGCATATAGAGAATGCTTATGGTTATAGTTGATCATAGCTAAAGCACAGTTAAGAATTTCTAGCAATAAAGATAAAGATTACTAGCTTTGAATTTCGAGGATGAAATTCTTTTAAGGAGGAGTGATTTGTAAGGACCCAATCATGACCCTAAGAGGATTATTGCTGATTAATAAGGATTACCATTAATTACGGTAAAATTTGATTATGTTGCAATTATCGAGGTTAATTCCAAGAGTTTCAGGATTATCTTAGAGATAATGGGATTTTATCTCAATGGACTCCTCCATATACACAACAACACAATGGTGTATCCGAAAGGAGGAATCGAACACTATTAGATATGGTTCGATCAATGATGAGCCGAGCGGACTTGCCTAAGTCCTTTTGGGGATATGCACTAGAAACTGCTATTTATGTGTTAAATAGAGTTCCTAGTAAATCGGTTGATGTTACTCCATATGAGATGTGGAATAACAAGAAACCCACGCTTTCTCATATGAAAGTATGGGGTTGTCCTGCTTATGTGAAGAGGACAATGTCAGACAAACTGGATGTTAAGTCTGACAAATGTTTATTTGTGGGATATCCAAAAGAAACGTTTGGATATTATTTCTATCATCGCTTAGAACAAAAGGTGTTTGTTTCAAGGCATGCTATCTTCTTGGAAAGAGAATTTCTCCTACGAGAGGATAGTGGGAGTAAAATTAAACTTGGTGAAGTTCAAGACCCACAAGTAGAAGATGATCAACCGATTGAACCCGAAACTGAATTTCATAATGATGAGATTACAGTTGAACCTGATTATACACAAAATCCTAGAAGATCTACTAGGATGCATTCTATCCCTGTGAGATATGGATTTCACATTGATTCGGATAGAGGCATAACTGTAGTAGAGGACAATGAGCCTACAAGCTATCAAGAAGTTTTGAACAGTTCAGAACATGATTTATGGCTTAAGGCTATGCAGTCTGAAATGGACTCCATGTATGAGAACAAAGTATGGACTTTAACTCAACCACCTGAAGGGATAAAACCCATAGGGTGCAAATGGGTCTTCAAAAAGAAGACTGACATGGAAGGTAATATAGTTACCTATAAAGCTCGCTTAGTAGCAAAAGGTTATCGTCAAAAAGAAGGTATTAACTATGACGAAACTTTTTCTCCTGTAGCGATGCTTAAGTCTATAAGAATACTTTTAGCCGTTGCAGCTCATTATGATTATGAGATTTGGCAGATGGATGGGAAGACAACTTTCCTTAATGGAAATCTTACCGAGGATGTGTATATGACACAACCAGAAGGATTCACATCAGGAAATGGCGAAAAGGTATGCAAGCTTCAAAGATCCATTTATGGATTGAAGCAAGCCTCTAGGAGCTGGAACATACGATTCAATGAGACAATCAAAGAGTTTGGTTTCTTACAGAATTAAGATGAACCTTGTGTGTATAAAAGGGTCAGTGGGAGTGTAATTGTCTTCCTAGTTCTATATGTAGATGACATATTGATCATGGGAAATGACATTTCTCTTCTCCAATCTGTTAAAATATGGTTATCCAAGAAATTCTCCATGAAAAACCTTGGAGAAGCATCCTATATTCTGGGAATAAGGATCTATAGAGATAGATCCAATAGGTTGCTAGGTCTTTCTCAAAGTACATATATAGATAAAGTATTGAAGAGGTTCAATATGGATCTCTCTAAGAAAGGGTTTATACCCATGGTGCATGGGAAACACCTTTCTAAGTGTATGTATCCGCAGACATTAGAGGATAGAGAGAGCATGAATAGAATACCATATGCATCTGTAATTGGTTCTATCATGTATGCTATGTTATGTACACGTCCAGATGTAGCATTTGCTTTAAGTGTCACAAGCAGATTCCAATCCAATTTTGGAGAGGAACATTGGGCAGTTGTCAAGAATATTCTTAAGTACTTGAGAAGGACTAAGGATATATTCTTGGTATATGGAGAGGGCAGTTTGGAAGTAAACGGGTATACAGATGCCAGCTTCCAATCTGACAAATATGATTGTAAATCACAATCTGGTTATGTGTTCATAATGGGAGGAGAAGCAGTTAGTTGGAAAAGTTCCAAACAAGAAACAACTGCTGATTCCACGACGGAAACTGAGTACATTGCTGCTTCAGAAGCAGCCAAAGAAGCAGTCTGGATCAAAAAGTTCATAACCGAACTGGGAGTGGTGCCTAGCATTGTTGATCCGATTCCTTTATATTGTGACAACAATAGAGCCTTTGCGCAAGCAAAGGAACCACGGTCTCATCAGCGATCCAAACATGTTCTCAGACGCTACCATCTCATAAGGGAAATAGTAGCTAGAAATGATGTGAAAATAGAAAGGGTTTCCACAGATGACAATGTGGCGGATCCCCTCACTAAAGCACTTTCCCAGATAAAGCATGATCACCATATAAATAGCATGGGTCTGAGACATATGAGTGATTGGCTCTAGTGCAAGTGGGAGATTGTTAGAGAGTATGCCCTAGAGCCCATGTAATAGGGATGTTTTTCATATGTATGAAATTTATATTCTTAATAAAAGGCATCATTCATTTATTAATATTGTGTTTGAATACATGAGTTTGTAAATCTTAAATTAATAAATGAAGTCCTAGATATTATAAACACAGTGCAAAGGCAATCATGAAGGTGTTCATGATGTGAGATGTCTATTGCATGCAAATATGTTAATATCTAAATATCCCTAGTCATAGAATTAACAAGATCGGACATTGTTAATTCGGACAGACTAGCACATGTTATGCTTCTTGAATGGTTCAAGCAATGGTTCTCATAATTGTGATTATGGATGATAATCAAAGCTAACATGTGGATGCTTGTTAGAGGAACAAGTTCATTGGAGACCTACAAAGAGAATCCTCATATGGATATTAAATCTATGTCAGTGAGGAATCTCTTCATAGCAGTTGTGCAAGTATCCTTAGACTTGAGATCACCAAAGTTATCTTAAGTAGCAAGTGGTATACTTTGACTCCATAACTGATTACTTCCAACTGGGAGTGAACATAGTTAAGAGATTGGGTATATCATGACCTACTTGAAGATAGTTGAGTGATTGACAAAGGATTCACCATCCCAGATTTAACAAGGGAAGTTATCTCGCATGATTCTATAATTGCCTTGTTCAGAGAATCTTTGGCTAGAGTAATATGCCGAGATGGATGGAGATCCATGAAGGGCATTTTAGGAACAATGGTTAAATTAATAGAACATACATAATTAGATTTATATGAGTTGACAGAAATCCATACTCAGAATCTAATTGAGATAAGAGTGGTGAAAGGAGTAATTGCACGGTAACTGTTTCTATGGAAGGGTACAGTCAAACCACATGACTTTCCTGACATTTGGGTAGTCATGATGCCTAGCTAGAGGCCAATCATGACTTGTATAATGATGTATCAAAATATCAATAGAGATTGATAAAATGATTTAAAGGAGTTTAAATCATGTGAGTTTTGAATAGAACTCACAATTACATATTATACTGCCAACATGGACAGGAACCCAATAGGTCACACACATATAGAGAAAAGGGTAAAATGGTAAAATGACAAGGATAATAATATTTGATATAATTATAAAGGTAGAGAGGAGAATATGATAATAATTAATTAAAGAGTTTAATTAATTATGATCAAATAAAATTGTCCGCGGAACTTTTGAGAAATGTTCTGTAAATTGGACCTAAATGAAATAATGTATTTCATGATTAATTATTATTGTCTTATAAGTGTTATAACTATAAGTGTTATAGGACTGATATAATAATTAATAGGACCATTGGAGAAATTATAAAGGGCCAAAGGAATGAAGAAGTTGGAGGAAGCCCTCTAGAAGAGGGCTACACGCCAACTCCATACAGAAGGGCTTAGAGGACTTTTTCTTGGACCAAATTAATTTATATATGTTACATAAGTGTTATGGAACTCACATATTTAATTTGGTTGGATTTGGAATCCAGGTGGGTATTTAAATCCAATTAGATGCACAAAAGGCCTATTTTGTGGATTTTGTGCATGGTCTTTTATGAAAAGATTTAATTTGGATTTAATTAAGCCCAAATGATTATAATTAATTCCAGAAGCCCAATTAATAATTCTCCAGCAATTTTAAAGAGCCCAATCTCATTAAAGAGTTGGAATTTTAACCTAACTATAAAAGGCCAACTAATGAGAATTAGGGTTAAGTGATTAAAACAAAAGGAAAGTCTTTTCTCTTAATCTCTCTCCCTTTTTGCGCCACTTCCATTGCTAGCCTCTTGGATTTCGGCCACTCCTTGTATTACACCAATTTGTTGGTTCAATTTACCCCTCTCTAGTATGGATTACTCATTGGAGGTGTTCGATTTTGGACACTGTGGTTTGCGACAACCCGATGCAAAGTAAAACCAACTGTTCAACAAAAATCAAAGGTGATTTTTCTTATTCTCATATAGTTATATTGTGTATTCATGGCAAGATCAGATCTAATGGTTAAAAAATTTTAAAATTCCGCTCATGTATGTGATGCATGTAACCGTTAAATTCCAACAAAAAGGTTATAAGAAGATTTTATTGGATGATCCATTGATCTTGTGTTTAATGCATTTTATAAAGGATGGTGTATTAAAAGGAGTAGAAAGATAGATAGTGGTTGCTATAGAGAAGGAAAGTGAAAAAAAAATGAAGGAGAATTAAAATCTATAAATTCTTAAGGATGAGGCACAGGCTTAACTTAAAACTTTACCTTCTTATTTGAAATATGTGTTTTTGGTAAAGAATGATAAACTAGTAATTATATCTTCTTCTTTGATAGGTTTGAAGGAGGAATTGCTTATTACTATGCTGAAGAAACACAAGGAGGCAATTGGATGGAAGAATTCTAATTTGAAATGGATTAGTCTAAAGAAGAATTCTTCTTTATAACTCTAACTCTACTCTAGTTCTCTCTTTAATATGAAGCTTAGGTCTACTTATATAGGCTTTAAAGAAGAAGTTTTGGTGCCTTAGAACTTCTTATTATAGAAGAAAGAAGCATTTTATCATGATTAAAAGTCTTTCATTCGACAGAGGTATAATAGCACTTGGGTGAGGCATCGAAGTACTCGGTTGAAGGCTTCTCTCCCTCAAGTGAGGGATAAACTACTCGATCAAGGAATTTTCAACTCAGGTGACGACTTTTAAACTCAGGTGAGGGCTTTTAGGAACTTGGTTGAGGTGTTTTAGCACTCTTCTAAATTCCAAAGCTCTATTTTTCACATCTATCATGCTTCAAAATTGCCAAATTACCCCATAACTCTTCCTTTCTTCAATTTAATCCTTACAAACACCAAAACTTGTAATTAAAGCTATAAACACACAAATTAAATAATTAATCATGAAATAAACTAAATTAATACTAAATCAAACAACTTAAACACATAAAAACATATTAAAAACATAGTATAATTCACAAACTATCAATCAAGGTGAAGTTTGAATTCTGGACTAAAAATTTGATACCTCATAATCAAAATGATTTTGTTGTGACCATGGCCTCTTTAAAAAAAATTCAAATAGAATGTGAAAAGTTGATATGTCACGGTGGTTAAGAATTCATTGTGGCAGTGGCCCATTTAAAATCGAAGTAGAATCTAAAAGGTTGGTACCTCATGGTTAAAATGAATTTATTGTGATCGGGACCCCTCTGACTCTATTTCAAAAAGCCTAATTTTTAGACAATCTTTTCACTTCCTTTCTTCTCTCCTTGATTTATTAGTGCTTCATTCTCATTTTTGGCTGCATCAACCACAAATCTTCAACAAGTAGGTGTTTAAACTTCATTCTTCTTCAATTATTTTTTTCTTTGAATTCTCTTGGTTTTTTTTTTGAGTTTGATTACTGTAATTTCCTTTTTCTTCTCCCTTCAAGTTTTTTTCTTTATTGTTTTTCTTTTTGCACAAATATTAAATTCACATGAGATTTCTTCTTAATGCACTTTGCAGTCCCTTTTATGATTTATTGCTTTTTGAATGTCTAATCAAATGGCATTTTTATGATGTTTGGATGACCAAAAGCATGTGTGAATGTGGGTTTAGGGCACATACATTATGAATTTGGGCATAGAGATTCTTGATGATTTTATTGAGAATGGAGGAATGTTTGGACACTTTGCACTTTGCACTTTATTCTTTATTATATTGATTTAAATTTCAATTTTGGGGTTCCAATTATTGCTTGAGTAATTTCATTTAATAAAAATTATACCCACCACATGTTTGTTAAATCCCTTAATGAGCATTTTTCTTTATATTTTGGTGTTATTCTTATGCAATCAAACTGAATACCTTGGTTTTAATTCTACACATGTTCTTTACCCCTTGTGCTTAAAATTTACCATTTGGTTGACATAGCGAGAATTCATTTGACTATAATTCTTTAATTGTGAACTATGGTGTTATTGAATATGCATGTTGAGAAGTCTATGAATTCACTATTGTGCCTACACTAAAAGTGTTTCTACAATTTTCCTAACCTCTATGCTTCCATATGTTAATTTCTTTTACCTATTTTGGTTATTGATTTAAGTTGGTTACCTTGATAAGGGGATATGTAAGTTTTGTTGAATTTTGGTAATTCTTATTTGTGGTTATGGCTATTGTAATTTCAAGAACTTAAATTGCTATTAATTTTTTTTTACAATGGCCCTATAATGAAATCATAATGAAGGTGCATCTGACTCATCTAGTAGACCTATAATAAATAAATCTAAAGTGCTTAATTAGGTACTAGTGGATATGAAAGAGGACTATGCTCATTTCACTAAGTGCAAATATATGCTAACCGCTTATTTGGATATGGAACTGCTAAAAATTTTAAAATTAGAGAAGATGTTTAGCATTTCATCGCCAATATTAGATGGGAGCAATTCTTTTCACATTAATAAAAGGTTTACCCCAACTTAACAAGGGGCTTTTTAACTACAATACACTGTAGAATTAAGAGGAACGGTATCATTGATCTAGGTTTTGTTTATTTTTATTTTAATGTTACACTTCATAAAATTGCTTTTATAAGGTTTTTAAAACTGTTGGGTTTCCCTTCATATGTAACAAACAATTTTGATGGATATGAGAAAGATAGTGTGTGGGAGTCGATTAAAGACCCTCTTACAAACACTCAATATATATCAGGGCTAATAAAGGCACACCATCTGCATGATCATTCTCTTTGGATCATACATAAGTTCTTCTCAATGTCGCCAATATGCCATGTGGATTCTGCTAGGCAAGTTAACTTACCAAAAGCTTTTTTTCTAGCTTCTTTGATATATGGTTTTCAAATCAATGGTGCTATATATTGGTGGCACAAGCTGGAGGTACTATAGTCGAAACCAAAGAAAGTCAAGAAAATATCTCTCAAAGGATGGGTAATCGTAAGAGCCAAAGGTGTAAATCATCCATTTAGAGAAGAGTCAAGTGCTACCCTATATTATTTTCAATGATAAGAAGCTTTTGAAGAATATGAAAGTGGTAACCGATGATGAGGTAGTGCACTGTGGCTATCAACTAACAAATTGGGAGGAGTACTTAAATAAAATTGACCAGAGTTTGAGCGTATTGCCATGTGCTCCAAATCAAGGAGGTTTCTTTGCAGCAAATTAAAGCTCTTTTTATTCTCAACTAGATCAGGTGTTGTTGGGCCTTGCTGCATTGACATTACATTTTGATGCTCATTTTCCACATATACCACCTTTAGAGATTTGAGTGTAGGGAGTCCTCTATCTCTTGTTGTTTCATTTTATTTAACTTGCTAAGGACAACAAAAGTTAAAGTGTGGGATAGGGAAGCAAAGCAAATGATCTTTTTGATTGTCGAAAAATGAAGAAACTTTTTGCTAGGAGAAGCTAAAGTTTTTGTTGAAGAAGAAGATAGTTTTAAAGTGCTAAAATTTGTTAAGCTTTAGAACCATAAATCAATTTTTTAGTTTTTAATTTTAAGTTTTTTTTTGTTGCTGTTGAACTATTTAGTTTAGTTTAATTTATAAATTTTAGTGTCTTTTTAGTTTAATTTTCTTTATTGCTTTATTTTATCTTTTGCCTTTAATTTTAGTAGTTCTTTTGTTAACCTTTACTTTATTTACATTTTTTTTTTGCTTTTAAGTTTGTTGTTTTTATTATTGTTTTGAGTTAGCATTCTCTTAACATCCTTAGTCTAGTTTGCCTTATGTTGTTCTTGATGACAATTAATGTGAACTTTATTTTATGAATGGCTTGTTTAGAGGACCTAATTTAGCAAGAGAGTAGTTTTATATCTTAGTGAGAATCCTTTTTGAATTAGTTTCAATTGGTTATATATCTTGTGATTTCATATCCATTGTGCACTTTAGGCTATGATGCAAAAACTTTGGAAAAAACTAGTATGTGAAAGTATTTGAGTAAAGGAATTCTAGGATAGATAGACCTTCATCATCACCCTTCAAAAAAATAAACTATTCAGGCAATACTAAGACATAACTTAGGCAACCTTTCTTTGGTAGTCATTTATAAATGACCTTTATCCCACATTTATACATTTTTACCATTACTCATCTCATTGAACCGATTTGGTATGCTAAAAGTGTACTATTTTATGAATTTTTATTGTTACACTCTATTATTAACCATATAACTTGAATGTTTTACCTCCCCTATCTAAGATTTGGCAACTCTAGGTTGGGTTGTATAATGCATATACATGTTGAAAATATATTGTGCTTAATTGATCAGAGTGTTAAGAATTAATAAAAATTTTGAGTTTGCAAGTTGAGGGAGTTGAAAAAATTGTAAATCTCAAGATACTACCAAATTGGACAATAAAAGAAGAGATTGTTAATGCCCTTTATATATATAAAAAATATGAAATAAAAAGTAGAATAAAATTTTTGAGTAATAAACTTTGAGTTAGTTATTCATTTCAAAGAATAAGTGTAGGGGAGAAAGTCTGAAATTTTAAGCAAGTTAAAGAATAAAAGAGTTATAACTCATACTTCATTCTTATACATATTATAAGTTTGGTTAGTTAATTTTGAGATTCATCTTTTAGTGATTGCTAAGGATAGTATCAATTGCAGTGTAAGGTTGTCTATTATAGAGAGTTAGGTGGAAAGTCTAGGGCTTTATGGTTGATCTTAATTTGTTGACTTTATCTCTTCTTTGGAACCAATAGCTTAGCCTTACATTAAAACATTAAAGTGAGACCTAGTGAAACTATTTTTTCCCTGAGTTGTTTAGAGAAGGTGACCTATGTGGTTCTTATGTTAAAAGAGAGGCCTATGGCTATCCTAAGTTTCAAGTACAAAACCATCACACAAAATTTTTTATTATTCTTTTTTTTGCTCAAATACTGGAATATAATGGTTGTTTTTGTTTTGAAAAGTAATAAAATTATTTTGTCCTAGCACACATGCATAAAGAAATTGATTGATATAGATTAATCTTAGTCTCTTTTACTAAAATTTTCGTTAAGTATCTTTTACTAAGTGTTATTTTGGTTTCTGAATTTTCTTGTTTAGGGTCAGAGTTTGAATTTTCAGGAATGTGGATTATTCATTTTCTCAATGATGAGTAAAGTCTAATTTTGGGGTATTATGATAACTCCAATTTAGTACTTAGTTTTTATTCATTTTCAATCTTATTTTGGTGTCTTTTCTATGTTTGTCATTTTGTTTTTGTTACTTTCAATAAGTTTTGCCAAATTTAGTTAAATTATGGCTATTATACACTGTTGAAGGCATTTGATTATGTTTTGTGTTATTGTAAAAAATTCAGGTACCTCACAGTGGTAACCATTTGGCTACAACCATCACCTAGTCAATTTTGGTCAAAACACAGAGTTTCAACAACTTACGATTACAGCAAAACCATTGCCACCATGACCTAAGGCAATTTAGAACAGAAGTGAAATCAAAACACCTCATGGTTATAACAAATTCATTGTCACAATGAGGTATTAAAGTTTGGAGGTAGAATCAAATTAAGGAGCACTTCCATGTCACAAGGATTTGGTTGTAACTGTGACCCCTACAATCAAGTACAATTAACATACACCTAACCATTACAAGGATTTGGTTGTAACTGTGATCCTTTCAAAATTATAAATTGCAAAAATTTTGTATGGTAAGAGGGGACTCGAATTTTAGATTTATTTTCTCTTAGACTTCTTCTTTTTAATCTTTAGGGTTTTGATAATTTTTGTAGATTAAATACTCAAAATTAGATTGGATTTGCACTTTTTAGAAATTAGATTCAATCTTTTCAAATTAAATTCATCTTCCATTGGAGAATTGAAGGATAAGCATATTGGATTCAGCAGGGTTTCATCTCAATAATGATTTTATGGGTTTATTCCTTCTTCTTTCTTTTCTTTTCTATAATGGATTGTGAGTAGTGATTAGTTTTTTAGGGGATATTTTAATCCCCAATACCCCTATGAATATTGAGCTAATTTGAGTTTATATAAAGATTGATGATTCATTTTACATAATGTTGAATGTTAATTCATGGTTTTTGATATTTTAATCATGTTATTTGGTTTAGATGACTGATTTGAGTACTTAGATTCCATGGATGTATTTTTGCTTTGTTTTTCTATCGGATTTGCTATAATCTTAAGATTGCTTCGAAATAGGAATCAATGGGCTATGGGTAAAAATGATATTAAGGATAGAGTTGGATGTAAAATGAATGGGTTTCTAGGTTGTTTGGGTTCAAAATTGGAATGCAATTTGAACCTAGGATTTCAGACCCATAATTATGCTAATCATGAAACGTACTCCGGGATGAGACATTTTTTATTGGAGTAAATAAATGAATTCAATTCTGATTCAAACTGTATAACTTAAGATGAATTTAATTCATATTTGGTTTAGGGAGGATGAGTGAACCTAGACACCATTTTAGACTTGTTAAAATTTAAGACAAATCTCTATTTCATTTTGTTGAGCTATTACTTAATTTTATCTAGATTTACATTAATTGTTTGTTTTTCTGCATTTTCAATAGTGTAGATAGATTATCACTCATAATACTTGGAATTTTTTAGCATACTTACAATTTTCAATTGCTTTCAACCATAATCCCTTAGGTATGAAAATTGTGGGTCTTAATTTTAACACCCTATATTACATAGCTGATCTAGTATACTTGCTAAGAGCCAATCATCCACCACTTGTGGATCATGCACTACTATCTAGCCTTCGAAATGTTTAATCACCTTAGAGGTTATGGAAAAGTGAACGCTAATTAGGTCATAATTCTGTATGTAGCATAATGCTAGGATTTCATACCCATAATTATGCTAATCATGAAACTTACTCTAGGATTAGACATTTTTTATTGGAGTAAATAAATGAATTTAATTCTGATTCAAACTGTATAACTTAAGATTAATTTAATTCATATTGGGTACATAGAGGATGAGTGAACCTAGACACCATTTTAGACTTGTTAAATTTTAAGAACAAATCTCTATTTCATTTTGTTGAGCTATTACTTAATTTTAGCTAGATTTACATTAATTGTTTGTTTTTCTACATTTTAATAGTGTAGACAGATTATAACTCATAATACTTGGAATTCTTTAGCATACTTACAATTTTCAATTGCTTTCAACCATAATCCCTTAGGTATGATAATCATGGGTCTTAATTTTAACACCCTATATTACATAGCTGATCTAGTATACTTGCTAAGAGCCAATCATCCACCACTTAAGGAACCATCGCTTGTGGATCATGCACTACTATCTAGCCTTCAAAATGCTTACTCACCTTAAAGGTCCTGGAAAGGTCAACGCTAATTAGGTCATCATTCTGTATGCAGCAGAATGCTAGGATTTCAGACCCATAATTATGCTAATCATAAAACTTACTCCAAGATGAGACATTTTTTATTGGAGTAAATAAATGAATTTAATTCTGATTCAAACTGTATAACTTAAGATTAATTTAATTCATATTGGGTACATAGAGGATGAGTGAACCTAGACACCATTTTAGACTTGTTAAATTTTAAGAACAAATCTCTATTTTATTTTGTTGAGCTATTACTTAATTTTAGCTAGATTTACATTAATTGTTTGTTTTTCTGCATTTTCAATAGTGTCAATAGATTATCACTCATAATTCTTGGAATTATTTAGCATACTTACAATTTTCAATTGCTTTCAACCATAATCCCTTAGGTATGATAATCGTGGGTCTTAATTTTAACATCCTATATTACATAGCCGATCTAGTATACTTGCTAAGAGCTTATTATCCACCACTTGAGGAACCATCGCTTGCAAATCATTCATTGCTATCTAGCCTTGGAAATGTTTACTCAACTTAGAGGTTTTGGAAAAGTCAACGCTAATTAGGTCATCATTCTATATACAGCTGAATGCTATCCCCCTCAATGAAGCTATTTTCATTATCGTGAAAATTGATGAACTAAGAACTTATCTCAAGAGGCTAAGAAGGATTGCATTCAGTGGGATAGTCACCATGTTGGCTAGTGCAATCTACCATGCACCCATGGGTAGGGAAGTTGGAAATCCTATCCTCATTGAAAAAATGATGCTAAAAGTTATGTTTATACAGGTTGATGACCTAAGGTTCCCAAAGCAAAGATACCTGGTTGTATCTGATAGGAGGCTTTATTAGGAGAATGTGAACAAGTCATCAATGGTGCTTTTGCAAGTAGAGGAGGCAACAGTTACACTATCATCACAATAATATACTATGATCATAACTCGCCCAGACAACCTGATGAACGAACAATCACATTTGATAGATAGGATGGACTAGATTATCACATCTCTTACCATGATGTAGTCCCGAATTAACCACCATTTTCCTCCTCCACCACCATAAAGTGATAATTTTCAGGTATTTCCTCAAACCTTATATTTTAATGATTAATAGATTGGTATTTTGCTGAGGGCAATAAAAAAATTAAGTGTGGGGTGAGGGTATCTCGATATTGGAATTGATGAACTTATTTTGAAATTGTTGGATGTTATACTAAACTTGCTTACCACAATAGTTTTATTATTTTTGTATTTACTTTTAGTAGTTGTTTAAGTGTTGGTTAGACTTCCTTAAATTTTAGTAATGTTATGTTGTGTTATGTTTTATCTTTTGTTGTTCTTTTGTAGTTTCAATGTTATTTTCTTTAGCTTTTTTTTTTGTTCTTTCAGTTAACTTTATTTTTTAGCCTTTATTTTTTTTTTGCTTTTGTTTTTTATCTTAGTTTAATTGTACTTATATTTAGATTTTGCTATTTTTGGTTGTTATTAAATACTTTTACATTCTTAGTTTAGTTTACCATTAATTTGTTCTTGTTGTGAATAGGTTAAACTTAGAATTTGAAAAACTTATTTAGATTAGTCAGATAACTGGAGAGTAATTATTTGTTAAATATTTTTATTTTATCATTTAGGTTCATTTAGATCGATACCAGTAGCTCTCTTAATAAAATATGCACTTTAAACCTGTTTTAGAAATAAGAAAAAAAAATGTATAAAGGTGATTGAGTGAAAATTTTAGAGTGCTAGAACCTTCCTCATCACCCTTCAAAGTAATCAAAATAATTCAAAAGTGATGCTAGAAATATCTTAGGTAGAATAATTTTTATCAAATTTCTAAAAGACTTTTGACCTACCCTCTATAATCTGTTGTCCCTTGTAACCCTATTGAACCTTTGTGAGCATGCTAAATGCATGTTAATTTTGTACTTGTTGATTACTCCTATTTTCCCCAAGCGTAAAAAGCCTTTGTCATACTCTTTTTGAAATGGCCATTCTAAGAGTGAGTAAGATATAATTTTTTTGTTTATTAATGTGAAAAAGAAGATTTGTGATTTAAGTTTGATTCAAGAAATGGGATACTATGCCAATGTTCAGTCAGCTTGAAATTTTTTTAGAATGTAGTTCATCTTTAAGGATAATTTTAATAAGTCCCTATTTAATATATATATACACACACACACACATATACAAAATCATAACTATGGTTAAATATAAGTGTGGCGTACTCTATTGGTTAATGGTGAATAATTAATAGCCTTTAAAGCATTGTTGAGCTAATGTGCTTATAGCAAAAATTTTTGAGATATTTTCCCATTAGTAATCTTCCTCTAGGAGTATTATTTTACATTTTAGGTACTCTAGCATTTGTCGTTGTTATTGAATTGAGCAAGGGCAAAGTTGAAATCTTATGTTTAGAATGAGAAAAAGTGGTGAGATAAATTAGAGAATGGTTATTCTAGATTGCATATCCTTTTCCATTCCTTCTTAGCCTTACCTTAGCCATATTACAATTTGTTTAAGTCCTAAGGATCTTACTTTGTTTAGAGCTATTTGCAGAGAAGACCTTTTGGTCCCGGTGCTAATGGAAAGGCCTATGGTATCTCTTGAGTTTCAAGTGCAAAACTGCATATGTAAACTTTTGCATTGATCGTCAAATTGCAAAGGAGTTTTGGAGTTTTTAAAAATTATCTTAATGGTTTTAGGCGTAGTGCACACATACCGAGAGACTAACTAGTATGTTTTACCATGAATTCTTTTTGGTTTAGGATTAAATTTAGTGACTTCTGCTATAGTGTTGTTTAGACTTCTTTGAATTTGTGATTTCTTTCTTTAACTTTTAATATGCAAAAATCTATTATATTCATTTACTCGAAGGTGAGCAAAAGCTAAATGTAGGGTATTTGATAACTCTAATTAAGTATTTATTTTTAACATATTTTTATCTATGTTTGTGTCTCTTTTTGCAGATTTTTCACATTTTGTGTTAAATTCCTTTTTTTATGCCAAATAGGATAATTTAGTGTTCTAAATGATGTAATTTTGACTTTTCTGCAGAAATTTTTACTTACACACAGTAGAGACCAAAGTGTCTTAGCCGTGTGACCTGCAAAATCACCAATTTGCACTATTTTATTAAATCAAACGGTAGAGAACAAAGTGTCTCTACTGGGTGCCAAGCAGAATTCAAAGCAATTCAATCTAGAAAGGTGTACAAGGTTGATACCAAAGTGTCTTCAAGGTGTGCCTCTACAAACATTATAAAAGCTACATTCTTTTTGGTTTAAAGGAAGCATTTTTAAGTTCTTTCAATAGTTTTTGGCTTTAGTACATAGCTTTATCTCTTTCTATAGGTCTCTAGGGTTTCATACTTTGATTTTACTTGTAAAAACTTCATTTTTATTAGGGTTTTACACTTAAAATAAAAAAAATACTACAAATTTAGCATAGGTTACAGTAGTTATAGTTTTAGTTTTCAATCAAGTTTAGCTTGGATTAAAGAGAATGAGGTGCTCCAACTTCAAATCTATCTTCAAAAATGGGTTAAAGAGTTTTTTTCCTTTGTTTTTGCTTTTTATACTATGTATAGTGAGTAGTCTTCTAGTTATTTAGGGATCTTTGGATCCCCATATCTATGTAAGATAATAAACTCATTTGATGAAATATATTTATAGATGTTTATTTTCCTTTGCACTTATCTTGATATTGATGTTATTCAAGTATTTATGCTATTGATCTTATTCACATTAATGGATTTATGGTTGTTTGATGCAGATATCATTTATGCTCTATTTTTACGTGCACTTGTTATGTATTTGATGGCGATTCTTGAATGGGGGTTATTAGATCTAGAGTTAATGTGTTATAGATCCGAAAATATGGAGTAAAATGAATGGATATTAGGTTGGTTAGCTTTGCAATGGGAAACTAATTCATATTTAGGATTTGTAAACTCGTGCTTAAGCTAGCTATCAGATTGGCTCTGGAATGGGAAATCAAGTAGTTAGAATAGTTTGCTCTAGAATGGGAAATCTAGGTTTAGAATAGTTGGGTCATCCACATCTAAAATATATAATTTTATGTTAAAATTGATCTTAAATTAGGTATGGGAAGGATTTGATTTCCAAGCAATGTTTTAGTTATTATTTTTATTTCGCACTTTTATACTCTATTTTTGTTGCACTTGTTTATCTTACACTTTTTGGTTAGTTCACTTTTACTTTAATTGTTAAAAAATGTTAGATATAACTCACACTAAACTACATCTAAAAAATTCTTTAACATATATTTGTAATCAATAAAGTAATTTTATGTAAGACCATTCCCTTGGGTTCGATATTTTCAGGTCTTAAATATATTCCCTTATATTATTTGTTGATTCATTACACTTGCTGAGGTCACAAACATATTTAATAAAGTGTTCACTATAGATTAAGATAACATATGACATATATGAGGTCAATCTTTGGACCATAGTATATATGTATAGATAGAGTATATAAAGATTATATCATTAGGACACGTGAAAATGAGTTCATACAAAACTTGATAAGGTAAACCCTATAGGAAGTTCATAAATTTTTGGGTTCAAATTGATTATGGAACTTTTTATATCTATCAATGACTCCTTTATAATGTGGGCAATTGTTTAAACATTTCATAGCATGGGATAAGGCAAATATTTACATTACAATAGAGTATGTATTCACATTCTATTGCATATTGAAATCATCATTCCTTCATAACATTGCATTAGACTCATTTGGCGAGACATGAAAAGCATTAGATCATATGTATAGGCCTCAATTGAAAGAGGAAACTAATAGGATGTACATTAAGTGCAATAAAGATAGCAAGACAAAGTTATCGCTAAAGAAAGATAGTGATAGATAGAACCTAAATGAGATAAAGTAAAAGATAAAAGAAGCAGGAAAGGAAATAATTAGATAAAGTTTGATTATAATAAAGTCAGAGTTGCAAAAAGTAAGTTATAAGGGTTGGTAAATGCTACAAGTATGAATTTCGAAGATGAAATTCTTTTAAGGAGGAGAAAAATGTAAGGCCCCAATATATACCCTAGTGGTAATCGAGTATGTATAGGGTGCATTAGGAGTATGACATGTTGACATAAGGAAGTAATACCAAAATAGGTAAATGATGCATAAAGAAGGACTTAGAGGGAATTAACTTAATATATAAGGGTATAATGGTAAATTAAAGGTGTGATATGCACATTCACATTTAGGAAAATATGAAATAAGGATTTGATTAAAATTTGAACTATAAAATCATAGGCCAAAGTTGAGAATTAAAATAATTGAAGGAGTCAAGATTAATTATGCTATGGCCAATAAGTGAACCAATATTAACTCAACATAGAGCAACAGGTAGTAGGTCTTAAAAGAGTTAGAGGTTCTACTACAGCTCCCCCATAAGACTCAACAACTACACTAGCAACTAGCTAGCGTACCATAGCTCCGAGTGGTGCCCTCTATAATATCAGTGGGTAATGCCACTCGAAGTCAGGGTCCTGTCAGATATGAGGTACCTATGTGTGAACATTGTGGTTGCTTCCACTAGGGTGAGTGTTGGAGACTGACTGGTGCATTTTTGAGATGTGGGTCCAAGGACCACTTTTAAAGGAATTATCCTCGAGTATAGGCATAGGCTACCGCATCAGTTGCCCAGACCGCTACCAGTAGATAGGCTATTCCTTTAGCATGAGGTAGAGGCATGGGATGACCTATTGGGGCTACATCTACTCGAGGCAGTGTTCCAGCTCCGCCAGCTACAGATAGGCCTTCTTTTTCCAAGACCTATGTAGTTAGAGCCAAGAAGGATCAAAATTCACCAAACATGATTGTATGTAAATTTTATCTATTTGATGTTGCTGTTTGTGCACTGATAGATCCCGAGTCCACACATTCTTATTTGAGCACCGATGTTACATAAGAAAAGGGGTTAGATTAAGCACAGTTAGATCAAGATATCTTGGTGAGCAACTGATTAGGTCATAGTGTGGTCATGAACAAGATATTTAAGGATTGTCCTATTCAGATATAACATGCTACCTTCCCTACAAATCTGATTGAACTTCCATTCCATGAGTTTGATGTTATCTTCATAATGGATTGGCTTCACAAGTATCAACTGATAGTTGACTATCACTTAAAAAGGATCACCTTAAAGACTCCAGAAAATGAAGAAATCACAATCGTAGGGGAATGATCTAACTTCTTGTCTAATGTTATCTTGGCTACGGAAGTACACAGGTGTATTAGAAAAGAGTGTGCACCTTATTGTCACTAAAAATGCAGCTGAGAAACTGAAAATGAGTGATGTACCTATAGTTAGAGACTTCCCTGAGGATTTACCAGGGTTGCCTCCAGAAAGGGAAGTTGAATTTGTAATTGATGTATTACCTGGTACAACACCTATGGCAATGGCTCATTATCGCATCCCACCAACAGAACTAAAAAGAATAAAAAATTCAACTGCAGGAATTGCTGGAAAAAAGCTTTATCCATTTGAGTGTTTCTTCCTATGGAGCTCCAGTATTATTTGTGAAGAAAAAAGATAGATCTCTCAAGTTATGTGTAACACTCTTAGTTTATTACAATCTCCCTATACTGACTTTTGATCCTAGCCACATGCACATGCAGAATTGCATCTTCATCACTGCCTCTTCAATACATGTCCCTACGCATAGTCAAACAAAGCATGTGCTAAGCAACATTGTCGCTTAGTGGTGGATACAACTACACAAAATTTCATTTAAATAATTTATGAATTCCATTTTGTTCTTTATTTTTCATAAGATTATAATTATTTTACTGTCTATTTAATCTTGACTGACTTTATTTGACCCTTTTGATTATTGTTGTTTATTTTGATTTATCTTTCTGCTATTTCTATCTCTCTTACTCATTATTTTTATTTTCTACTTAGTTATCTAGTTCTATCGATTTTCTCTTCTACTATTACTAATTACTGCGTATAAAATATTTGCTTAATCATTCTTAACATCTATTCTGACTATTCTTCTTTTAACTGTCTGTTGTCTGCCCATTGATGTACTTGTTCTAGCTTTCTTATTTACTACTAGTTCCTTAACTATCTTTAGATTTCACTTACTTTATATTTGTTACTATTTGTTTGACCTTCTTCTTTCTGCGCGTTTCCTTTTTCTTATATTTATGGCTTAACCTTTAATTCTTTTTCATCATAAATATGTTCAAAATTTATTTCCTTTTATGTTAACTTATCTAGCTTTCCTCTTGTTTCTTTCTATTTGTATTTCATATCCCTCTTTACTTTCTTACCTTTGTACACTTTGTTCTACAATATTCTTTTATTTTCTATTTTGTCTGTACTTCATTGTTCTATTGACCTTTCTATTTTTGGTTCACTTTTCTATGTTTTTACATTTCATTCTAACACCTGATTGTCTGTTGACTTTTCTATTTTTTTTACTTTCATCCTTTTGTTAGATTTTTCCTTTCCTATTATTTTTTTTAAATTCATGATTTATTTTAAAGTTTACTTTATGTCAGATTTTGTTATTATTTTCCTCCTGCTTATTGAAATTTTCCACTATTCAATTCACTTAAATCTTTAATTGCCTTGATTGGGCTAACTTCGTTTCTCGTCGTTAAATTCCTCAACAATTTCATTAAACTATTATTCAAGTTCTTAATCCTTATTAAATTTCTGACTTGAATACTTACATGTTTATATTTTCCATATTCAAGTTTTGTAATCTTCTTCTATAATTATCTTTATATTCCATCTTTGCTAAATAAGTATTATATTATTTATGATTAACTGTACAGTTACAATTTGGTCCCTAAGTTCTTTATTTATCTCGCTTGACTTGAGTTGACCTTAATTGACTTCTTTAACTTTATTGACTTTGTTGACTTTCTCCTTTGACTCCTTTGGCTTTCTTTGTCTCTTAATTTATTTTAACTATATTATTTTCTCTTGATCTTTACTTTTACTGTATAATGAAAAATTTACACTTTAGTCCCCAAACTTTTCCTTAATTTCATTTTCCCCCTCTTTTCTTTTTTTTCTTCTTACTTAACTATTTTAATCTCTTTTAATATTGATGACTTTATAATTCGGCCCCTACCTGGTAACATAATTTACATTTTATCCTTTTTACCATTCTACCCTTAACAATTAATTTTCATTATTTAATTTATAATTTACTCCTTAAGGATTATAATTTATTTCAATTCTCATTATTATAAATATTTTCTATTGAATTTTTACTTGTTCGTTTATTTAAATGAAAAATTACCATTAGGTCCTTACTCATACTTTTTACCTTATTCCCTTTCATTTAATTCCAATTTTGATTCCTTTTAAATTTCTTTTGCATTCTAATTTATCCTATTTAGGAATTTTACATTTTAGTCTATGTGCTACTCTTTATGTGGCAAATTATGTTGTACTTCTTGTACTCTTTATTCTTTACAATTTCACCCTTCTTGATTTATTTAATTATCCAATTTTCTTTATTATTATTTAAATGCTAAAATTTTAATGTTACCCCTATCTTATCGCGTAATTATCTTTTTGCCGCTATTAAACATATTAATCATATTTTCCACATCTCCTTATTTAATTTACTTTTCTAATACTCCTATTTGCAATATCTACTATTTAGTTCCTATTGTTATAAAAATTTCCATTTTAGCCCCTATGTTATCGTGTAATGTCATTTTTATCTTTTTTGAATTATTTAATTACCATTTCTACATTATTTTCGGCTTGATAAAACTTAACTTTTTAATTTACATTTATGCCCTTGCTTTCTCGCTATATCATAATTTTATCCTTTTTCACATTTTGGCAACGTTTCCTACTTTAATCCTTTTTCTTTCTTCATTTAAGAATTTAATTACCAATTTGCCCTTTTTAAATTTTCTTTCAATTTATTGTTTTTTATTTTTTTGTTGTAACTACTTTCTCGCCCCTAGTGATGTCCAGTGGAAATCCTCAAATCGGATATATGGGATAAGGACTGTCTGCCTGGATGTGAGGTGATTACTTTAAGGGTAGCCAATCTCGATACTATTTGGATGTAGGGCAAAGACCTCTTTATACTGTCTATCTACCAAGCTATCTGTCTAGATTTATAATGGTATATGTATAGGATCCTAGATTCCCCACCGTGCACTAAGGGCAATTGACTGTCTAGTTTATTTATACCTAATTATACTTTATTCCTTGTACATTCATCATTATACATTGTAAAATTTTATCTCGCTCTTTATATATTTATTCACCATACTTATAAATTTGTAATATACAAGGTTAATAACATAGAAATTCAAAGAAAATATATTAATTACAATTAATACCTGATTCAACCATTACAACATTTTCCTCTTATTTTATATTTTCTTCATGTCTTTCACATTATTCATATTTCTTTCATCAAATTATGTATACCTATACTTTTTTTCCATAATATACCTTAATATTTTTTATTCTCTATACAATTACCATTATGTTTCATATCTAATTACATATACATATATCATATTTAACTCAATTTTATCATAATACATTTATCTATCATTATAACACTACGATCACAATTAATACTTTATAAATCATGAAAATTTCACTTAGCCTTATTAAGGTTACCATATGGCCATAACTCTTTCTTCCCTTAAATGATTAAATTATTTTCATATTCATGCTTATATTATGTTTAAACATCATCTACTAATACTAACTTAATTTTTTTCACATTTCTCTTCCATTTCACATTGTTACATAATGTAATCTCTATATTAAAATCCACAAATTAAATGAAATTGAGTGTAGTTTGTATCCACATAACTTAATTTTTGTTCTTCACACTTTATTCTTCATTTTCCTTATCTTCCATCATTGAAACACTATGATCTTCCCTATGCCCATTGTTGGAAATTATCGGTTACATGCATCACATACATAAGCAAAATTTAAAATTTTTTAACTAATAGATCTGATCTTACCATGAATTTACAATATAAATATTAATAAGAATAAGAAAAATCACCTTTGATTTTTGTTGAATAGTTGATTTTCCTTCTCACCGAGTTATTGCAAACCACTGTGTCCAAAATTGAACACCTCCAATTAGTAATCCACATTAAAGAAGGAATAAATAAACCAAGAATAGAGGAACCACAAGGCTGGTTAAATTCCCCTTGATGCTAACAAGGGGGTGGCGGCTAGGGTTTTTGAGAGAGAATTTCTTTTTCTCTTAATTGTTCACTTAACCCTAAAATCCCTATCACTTGAATTTTTATAGTTAGGTTAAAAATCCAACTTTCTAATAGGATTGGGCTCTTTAAAATTTCTGAAGAAATATTAAATGGGCTTCTAGAATTATTAATAATTTATTTGGGTTGATTAAATCCAATTTAAGTCTATTAATAAAAGACTATGCACAAAACCTATAAACTAGGCCATTTTGTGCTTACACTTGGATTTAATAACACAAATTAATTCCAAATCCATCCAAATTAAATATGTAGGCTCCATAATACTTATGAAATATATTTAATTTATTTTGGTCCAGGAATTAGGCCTCTAAGGCCTTCTATCTGAAATTAGCGTGGAACCCTTCCTCTAGAGGGTTTCTGCGCGAAAATCAATTCTTTAGGCCTCTTTAATTTCTCCAATGACTAAAAGTATTCTTATAGACTTAAGCATCGCTACAGGAGAAAATATTTCATCATAGTCAATACCTTCTTTTTAATGATAGCCTTTTGCTACTAAGCGAGCTTTATAGGTAACTATATTATCTTCCATATCGATCTTCTTTTTGAAGACCCATTTGCACCCTATAGGTTTTATCCCTTCAGGTGGTAGAGTTAAAGTCCATACTTTGATCTCATACATGAAGTCCATTTCAGACTATATAGCCTTAAGCCATAAATCACGTTCTGAAATATTCAAAACTTCTTGATAGCTTGTATGCTCATTATCCTATACTATAGTTATGCCTCTATCGTAATCAATATGAAACCCATATCTCACAAAGATAGAATGTATCCTAGTAGATCTTCTAGGATTTTGTGTATAATCAAGTTCAACTGTAATCTCATTATTATGAAATTCAGTCTCGGGTTTAATAGGTTGATCTACTTCTATTTGTGGGTCTTGAACTTAACCAAGTTCAATTTTACTCCTACTATCCTTTCATAGGAGAAATTCTCTTTCCAAGAAGACATCATGGTTCGAAACAAATACCTTTTGTTCTAAGGGATGATAGAAATAATATCTAAATATTTCTTTTGGATATCCCACAAACAAACATTTATCAGACTTAACATCTAGTTTGCCTGACATTGTCCTCTTTACATAAGCAAGACAACCCAATACTTTCATATGAGAAAGTGTGGGTTTCTAGTTATTCCATATCTCATATGGAGTAACATCAACCGATTTACTAGGAACTCTGTTTAACACAAACAGTAGTTTCTAGTGCATATCCCCAAAAAGACTTAGGTAAGTCTGCTCGGTTCATCATGGATCGAACCATATCTAATAGTGTTCAATTTCTCCTTTTAGATACACCATTATATTGTGGTGTATATGGTGGAGTCTGTTGAGATAAAATCCCATTATCTCTAAGATAATCTTGAAATTATTGACTTAAGTACTCTCCACCTCGATCTGATATAAGTGTCTTAATACTCTTGCCAAGTTGCTTCTCTACTTCATTTCTGAATTCTTTGAACTTTTCAAATGCTTCTGATTTATATTTCATTAGATAGATATATCCAAACCTGGAATAATCATCTATGAAAGTAATGAAGTAGGAGTAACCTCCTCTAGCACGTGTAGTCATTAGACCACTTACATCTAAATGTATTAAGTCCAAAACCATTTTAGCTCATTCTCCTTTACCAATAAAGGGAGCTTTTATCATTTTTTCCAATAAATAAGATTCATATGTATCAAATGATTCATAATCAAATGATCCTAAATCACCTGAATTTTGTAATTTGGTCATACGTTTCTCATTTATATGGCCTAAATGACAATGCCATAAATATGAGGTATTTAGATTATCTTATTTCATTCTCTTGGTATCCACATTATGCACTTCTTTAATTAAATCAAGAACATATATATCATTCTTAATGATAGCTTTAGAATAAAACATATCGTTCTTAAAAATGTAACAACATTTGTCTTTTAAAGAAATGTCATCATCGTTCAATAAACAACTGAAAGAAATAATACTTTTGGATAAAGATGGAACATAATAACAATTATTTAATTCCAGTATTAATCCACTTAGAAAAGGTAAGTCACCACAACTATTGTAGAGATGTTTTGTCTAGTAGCTGACTGTAGACATATTTCTGTCTTTCCAACTCTTCTAATGCATTTAAGCCCCTGTAGATTATTACATAAATGAGATCCACATCCGGTATCTAATACCCAAGATTATTTTAAAGCAATAGAATAAGTATTAATTTCAATCATATGAATACCTAAAGTGGAAGCATCAGCTTGCTTCTTCTCCTTGAGAGAATCTAGATAGGCCTTGCAGTTACGCTTCCAATGACCATCTTTTCCACAATTGTAGTAAGTTCCTTTGGGATTCTCTTTCTTGGCAACCTTCTTCTTGGAAACCCCACTATGCTTTGGCTATGCCTTGGTCATCTTATGCTTCTTCTACTTCTTGCCTTTAGCAGAAGTGACAACCATGACACTTTTTAAATCCTTCTTGAAGGATCCATCAGCTATTTTGAGCATGTTGATTAACTTAGGAATGGTTACTTGGATCTTGTTCATGTTGAAGTTAAGCATGAAAGGTGCATAACTTGGAGCCAACGAGTACAAGATTAAATTTATATATAGATCATTATCAATTATATAACCAAGTCTACTCAAATGCTCAATATACCCATACATCTTTAATGTATGAGTAGCAGCCGAAGTGCCTTCCACCATTTTGCATCTAAATAGTGCTTGAGCAATCTCATATTACTCAGTTCTAGCCTGAGAAGAATAAAGCTCCTCTAGATGCACAATGATGGTTCTACCATCCATCATTTCATGTTTCTTCTGAAGCTTTAAGGACATAGCACCTAACATCAGACATGCTGCTGCTTCACTATCCTCCATGTATTTTCGATAAGTGCCCTTGATCTCATTAATGGCATCATCTGATGGAAGTGGTTGTAGATCTTTATCCAAGACATAATGGATCTTTTCAGCTCTGATAAGAAATCTCACTTGTCTGATTCGGTCAGAAAAGTTGCTGCCAACCAGCTTGTTATCCAAGATTGATCATATTTTAATGTTCGATGTGCTTATGATGATGACCTAGATGTGAAAAGAAAACATATGAGAGTATTTTCATATATATGTATCCATTAATTAGGTCTTTAATTAATTCATTTACTCCCACTATTTTATTACGAATTAATAGCCCTCATTATATAATCCGAGAAAATCCGATGGTTTTCTTAGTGGGCCAATATCCAATCCTTGATATGTAATTTGACCTCAACTATGGTCAACAAGTCAAACTCTATACCTTTGAATGGTAGGTATCTCTATACCAATTATGTCTCAACACAACTATTGGATCATTAGGTTATCAATTCTTGATACATACATATCATATATGCATTCCCTAATCTTGCCTCTAGAACCATTAGCCTTGACTGTGGTCAACAAACTAATGGGCTAGCTAAGATGACCCATTTAATTAGATTTGAACATATTCAATATAATGTGAGCTTGAATGTGGTCAACAACCCACACTATAAAGAACTCTGGTTCTCTTCCAATTAATGGAAGGCTTATATATCTTAGTATTTGTTTGAGGGATTTTAGTTAATTAAGTCTCATCATACATGGTTGGCATACATTGGTATGCATCCTATATCTATCACATAAATATAAGCATACAAATATGGTATAGTTATGGACTTTACTGCATTGATTTTCCTAAGCCAAAAGGGAAATCAAAAGGTCACACCTAGGTAATATGCATGATTCAAACAAGTAAAAATAATTACATTATCTTCAATCTTGTTGGATCTCCATCCGGCTCATCTTGCTCCTTAATAGTGGTCTTCATCTTTATCTCTAATTCTAATCTAAGTAATCTAATTACATATTATAATTTGAAAAATAAATACAAACAAAAAATAAGTGGCTGGGACATGAAAGTCCTCATTGGGCCGAAACATGCATTATGCTAAATCACTTTGGGCCTTTGTCCATAACTATCCATAATGCCAATCATACACCCTTATATGCATTTCTAATGCATAAAGTAAAACATATAATGGATTACTAACTTTGTTTCAACTCATGAAACATACTTTTGAGTTATTTTAATAATGTGATCAAATTAGGAAACTTTTTCTATTTTGGAAACTTTCACTTTAGGAAACCTTTTTGCATGCATGTATTCTTGCCTTAATTATCAATCCAATTGATTATTAATTGATTATCAATTGATTATTTAATTAAATAATCATATTAAATAATTAAAAAATAATAATTTTGGGCTTAAAACAAAGGATAGGCCGAAACCCATACTATAAACCCTAAAGTGTGTTCACACACAAACTAGTTTTGTGTCTATTGGACCATTTGGGCCTTTCCGAATGAGCCAAGCCCACTCCAGCCCTTAAAACCCATTAATAAACTTAATTATAGTTTATAATATTTAATTTAAGTCAGCTCCTTGGGCCCACCAAGTCATTCACTAATTTAAATCAAGTTCATAAACAAAATTAAGCCCATTAAGTGGATTTAATGAATTAAAATTAATCCAATTAATTTAAGGCCATTTTAATTAATAAAATTAATTAAAAAATATTAATATATCAGATATATCAGATTTAGAAGATTAAAAATTGTTCTAAACATTAACTCACCTAGAACACACCATGAACACACGAAGAACACCGATTTATTAAACTTTTCGACTAAATTAGTTTTCATGCAAAACTTGTTCGATTTTAATTTTGTTTGATCCTATGGCTTAATATCACATATTAAACACATAAATTATCATCAAAATAATTTTATAGTGGATCAATAAAAATTTAATTTAGAACAGCCCCTAAAATGTTTATTGAAAAATAGAAACCCTACACGCCAAAACAATGATTCTTTTCTCAAAAGAATCATTTTTATTTTTCATTTTCTATATTTGATAACATACATGCAGAAATTAATATTTCTCATTCATGAACAATCAAATATGATATTTCAAAGTTTATGAAATAAATAGCTCAAAAATAAAAACTATTCCGCGAAATATAGAATTGTAGATTCATGGCAAAACCGAGGCTCTGATACCATGTTGGGAATTTTAGGTTACATGCATCACTTTCATAAACGGAATTTAAAATTTTTTAACCAATATATCTGATCTTTCCTTGAATTTACAATATAAATATTAATGAGAATAAGAAAAATCAACTTTGATTTTTGCTGAACAGTTGATTTTCCTTCTTATCGGGTTATCACAAACCACAGTGTCCAAAATTGAATACCTCCAATTAGTAATCCACACTGGAGAATGAATAAAGGAACTAAGAATGAAGGAACCACAAGGCTGGCCAAATTCACCTTGATGTTAGAAAGGGGGTGGCGGCTAGGGTTTTTGAGAGAGAGAATTTCTTTTTCTCTTAATTGTTCACCTAACCCTAAAATCCCTATCACTTGGATTTTTAGAGTTAGGTTAAAAATCCAACTTCAGAATAGGATTGGGCTCTTTAAAATTTTTGGAGAGATATTAAATGGGCTTTTGGAATTATTAATAATTTATTTGATCTCAATTAAATCCAATTTAAGTCAATTCATAAAGGACTATGCATAAAACCCATAAACTAGGTACTTTGTGCATAAACTTGGATTTAATCACCCAAATTAATTCCAAATCCATCCAAATTAAATATGTAGGCTCCATAACACTTATGAAATATATTTAATTTATTTTGGTCCAAGAATTAGTCCTCTAAGGCCTTCTATCTGAAGTTGGCGTTGAACCCTTCCTCTTGAGGGTTTCTGCACCAAAATCAATTCTTTAGGCCTCTTTAATTTCTCTAATGGATCTATTAATTATTATATCGGCACTATAACACTTATAGTCCAATAATAACTAATTATGAAATATAATATTTCAATTAGGTCCATTATACAGAATATTTCTAAAAAGTTCTACGAACAATTCCATTTCATCATAATTAATTAAACTCTTTAATTAATTATTCTCTTGTTCATTTCTCTTCTCCAATAATAATATGAAATATTATTATCCTTGTAATTTTACCATTTTATCCTTTACTCTATATGTGTGTGACCTATTGGGTTCCTGTCCATATTGGCAGTATAATATGTAATTATAAGTTCTATTCAAAAATCACATGATTTAAACTTCTTTAAATCATTTTATGAATCCCTATTGATATTTATGATACATCATTATACAAATCATGAGTGGCCTCTAGCTAGACATCATGGCTACCCAAATATCAGGAAAGTCAAGTGGTTTGACTATACCCTTCCATAGAAATAGTTACCGTACAATTACTCCTTTCACCACTCTTATCTCAATTAGATTCTGAGTATGGATTTCTGTCAACTCATATGGAGTCAAAGTATACCACTTGCTACTTAAGATAACTTTGGTGATCTCAAGTCTAAGGATACTTGTACAACCGCTTTAAAGAGATTCCTCACTGACATAGATTTAATTTCCATGTGAGGATTCTCTTTGCAGGTCTCCAATTAACTTGTTCTTCTAACAAGCATCCACATGTTAGCTTTGATTATCTTCCATAATCATGATTATCAGAACCACTACTTCAACCATTCAAGATGCATAACATGTGCTAGTTTCTCTAAATTAATAATGTCCAATCTTGTTAATTCTATGACTAGGAATATTTAGATATTAACACATTTGCATGCAATAGACATCTCATATCATGAACACTTTCATGATTACCTTTGCACTATGTTTATAATATCTAGGACTTCATTTATTAATTTAAGATTTACAAACTCATGTATTTAAACATAGCATTAATAAATGAATGATGCCTTTTATTAAGAATATGAATTCATACATATGAAATACACCCCTTTTACATGGGCTCTAGGGCATACTCTCTAGCACCCCCAATGGCCGAATCCTTTATGATTATTTTTATCAATTTCATTCTTTCTTTATCCAAAATAATCACATAAATATATGCTACATACTCTAATTTATTTATTGGAATCATTGAATTAAATTAAAACTTCTAATTTCTCTTACCTTAATTTTAACACATAACCTTTATTCTTTGATTTCTACATCTTCTTTCACTCATTTTGAGCTCTTGAGATCACCATTAATAAAAGGAGGGGCTGGAATTTACTTATGAAGGCTAAATTTGGTGGAAAAGATGGAAGTGAATGGAAGAAGAATATAGAAAATAGAGAGAGGCCAATTCAACCTCCATGAATAGTGGAGAGAGCTGGAGAAAAATAGGGAGATTTTTGGAGATTCAGCAACACTTTGGGTTATTTATACATGGGCTAATGGGTTGGGTTGATTTAATTAAAATAGTTGGGCCTAACTTAAGACCAAGTTATTTTTTTAAGCCTAATTTGCACCAAAAAATTATTTCTCTATTTTCCCATTATCAATTCTTCTTCTAATTAATTCCATAATTCTCAAAATAATAAATTAGGCCTCTACATAAATTTTTAGGCCAATCTGAGTCCATTTTCAGTATGATTTACTTTCGCCAATTTGATTCGGCCATTTTCCATAAATCAATGTTCCACTCATCAAAATATTCTGAAATTTTAATGTAAATTTTTAGACATATGCATAAGATTTTGGTTAAATTTTCAGGTCATTTATAGATCATTTCAGTGTGGTTCCAATTTTAGAGGAAAATCTCGCTTGTCGAAACTCTAAAAATTCAAAATCACCGGAAAAATAATTGTTCACTTCTAAAAAATAATTTGGACCATTTCTAATCGATCTGGAAAGTTTCATGATTTTTAGAAATCATTTGATATTTTTAAATCTCCACTGAAACCTTAATTAGCCTTTTTTCCTATCTCTCAACTATTTTCTGAAACTATTATTCCCATGATCAGAATTCCTTAATATTTTACCCCATGTGTACTAAAGAGTTTGAAACTATGTATTTAAAATTTTAGTCCATTCTGACACCGTTTCAACATGCTTCTAGCTTCGGCAACCTAAATAGCCGATCCGAAATCTAAAATTTCAAAAATGTCAGAAAATTTATTTTTCATTTTAATAATTTATTCACCTTATCTCTACCATATTCATGTGGTTGGAATAATTTTTCGAAGTTAATAGAATACTCTTAAGGCCGGTCAAACTTTCGATCAACCTTTTTCTCGGTACCAAGTTAAAATTTCTCTATCTGATTTGAGGGTCCATTTGAAATCATTTTCGCCTTAAATTGTACCATTGGACTCCATTTAATACCTATTTTCATATTTTACTGTCAGCCTAATCTTCCCTCCAAGTCAACCCATCCTTGGTTTCCCTGGCTTGAGCACATTTAACTTTTATAATTTCTCGAATTTCTCTGCTTTTTCCAACTTTGTTTGGTCTAAAAACCATATCGGGGTTATCTTTCATGCTCTACAGCATGTCAGGCATGTTGGATGCTAGTTTCGGGGTGTTATAGTTCTCCCCCACTTATAAAAATTTCTTCCTCAAAATTTTCCTTAATGGGAAAGCTATAAATAGTGCTGATCCACATTATAGAGGATTTCACTGTCCTTTTTGGTTTGATTTCTTCTTTGCTCTATATGACATTTTCTTACTACATCTAATTGAGTCTAGTCTATATTTTAACTACCAACACCGTTTCTCAAACTGTAGTTAATACCATACCTATGAAAGTTGGGCCCTAAAGCCACTGATGTAGCAAGCTCGCCACCACCTATGCAAAATACAAAAATGCAACTATATAAATAGGTAATGCATGGATGTATTGTATAATAGCTATATCCATATAACCACACTGTGGTTGTCTGACTGTATAATTGTCTGCCTACCTTGTTGACTATCTATAAACACCGTGTGTTTTTTTGTATATGTGCTGTGAAATACAAATGTATATACAACCTACCGAGTGTCAAGATGGTGGCAACATCTGCTAACTCAATTAACGAGAATAACTAATAAATGTCATCTTGTTAACCATCAGACTAGCTGAGCCCAGCTAATACTACAATTATACCGTTTATCTCTCTCTTTCCTAATCTAAAGCTATAACTATCAATTGAAATATTAAGAGGGCTAGGTAGAGCATGTGCATGTGTTACATTCAACATCTCTTAACTCCTATATACCCACTTCGATCTTAGGATCAACTAAACCTTGCTCTAATATCATTAAATTGTAACACTCTAGTCTATTACAATCTCCCTATACTGACTTCAGATCCTCACCACATGCACATGCATAATTGCATTTTCAACCCAACCTCTTTAATACCTCTCCCTACACACAGTGAAAAAAACCATGTGCTAAGCAACATTGTTGCTTAGTGGTGGATTACACAAAATTTCATTTAAATAATTTATGAATTCCATTTTGTTTTTTATTTTGTATAATATTATAATTATTTTACTGTCTATTTAATCCTGACTGACTTTATTTGATCCTTTCTATTATAGTTGTTTATTTTGATTTATCTTTCTCCTCTTTTTGTCTCTGTTACATCTTTTACTCATTATTTTTATTTTCTACTTAATTGTCTGGTTTTACCGGTTTTCTCTTCTACTATTACTAATTACTGCAGATAAAATTTTTGCTTGATCATTCTTAACATCTATTCTGACTATTGTTCTTTTATACTATCTGTTGTCTGCCTAGTGATATACTTGTTCTGGCTGTCTCATTTACTTCTAGTTCTTTACCTAGCTTTAGATTTCACTTACTTTATATTCGTTACTGTCTATTTGACCTTCTTCTTTCTGCGTGTTTCCTTTTTCTTATATTTATGGCTTAACCTTTTATTATTTTTCGTCACAAATTTGTTCAAAATTTATTTCCTTTTATGTAAAATTATTTAGCTTTCCTTTTGTTTCTTTCTATCTATATTTCATATCCCACTTTACCTTCTTACCTTTGTACACTTTATTCTATAATATTCTTTTATTTTTTGTTTTGTCTGTACTTCATTATTCTGTTGACCTTTCTATCTTTGGTTTACTTTTCTGTGTTTTTACCTTTCTTTCTAAAACATGATTGTCTGTTGACTTTTTAATTTTTTTATTTTCATCCTTTTGTTAGATTTTTCCTTTCTTGTTATTTTTTTTAAATTCATAATTTATTTTAAATTTTCCTTTCTGTCAAATTTTGATATTATTTTCCTCCTGCTTATTGAAATTTTTCGTTATTTAATTCACTTAAATCTTTAATTGCCTTGATTGGGCTAAGTCTGTTTCTTGTCATGAAATTTGTCAACAATTTCATTAAACTATTATTCAAGCCCTTAATACTTATTAAATTTCTGACTCGAATACTTTCATATTTATATTTTGTTGTTTTCAATTCTGTATTCTTCTTCTATAATTATCTCGATATTCCATCTTTGCTGAATAAGTATTATATTATTTATGATTAACTGTATAGTTACAATTTGGTCCCTGAGTTCTTTGTTTACCTCTCTTGACTTGAGTTGACCTTAATTGACTTTTTTAACTTTACTGACTTTGTTAACTTTCTCCTTCGACTCCTTTGACTTTTTTTGTCTCTTAATTTATTTTAACTATATTATTTTCTCTTGATCTTTACTTTTACTGTATAATGAAAAATTTACACTTTAGTCCCCAAACTTTTCCTTAATTTTGTTTTGCCCCTTATTTTCTTTTTTTTTTCTTCTTATTTAACTATTTTAATCTTTTTTTATATTGCTGACTTTATAATCTGGCCCCTCCCTGATAACATAATTTACATTTTATCCTTTTTACCATTCTACTCTTAACTATTAATTTTCATTATTTAATTTATAATTTACTCCTTTAGGATTATAATTTATTTCAATTCTCATTATTACAAATATTTTCTATTGAATTTTTACTTGTTTCTTTATCTAAATGGAAAATTACCATTAGGTCTTTACTCATACTTTTTACCTTATTCCCTTTCATTTAATTCCAATTTTGACCCTTTTTAAATTTCTTTCAAATTTTACATTTTAGTCCCTGTGCTACTTTTGATGTGGCAAATTACGTTTTATTCCTTGTACTCTTTATTCTTTACAATTTCACTTTCTTGATTTATTTAATTATCCAATTTTCTTTATTATTATTTAAATGCTAAAATTTCAATATTGCCCATATCTTATCGCGTAATTACCTTTTTGCCTTTATTAAACATATTAATCATATTTTCCTCATCTCTTTGTTTAGTTTACTTTTCTAATACTCCTATTTGCCATATTTACTATTTAGTTCCTATTGTTATAAAAATTTCTGTGTTCGCCCCTATTTTATCGCGTAATGTCATTTTTATCTTTTTTAAATTATTTAATCACCATTTTTACATTATTTTTCGCTTGATACCACTTAGACTTTTTAATTTACATTTATGCCCTTGCTTTCTCGCGTAATCACAATTTTATCCTTTTTGACTTTTTGGCAACATTTCCTACTTTAATCCTATTTCTTATTATTTTTAGTACTTTTACTACATATTTTCTTTCTCTTTATTCATTTAAGAATTTAATTACCAATTTGCTCTTTTTAAATTTTCTTTCAATTTATTGTTTTTTTATTTTTTTATTGTAACTACTTTTTTGCCCCTAGTGATGTCTAATGAAAATTCTCAAACCGAATATACGGGATGAGGACTATCTGCCTGGATGTGAGGTGATTACTTTAAGGGTAGCCAATCTCGATACTATCTGGATTTAGGGGAAAGGCCTCTCTATACTGTCTGTCTGCCTAACTATCTGTCTGGATCTATAATGGTATATGTATCCCTATGGCAAGCAATTATATCCTACGATCCTAGATTTCCCACCGTGCACAAAGGACAATTGGTTGTCTAGTTTATTTATACCTAATTATACTTTATTTTTTGTACATTCATCATTATACATTGCAACATTTTATCTCGCTTTTTATATATTTATTCACCATACCTATAAATTTGTAATATACAAAGTTAATAACATAGAAATTCAAAGAAAATATATTAATTACAATTAATACCTCATTCAACCATTACAACATTTTCATCCTATTTTATATTTTCTTCATGTCTTTCGCGTTATTCATATTTCTTTCATCAAATTATGTATACCTATACTTTTTTTCCATAGTATACCTTAATATCTTTTTATTCTCCATACAATTACCATTATGTTTCATATCTAATTACATAAACACATATCATATTTAACTTAATTACATCTTAATACAATTATCTATCATTATAACACTAAGATCACAATTAATACTGTATAAATTATGAAAATTTCAGTTAGCCTTATTAAGGTTACCTTTCTGCCATAACTCTTTCTTCCTTTAAATGATTAAATTCTTTTCATATTCATGCTTAATCTATATTTAAACATCATCTACTAATAGTAACTTAATTTTTTTCACATTTCTCTTCCATTTCACATTGTTACATAATGTTATCTCTACATTAAAATCCAAAAATTAAATGAAATTGAGTGTAGTTTGTATCCACATACCTTAATTCTTGTTCTTCACACTTTATTCTTTATTTTCTTTGTCTTTCATCATTTAAACACCATGATCTTCCTTATGCCCCTAATGACCGAATCCTTCATGATGATTTTTCATCAATTTCTTTCTTCCTTTATCCAAAATAATCATATAAATAAATGCTACATACTCTAATTTATCTGTAGGAATCATTGAATTAAATTGAAACATTCAATTTCTCTTACCTTAATTTTGACACATAACCTTTATTCTTTGATTTCTACCACTTCTTTCACTCATTTTCAGCTCTTGAGCCCACCGTTAATGAAAATAGGGGCTGGAATTTACTTATAAAGGTTGAATTTGGTGGAAAAGATAGAACTAAATGAAAAAAGAATAGAGAAAATAGAGAGAGGCCAATTCGGCCTCCATGAAGAGTGAAGAGAGCTGGAGAAATATAGTGAGATTTCTGGAGATTCAGCAACACTTTAGGTTATTTATACATGGGCTAATGGGTTGGGTTGATTTAATTAAAATAGTTGAGCCTAACTTAAGCCCAAGTTATGTTTTTAAGCCCAATTTACACCATAAAATTATTTCTCTCTTTTACCATTATCAATTCTTCTTCTAATCAATTCTATAATTCTTAAAATAATAAATTAGGCCTTTACATAAATTTTAGCCCAATCGGAGTCCATTTTCAATTTGATTTACTTTTGCCAATCCAATTCGGCCATTTTACATAAATCAATGTTCCAAGCATCAGAATATTCTAAAATTTTAATGTAAATTTCTAGATATATACATAAGGTTTTGGTTAAATTTTCATGTTATTTGGTGATTTTTTCAATGTGGTTCCAATTTTAGAGGAAAATCTCGTTTGTTGAAACCCTAAAAATTCAAAATCACTTAAAAAATAAATTTTCACTTCTAAACAATAATTTGGACCATTTCTAATAGACCAGGAAAGTTTCATGATTTCTAGAAATCATTTGATATTTTTAAATCTCCACTTAAACCTTAATTAGCCTTTTTTCCTGTCTCTCAATTGTTTTCTGAAACTATTATTTCCATGATTAGAATTCCTTAATATTTTACCCTACGTGTACTAAGGAGTTCAAAACTATGTAGTTAAAATTTTAGTCCATTCTGATACCATTTCAACACGCTTTTGGCTTCAGCAGCCTGAACAGCTGATCCAAAATCTAAAATTCCAAAACTGTCAGAAAATTTATTTTTCATTTCTAATAATTTATTTACCTTGTCTCCTCCATATTCATATGGTTGTAATAATTTTCAGAAGTTAATTGAATACTCTTAAGCCTAGTCAAACTTTCGATCAACCTTTTTCTTTGTACCGAGTTAAAATTTATTTGTCTAATTTGAGGGTCCATTAGATCTCATTTTTGCCTTGAATGGTACCATCGGAATCTATTTAATACCTATTTTCATAATCTACTGTTAACCTAAACTTCTCACCAAGTCAACCCATCCTTGGTTCCCCTAGCCTGAGCACGTTTAACTTTTATACTTTTTTAGATTTCTCTGCCTTTGCCAACTTTGCTTACTCTGAAAACTATACAGGGGTTATCTTTCATGCTCTATAACATGTCACGCATGTCGGATGCTAGTTCAGAGGTGTTATAGTTCTCCCCCACTTATAAAATTTCGTCCTTGAAATTTTCCTTAATGGCAAAGCTGTAAATAGTGCTGATCCATAGTATAAAGGATTTCACTATCCTTTTCGGTTTGATTTCTCCATTGCTCTATATGACTGTTGCATATTGCATCTATTTGAGTCTAGTCTATCTTTTAAATATAAATACTATTTCTCAAACTGTAGTTAATACCATACCTATGAAAGAGCTAAGCCCTAAAGCCACTGATGTAGCAAGCTCGCCACCACCTATGCAAAATACAAAAATGTAACTATATAAATAAGTAATGCTTGGATGCATTGTATAATAGCTATGTCCATATAACCACGTTGTGTGGCTGTCTGACTGTATGATTGTCTGATTGCCTGGCTAACTATCTATAAACACTATGTGTTTGTCTATATATATGTTGTGAAATGCAAATGTATATACAACCAACTGAGTGTCGGCTGGTGGCGACATCTGCTAACTCAATTAATGGGAATAACTAATAAAAGTCATCTCATTAACTATCAGACTAGCTAAGCCCCGCTCTTACTACTATTATTCTGTGTATCTCTGTCTTTCCTAATTATAAAGCTATAACTATCACTTGAACTATTAAGAGGGATAGGTAAGGCATGTGCATGTGTTACATTCAACATCTCTTGACTCCTATATACCCACTCCGATCTTAGGATCGGCTAAATCTGGCTTTGATATCATTAAATTGTAACACTATTAGTCTATTACAATCTCCCTATACTGACTTCTGATCCTCACCACATGCACATACAGAAATGCATTTTCATCCCAACCTCTTCAATACCTATCCCGATGCGCAGTGAAACAAACCATGTGCTAAGCAACGCTATCGCTTAGTGGTGGATATAACTACATAAAATTTAATTTAAATAATTTATAAATTCCATTTTGTTCTTTATTTTGCATATGATTATAATTATTTTACTTTCTATTTAATCTTGACTGACTTTATTTGATCCTTTCTATTATAGTTGTTTATTTTGATTTATCTTTCTCCTCTTTTTGTTTCTTTACATATGTTACTCATTATTTTTATTTTCTACTTAATTTTCTGGTTTTACCGGTTTTCTCTTCTACTATTACTAATTACTACATACAAAATTTTTGTTTGATCATTCTTAACATCTATTCTCACTATTGTACTTTTATACTGTCCACTATCTACCCATTGATATACTTGTTCTGGTTGTCTCATTTACTACTAGTTCCTTAACTAGCTTTAGATTTCACTTACTTTATATTTGTTACTATTTGTTTGACCTTCTTCTTTCTACGCATTTCCTTTTTCTTATATTTATGGCTTAACCTTTTATTCTTTTTCGTCACAAATCTTTTCAAAGTTTATTTCCTTTTATGTCAACTTATCTAGCTTTCCTTTTGTTTCTTTCTATCTATATTTCATATCCCACTTTACTTTCTTACCTTTGTACACTTTATTCTACAACATTCTTTTATTTTCATTTTTGTCTGTACTTCATTGTTCTGTTGACCTTTCTATCTTTGGTTTACTTTTATGTGTTTTTACCTTTTTTTCTAACACCTGATTGTCTGTTGACTTTTTTATTTTTTTCCTTTCATCCTTTTGTTATATTTTTCCTTTCCTATTATTTTTTTAAATTGAGGATTTATTTTAAATTTTCCTTTCTATCAGAATTTGATATTATTTTCCTCCTGCTTATTAAAAATTTTCACTATTCAATTCACTTAAATCTTTAATTGCCTTAATTGGGCTAAGTCCGTTTCTCATTATTAAATTCCTCAACAATTTCATTAAACTATTATTCAAGCCCTTAATACTTATTAAATTTATGACTCAAATACTTTTATATTTATATTTTCCTGATTTTAGTTCTGTACTCTTCTTCTATAATTACCTTTATAGTCCATCTTTGCCGAATAAGTATTATATTATTTCTAATTAACTGTACAATTACAATTTGGTCCTGAGTTCTTTATTTTTCTTGCTTGACTTGAGTTGACCTTAATTGACTTCTTTAACTTTACTGACTTTGTTGACTTTCTCCTTTGACTCTTTGACTTTCTTTGCCTTTTAATTTATTTTAACTATATTATTTTCTCTTGATCTTTGCTTTTACTTTATAATGGAAAATTTATACTTTAGTCCCTAAACTTTTCCTTAATTTCGTTTTGCCCCTCTTTTCTTCTTTTTTTTTCTTCTTATTTAACTATTTTAATCTCTTTTAATATTACTGACTTTATAATATGGCCCTGCCTGGTAACATAATTTCCATTTTATCCTTTTTACCATTCTACCCTTAACTATTAATTTTCATTATTTAATTTATAATTTACTCCTTTAGGATTATAATTTATTCCAATTCTCATTATTATAATTTTTTTTCTATTGAATTTTTACTTGTTCCTTTATCTAAATGGAAAATTACCATTAGGTCCTTACTCATACTTTTTACCTAATTCCCTTTCATTTAATTCCAGTTTGGCCCCTTTTTAATTTCTTTCGCTTTCTAATTTATCTTATTTGAGAATTTTTCATTTTAGTCATTGTGCTACTCTTGATGTGGCAAATTATGTTTTACTCCCTGTACTCTTTATTCTGTACAATTTCACCCTTCTTATTTTATTTAATTACCTGATTTTCTTTATTATTATTTAAATGCTAAAATTTCAATACTGCCTCTATCTTATCGTGTAATTACCTTTTACCCCTATTAAACATATTAATCATATTTTCCACATCTCTTTTCTAATACTCCTAGTTGCAATATTTATTATTTTGTTCCTGTTGTTAAAAAAATTTTTCGTGTTGGCCCCTATTTAATTGCATAATGTCATTTTTATCTTTTTTGAATTATTTAATCACCCTTTTCACATTATTTTCATCTTGATGCCACTTAGACTTTTTAATTTACATTTATGCTTTTGCTTTCTCACATAATCACAATTTTATCCTTTTTGACTTTTTGGCAACATTTCCTACTTTAATCCTATTTATTATTCTTTCTGGTACTTTTACTACATGTTTTCTTTCTCTTTCTTCATTTGAGAATTTAATTACCATTTTGCCCTTTTTAAATTTTCTTTCCATATTGGTTCTCACTCTATTATCTTTATAGCTTTCTACTGACTTAATTACTTATTCTTTTTCATTCTTTTTATTATAACTACTATCTCGCCCCTAGTGATGTCTAGTGAAAATTCTCAAATTGGTTATGCAGGATGAGGACTATCTGGCTGGATGTAAGGTGACTACTTTGAGGGTAGCCAACCTTGATACTCTCTGGATGTAGGGGAGAGGCCTCTCTATACTATCTTTTTTCCTAGATGTCTGTCTGTCTATCTATCTAGATCTACCACCGTATATGTATCCTTATGGCTAGACATTAATCTTAAGGTCCTAGATTCCCTACCATGATCTAAGGGCAATTGGCTATCTAGTTTATTTATACCTAATTATAATTTATTCCTTGTACATTCATCATTTTGTATTATAACATTTTATCTCGCACTTTATATATTTATTCACCATACTTATAAATTTGTAATATACAAGGTTAATAACATATAAATTCAAAGAAAAATACATTAATTCCAATTAAAGCCTCATTCGACCATTACAACATTTTTCTCCTATTTTATATTTTCTTCATGTCTTTTGCATTATTCATATTTCTTTCATCAAATTATGTATACCTATACTTTTTTTCCACAATATACCTTAATATCATTTTATTCTCTATACAATACCATTATGTTTCATATCTAATTACATATACATATATCATATTTAACTCAATTTCATCATCATACATTTATCCATCATTATAACGTTAAGATCACATTTAATAGTTTATAAATCATGAAAATTTCACTTAGCCTTATTAAGGTTACCATTGTACATAACTCTTTCTTCCCTTAAATGATTAAATTTTTTTCATATTCATGCCTAATTTATGTTTAAACATCATCTAGTAATACTAACTTAATTTATTTCATATTTTCTTCCATTTCACATTGTTACATAATGTAATCTCTACATTAAAATCCAGAAATTAAATGAAATTGAGTGTAGTTTGTATTCACATACCTTAATTCTTGTTCTTCACACTTTATTCTTTATTTTCTTTATCTTTCATCATTGAAACACCATGATCTTCCTTATATCCCCTAATGACTGAATCCTTCATGATGATTTTTCATCAATTTCTTTCTTCTTTTATGCAAAATAATCAGTAAATATTTGTTACATACTCTAATTTATCTATTGGAACCATTGAATTAAATTAAAACTTCAAATTTCTTTTATCTCAATTTTGACACATAACCTTTATTCTTTGATTTTTGCCACTTTATTCACTCATTATGAGTTCTTAAGACAACCATTAATGAAAAGAGGGGCTGGAATTTACTTGTATAGGTTGAATTTGGTGGAAAAGATGGAAGAGAATGGAAGAAGAATAGAGAAAAGAGAAAGAGGCCAATTCAGCCTCCATGAAGAGTAGAGAGACCTGGAGAAAAATGGGGAGATTTTTGGAGATTCAATAGCACTTTGGGTTTTTTATACATGGGCTAAGGGTTTAGGTTGATTTAATTAAAATTGTTGGGCCTAACTTAAGCCCAAGTTATGTTTTTAAGCCTAATTTGCACCATAAAATTATTTTTCTATTTTAAAATTATTAATTCTTCTTCTAATTAATTCCATAATTCTTAAAATATTAAAGTAGGCTTCTACAAAAAATTTTAGGCCAATTGGAGTCCATTTTCAATTCGATTTACTTTTGCCAATTTGATTCAGCCATTTTCCATAAATCAATGTTCCACTCATCAGAATATTTTGAAATTTTAATGTACATTTTTAGACATATACAAAAGATTGTGGTTAAAATTTCATGTCATTTAAAGATCATTTCAATGTGGTTCCAATTTTAGAGGAAAATCCCGCTTGTTGAAACCCTAAAAATTTAAAATCTCTGAAAAAATAAATTTTCACTTCCAAACAATAATTTGGACCATTTCTAATAGATTTGAAAAGTTTCATGATTTTTAGAAATCATTTGCTATTTTTAAATGTCCATTGAAACCTTAATTAGCCCTTTTTATGGCGATGTTCAACGACGATATCTTGGTATATTCTAAAACACCAAAAGAACATGATAAACAGTTAAGAATTATGCTACAAACACTGATAGACAAACAGCTATATGCTAAATTCAACAAGTGTGAATTTTGGCTGAATGAAGTTACTTTTCTTAGCCATATAGTTTCTACAGAGGGCATTAAAGTAGATCATAAAAAGATTGAAGCTATTATGGAATTAAAGCCATCCTAAAGTGTTTTAAAAGTTCAAAATTTCCTTGGATTAGCTGCATACTACAGGTAATTTGTAATAGGGTTTTCTATTATAGCTTTTCCACTCACTAAACTATTATAGATAAATGCTAGATTTGAGTGGACTGAGAAATGCCAGGAAAGCTTTGAGAAGTTGAAGCTTTTGTTGATGGAAGCTTCAATTCTCACATAGCCTACTTCAGGTAAACCATATGTTATCTATAGCAATGCCTCCAGGATTGGGTTAGGGTATATACTTATGAAAGAAGTAAAAGTAGTAGCATATGCTTCCAGACGGCTAAAACCACATGAGAAAAGCTACCCTACCCACGATTTGGAGTTAGCATCCATTGTGTTTGCCTTGAAGATATGGAGACACTACATGTATGGGGAGAAGTGCTACATCTACACTGACAATAAAAACTTGAAATATCTACCTACATAGAAAGAACTTAACCTATGATAAAGGCGATGGTTGGACCTTATTAAAGATTATAATTGCTTAATTGACTACCAAACTGGCAAAGCAAATTTGGTAACAAATGCACTTAGCAGGAAATACTTAATGTCTTTGTAAGCTATGAAGGTGAAGTTAAATGTGGCCCGAGATGGAGCACTTGTAGATGAAATGCAATTGAGATCGGATTGGCTTCAACATGTAAAAACTACTTAGAGACAGGATGACAACTTAGCATTTATTATCTCTCATCTTTAAGTACAAACAGGTAAAGGCATTGAATTCTCTCTTGGCCATGATGATTGTCTATATTATAAAGGCAGAGTATGTGTACCAGATGATGTAGAATTGAAGAAAAATATCATGATTGAAGCTCATAGTAGCCACTACACCATGCATCCAAAAAGTAACAAAATGTATCAGGAACTGAAAAAATCTTACTAGTTGCCAGGAATGAAGAGAGAAATAGCAGATTTTATGGCTAGATGCTTAGTATGTCAACAAGTAAAAGCCGAGCATCAAGTCCCATAAGGGTTATTGCATCTTATCACCATACCAGAATGGAAATGGGAACAAATTACTATGGACTTTGTGTCTGGATTGCCACTTACCAACAAATAACATGACTCTATTTAGGTAATAGTAGACAGGATGACTAAGTTAGCTCATTTTCTTCCTTTGAGATCAGAATTTCCCCTATCCAAGTTAGAAGAAATCTATGTGAATGACATTATAAGACTTTATGGTATACTTATTTCTATAATTTTAGATAGGGATCCACAGTTCACTTTCAAATTTTGGCAAAAACTTCAGGAAGCTTTGGAACCCACCTGGATTACAGTAATTAATACATAATAATAAAAATGACAATAAAAGTAAATAATAATATTAATGAAAATGATAATATTAAATAATATTAAATATTAATATTAATAATAAAAAATATTTACAAAAATAAAATTAACACAAATAATAATATAAAAAATCATAATAATAATAAAATAATTAAAAATATTTAAAATAATGATTAAAATTAATATTAATGAAACATCAATAATAGTTATAATCATATTGATGTAATATTAACAATTATAACATAATAATAAAGAACAGTATTAATAAATAATAACATTAGTAATAATATTAATAATGACTTCTAACCTGAAATTGTCTGCCATTTTTAGGTCTGAAGATGCCATTTTTTGACTAGGTGTCTTATATACATTTTCCCTATGTCTTATATTTCAAATGAATCAAAAATAACGGAATTTGGATTTGTATATTGGAATTTAAAGCCAAAATACTAACCACTACACCTAGGATATTTTCATGTATAAAACTAGTGCTTTTACTTTGAAAAATTACTGGGGACAATGAGTTCAAAATTAGATCATAATCTCTTCATGAAATTTGCTAAAAATTGAGGCTAGATTCTACCAAAATTAGACTCATCTTAATAAGATCTCTATAGAGGCAGTTATGCTCGAATAACTACAAACTGGTCCAGGTATAGGGACAGATTCGGGTCATTTATGTTTGAGTCTAATTTTGAGAATCGTAAGGACTGATCAAGGTTTAGGTTTCTCATCAAAGTTGTATATTTATGTCTTAAGATTTAGTTGAATTTAGAATTACCTAATTATAAGGTTTGTAGGGTGAGATAAAGCAAAAAAACTCTAGATTGCTCCAAGTTTTGAAAATTAATTTTTCATTTTGCACTGCTAACAGAGGGAAAAGAGAGAAAAGACCCCCAAAAGGATTTTTAAATATTTAAAAATTGTAAGAGAGATAAAAAAGAATTATAAAAACATAAAATTCGAGAAGAAAGCCTGGCATCTCTATTCATTGTCTATTTATAAGAACTATTTCCTCATTAAGTAATGATAATGGTGATTTATATGATATTTTTAGTATATTTTTAGGTGTTTAATTGAGTTAATTTTGCGTTAATTAGGTTGAATTTGATTTTAATTGGTTAATTTTATGTTTTTGGAGTTAATTATAAATTTTGGTATTTTTAGGTATATTTTGCTAAAAAAAAGGGCTTAATAGTAAAAATACAAATAATTGGGGTCAAAACTGTAAAATTAGGAAATTGATGCAAGAAAATAGGCGTGAAGTTAAGAAGAATTATGCATGGTTGTGTGTCTCAAAGAAGCAAAATATGCATGGCCGTGTGTTCTCAAGATTGCTTATACACATGGCCACGTGATAATGAACTAAGAAGAACACATGGCCACGTGAGGAATAACAAAGAATTATGTGTAGCCACGTGATAATGCACTAAGAAGAACACATGGCCATGTGAGGAATAACAAAGAGGAACACATAGCCATGTGAAACACAACAAAGAAATGGCCACGTGAAACACATCAAAGAAACAATACATGGCCACGTGATTTTCTTCAAAGGATTATGCATGGCCACGTGAAACACATCAAAGAAACAATATATGGCCACGTGATTTTCTTCAAAGGATTATGCATGGCCACGTGTTTTGTTTCCCATGAAGTGAAGGACTTTCGATTTTTCCAATTCAAGAAGGATTCTTTTCCCACTCCAATAGAGGAAGTTTAGAAAGCTTCTACAACATATTTTGCCTATAAATATACACCTCTAACACCAAAGAAGGAGGATCAATGGGGATCAATTAGAAAAATCAATTAGAATTCTTTAGTTTTAGTTTTACTTTGTTTTTCTAGTTTTTCTGTTTTTATTTTTCTTTTCGATTTTTTTTAAGTTTTTCAACTTTTTTTTTAGTTTTAAATATGTTTAGGAAGTAGTTTTTCTTCTTTTGCCAATGGATTCTTGAAAACTTATATTTTCATTGTTATGATTTTATTTTGAGCTTAATTTCAATATCAGTTGATTATTTCTTGGTTTTAAGCATATTCTTAGGTTTGGTTGTGTTAAGTTTAATTGTTGGTTTATTAATAAATAACTAAAAATTGGTCTTGACATAGTTAATGATTTGCATGGTCTTGGGTTAACTCTTTAATGTTTATGCATGATTATTATCCAAAATATGAGATAATTATGTGTTAATTTTATTGGTTAATACTAAGAGAGGAAGAACTAAGAATAAATTAGAGTAGAATTACTTGAAAAAGACTTTAATACTAAGAATAAATTAGGGAGTCAAAACTAGATTTTCATGCTAAGTATTAGATTTTTCTATGACTTTAATACTAAGAATGATATACTTGAATAAAGATATCTGGCTTTATTACTAGTTTTTCCATAGTAACTGGTGTTTCTCTTTTAATTAAGTCATTATAATGAAAGTTAAGGTTGATAGTTTCTTTAGCGAGAGAATTCCAGTATTATTTTGTTTTTAATTCATGTTAATTTAATTTTAGCTTTTGTTTTGTTTCATTGTTTATTTTGTTTAATTTTTGCTTTTAAATCAAAAACATTTGGGAAGCAATCTCATATTGATTTAATTCACATATAGATATTATCCTTAGCAATCCATGTTTTCTTGAGTACGATATTTGGGGTCTTAATTTATATTTTTCTATATTACTAGCCAATCTAGTACACTTGCTAGACACCGGTCAAGTTTTTAGCGTCGTTGCCGAAGAACAATGGTATTATTTGTTTAATATCTTTGATTAAGTTAATTTGAGATTTTTATTTTTTTTATTTGGTGATTATTCTTTGCAAGAACAATTCTAGAAATTTTTCACGATGATGCAAGATGAGGTTCAAGATTATGAATTGTTTCTTTTGAAACAACAAATGAATGATCTAGTAAGAGAAAGAGAGGAGATAAAACAATTGCGTGCACAATCATAAAATCCTTATTCATCACTATCCATTGCTAAAGAGTCTTATTCTCTTTGGACTTTGAGAGCACAAATGAAAGAATTGAGAAGAGAGAATCAAGAACTGTGATACTCAAAAGAGGCCTGTATCTCCGAGAATAAACATCTTCATAACCAACTTATATGTAAGGACAAGCAATTTTGGACTAAAATAGAAAAATGAAGGGCCACACAAAAGGCTGTTATCTCCAAAACTAAAGATGTTTGTGACTTGCTTATAAGAAAGGAAAGGAAATTTTATACTGAAAAAGAGGAGTGGGAGGTTACATTAAGGGTTCAAGAGGAAAAGTTTAGAATTCAAGAAGAGAAGTTTAGGATTCAAGAGGAAAAGTTTAGAATTCAAGAAGAAAAGATAATGACTCAAGAGGAGACAATTAAGAGTCAAGAAAATTTATTAAGGGATAGAGAGGAAGGAATTGAAAAGTTGGAATCTAAGCTAAAACTTTTGAGCACTTCTATGAAATTTTAAGGTGATGATGGTAAGGAAAAGGAAAGAAATCATTCACTAATAAGGGGTAAGGGATAAGAGGAACAATTCATTTTTGAAGATAAGTTATGTATTTATTTAGAGGATGTAGGATCTCTTGTAGAGAATTCATCACCAAAGGAGCAAGAAAGGAAAAATTCTGAAGTAGAGATATTGAATTCAGTCCGCTTGAAGGATTTATTTAGGCTATAAGAGTCGGTAGAGTTTGTTATAAATGAGCTAAATGAGGAGTTGTATTTTATTAAAGATATGGAGTTTCCAACTTTAATAAACTATGACAAGTTTCTTCTAGTAATGGGAGAAAATGAGGAGCAAAGTCCATATAGACCTATGTTTGGATCACAAGCTCGACCTCCCGAGAGTAACATGATTCGAGCTAAGACTCAATAAACCATAACTTCTTCTCTAACTCTTCTCTTTAAATTTTTATCAATTTTTTTATGATTTATGTTTTGCATGTTATTTTCAATAATTTGTTTTACCATTATTTTCTTTTTTAGTTTAAAAGTTTAATGCTTGTTTGTTATTAGTTTGTGTCTTTTAAATTCATGAGTTTAAGATTTGGGTTTGAGAAAGAAGCTACTTCTAATGATTTCATGATTAAGTAAGTATGGGTAGTGCTAAAAGTGGTGAAGTTTGAATTTGCATAAGTGAAGGTTTAAATTTTGAGTTAATAGTGTTGATGAGGATTGATTAAATTTTGTTAAAAGGGAATTAAGGTGACTGAAATTTAACTAGGTGTTTTAATGTACAGAAAAATTTGAGAGAAATTTTTGGAGCTGAGCAACCCAAAGTGCACCGTCGCGTATCCATTTCATTGCCCACCCCATGGCCGCGTGTGGGAATTTTACCTGCGCACACCCACATGCCTTTCTTCGCTTGTACCTGTACGCCCATGAGTTAGACTACCTTTTCCATCGCACGCCAGCTCCTGCTACCATCATGCGCTTGCGTAACATATTTTCCTAGGCCCCTGTGCGCTTGCACGCTAAGAGGCTGCCAGGCAGTAGCTCTATATGTGGCTGCGAGAATATTTCCTCCCTGCCTCTGCACTGTCGCATCTCTCGCCTTGTCTTTGTGCATGGCAGCATGCCCAGCTCCTTGCGCCCATGTGTGGCCATGTAAGGGTGTACCACCATTTATATTACTTTTTGGTTTCTTCACATCATTTTTCTTGCTTGCGACTCCACCATCCCTCACATCACTCACTCACTCACTTATACACACCTCTCACTCACTCACTCACGTACATACCTCAGAGTTTAAATTCATTTTTTTTCATTATTTCTATCCTCATTAATTCAAGTAAGCACACTATCACTTGTTCAATATTGCACTTTATTTGTGTTTAATTCTTGCATTGATATTGAATAACCAAGTGCTGATATGATTGCTCAAAATTTGATTTGTTTTAGGGATTCAAAATAAGGTGTTGGGTAGAAAATTTTTTCAAAGTTCCTCAAAGCTTTGAGGGGCGCTGCCCCTTGACCCTGCCCAAGGGCGCTGTCCTTCAGGAAATCCATAAAGGGCGTTGCCCCTTAACCCCGCCTGCTAACTAGCTAGCGAACCACCGTGTTATCTAATCCTAATGCCTTAAATTTTTTTCAAGTCATTATCTGTAATTTTGATACATCGATTTTTATATATACATTTAGTTGAGCAAGATTTGAAAATGAGTTGATTTTTTTAATGTATTTATGATGCATGGCATACTTAATGGGGACTCTTACGATGAAGCATGTTGCACTTCATTTCTTACCCAAGCACACACCTTTTCACTAAGGCACACACAATTAGTTTTTCATTTGCATGATTTACTTGATGAGCTTAATTCAAATAAATTGGTGTGTTTTTTTAAATATAGGTTTTCTTAGAGTTTCATTTTGAATTTTGTTATGTTCATTTACATTCCATGACTCTTAGCTACATATAGTTTGGAATTGAACTTTATTGTTGGCTTGATATAGGTGGAGTTGTAATTGAATTGGCTTATTTTATTTTGTGCTTACCATGACCAATTAAAATCTTTCTTTTCCTTTTATTTAAGCCAACCATCACCAATTCACTTTAAACTTAAGATTACACACTATCCACCTTGTAACATATGGATAGTATGCATTAAACACTTAAGCAAGTTTGGCCTAGTTGCATTTCTTCACTTAGTTACCATGTATATTAAGTCTTGTTTATTGCACTATATTGGTTTTAGAGGCATGTTTGCTCGTTAACTTAATTCCATTGATCTCATGCTTTATTTTTGGATTAATTATGGTTCTAAGTGTGGTGAGCTTACATTTTTTCTTGGACACTCACCTGTTACTCAAAAGGGATGAAGTGTGCTGAAATTTTTCATACTTTGTTGAGGACAGCAAGATTTTAAAGAGGGGGATAGAGCTCAGCTGAGCTAGAAATTGAAGACAAATTAAGGGAGTTTTTCTTGCCTTGCTTATTTTCTTACTCATGAATTATGTTAGTTATTGTGTTTTAGTCGTTGTGTTTTTGTTCTAATTGTTTAGTTTGGTTTTTAGTTTACATGTTTAGTTTTTAGTTTGCATGTTAGTTTTAGTTAATTCATTTATCATTTATTGTACATTTAGCTTAGTTCGCCCAGTTTTTTCTTCAAAATTGAATATTTTAAACTTAAATTTAGAATGTAAAATGTTTAAAATTTTTGTTTAGCATTAGAACAAGCATGTTGTTTAATGAATTTTTAGCTAGTTTAATATTCAATTTGGCTTATATTTGTTAGTTTCTATTCTTTGAGCACTTAAGACCAATTTTTGAACTTAAAGAAAAACAATGCATTGAAATAGTTGAATAAGGAATTTTAGAACACTAGAACCTTCCTCATCACCCTTCAAAGCATAAAAGCAACTCAAAATAATTTGAAAAGTGATCTAAGCAATGTTTTTATTGTTAAGCCATATCTTAACTTATTTTCCTACCCTTTATGCATATTTATCCTTTGTTAGCCATTTTGAGCCTAATGAGGTATGCTTAATGCGTGGTATATTTATTTTTCTTGTTACAGTCATTTATTTTATCATATAGCCTAAAAATCTTTTATCTTCCCTTCTAGAATTGGCCACTTTAGGATTGGATGGATTAATTATTTTTGGGTATCTTAAAGGGCGTACTAAGAAATTTTTGGTTTTATTGTCAAGAACTATGGATGAAGTCAAGAAAAAGTGAAATTTGTTATTATTACCCATGTTATATTATTGTATTACCAACATCAAAGCTAGTATGGAAAAAAAGTGAAAAAAAAAAGAAAAGAAAGAGAAAGAAAATATTTAAATAAACTAACATGTGTGGCAAAAATCTTAAGTGTGGGGTAGTTACAAGGAAAAATGGTTATGACTTCTTAAGAGGTAATGAATCGTGAATGTAAAAGAGTTTCAATTATTATTTCTCTCTTATAAGAACTTTGAATTGTGAAGGGTTAAGAAAGTTTGGCTAAATTCTTTATTGTGTAAGTTAATGGGATGAAAAGTTAGCCAATAACTTATTTTTGATCTTTTATCCATTCTTTGATAACCAATAACTTAGCTCCATTACAACCTTTAAAAGACCTAACTGATTCCAAGTTTTGTTTTTTAGTTGTTTAACGGAGATGACCTTAGGGTTCCGGTGCTAAGGAGAGGCCTATGGTATTTATAGAGTTTTAAGTGCGAAACCATTTTTACACTTAGGTGTACAATCATTCTAAGTTTGACTATGAATTTGCATTGGTGTTTTGGATTTTGAAAATATTTAAAATGTTTTGGTTTTGTACACACACAAGGAAACTAACTTATATTATCTTGTTTGAATTTATTCTAGTTAAAATTTTATTAAGTGCTCTTGTTAATAGCTAATCTTGATTTTGAAATGCATGATTCTTTATTGGAGTGATTATTTTGAGGAATTGGATTGTTCTAATTTGCTCGAGGGTGAGCAAAGTCTAAGTGTGGGGTATTTGATAATGGTGATTTATATGATATTTTTAGTATATTTTTAGGTATTTAATTGAGTTAATTTTGTATTAATTAGGTTGAATTTGATTTTAATTGGTTAATTTTATGTTTTTGGAGTTAATTATAAATTTTGCTGTTTTTCAGGTATATTGTGCTAAGAAAATGGCTTAATTGCAAAAATACAAATAATTGGGATCAAAACTGTAAAATTGGAAAATTGATGCAAGAAAATGGGCGTGAAGTCCAGAAGACTTATGGGTTGTTGTGTGTCTCAAAGAAAAAAAATATGCGTGGACGTGTGTTCTCAAGATTGCTTATACACTTGGGCACATGATATGAACTAAGAAGAACACATGGCCACGTGAGGAATAACAAAGAATTATGCGTGGCCATGTGATAATGAAATAAGAAGAACACATGGCCACGTGAGAAATAACAAAGAGGAACACATGGCCACGTGAAACACAACAAAGAAACAACACATGGCCATGTGAAACAGAATTTAAATCAAACATCCATCATGCATTAATGGAAGAAGAATAAACCCCAACATGCCATTCTAGCATAGTACATATATATAGATCAACATGACATTACAAGAATCATAAATAAATAGATTACATAACACAAGATAAATCATGGCATCATAAAATAGCAAGTAAAATAATCTAACCACATGATCATAACATGGTATGGAGAGAGAAAAAGATTGAGCCTAGAATATTATCCTCGGGATTTTTAGTTCTGTAACTCTAGAATTAGTAATCTAAATCTCGATGCCCAATTCTCACATTCAAATAAGGAAATATATGTGTATTTTTATATGAAAAACTGCTCAGAGCCTTAACTTCCAAGAATATAGAATTATTTTTCTCTCTCTCAAAAGTCTGCTCTTTTCCCAAGTGTCAGTATCCCTTTGAAACCTTAATTTTTTCCTTTTTATATTTAGGGAAGAGTTAGAGATCAACTCTAATTCTTATTCTCAAAAATAGGAAGATTAAATCCAATAAAATTCGGCTTTGATTAGATCTTTAAAATCTATTTTTTAACCAGGATTTTAAAAATAGGAAAATGTGGGAAATTTGAAAATAACCCCATAAATGGGCATCCATCACTAATAGATGTTTGTCCCTCACATCATTTCCCAAAATTATAAAAATGCCCCTAAATCTGATCTGGACTGAAGGAAGATAGCCACAGATGACTTTCCCTCTATGATAGACGATCATGTATCATCGTCAGAGGTCCAAACTTAAGGTTTTCGAAATTATTTTCAAAACACTTAGAAAACCACAAAAACATTTATAGAAATGTGGTAATTAAGGTCGAAGCTTCAAGATTCGTGCTCTTTATTAGAAACATGTTGGTTTTTCATCATCAAATAACCCTAATCTAGGTTGCCCCTAATTTTAAGAAAATGGTCATAGTGTCTACACTTAGCCCTTAATTTTAAGAAAATGGTGCATTGGTGCCAAAGTGAGCCCAAATTTAGAGTATACAAAAAAAAAGATGTGTACTTGAGGCAGTAAATCTCTGGCTGATTGTTTAAAACATACACCATTTAAGGTAGTAAATCCCTAGTTGATTGATTAGTGCCAATTTCTTGGCATTTAGAATTAAGGCTTGAGATGTGCCCCATCTAAAGTAGTAAGTCTCTAGTCATCTGATTAGGCCAATTTATCAGCATGCAGAACTAAAATAAATTGTTGATTAGTTGACACCATCTGTGGGCATGTCTAACCTTACTATTATGATTGTCGCCCTCTATCATCATGACAACCTCTTTTAAATAAATACTCTTATTATAAGATTTCTGGCAAATATGTATTTTTGAGGAGTCACCAATAGTATTCTTTATAGCTTGTTTTTTTATCTATAGATTTAAGGCACTACTACATAATTTTTTCCTCATCATTATAAGTTAAAATAACCTTCTGGACTCTCTCTTTTTTAATATGTTTTAGTTTTATAATATGATATTGGCTTCAGCTATGTGGATCAACCTTTGGTGTGTTTTAGTTTATCTTCAGCCATATGGATCAATCTTTGTTGAGCTATTTCATTTTGTCTTCAGCCATATGGATCAATCATTGGTGAAGTCTTTCACTTTAACTTCATCCATATGGATCAATCACTAGTGAAGTATTTCACTTTATCTTTAGCCATGTGGATCAATCATGAGTGAGGTCTTTCTCTTTGTATTCCTTCCCACTAGTTCAATAATTTCTTTATCCAAAAGAGATGAGAAGGATTTTAACCATCTCTTTTAAATCCTTTAAGAGTCATAAAATATCTACACTTTTTTTGTTATGCATATCTTTTGATTTCAACCTATTCAGGTGACTTCTTATGGCACCATAGGTTTCTTAAAGCAATGACAAAGGAAAAAGTACCATCACAGACTTTTATCCATTCCCCATTCATAAACACTTTATCCTTTTGATCCAGTTTAGTGTGGGTATCATCAATGAGTTTCTCCATTCCATAAGTAAATAATATATCTACTGTAGGTTCTATCACTTCCTTATGATTGTATCTCCAATACAAAAAAAACCAACATCATCAGGGCTATTTATATGATGATTGGCTATGAAATATGGAATATGTGCCTCATAAGAGGGTTGTGGTAACTATGAAATAAAATGTATTATTAGTGCTTTGCTTATCAAATTTGGTAAATTTATCATTTTGCTTTGTGTGATTTTTTATCAATTATGATCAATTCATACTTTTGCCATTTTTGTTGGTTTTATTCTTTATTCATTTACATTGTTGTTTTTCATCATTTTCATTCTTATTATTTTTGTTGCCTTTGTCATGCATTTTAGTCTTGAACAAAATAATGATAAGACAAAATGCAAAAAAAATGTAGATGAAACAAAAATAAATACACATCATCAATTTTATATACCTCAAAATGTGCAAAAGAAGTTTCAAAACTCCTAAATATAAAATATGACTACTATGATGAATTAGGCCTCTTGTGAAATGCTATCTCAGATGGTGGTAGGAATTGTGTGGATGATCGCGTTAATGATGGGTGCGAAGATAATGATCTTAATGATCATGGATGTGAGGATGAAGGTCTTAATGATGATGAACAAAGTTGATGATATTACTATACTGCTATCACGGAAGGTTCTAGGGGTGGAGATGGCGCCCTAAACTGGAACCCTGGTATATACCTAGCTAATGTGCATAGAATCTATTCAAACATCTCAACTAGTTTGCTACCTCTGTGCTTTGCTACATAATGGCTGAAGTCTGCTCACTCGTATAACCCCTTAGGTTATCCTCATCTTGCTAATACAGTGTTTAGTGTTGTCCTATAACATCTAAAGCGTATTGACTAACCCTCTTCATCGTGGTATTATGCTAGCTCACCCTCGAGATCAAGGCATATGTGACCTATAATACAACATAAAATCTAGCTCTAGCCAATATAAGTGCCCCTAAAATCCCATCTATATCCCACTGATATTGTTTGATAAGGGTCTACATGAAAGCCTTCAGCCTATATAACCTCTTAGGTAACTATTCATATGTAAGGCTCGTAGGGGTTTGTGTAGGCTAAGATGGCAGTGGTGCTGTCGAGGTGGATGTACTAGGATCCCTATAAGGCAAAACTCTCCTAGATGTTCTTAATAGTGATGGTCGTGATCAAATAAGAGATCATGGAGGCACTAGAGGATGAGGTGATCCTCCAAGTAGGCCATCTAGATCCACCTATATATCCAACTTGAAATTTTTATCCATATCTACCCCCTAGGGCTGCTACAGTTTATCCTAAGGAACTTGCTCTAGCTAGGCTAGTGATGCTAGAGGTATATGACATGGTTGATCCTAGTCTTGACCCTCTGCTGCTCTAGCACAATATATGGTTATCTTCATTGTGATTTGGTCTATAGGATTATCAATAGCATGTATTGTCAGTCCTGTCCATAAATTAGCTTGACCATCTTTATGATAAGGGTAGCCTACAAATATATAAAAAGATCCTCCTAGAGTGCTAAACCAAATGAGCTTTCACATACCCCCAAATCTAACAATAAGTGATTCACCACTCCTTCTATACAAATATGTGTGGCAAACTATATGGCTACCCTAAGTAATATAGAGATAATCTTATACGTGATATCCATACTTCTCTTTAATGTGTATCTTTTTTGATTTCAACTTGTTCATGTGAGTTTTTGTGACAGTTTAGGTGTCTTAGATCAGTGGCAAAGGAAGAATAATCATTACAGACTCCCATCCATTCCCTATTCACAAACATTTTATCTTTCTGATCTTGTTTAGTGTTGGTATCTTCAATAATTTTCTCCAAACAATATGTCAACTATAGGTCCTAGCACTTTCTCGTGACTGTATCCCCAATATTAGGAAAACCATTATGATTAGGGTTGTCTGTATGATGATTATCTATAAAATGTGGAATATGTACCTTTTTAGAAGGCTTAGGTACCTATGAGAAAGGTAGCATTAGTGCCTACCTTATTACATTTGGAACATTTGTCATTTTACTTTATGTCATATTTGGTCAATTATAATCAATTATGGTCAATCTATTCTTTTGCCATTTTATTCTTTATTAATTTACATTGTTAGGTATTTGTTATTTTCATTTTATTATTTTTATTATTTTCATTACCTTTTTTCATGCATCTCAATCTTGAATGAAACAATAATAAAGATAATAAAGCATAAATAAATACATATCATCATTTTTATACACATCAAAATGTCTAAAAAGTGTTTAAAACTCCTTGAATGCAAAATGTAACTATAATGATGGATCCAATCACTTATGGTATGCTATCTTGGATGATGATGGGAAAGGTGTGAATGATCATAATGATGACAAGTGTGAGGATGATGCTCTTGATAAAGAAAGACAGAAAGATGAAGGTCTCGATGATGATGATGGACCAGTTTAACGATATGGCTGCACTACTATCACAGGTAGCTCTACTGTCCAACCATCTCAGATAATCAGCTAACCGTTATGCCTAACTCCCTAATGGTTGAGGCCTATTGGCTTGCATAAGTCCTCAAGTTATCTCTCATCTTGTTGATACAAGTGTCTAGTGCCTCCCTGGCTTGTCCTACAGCATCCAAAGTGCACTAACTGACCTCTTCTATCCTAATGGTCTGCTAACTTACCATCGAAACTAAGGAATTCATAACATGCAATGCTATATAAAATCTAGCTCCAACTACTATGAGTGCCCTTAGGATCTTATCCATATCCTACTGATGATGTTAGACTAGGGTCTGTATAGTGACCTCTAATCTATCTATCCTCTGGATTAATTCACCATATGTAGGGCCCGTAGGGGTTTATGTAGGGTGATATGGTGGTGGTGCTCTTGAGTTGGAAGCACCAGGATCTCCATATGGTAAAAATCTCCTAGATGCTTTACATTATGATGGTTATGGTCAAGTGGGAGATCTTGAAGGAATTAGAGGAAAAGGTGATCCACCGTGTAAGTCATCAAGATTCACATACCTATCCATCTCGTAATCTACATCCATATCTACCCCCCAAGGCTGCTGTAGCTTATCTTATTGAGTGGGGATGATCAAGCTAAACATGTAGTGTTGAGGGTGCCTGAGGTGGCTGATCTTGGTCCTTACCCTCTGTTTGTGACCCTAGTACAATAGGGTAATATACACCTCTCTCTATTCTCTAGGATCATCAATAATCTAAATTGCCTAGGTTATCTAAGGGTAGGCTCAACCATCTTCATGGTGAGGGTCGTTTGTAAGTCTATAAAGATTTCCTCCTGAAGTACCAGACCAAACGTACTTTCATATGCTCCCAAGTTTGGCAATAAGCAAGTCACCACTGCCCTAATGTAGATCTGTAGAGAAAACGATGTGGCAACCCTAAGCAGTGTAGAAATGATCTCGTGGGTGATGTCAATCCTTTTATCGCTATGCATGGCCCATAAGCAAATAATATCAACTGCATCAATTAACCTAGGATTGCTAGTGCAACCAAGATATGAAGTAGCCAAGACTCTCTAGATATATCTAAACACCGGCATAGCCAATATAGTGCTATTGGTCATGTTTGTGTTGTACATGACTTTGGGAAGTGTGATTACTGCCCAATGTTGCCTTATAACTCCCTTCTTTGGGATCAGCACATCTGGCCCAATGGGTAGCCCTATAGCCTCTATGAAATGACATCATGTGACATTGTATAGGATGCCCTAAACTCTGAATGTAACTAACCCCTCCTCAAGATTCGGCCTCTGATATTGTTTATACTAAAAATTTACCATAAACTCACGTGTGATGTCAAGATAAATAGGAAAAGATGGAGCAAAGAATGCCATCCATCTTGAAGTGGCAAGTATTCCATCAACCTCATCTACCATACGTATACCCTATAGGAACTATTGTGACATGAACTTGCTAGCACAATATTAGACTTTACAAAAGGCTTTGTATCTGTCAACCTCTTGTGTGGTCATCTAACCAAAAGTAGGTTGAGTCGGTGTAGCCTTTCCCTTACAATATGATGTCCTTTAAATTGAAATTAAAACAAAAAAATGAGACACTAAAGCTTGAAATAAACACAATCCCAAGAAGTGTGTAGACCTAAGGAGAATTATGGCGTAATCAGTTTGAGAAACGGGTAAAGAATGAAAGAGAAAAAGATGAAAAAAAGAAGAAAAACCTTGAAAATCATTGTTAATGGTGGTTAATGGGGATAAGAGAGGAAGAATAAGAAGAAAAGGTATCTGTTTCAAAATTCGAGTTATAGACGAGCAGGGCATCTATCCCAAACGAGCGACGAGTAGCATTTATATGCCATCTAATGCTCGTTTTCCCTATTTTTTGATTTTTTTAATTTTCTTTTTATTTTTTAATTTATTTTATTCCTATTTTTCCTTATTTCATTCTTTTATCTAATTTTAAACCAATTTAACTATTTATCATTATACATTATTCATTGTTGTTGTTGTTATTATTCTTTTCTCTAATTTTTTATGAAGTGGTCCCTTGATTAAGAACACCCTAAATTAAACACTCATTTAAACTTATGAAGATTCCAACACTGTCCATACATTTTCCCATTTCCTACAAATATATAGGATAAATATACGTAAAAATGTTTGTGCAATGCATAGGACATGCAAAAAGACTAATTAAGGCAGACCAAGGGTGAAAAATGACTAAGCTATGAGTTAATCCTTGAGGGACAACCATCTGTTAAGAATTTTCTATAAATAGCTTGATTCTTCTTGGTTTTTGTGCCTTGACCCTTCCTCTTCTAAGCAGCCTCTCTCCAAGTATTTCTTTCTCTACCTTTTTTTTTCATTTCAATTTGCAGTCATTTTTATTATTATTTATTTTTTATTACTCTAGTACAAATAAAACCATGCTGACTCTATCTATGACAAAATTGCACAAATTGTTGGATGACCCAAAAACTTGAGAGGATACTATTTTGATCCCTTACTGCAACCTGAGGTTCTTGAGGAGGGTAAAGATAGATAGAACCTTGATTTTGTCTCTTGTCTAATACTAGGATTTGAGGTTTCATGTTTTTACATTCACTCATCAAGATTTATGCCCCTTTATATAGGAGTTTGTTGAGATTCTTGGTATGAGGTTAGCAACTAGCACCCTGCTTTATATGCCTTATAGTATTCTCAACTATCCCAAGGAAGTGACAAGATATTTTGGCATCCTTCCTTCTCAAGCTAAAGGCCTAGAACCTCAGGGGAGAAACTTTTCATTAGAGTGGCTGATTGATGTCTTGGATGATTTCGATGATATGCCTATATTCTAGACTGGTGTCATTTTGTTATGTTGCTTTGCTCGATGTTTAATAGAATCCTCGAATGGCTTGATAGTCGATTATGGGTTGTTCAATGTCGTGGATGGTGTGCATGAAGGACAAATTCCATTCCCTTTAGTTCTAACAGAGATGATTCTTAGGCTACATTCCATTCATGCTGATCTCACCGCTCGTCTTACCGGTAGCCTCTTAATGCTCTAGATACATCATTGTTTTAAAGATAGTGCACCCTTTATAGGTTTTGTCACTAGCTTTTCTCATTGGAAAATGTGTCCTCATGGATTTTCATGTATTTTCTTGCTTTATTTTTACTTGAGATAAACCTAACTCACCCTAGCGACCTTTCTTCTTCTTCTTTCTCTTCTTCTTCTTCTTCTTCTTCTTCTTCTTCTTCATCTTCTTTTTATTTTTCTTCTTTTTTAGTTTAACTAAAGGAGAAGTTGAGGTTGCTGGCAAAGCCTCCACCCCAAGCTACAGGCACTTATCCCTTAAGGCATGGATCTCCTTAGGTAGAAATTATATGATTTTCACTCGCTTCATGAGGGAGCTAACTTGATAGCTCATATGGGGGATGGTGATATCATCTTCGGCTGTCCTTTATTATCCATACCTTCTATGATCCGAAATGAATCTTCTAAATGCATTCCTTTGTAAGGGTTATACCTTGCCACTTTTTATATTGTTGCTCACAATGCTCACCAGTATAGGGAGTGTCATGACATTTTTAGGTGTCCATTATCCTTTTAAGAAGGCATTCTATCTACCATAACTGGATAGCTCATATGGGGGATAGTGATATCATCTTTGGGTGTCCTTTATTATCCATACCTTCTATGATCCAGAATGAATCTTCTGGATGCATTCCTTTGTAAAGGTTATACCTTGCCACTTTTTATATTGTTGCTCGCAATGGTCACCAGTATAGGGAGTGTCAGGACATTGTTAGGTGTCCATTATCCTTTTAAGGAGGCATTCTATCTACCACCTTTCTATTAAGTTAGCACCAGTGGATCTGGGCTTGACTTTCTGTGAAGACTGTCGTACCCGAGATCAATTCTTGTGACTTCACCACCTCTACCATATACAAGTAGTGGGTCACCAACCCAACGGTCAATAATAGAACACTTCAGCTTAGGCATCTGGAGGTAGAGAGTAGTGGAGTATAGACAACAAATTATGTATAATTAAAGACTATGTTTTATTTTCATTAAAACTTTAAAGTTTGAACATATAAAAGACACATGTGATTTTTTTTTGTCTTATTTCATTACACATGATGATTATTTAACATTAACTTAAAAAGATAAGTTATTTAACCTCAAAAATGAAATATTAAAAGCACTCAAACTCCTATCATCAATTAGCCCTTTTGGCTTTGCTTGATTCATTATTTTATCTAGCCCCTAATTTTTGCCTATAATGCCTTTTTTCGATTTTTATCCTAACGGGATACCTAATTTTAGCAAGACCATCATTTTTTTCGATTTTTAACCCACGGGGCTTTTATTCTCTTCTTTTTCTCTTCGATTCTTTAACCATGGAATCTTTTTAGTCTATCAATGTTAACTAGTTCTCTAAACTCATTGCCATCAGTATTAGTGAAAATTGTGGCTCCTTTAGATTATAACTTCTTTAGCATAAAAGATCCTTCCCAAGTAGGTGTAAACTTGCCTTAAATGTCTAGAATCTTTGGCCTTATTTGGTTGAAAATAGATCCCCATCTTTTAAAGAATGTTTCCATACTTTCTTCCCAAATAAGAAAGCTAACCTTTTTTGATAGACTTGGTTATGCTATTAGGCTCTCATCTTATCTCCATCTTATAAGTTAAGCTGGAGTAACCTTTGTCTGGCCCATTCTGTCTCTGGCAATTCAATCTCCAAAACTACCCTTAAAGATTGATGCTTAATCTCTACTAGAAGTATGACTTTTACCCTATAAACTAAAGAAAATAAAGTGGCTCCTATTGAAGTTTTAGTTTTAGTTTTGTACCCCTATAGTGCTAAAGGTAGCTTATCAGCCCAGTCCTTGTATGTTTAAACCATTTTAGCCAGAATCCTTTTGACATTCTTGTTTACTGCTTTAACTACCCCATTTGCTTAAGGTCGATAAGGCAAATATCTATGATGTTAAACCCTATACTTCCTTATCATCTGCTTGGTTTTAGCTTGAAACTGCATCCCATTATACAACACTATGTGATAGGCTTTTCTCATTGAATTTAGCCATATCCCTAGCATCTATCTTCTTGCAGGATTCTGCTTCTACAAACTTTGTGAAGTATTTTAAGGCAACTATAATGAATCTGTGATAATTTAAGGCTAGCATATGGATCATACCTATGATATCTATGCCCTATGCAGTGAATGTCCAAGGCAATGTAAGGTTGCAAAGCTCAAAAATTTGTAAGTGCCTTAAGTCTACATACTATTAGCACAGCTGACATTCCTTCACATACTTTGAGCAGTCTATATCCATTATAAGCTAAATAAACCATTGCCATATGATCTTCTTTGCTAAAGTTAATTCATTCATGTGAGCTCCACACATATCTACATGTACCTCCTCCATGACCTTTTTAGATTCTTTCTTATTTAAGCATCTCAATTGAATACCATTAGGCTATATATTATACAAAACTCTTCCTACACTAATGAATTAAGTTAACTCTAGTCCTATTTCGTAACCTCATCTAGGAATAATAATTTTTGTAAGTAGTTATGAATATTGTAGTACCAAGACTTTTAGTCATCCACCTCAACATCCATTACATGCTCACCTTCGAAGTAAGGCTTATCAGAATTAGAGATCAACAAAGATTTAATAATTATCCCTTTTAGGTTATCCCATATTGATACCAAAGTGGCAAAAGTATTTGCTAACTGGCTTTCATCCCTAGGCATATATCCAAAGGTGCAGACCTTAAACTGACCATTAAAAACCTGTAATGACCTAATGTAAGGCAATAGCTGCTCTTCCTTTACGAACCATTCACCTATCACCAAATAAATTATAAAGGATAAGTCCCCAAATACTTTTATCAACTCTGCCCTTATAGCTAATAAGGCTTCTAATCCAAAATATGCAGCCTTCATACTCTTCTTCATTATTGTTGCCCTTGTACCTTAACTTCTTAGCTATAAGTAGCTTCTCACACTTTGGGTTAACTTAGATTGCTCCAACCCCTATTCCTTTGTTGTTCACATCCCCATTAAAGTACATTTACCATCATTGTATTATTATGGCTATGGTGTCCTAATTAGAGAACTCGTAGGTTACTCGTTCTCTCTCTAATGGTTGATTAGCTAGGAACTCTGCTATAGCTCTTTCTTTAATAGTTTTTCCTAATGATATATTTAATGTCAAATTTCTATAAGATAATTAACCACTTACCCCTCTTTCCTAATAGTGAAGAATCTTCCTATAGATATTTGAAAGGGTTCTGCTTGCCAACTGCTTACACTTTATAAAAATGAAAGCAATGCCTTAACTTTTGCAAAGACCATGTGATTGCTAGATATATTTTCTCCACCTCTACATATTTAGCTTTGTATAGGAGGAATTTCTTACTAAGGTAGTACATTGCATATTCTATCTTACAGTCACCCTCCTTAACCATCATAGCCCCTAACGAAATATCCTATATGGCTAAGTACAAAATTAGAGGCTTACCTGCCTGTGGTGGTCTCAACATTGGTAGATGCAAAAGGTGTTCTCTAATGGCATTGAATGTTTGTTTATAGTCTTCGTACCAAGCCACTGGGTTGAAAATAATTTCTTATAGTCTTTATTTCTAAACAACTTGAAAATCGGTTTGTAAATTGAAGTTAACTTAGCTATGAATATGCTTATGCATTGAAGACTACCTAGAAATCCTCTAACCTCTTTCTCCTTCTAGGCTATAGTCATCTCCTGAATGGCCTTGACCTTTTTGGGATCTATTTCTATTCCTTTCTAGCTTACCATATGTCTTAGAAGTTTACTCGAGGTAACTCCAAATATGCATTTCTTTGGATTGAGATGAAGATTGTACTTATTAATCCTTTGACAAATTTCTCTAAAGCTTCAAAATGACTTTTTTGGGTAGCCAACTTGATCATCATGTCATCTACATACACTTTCATCTCCTTGGGGATCAAGTCATCTAAAATCTTAGTTGTTATCCTCTGGTGGGTGTTACCTGCATTCTTATGTCTAAAAGGCATAACTTGATAGGCATAAGTACCCTATTCGATGATGAAAGCTATCTTGATCCTGTCCACAATCTTTTTCAAAACTGATTATACCCGACGTATCCATCCATAAAGCTATACTTGGCTTAAGCAACTACACTACCCACCAAGACATCTATATGTGGTAAGGAAAAGTCATCATTAGGGAAAGATCTACACAAATTATAACTCTTCCAGCTTTCTTAGTTATATGGACTACATTTGCTAACCATATTGAGTATTGGACCTCTACTAAGAACTTGGCCTCTATCTATTTCCTCACTTCTTCTTTAACTTTTTCAGCCCACTCCGATATAAGTCACCTAAGTTTTTACTGAACTAGCTTGTACCCAGGATAGGTTGGAATGGCATGTTTAACTATCTCTCCTTTGATTTCTGACATGTTCTCTTAGGTCCAAGCAAAGACTCTTTTATATTTTCAATATTCTCTCAAAAGTTTTCCTTTCTTTAGGAGTTATGTTTGATGATAATAATATTTCTTTGGGATTTTCTTTTGTTCTGAGATTAAAAGAATAAACATTAATTGAATTGATGTCAAATATGAATGATTCATGATCATGATTATGTAAATTGAAATTAGAAGAAACATCACACAAGTAAGCAAAATTGTTGATTTTATTAATATAATCAAAAGAAAGATCATTGTTATAATCAAAAAGCTCTGGGATATAAAGAATGTTAATAAAAGTATCATCTTTTTCTTTAGTCTTCACAACGGCAGATACCTCTTTACCTCTAGGTTTGGCTTTAGAGGAGCTTTAGCTTCCATCTTCTTTTTTCTCTTTTTCTGAACAACAAGCAATTTTTCAGTCACAATCTCCTCAAGCACTTCCTTATCCCATACTGAGTGATGTAGAAGGATCTCTTCATCCTAAGAACCCTAAACCAGCTTGCGAAATCGAGCACAATCTTATCTCCCACTAGTTGAGGCTTGTTCTCTCTATAATAGAGGCAAACCCCTGAGGCGAGATAAAGCACTTAAAAATATAAGGAATTTCATTTGTTGTCCCTTTTCCTTTTCCCATTTAACTTGAACTAGTGTAGCCTAACCCTTTCCGATCTTTCAGCCCATTTGCAGTAATGGCATCCTGAGGCCTTTAAGAATTCTTATAGCTTCAAGCAAGAAATGTATCTTTTTTAGCATGTTAATTACTAATGGGCTATCAATAAAACTATCTCCACTCTTTTCATCATCAATCATAGATACATAGAATCCATTAAATGGTAAGTTAGCTATTTCAAGCACAGATACCTAATTCTCCTTGTAGCTTTAATGGTAACCACCTAACCATCAAAAGGTATCTTATTCATCTGATGCAGCATAACGGGCCTTTCCTTTAACTTATGGAACCATGGTCTTCCAAGTAACATAGAGAAATTGGCCAAAATGGGTAAGCCCATAAATTCAGCTTCAGTTTCAACTGGTATTATCTTCACTACAACCTTAAAGGTCCTAACAGCTTGCTTCTTCCAGTTGTCATAAGCAAAAATGGTCAAGTTCATCTTCTTCAGCATGCTTTCATTCAACCCAAAAGCAAGAATTGTAACTAGTGGACATACATCGATAAAAGACCCATCATCTACCATCACATAAGTTGTGTGTTTACCATTCACTTGACCCATAATGTAGAGAGGATGATTATGATTTCTACCATCAACAGGCAAATTAGCATTGGAGCATATAACACGTTCCTCTGTTCCTCCCGAAATGAAATCTAACAGTTCAGATGGTGAAATGGTAGTAGCAACAATATACTTGTACAAGGCATCTACTAACTTTTGCCTATGTGATAGAGATTATCTCAATAAATCCCAAATAAAAATCTGGGCATGGATCTTCTTTAGCTACTTGATAATCAGGTTTTCCTCAACCTTCTTTTCTGTAGGCATCATAGTAGGGGTCGGCTACTTTTCAATTTTTGGTACTACCCTTTTACTGTTGATGACTTCCTTCACCTTTTTTCTCTCTTCTCACCTTTTCTTCACTCTCGCTAACTAAACTCTAGATATCAATGAGCACTATAACCCTGTGACATACATCGGAGCCTGCTTATTTTTTTGGTTTTCAGGAGCTCATCTAGAGTTGATTTAAATGTCTAAAATTCTGGGTTTCAGCTATTTGAATACTAAATCTTCCTCCTTTAAAGGATGCTTCCTAACCTTTTTTCCAAATGAATGAGGTAATCTCTTTTGGTAAATTTAGTTATGGTTGTAAGCTCACATCCTATCTCCATCTAGTAGGTTAAATTGTAATAACCTTTATCTAGGACATTCTATATCTAGCAATTCAACTTCTAAAACCACCCTCAAAGCCTACTACTCTATCTCTACTAATAGTATAACTTTTGTCCCATACATTAGAGAAAATGAGGTAACCCTTGTTGAAGTTCTAGTTGTAGTTCTATAACCTCATAATGTGAAAGGTAGTTTATCAACCAAATATTTATAGGTTCAAACCATCTTATCTAAAATCCTTTTAACATTCTTATTAGCTACTTCAACTGCCTTATTCACCTGAGGTCGGTAAGGTAAAGACTTATGATGTTGAATCCCATATTTGCATAGCAACTGTTTAATTTTTCCTTGGAACTACATCCCACTATATGACACTATGTGATAAGGTAATCCATATCAGACTCTTTTTATTGAACTTAGCCATATCCCTAGCATCTACCCTCTTAAAGGATTCTGTATCCACCCATCAGGTGAAGTAGTCTATAACAACTATAATGAATCTATACCCATTTAATGCTGGCGAATGGATCATACTAGTGACATCTATGCTCCATATAGCCAATAGCCAGGGCGATTTAAGATTGGATAACTCTAAAAAATGGTAAGTGTCTCAAATTCACACATTACTGACATAACTAACATTCTTTCGTATACCTCAAGCCATCGATTACAATTCAAAAGAGCTTCTAGTGCATGGTTTTCCCTCCCCTTTTGATTTATTAGTTTCCATTTTTTTCTTTTTCTTCTCTTCCTTTTTTTAACCTAACAATTCATGTGAGCGTCGCATACACCCATATGCACCTCTTCCATGTCAACTATTAATTCCCTTTTTACTTAAGCATTTGAATGCCATCAAGCTACCTCTTATGAAGCCTTCTATCTACACCAATGCACTAGGTAGACATCTCATAGATCATTCTTTAATCTTATTTTACAGCATCTTCTAGAAACACTGATTTCTCCATCTCAACATCAATTACTTGCTTAATTTCAAAGTGTAGACTGTCAGAATTGCAGATCAATGCAAGTTTCATGCTTACTGCTTTTGAGTCATCCAACACCAATACCAATGTGGCTAAAGCATCCTCAGATTGACTCTTCAAGATACTTGACATAAGGTAACAATCATTCTTTATTGACCATTAACTCTTCACTCAACAAACCACTAAAGATGAACATTCATATACCTTTGTAGTCTTTACCCACTACTACTAAAGCTTCTTACTTGACTAGGTTATACCTTACATGAGTAACTATCTTTCAACCAAATTTTACAGGTAGTCATAGGTCCAGATGAAGACTCTTTCATATATATTTTTTATTCTCTCAAACATTTCCTCTCTTGTTAAGACTTATATCTAATGCTAATAGAATTTTTTGGGATTTTATTTTGTTTTGAGATTAAATGAATATGTATTTGTCAAGTTAATATCAAATGTGAATGTTTTATTATCATGATTATGCATATTAAAATCAGAAGAAACATCACACAAGTAAGCAAAATTGTTCATCATATTAATATAATCAAAAGAAATAACATTTGTTCAAAGTAAAGAGTTCAGAAAGAAAAAACAAAGTTTATAATAATGCCACTACTTTTGGTCCCTGGCGCAGCTGTTATATATATGTAAAACTGGTCAAGCAATGTCGTGACCCTTTTACCAATTTTCAGGGTCACGAATTTGCTTATTCTCAATAAAATCCTGGATTCAAAACCTTAGGACTCAACAATCATCAATTAAATAGCCAGTGGACTTGTAGAAGGTGCAAAACAAATCTGATCTATAACACAACAGGCTAAAGTCCTTGAGTGTTCTGTATAGTAGAGACTGCAACTTCCCTTCCTTAACCAATCACACAAATACCTAAGATAAAGGAATCCCAAATTGGAGTACTTCCTTTGAGCTGCTCCAATAGCCGATATTGCAATACTGTAAAAATTTCATCTAATATACATAGCATGTTGTAGAGCATGAACAGTAACCCTAGAATAATTTTTGATGTGATTACAGTAGAATAGTACGGTAAAATTTATAAGTTAATAAGTGTTAAATTTGGGTAGCCCAAGCGAATCCTAGGATGGGTGACCCACTGAAAAGTTGGTGTTAACCATTAGATGATATAAAGTCTAATAAACGAAATCCAATGGAATGAATTAAGAAGAAATTAAGCTTAAATAGGTCCTCAAAATAGGCAATGAAAATTTTACTCAGTACCGTAAAATAAGTTAACCATAAGTTTGATTGAGTCTTGAAATATTCCAAAGATCTCTAAAAATTATTCTGATTGCATCAACCCATTATAAATAGCATAAATGAGCTATTGGAAGTAAAAATAATTTTTCTGATAGTTATAAAATTTTAGGTTTTGGACCACCTTATTTTACTTTTGGAGCTAGAAGTATACTAAAGTGATATCGGAATGACTTGAAATTTTAAATAAATGTTTTTGAATATGTTATTTCATACAGGATAAAAGTTTAAAACATTCTGAGAAGTGGAACATTAGTTTCAAAAATACGATAAAAAAATGAAGGTTAAATTAATTTGTGGGTTTAAATGCCATATTTAATTTATCAAAGGGCATAAATATCATTAGAAAATTTTTCATGACCACTTACATGTATTAGTACTGCATAAAAAAGTGTAGAAACTAATGAAACCTTAACAAGTAGTAAAAAATAAGCCATTAGATTAAATAGTAAATGGAGGAATCTTAACCATTGATTTGGTGGACTTAAGAGTAACCTAGGCAGGTCTAGAATCCTCTACAATTCTACAAAAAAAAATATGCCATCTTCCTGCCCTTTCCTCCCAAAATATGAACCTAGCTTTCTTCCCCTCTCAACCACTTTTCTCTTCACTTTTTCTAATTCCTACCAAATCTTAAACCCTAATTTCACCCATACATACAAGAAAATATCCTCTTCATCTTAGAAATCAAATGGGAGCAAAAGGAAGCTTGGAAGTAGGAAATTTTTAGTGAGAGAAAATTACCTTAATTAGGTAAAGTATTGAGCTTTTATTAAATTAAATTGGAGATTTTGGTATAGTCTTATTGAGAATATTTAATATGATTGTTTAATAGCATTTTAATTTTAAAATAAATAGCATAAACTCATGATTTTCTCCTCCATAAATTCATCTTGAAAGTGATTTCATTTAAGCTACCTTGAGTTTAGTAGATATAAAACTAAACCTAATTTCATTTATTTCTTTGAATTTTACATAAAATTTTTATTATGTAACTATATGAACTTAGGTGAAAATGTGAAATAATTTTACACAACATAGTAAAATGATGCACTAACATGAAATAAGTAAGAATTGAATAAGAAATCAAACATAAAGTGAGAGAACCTACCTAGGCTGAATGGTACCCTATGTTGTATAATTATGATAAATTGATTATTATTGGTATATTATGCATGAAATGTATAATACAATGATGAGTGAGCATACCATGATTGATTAGAGCTTAGAAAACATGTGGACATAATGTTTGGTATGTGAACATAATGATGTACATATATGTAACTAAGAGTTACTAATGTAAACGGATGTGTGTTAACATATAAATACATAAAATGGTCTTGAGAATGTAAATGACAAAAGAAAGAATGAGAAAAAATATTGTATGCAAGAGTTCACAATGAGGCCAAATGGTGTACCCTAAGAAAATGCCATGTTTTCATCAAGTTTAAATAATATTTAGTATGTATGTTATGATTTCATATGTGATATTTGATAATGGTCATTTATATGATGTTTTTAGTATGTTTTTAGGTATTTAATTAAGTTAATTTTGTGTTAATTAGGTTTAATTTGAGTTTAATTTGTTAGTTTTATGTTTTTGGAGTTAATTGTAAAATTTGGTGTTTTCAGGATTATTTTGCAAGAAAAATGGCTTAATTGTAAAAAGAGCAAAGTTTTGGGCCAAAAGCGTAAATTTGAAGAAATTGATCAAGAAAATGAGCTTCCAGTCCAGAGCTTGGAGCCGTGGCCACATGCGAGCTTTGAAGAATTTTACACGTGACCACGTGAAGGAGTATTTGTGAATGAACGTGGCCATGTGAAGAAGAAATGAAGAAAATTGAGTTAAAGGGCGTGACCACGTGTGTTCAAGGCCAAATTCACACGTGGCCACGTGTGAGGAAGACTATATGGACACGTGACCACGTGTTCAACAATAAGAATTTGAGTCGTGGCCACGTGATTTGATTCTCCAATTGCGCGAAGGATTTTCGACTTCCTATTTTGAGCAGAATTCACTTCCTATTTGGTTTCTGAAGTTTTGGAAGAAATCTACCACGTTTTTGCCTATAAATAGCAGTCTAAAACACCAAAGAAAGAGGATGAAGGGGATCAAATTAGAGAATTAGGGATTAATCTTAGAATTTAGCTTTACTTTTTCTTTAGTTTGTTTTTACGTTATTTTGCTTTCATTATATTTTTCTTCAACTTTGTCTTTAGTTTTTAATTATGTTTAGGAAGTAGTTTTTCTTCTTTTGCTAATGGATTCTTGAGATCTTAAATTTTTCATTGTTATGACTTTGTTTTGAGCTTAATTTCAATATTGGTTGATTATTTCTTAGTTTTAAGCATATTCTTATCCTTGATTGTGTTGAGATTGGTTGTTGGTTTATTGAATAAATAACTAAGAATTGGTTTGACATAGTTAATGATTTGCATGTTCTTGGGTTGGCTCTTTAAAGTTTGTGCATGATTATTATCCGAAATATGAAATGATTATGTATGAATTTTATTGGTTAATACTAAGAGAGGAAGAACTAAGAATGGGTGAAAGTTAAATCTCTTGAAAAAGGCTTTAATAGACATCTAGGAGGATTAATTCAGACTTTTATGCCAAGTGTTGAATTGTTCTGAATAAGGGAGTTTAATGCTTGGAATGATAATCTTGAATAAAGTTATCTGGTTTTATTTATCTGAATTCTTCATAATCACTGGTATTATTCTTTGAATTTAAGTCATTACAATGAAAGTTAAGGTGGATACTTTCCTTAGCAAGAGAATTTCAGTTATTGTTTTGTTTTTAATTTATGTTTTAGCTTTTGTTTTGTTTAATTATTTCTTTTATTTAATTTTTGCTTTTGAATCAAAAACATTTGGGAAACAATCTCGGATTAATTTAATTCATACATAGGTATTATTCTTAGCAATCCATGTTCCCTTGGGTACGATATTTGGGGTCTTAATCTATATTTCCCTATATTACTAAGCCGATCTAGTACACTTGCTAGACACCGATCAATATTGATAAGTGAATGAGAATTAAGAATGTATGATATGTTACATAATGGAAATAACATAAAGAAGTGTGTAAAAATACAAAATAATGTGTAATAATTAGTTGCCCTTAGTGTACAGTGGGAAACGATCATAAGATATAATAGCTAGCTTTAGGGACTTATATATTGTGGTAGTATCATAAAAGTAGATTTTTATTGAGGGATGACTACGCTCAAGTAGTCACCTCACACATACAATCATACAGTTTATACACACAATCATACAGTCCTCATCCCGTATATTCAGTTCAAGTATATTCACTAATCACTCTTAGGGGCAAAATTGTAATTATACAAAAAATAAGGATCAAATGGTAAATTATTTATAAAAGATGTCATAAATGTGAAGAAATAAAAAACTAAAGTGAAAAATGTAATTAATAGTTTAAGAAATTGTAAAAATGTAATTACACAATAAACCAAGTGTAAAATCATAATTTGGTATTAAAAATGTGGCTAAAAAGGTTAAAATAGACAAATAAGTAGAGAAGGGTTAAATTATAAATTTTAAAAAGTTCAAAGACCAAACTGTATGGGTAAGTATAAGAACTAAAATGTAAATTTTACAATTAAGATGGAACAAAAGCTAATGGAAGCAAAAAGGGTCAAAGTTGATGTTAAACAAAGTCAAACATGATGAAAAGAAAGTTTAAGAACATAATGGTAACTTTTTACCTAAGTAAGAACTATATGAGGTTAAATAAGAAAAATAAAAGTAAAAAGGATTAATTGGGAAATCAAGACAATAAGAGAATAAATTTAATTATATTAACAAAAAGTGACAACTAAGGGTAAAATAGTAATTTATATAAAGTAATTTTATTGGATGAATTTTTATATATTTGTATCCACCACTAGGCAATAATATTGCTTAGCGTATGATTTGTTCGACTGCGTACAGGGACAATTACTGAAGACTTAACAAAGGAGAAGGAAGGTGGCATGTACAAGTAATCCTTTTGTCGATGTGGAGTTTAGTTGTTTTATGTGTTAGGCTTTGATATTTGGCATGTATTATATAATGGTGTATAATGAATGACAATTAGTAATAAACATATGTTACGATACCTGCATGAATGATGATTTTATGACTGTGTTGTGCTGATGGTTTATGGTTGATATTTAGAAGTGCTATGAATACTATTGTAGTATTAGAGGTAGAGGTTGCCTTTTGGGAGTGTTGTTTTGCAAATTTGCAAGTTTGGGTAGTACGATTTACAAGCCATTATGCTGGCAAAATTTTTACCAAATGAATAATGACTTTGAGATGATAAATGAATTTAGGAACCAAATGTTAACTTAATTTATTAGCCAACAATTTAAAATATCAGTTAAATTAGTAACCATGTAATGTTGCAATATTAATAATAATATGCAATGCACAAAATTATGATTAAAAGTAGGCTGTCACATTTTGTGGTATTAGAGAAGGCTTAGGAGATCCAAAGATTGGATTAAACACATAAGTGCGAATGAATGTTTGAATTGGTATATGTACTTGTAATAAAGGAATAAGTGAACTTGATGTTGAATCTTACTTGTCCTTTTTGTGTATTTTCAGTGAGAGACATGGCTTTTTGTTCTTAAAGAATGATTGAGTTGTCGAACAATGTCAAGAGTGAAGCCTTAGCCAGTCCAGCTATTAGTAAGATGACCTATACTGGCCAGTCTAGCCAGCCTAGTCAGCATATGCCGCTACCCACTCCATAAGCGCCTCCGCCAGCTGCACATGCATCACCAGACTTTACACAGATGGTGGTAGATTTATTATATCAGAGACTGTAAGCCCCAGCTTCCCCATAGCCACAGCATCAGCTGCAACCTCAACCACCCTAAAAATCCATATTAAAACAGTTAAAAAAGTTAGAGGTAAGAGACTTTTATGGTGGGGAACAATTAACTTTTATAGAAGCTGAGGAATGGTTGAATAAATTTAAAACACTATTTGAGTTCACTCATAAGCCACCAAAGGATATGTTAAAAGGTATAATTTCTTTATTCTAAGGCCCTGTATATATATGGTGGGAGATGGTATGGTGATACACTCCAGCAAATCAATTGACATGGCCTTTTTTTTCTTTAACAATTCAAAAATAAATATATAGGGAAGCAATACAAGTGAGCTATGGACTAATCATTTTAATAACTGCAATAAGGCAATTGAAGAGTACAAGAATATGATAAAGAATTTGAAAGACTTAGTGCATACATGGAAGATTATAACATACCCGGCGAAAAACTTTGTCAGTTGTTTAAACGGGGACTTCACAACAAAATTAGGACAACATTGGCAGCACATAAGTATACTACTATAAAAGCCCGATTTTAAGTAGCCATACGCATTAAAGCAATTGAGATGGAAAAAGCTAGTAGATGGGCCAGATCATAGCAAAGAAGGAAACCTCCTATAGGGTCCCCTAGTGGGCCTAGTAAGAAGTCTAGGGGTTGTACTGCTCCCCAATTTCTACAACGACTCTAGCACCTAGTTAGAAGTCCACTGCCTAAATTGCTCCTTCAATCACCTCTATAGCTAGTGCACCTCAAGGATTTGGGGGATATAACAATCCCATATGTAATCATTGTGGTAAAAAGACATCTAGGTGAATGTTAGGGGCTTATTAGAGCCTGTTTGAGATATGGATCAAAAGATCACTTAAAGAAAGATTATCCTCACACTCAGGCTACTACTTTAGCCAACCCTGTTGATAAACCTAGTATTGCATAGCCTAAAGGCCGTGGGAGAGGTAGACCCATTAGTGTTACACTAGCTAGGGGAAGTATACAGATACTAGCAGCAGTAAATAGGTGACTATCTACCTAGACATATACAATTAGAGCCAAAGAGGATTAAGACACTCTTGATGTCATAGTAGGTAAATTTTATCTATTTAATGCTCTCATTTATGCCTTAATTGATCATAGATCCACACATTCATATCTTAGCACAAAGGTTGCACATAGGGAGGGTTTGGCTAGATCAAAACTATATCAAGACATACTAGTAATCAATCATTTAAAGAACAACCTGTTAATCAATAAAGTATTTAGAGACTGTCCCATCTAGGTTTAGAAAACCACTTTCCTTGCAAATTTGATCGAGCTTTCTTTTGATGAATTTGATGCAAACCTAGGGATGGATTAGCTCCATAAATATCAAGTAATAGTTGATTATCGGTCAAAAAGAATTACAGTGAAAACCTCTAAGGGATAGGACATTACTATTGTGTGGGAAAGATCTAATCCCTTATCAAACATCATCTCAACAGCTACCACAAATAGATGTATTTGAAAGGAATGTTCAGCTTATTTAGCTTAAGTGACAGAAGTTAAAAAATAAAAGCCCAAAGTTAGTGATGTTTCTACTATTCATGACTTCCTTGATGTCCTTCTTAATGACTTACTAGGACTAACACTAGAAAGCAAAGTATAATTCACCATTAATGTGATATCGTATGGCACCACAGAGTTGAAAGAATTGAAAAATTAGCTGCAAAAATTCCTTAATAAAGAGTTCATCCATCCCAGTGTATTGCCATAGGGAGCACCAATATTATTCATGAAAAAAATGGATCATTATGGCTTTGCATTGATTATAAATAGCTGAATAAAGTCACAATAAAGAACAAATATCCTTTACCCAAAATTGATTATTTGTTCGACCAGTTAAAAGGTGTAGGTATTTTTTATAAAATTGACTTGAGATTGGGATATCACCAGCTTTGAGTTAGAGAAACAAATATGCCAAAGATAGCTTTCCATACCCGATATAATCATTACGATTTCCTGGTCATGCCATTTGGCCTCACTAATGCATAAGTGGTATTTATGGACTTGATAAACCACATCTTTCATCCATATTTACATCAGTTCATGGTGATATTCATTGATGATATTTTGGTGTATTCAAAAACTCTAAAGGAATATGATAAGCACTTGTGAATTATTCTACAGATGCTGAGAGAGAAATAACTATATGCCAAGTCCAGCAAGTGTGAGTTTTGGCTTAACGAGGTTACCTTCCTTGGTTATGTGGTATCAATTGTGTTAGAGTAAGCCCTAGCCCCAATGCATTGTAATAAAACACTTTGAATTAATAAAATGAGGCATTTGTTTTATCTTTTGTATTCCTGTGCATATCAATTGATAGAACTATCCAAGAATGTCATTTCAGTTTAAGTTATCATGTGTGAGGCACATGGTTGTAAGACCTTGAAACAAATGAGACTTCATTCTAAACATCCCTAGTCAGTCATTGTTATGGGAATAACAATGAATTAAGACTAGTATGCTCTCTCTGATATTATGAGTTTTGTCTTACGGATCATTAGGACAAGAGTGTCAATCAGAGATCATATATACATGTTAAAGAACATGGTATCTGGATACGATCCACTCATGAGAACACTACATGGTACAAGTCATAAGCGTTTCTCATATGCAAGTTTTGTATCGGAGTTCTTAGACCTAAAATCTCAATGAAACTCTTTATGAATTACTGTGTACTTTGACATACACCTAACGTGCTCGTAACAAAGTGACAAGTACGAGTATGATTGGGTATGTATTGATTCATGTTAGAGAGCATGAAGAAGTGAAGGGATTACCCCTCTCGATAAGAGACAAAATATCATCGGCCACTTGATCAGTGAACTGAGAAGTGTATGGCAATACCGAGATGAAATAATGAGTAATCATTATTTATCTGAGAGCTCAGTGTCACTAGAATATCAAGAAAGGAATTAATATATATAAGGATGACTAGTTCCATGCCTTATATTAATTCTAATATTTATGGGTAAGGGACTATGCAAAATTGCATTAGGTCACTAAATGCCATATGCATTTTCATTTAATTTGGAATGCTATAATATCTTGCTAGAGAATATATATAGCCTTTAAATTAATTTATTAATTTATTGCCAATATTAAATGGACCTATAGGATCGCACACAAAGTATTGGGCTTAAAATATTTAAATAGTGTATTGAGAATTAATTTGGACTTTTATTTAAAGTCAAATTAATCTGTAAAAACAGTTTTTTTGCCTAAAACAGCAAAACTGTCAAGGTGCGATTTTGCCTAAAACAGTTAACTGTAGCTGTTTTAGGCAAATCTGTCAAACAAGTTTTTTGGCATATGCTAGTTTTAATTTCAATTAATTAATTATCTATGTATAATTGAGTTATTTGAGTATTAAATTATAAATTGTATTTAATCAAAATATAATACTTGAGAGGGAATTAATGTGGCCAAAATTCGGCAACCAATTAATTCAAAAATAAGTTTATTTTGATTAAATAACTAATGCCATTTAAATTTGAAACCTAATAGAGTTTGAATTAATCTAAATCACTTAATTAGGAAGTGATTGAGGCTAAATATATTCCTAATTCTAAGGGATTTTGGTATGACCTATCTTTCCTAAATTAATGATATAAATTAATTAATTCTATTTTTAACAAGGTGAATAATTTTTCTCTTTTGGCCGAAATACACAAAGGGAAGAATACTTTCTTGCTTTCTTGTGTTCTTGGCATTAATAGCACCTAAAAGAAGTGCAAGATCAAGTCTTGTAGCTTCAAACCATTGCCTTTACACAATACTTTAAACGAGAGCTGGCAATCTTTATTTTAAGCCATTTTTGCAAGTGTGTGTGTGAGAATAGAGGGAGTGGCGTAAAAGGCTGTTCCTTGGCATTGGTGATCAAGATCTAAGGCGGATAAAGTCATCTTAGTTGCTGGTCATCATCAAATTCAAGATTTAAAAGGCATCAAAAATTGTAAAAACCCTAAAATTGCATGTTTTGATTCTTGTTATGGAATTGTTTGGCATGTATGATTATTTTTCATCATTTTTCTACTGCATGATTACCATGAACATATCATGTCATATTCCATCAAATTGAAGGGATCAAGATTGACCTTAAAAAGATCGAAGCCATATTGGAATGGAAACCACCTAAAAGTATCACTAAAGTATGGAGTTTTCATGGTTTAGCTGGCTATTATAGATGGTTTATAAAGGAGTTTTCTATGATAGTTGCTCCACTCACCAAGCTACTATAAAAGAATGCTAGGTTTGAGTGGAATGATCGATGCCAGGAGAGCTTTCAAAAGATGAAAAGCATACCAAATGAAGATTTTATTCTCACACAACCCACTTTAGGCAAATTTTATGTTATTTATAGTAATGCTTCCAGAAAAGGGTTAGGATGTGTATTAATGCAGAAAGGTAAAGTGGTAGCTTATGCTTCCAGACAGCTTAAAACTCATGAAAGGAACTATCCTACTCAAGATTTGGAATTAGCAGCAATTGTATTTGAACTTAAAATTTGGAGGCACTACTTATATAGTGACAAATGCTATATCTACACTAATCATAAGAGTTTAAAATACTTACTCACCCGGAAAGAACTCAATTTCAAGCAGAGGCATTGGTTAAGGCTCATCAAAGATTATGATTGGCCGATTGACTACCATCCTAATAAGGCAAATGTTGTAGCTGATTCACTTAGCAGCTTTAAAAGCTATAAATGTCAAATTGATTGCACCTCAGATGGAGCACTTGTAGCTAAGATAAAGCTTATACCCATTTGGCTACAGTAAGTAAAAGCTACCTAGAGGTAAGATGAGTGGTTAGCCTCCACCATTTCACAAATACAAGCAAGACAAGATAGTGAGTTATCCCTTAGTAGCGATGACTGCTTACACTACAAAGGGAGAATATGTGCACCAAACAATGCAAAGTTAAAGAAGAATATCTTGATAGAAGCTCATAGCAGTAGTTACACCATGCATCTAGGCAGTAATAAAATGCATCATGAGTTGAAAGCAACTTATTAGTGGCCTGGTATGAAAAGAGAAATAGCAGACTTTATGAAAAAATGTCTGACATGCCAGTAAGTAAAAGCTGAACACCATGTTCCTTTTAAGCTGCTACATCCCATCATCATACCTAAGTGAAAATGAGACAGTATCACTATAGATTTTGTGTCTAGTATACCACTCATCAGGAGGTAACATGATTCCATTTGGGCAATAGTTGATAGAATGACAAAGTTTATGCACTTTATACTAGTAATATCCGATTTTCCATTAACGAGGAAGGAAAAAATTTACATCAATGAGATTGTGAGATTATATGGTATTCCTTCCTCCATTATATCAAATAGAGACCCTCGATTTACATCCCGATTTTGGAAGAAATTTCAAGAAGTATTGGAAACTTGTTTGGACTACAACACTGCATTCAATCAACAAATAAATAGACAGTTTGAGATAGTGATAAATATATTAGAAGATATACTAAGGTATTATATTATAGAGTTTGGCAGCAGTTGGGAGAAATATCTTCCATTAGTAGAGTTCGCATATAATAATAGATATCAGTCCAGTATCAAAATGGCAACATTTGATGCATTATATGAAAGTAAATTTAGAACTCCCCTATGTTGGACCGAGCTCAGTGAAAGCAAATTGGTGGGATTGGATTTAATCAAAGAAATCAAGGAAAAGGTAAAGGTGATCAAACATAATTTAAAAGCTACAACAGATAGATAGAATCATATGCAGACTTAAAAAAATGAAAGTTCAATATGAGTGAAAAAGTATTTTCTGAAAGTAACTTGAAGAAAGATCCTGAGATTTGGCAAGAAAGGTAAACTCAGTCTTAGGTTTATCGGTCCATATGAATTGTTGCAGTTGGTTGGACCAGTTGCTTAGAGGTTAAAGCTACCATCATAATTAGAGAAAATCTATGATGTATTCCATATATCTATGCTAAGGAGATACCAATAAGATCCTTCACATGTCATAACACCGAAGGAAGTTTAGTTTCTACAAGATTTATCATATGATGAAAAATTGGTGCAAATTCTTGCTAGAGAAGTGTAATGTCTAGTATAGGATAGCTGATAATGAATTTATTTTCAATATTATTGTAGTTGATATTATTTTATTATAAAATTACCAATATAGGCATTTGAGTAATTGGAATATCAAAATTAAATATTCAAACATTGATATTTTAATGTAAAAATATGATAATTAAAAAATATAATATTTTATACATTATCCAAAAAATCTAAACTTTATATAAAAAATTAAAAATTCAGAGTGGTTAAAACAATCTATATATAAATTATTAAAAACTTAGAGTTTAATATGTCTCATAGGCTTGGCACATTGAATCAATATTATTAAAATCGGACCGGATAAAGAACCGAAGGGATAAAGGGTTCTTGGTTTAATCGGTTCGATAAGGTTCAACTGGATTTTTTTTAAAATAATATTATTTTTAAAATATTTTATAAATATTATGAAAATTTGAATATATACAAAAATAAAAAAAATAGTTTACAGAAACATATTTATCGTCAAATATTAATCATAAAGCAATACTTTCAAATTAATCATTATTTATAACAAATCTTTAAGATAAATATAGTAAAAAATTGCAAATGTTCAAAAATATTCATCAATTATAAATTATAATTTTTATTTTATTCAAAAAATTGCCTAAATTTTAATTATTTTGTATTTATATTTATATTTTATTTTTTCAGAAAAAACAATATTGCATGGATATTTTGGACAAATTTTGGTATTTTTGGTTCAAACCCATTTTTTGTTCCACTCGATTTTATCAGGTTTTAGTTTAGCTAGTTTTTGACTGGTTCATCTTGTTCCTTATGATTTTTTGCCAGTTCAATTTTTATATATTACTAAATCAACTGCTGATTCGCAGTTAAATCGATCTGATCGGCTGATCTGATTTTAATAATATTGCATTGAACCTGTCAAATTAAGAGCATTTAAAGAAAGAAAGAGAAAGAAAGGAAGGTAAAATAGTAACCGAACACCTTTGGACAAATTGTTTAATCTCGAAACCACCATCAGTTAACTAAAAAAGGTAAAATAAATACCCTCCTTAATGTTGGTTACCACCATGTTATTAAAATCGAATCGGTTTAACCCGAACCAGAGCTATTTCGATTGGTTTAATTATTTGCAAAATATCGTAAAAAACCGGTATGAACCGGATCAAAATCATATAAACAGGATCAAAATCGAATACAACCAGAGAAAATCGGTTTGAACCAAAAAAATCATTTTTTGTCAAAAATATTCATATAACATTATTTTTTGCTGAAAAAATATAATATAAATATAAATAAAAAATAATTAAAATTTAGGCAATTTTAATAAATTTTTTATGAATAAAATAAAATTTATAATTTATAATTGAATAATATTGTTGAAAATTTGTAATTTTTTACTATATTTATCTTAAATATTCATTATAAACAGTGAATAAATTGAAAATATTGCTTTATGATTAATATTTTGATGATAAATGTGTTTTTTAAATTATTTTTTATTTTTTATATAATTACATTTTTATAATATTTATAGAAAAATTTAAAAATAATATTATTTAAAAAAAGAAAAAAAATTCGGTCGAACCAATAATTCTTTGCTTCTCCAGTTTTTTATTTTGTCCAGTTTTAATAACATGGATTACCCCGGTTTTAATAACATGGATTACCCCTTTTATGATTCCTTTTCTTAACAACATACTTATAATTAAGTGGAGGAATCAATACGAGTGAAAAAAAATGATGAGACCCAGAACACTAAATAGAGAGCGAAAAATTTTTTTCTTCATGCTAGCCTTACTAAACCATCAAAACTACATGAATCATTCAATTCAAAAATGTCCTCAATAATCAAAAGGGCTAAAATTCAAAATCCAATCTTAAAACTCCAAATACAAACCAAAAATAAACTATAGAGTCTCCACATAATGCAAAGAAATTATATGATATTCTAAAATTTAAATAACATTCTAACTGAAACATAATTTTTTCTAACTCAAATGCAATAGCAAAAAGAAATAAGGTCCTTGCCAATCGAAGGATAAAAGTTACATTAGCTAGACAGAACTACTAATATGCAATACAAAGAGGGTAGAGCAGATGTGGTTTGAGTACATTGACTTGGTGTGTGACATCCTATGTTCATTTGTTCTTCCTTTATATTGCATGGTGTTATTAATGTTAATACTTAGATATAATATTGCATTGCCAATTAAGTCGATAGCTTAATTTAGCAATTTGACTCTCACATCAATTATACATCATTAGATTACTATTCATTTAATGTAAATTTCGGCAGCATTATGGCTTATAAATCATGCTACCCAAACCTGCAATTGATCAAATTAAACTTCCAAATAACAACCTCCACCTCTAACAACTTCAATTACACACATAGTACTTCTAATGTCAGCCCAACTCATCCATACATAACACAATCATCACATCACATATAACTCATCAATTTCACTAACATCTAGTGTTCATTTACATGCCATAATTTATACATCAAGTCTATAATACATATACCAAGTTTATATTACATAAGACATATATAAACAAAATTACATGTCCCAACAAGTCTTTGTATATACATGCCACATTGTCAACTTTCACTAGCCTTCACTTTACCTATCCTTGCACGCAGTCAAAACAAACCACACGCTAAACAACTTGGTTGCCTAGTGGTGGATACAACTATACAAAATTTTATCTATTATCACTTTAAGTAAAATTACTATTTTACCCCTACAGTTAATTTCACTTAATTAATTTAGGATTTATTCTTTTACATCATTAATTCTACACTTACTTTTTTATTTTACTCATTTTCTCAATTTATTTTCATATATTTCTCTACATGGTGGAAAATTACCATTTGGTCCCCAAATCTTACTTTCTTCATATCTTATCTTATTTAACTCCAATTTTAACCCTTTTTGTTTCCTTTGACTTTTATTTTATTCTAGGTGTTAAATTCCCATTTTAATCCTTGTGTTGACTTATAAGGTGGCAAATTATATTTTAGTCCCCAAACTTTTTCTTGTTTACAATTTTTTTCTTTTCATCTATTTGACTAATTTAACTCTTTTAATCACATTTTTAATACCAAATTACAATTTTACCCCTTATTTTCTTGTGTAATTACATTTTTACCTTTTTTAACCAATTTAATTCTATTTTTTATCTTTTTTATTATTTTATTACATCTTTAATATCTTTTAGGTATAATTTACTATTTAGTCCTAAATTTTTCACCAAATAATGATTTTACCCCTATTTTCTTCAATGGAAATTCTCGAGCCGAATATATGGGATGAGGGCTTTAATGCTGCTAATGGACTAGAAGGATCACTTGCCATGATCTTAATACTCCAATATGAGTGGAGGGATCACTTGTCATGATCCTACTACTCCACAGTCTGTGTGTTGGCTAATCCATAATGTGTGCTATCCAACTAACCTCATGATGCTACCGCGATATATGTATCCTTGTATCCTAAGTTCTTGGATTGCCCACTGTAAATTAAGAACAATTATATATTTTAACTTATGTCATATTTCATGTGATTTTCCTCACTAATTACATTATGTCATAAGTACTACATAACTATATAGTGTCCAAACATGCTTAATTATTATACATTCACCATAATTACACAAAATATCATACAAAAGTAATGAGAACATGTCATTATTTCCACCTTTACTATTCGGCCTCAAAATGATTTCTATCATATTATAAAATTGTTTCTTCATCTACATTCCAAATGTGTTTTTAATGCCATATAATACATTCTTATGTCATTACATATGCAATTTACCTTATAATTCTTAAGCCACTTTTAGGTATATCATTTTGTACAATGATACATTATTATGTCTACTCATTATTTTTCATTCTAGCCAATTTTATTACATTCTCCATATGTCATATTGTATATTTCATATTAAACATACCATAAATTATCAAATTTCATCACATTATGTTTTAATACATAATTCAACCAACCTTAGTTTTCCCAATCCCAAGTTATTTTCTCCATTAATTCCTACTCATACCATATCAATTCATCTTTCTAACATGTTATATTAAATTAATTCACATTTCTACATAAATTTGTATAGCTACATAATGTAAATTCTAAGAAAATTTCAAGTAAATAAATGAAATAATGTGTAATTTGTATCCACTAACCTTTATTGGGCTTGAAAATGGTCGACTCTTTTTTCTCTTCTTCTTCTTCTTATTCTTCTTTTTCTTTTTCTTTTTCTTATTCTTCTTCTTCTTCTTCTTCCTCTTCTTCTTCTTCTTCTTCTTCTTCTTCTTCTTCTTCTTCTTTTTATTTCTCCTTATCTTTCTTTCTCTCTTGTATTTCCTCTTTATGCTAAATTTTGAAAGGAGAAATTAGTGAGTTTTAGCTATGAATTTAAATAATTAAAAGCTACTAAATAACTCTACTAATCATGCTCTACAAGTCTATAATAAATTTCCTAACTAATTCTAACGAAAATACAACTAGTTACCAAATTAGGTTAATCTTCTCTCACTAAAAATTCTTCACTTCCACTTCTTCTAGCTTAAATCAATTTCTAAGATGTATAGGATGAATTCTAAAGTATATGGCTTGAATTAAAGGTTAAGATATGGTGGGAAGAATAAGAAACGGAGAGAAAATGGTAGAGAAATGGTCGGTTCAGATTCTTCAAGAAAAGATAGGGATATTTATAAAATTTTAGGCAAAGTTATATATAATTATAGACCTCTCTATGTTGCTCAAAATTTCACCAAATCTAAAGCCAAAATTCCACCATTTACTATTTGGTCTAATGGCTTATTTTTCAGCTACTTGATAAGTTCTCATGCATTTCTACACTTCTCTAAGCTATGATGGTGTATATAGATGACTATACCTCATTTTATAATGAAAGTATGCCCTTATATGAATTAAATATGGAAATTAAGCCCTTTGATTAATTCAATTTTTATTTTTTACCATTTTTTTGAAAAATAATGTTTTAATTGTTAAAATGCTCCAAAATTCTTTCCTACGAGCACTAACATATGCAGTAGCATGTGGTTAAAATTTTAAGTTATTTCAATACCGTTTCAGTATACTTTCTGCTCCAGAGACAAAGTCAACCGGTTTGAGATTAAAAATTTTGAAACTTTCAAAAAAATTAATTTTCATTTTCATAAGTTATTTTATGTTATCTCTAATAAGTATATATGATTGGGAATAATTCTTGAAGGTCTTTAGACTATTCTAAGGCTCGGTCAAACTTATGGTCAACCAAATTCCCAAAATCGAGTAAAAACTTCTCTATCTAATTTAAGAACCTATATAAACTCAATTTCTTTTCAAATAGTACCACCGAACTCCATTTAATACCTCTTTTCATATTTTGTAGTTAAGTCAAATTGCCCACTAAGTTACCCATTCTTAGATTTTCCTAGCCTGAGCACGTTTAACCTTTAGGCATATGTAAATTTCTCTATGTTATACTACTGTAGTCACTTTAATATTTGTCTTAGGTTTACTATGCATGCTCTACAACGTACTATGCATGTCGGATGATGTTTTAGGATGTTACACAGTGAATGATGATTACAACACCTAACATACTAAGAACAGACAATAGTTCGAAAAAATTTTAAAAAATATTTTTACCAACTAAAATAGTTTAATATACCAAATAATAAATGATGAAATAAGAAAACTAATTTCAAATAACTAAAATAAAAGTTCAAAATCATGTACAACTCAATAGGGTGATGATACTCCACACCACCAAAGGTCAGATAACAGATGATCCACAACATATATCATGCAATGCTTCTAATATAGATGTTAATGGCATAGGATGCATTATGTGATTTCCTAAATATGAGATATTTGTTGTAGGACTAGATACAAATTCAGATAACAGATTGCTCAAATAGAGTTAGATATAAATACTGATAATAACTTATCACATGTATTGGTTTGAAAATAATTTTTCACTAATACAATATGAGAATGATTTATAGTAGAAAACATATGTAATTTCAAAGTAGAAACAAATATAATTTCAAAACAGATAAATAGACTCGGCTAAATTTGTTACACAACTCAAATAAGTTTATATAGAAAAGTCAATCATTTACTTCAACATATAATAAACGGAAATAATTCAAAATCATGTTCTCAAAATCTAAAACTCTAAAGCAGATAAATGTTCAATTTAAGTAAAAATAAACAAATTAAAATACCAGTTAAATTAACGTAATAAATAACAACTGAAACTCATATAAAAGAACTAGTACAATACAAAAAAATTCATAAAAGCTTATAGGAACTTAACGTAAAGGTAAATTGTATAAATTCACTTGATCAAAGAATAAATATATTTCAATAAAATAGAATTTAATAAACTAAAATATTTTGAGTTGAAATTTAAAAGGATGGTTTTACAAAATAGTTGTTTACTATAATTACTACTCACCTAGAAATTCAAATAAAGTTAGATGTAGGACACGCAGAAAGCCACTCAATTTATTATTGGAGTATCAAAATTTCCTAATCCAAATAAGAATTAGTCAATATTCTAATGATCACAAAGGCTAAGAAAATCTAACAATCCTATGATTTAGTCCATTAATTTCTAACGGGGAAAGAATTGATCATTAATTAATTATTCTTCAAAGTTTATATATATATACAACAACAATAACAACAACAACAACAACAATAACAACAACAACAACAACAACAACAACAACAACAATAACAACAACAACAACAACAACAACACTAATAATAATAATAATAATAAGGGATTTCTTCATAAATGTGTGTGTGTGTGTGTGTGTGTTCAAGTTTGAGGAATGCCACACATTTCAACTCTTTGATATTTTCTCTTTTATGATTTCAAATCAATTATATTTTTTAATGTTTTTTAGTATTGAAAAATTCATTTTTTGATGGAAAAAAACTAGATTGGATTTGCCCACAATCCCAAAAGAAGGGAAAAATAAAAAAATAAAAAATAGAAGCAATCTTAGAAATGGATATCTTGTCATATGTTTTGATTAGTTTGGTATTTTGTGTTTCATTAACAATTCTAGTTATCGGCTCTTTATCAACTACTTTTGATGTGAGGGCTTCAAAAGGTGAGCTACAACAGATTTGCTCAGGTGGAGAAAATATAAGATTTTACACTTCGATTACTTATATTGAAACACCCTATATTTATTTCTTTTATCATATGCCATGCCATACGTATCAACCATATGCATTAGGATGTTAACCCAATAACCAAAATTAATTATAAAAATGATTCATTAATTTAGTCATCATGCATATCAATTAGACGCAACTTTAATTGTTTGTATTCTTGTAAGCAATACAAGTATCTCTTACACCTTCAATTACTTTACTTCATATAGTCAATAGCCCATCGCATACTATATATCATAATCATGCTAGGTATATCTACACTAGTTTTTATATTCATACTCATACATAGCATCATGCATTTCAATTGACATATGATCAATCCACCTCCTAAGTGCATGCACATGCAACTCATTTTCATAAATAGTTTAGTATAACATTATCCTCGTAATGTTATATAGCTTATATATATATATATATATATATATATATATATATATATAACCAAATGCCCCTACATCAACTTATATGAGAATGTTCATGTACAAAAGCTTTGTCTACAAAATCTATACGGATAAAATAACCTGTGCTAAGCTATAAAGCTTAGTAGGGATACTAAACAAACATAGAAACCACTAATTATCGCAATCATCACAATCACTTAACATAAATTAATTGCAACATTAAAATTTAAACACTTAACATAAAATGTATGATAAGATTTATAATTTAAAACATACAATAAACCCTAACTTTTAATTTAGCATTCTTATAATTAAAATAACTTAAAGTGCTCTTAGCATTTATACATATAATCATTTAATATGACCATTGATCATTATACTATTCCAAACAGTACAAATAACCATTCTATTGAAATTTTACTTTAATGCATTTGGACTTTAATTTAGCCTGCTTAAGTTCTAAGGGTGGATAACAGGAACAATGGATACCTGAAGGTATCAAAAAAATAGATATCTAAAGATATCACAACAGAAGACATAAACGGTCAATACAATGGTCCCTAAGTACGAACAATGGATCCAAAAAGGTCAATACAATGGTCCCGAAGGACAAACAGTAGATCTAAACGAGGTCAATACAATGACAGCTACAATATCCCTATAGGCGCCTATCTATCCGCAGATAAACTCTAACAGCAGGCAAAAAAATTATTTATATAAATTCCATTTATCATGCTTTAACATTACTTAATCAATTTCATAGTGAACAGTTGTATACAAATATACACTATCATTTGATTATATTTTTATTTTTGCATAATCAAAATTTAATACAACATGCCATGTACAAATGTTTGAACATACATATATATATATATATGACATTTCAATGAATCATTATACATGTTGTTTGTAAATCGATGTATTTCCATGTAATCATATATTTAAACATAACAACCTTTAAACAATAAAAAATAATTCATAATCATAATCTCAATGTAATTTCCTTGTAAACATATTATCATTTAAGCATTAAATTATCATATTTATAGACCCAATATATATATATATATATATATATATATATATATATATATATATATATATATATATATATATATTCCTTGTATTGCTATTAAAACATAACAAAATTTAACATTAAATATTAAATTTTTGTCTTTGGAATTCTACACAAAAGCCATTTTAAACTTAGAAGACATCGTTTTTAGCAAAAATATCATTCTACAAACATATTCTCCTATGTTTCCAATTTTTGGAACATCAAAATTCATTTCAATATCATGTCTAAAACTCAAGATATTTACATTTTACTAAGTACTGTTCCTAGTAACAGTGCTGCGTACAGGTCCAGATTCAAGCCAAAATTAGACAAGCATCAGGACAGATTTAGGCTTTGCATTCTTAATGAAAATCATAAGATAAAAAGTCTATTTTTCATAGAATTTAACCTCATAGCCTTTCGTTCATCGTACAAGGAGATATGTCACATTTTCTATAAACTATTCCAGTACCAAATTCAACAGTAGAATTAAATTTCCAAAACTTATTAGGATGACTTAAAGGCATATTTAGCTCTAAGTTCCTCCTATAATTTTGTAGAAACATATCTTATGTAATTACAAAAATTTAAATGGTCTCAAAAAGAGTTATCTAGCTCAATTTATGATGAAATTACAGCCACTAGTTCATAAAACTTTCATCACTCTCTTATCTTTATTTTATTAAAATTTCTTAAATTTTATTTCTCCATTCATTTAATCATACTAGCTTATAATTAAATCATACCTCTACCAACAACCATCACATGCATGCATGAGAACCTAATCCCATACCTTGACCAAATTCCCTTAGTCTTCAATTTTTAGCAAGGCCTTTTTCTCTTATTCTTCCTTCCTTCTCCTTCTTCTTCTACACACAATTTAATTTCCTTAATTCTCCATTTCCAGCATTTTATGCAATCAATCTAAACAAAAATAAGAAGGAAAAGAAGATTATGAAAACTTGAATTGAGTTTTTTTTAACGATTACCTTATTGATCAAAACCACATAGTCTTTAATTAGTTAACATGCAAGAGATTTCGTCAAGATTTCTTAGTAAGATTGAAGAATTAAATTAATAATGGAGGAAAATTAATCTACTCACATCTCATTTTTGTCCCCCTCTCTCTCTCTTTCCATTCTTAATTTTTCTCTAACTTTCAAATAAAATCAACTATATATATTAGTAGGAAAATTTCCCTACATAGTCCTTTAAGAAATTGTATGTCTCGTAATTCCCTCTCTCACTTTTGCATATGACTAATTGAACTCTCTACTTTTTATTTTTCTTAAATCAACCCCTCCTTCCTTTAATTTATTTCATAATTGACAAATTAATTAGCACAATAACCAATTAATCCTTCAATTAATATTTCATGCTTCAATTATACCTTTGAATAATTTTATACCAAAATAATTTCATGCAATTAATATAATAAAATAAAATTATCACTAGTCCCATGCCTTTAATACAAATTTCACATCTTTAATTAATTCTTAATCACATACCACCCTATAAAATCATGTATTTCTAACTAGGGTCATGTTAGGGGCCTTACAATTTTCTCCCCCTTAAGGAATTTCGTCCGTGAAATTCTTACTTGATTTAAATAATTGAGAATATTGCTCTCTCATAGTTGCCTCCGGTTTCCAAGTTACTTCTTGCATACCATGATGCTGCCAAAGTACTTTGACCAGAGGGATTTGCTTGTTCCTCAGCTGTCTGATTTCCCTAGCCAGAATTTCCTTTGGTTCCTCATCATACATGAAATCCGACTGTACTTGAATATCTGGTACTTCTAACACATGTGATTTATCCAAGCGATATCTTCTGAGCATGGACAGATGAAATACATCATGAAGCTTTGCTAATTCCATAGGAAGATCCAATCTATGAGCCACTGGTCTAACTCTTTGAAGAATTTCATATGGGCCAATGAATCTCGGACTGAGTTTCCCTTTTTTCCCAAATCTAAGTACCTTTCTCTAGGGAGATACTTTCAAAAGCACCTTGTCTCCCACTTGATACTCAATATCCTTTCTTCTCAAATCAGCATAGGATTTTTGTTTGTCACTAGCTTCTTTCAAGCTCTGTCTGATAATTTACACTTTTTCCTTTGTATCTTTAATGAGGTTAGGACCGATCATTCTGCATTCAATCAACTCGGTCCAACAGATTGGAGTTTTACATTTCCTATTATATAAAGCCTCATACGGTGCCATTTTAATACTCTTCTGATAACTATTAGTGTAGGTAAATTCCATTGAAGCCACGTATTTGTCCAAACTTCCCAAAAATTGCAAAGCACTTCCCTTATCATATCTTCGAGAACTTGAATAACCCTTTCAGATTATCCATCCATTTGAGGATGAAAAGTTATACTATACTTGAGCTGAGTTCCCAAGGCCTGCTGCAAACTCTACAAAAATCTTGATGTAAACCTTGGATCTCGATCAAAAAATATTTATACCGGTATACCAAGCAATCGCACGATCTCATTCACATACAATTTAGCAAATTTATCCATAGAATAATTTATTTAAACTGGTATACAGTGAGCTACTTTTGTTAACTTATCCACTATTACCCAAATAGCATCATGTTTTCTTTGAGTAAGAGGAACACTAGTCATAAAATCTATGGTGATGTCTTCCCACTTCCACCTTGGAATCGGAATGGGGTTTAAAAGACCTGAAGGAAATTGATGTTCTACTTTTACTTATTGACATGTTAAACATTTAGAGACATACTCAACAATATCCCTTTTCATACCAGGCCACCAGTAAAACTGTTTTAATTCTTGATACATCTTGTTTTTGCCTGGATGTATAGTAAATATAGTATTATGTGCTTCCTGTAATAGTATTATTTTCATAACTTTTTCATTAGGAACACACAACCTGTCATGGTAGTATACACCTCCATCTTCTTTCACTATGGACTCTGATTGATCTCCTTCACATATTGGTTTCAAACTCTGTTGTAGCTTTTCATCATCTTTCTGAGCATCTAACATAATTTTCCTAACCATGGGTTTAGCTTTAAGCTGTACTAATAATGCACCATCTAACGTAAATTTCCATCTACACTGCAGTTCCAACTTTCTCGATGCATATGCTACTACTTTACCATCTTGCATTAATACACAACCCAAGCCAACTTTGGAGGCATCACTATACATTGCATATTCTTTCCCTAATATTTGTTGAGTTAACACTAGAGCTTCAGTCAACATTTTCTTTAATTGATCAAAACTTGCTTGACAAGGATCAAACCACTCAAACTTAATGTTTTTCCTTAATAGCTTAGTAAGTGGCGAAGCAATAACTGAAAAACCCTTCACAAAATGACAGTAATAACCTGCCAAACCCAGAAAACTTCTAACTTCATGCTCATTCTTAGGCAGTTTCTAATTAATAATAGCTTCAATTTTATTTGGATCCACCCTAACACCCTCAGCAAATACAACATGTCCAGGGAAAGAAACTTCCTTAAGCCAAAAGTCACATTTACTTAACTTGGTATGCAACTGATTTTCTTTTAATGTTTGCAACACAATTCTTAAATGTTCAACATGCTCAGCTTCATTTTTGGAATAAACCAATATGTCATCGATAAACACTACAACAAAATGATCCAAATAGGGTCTGAATACCCTATTCATAAGATCAATGAATGTAGCAGGTGCATTTGTCAATCCAAATGGCATTACTAAGAATTTATAATGTCCATAACAAGTTATGAATGCAGTTTTGGTAACATCCCCATCTTTAACTCTGAGCTGATAATAACCTGATCACAAATCCATTTTTGAGAACACACCAATACCTCTCAACTATCAAAAAAATCCTCAATATGAGACAAATGATATTTGTTCTTCACTATCGCTTTGTTCAACTGCCTATAATCGATACACATCCTCATCTATCCATCTTTCTTCTTAACAAATAAAACAGATGCACCCCAAGGTGATACACTAGGTCTGATGAAAACTTTGTCTAATAATTTCTACAATTAAACTTTTAATTCTTTCAATTTAGATTGAACCATTCTATATGGTGCCCTAGAGATTGGAGCTTTACCAGGTAAAAGATCAATTGATGACTCTACATCTCTTTCTGGAGGAAGATTAGGCAACTCCTTAGGAAATACTTCTGAAAATTCATTCACAATAGGTATATTCTCAAACTTCCCTATATCTCTTTTTGAATTAAGGACCAACGCTAGAAATGATTCACATCCTTTTCTAAGACAGATTTTACCTTATATTGCCAATATAACATTAGTCAATAAATTAGAATAACTGCCTTTAACTACCACTTCCTTTTCTTTATCATCTCTAAGAGTTACTATTTTTATTTCACAATTCACCACTGTATGATGTTTAGATAACCAATCCATTCCCAGAATTACATCAAATTCATGAAAAGGCAACACAATCAAGTCTGCTGAAAACTCTTTCCCCTGAACTACTATAGGACAGTCTTTACATACTTTGTTCATAATTATACTATGTCCTAATGGACTAGTCACACAAACATCAAAATCTAGCCGTCACATTTTTTACATATTCTACCCAAATCCCCAATGCAAATATAAGAATGAGTAGAGCCAGGATTAATAAGAGAATGTATGTCATAATCATAAAGAGAAAAGGTACCGGCTATAACTTCTAGAGCACTTTGTTTTTCATGAGCTTTCATTGCATAAGCCCGACCTGAAACCATTTGAGCAGATGGTCGATCAACTGATTCTGATACATTCTTGGACTAAGATTCCTGATGATTTAATCCACTCCATCCTCTACTTCTACCTCTACCATATAGGGGTGCATTAGAAGCTCTCATGCTACCTTATTGCCCAAAAGCTTGATCCCTTTTCAAAGGACAATTAGATATAAAATGATCTGCACCACCACATCTATAACATTCTCCAGCCAATTTTTTGCAATTACTCTAGTGATGCTTAAAACAATTAGGACATTCTGGTGCTTATCCCCCACTTTGTCTTTCTATAGCTTCTTTCCTAAACTTAGGCATTTTAGTTGATTCTTACCTTTTTCCCTTGTTAACAAAGCTAAAAATAAACTCTATGGACTGACCCTCTTGAGTTCCTCTAAATCTTTTTCCAGTGAAAGATCCGCCTCTAACACCACTTCTTTTTTGTTCTCTCTCAACCTTGATAGCTGTGAAAAAAAAGTTAAGTAAAATCCATAAAATACAGAGATATAGGCCCTATTAACTTTTCTTTAATATGAGCATTCAATCCATCTTCAAAATGTCTACATTTAAAAGCTTCTGTTAGTATCTCCTTAGGAATATACTTGTATAAACAGCTAAATGCCTTTTCATATTCAGCCACAGATGAAGCTCGTTGTCTTAAATTCAAAAACTGCCTTAATTTCCCCTCCTTATATGCCTTAGTAGCATATTTCTTTTTGAACTATGCCTTAAAAAATCCTAAGGTAAGTGGGTTAGGTAGCTGAGGTTGTCTTAAAACAAGCTTCCACCAATCATATGCCATGCCTTCAAGTAAAGACACAACAGAAGATATTTTATGATCAGCAAGATAATTAATTTCATTAAATATCCTCTCCAACTTTTCTAACCAATACTTAGCTTCTTCGAATTGGTCTAAATTAATGCCTAAAAATTCTTGTGCTCCATGCTTCCTCATCTCAGATATTGGAGGTTTAGGCATTGTTATTCTTTGTAAAATTTAGGCCATATCCCCAAGAGATTTTTAATAGTGCCTCTTCAAGAGTAGCCGCTGGTATCTCATTTTGATTAGATGATGAAGACACTAGGTTAGAAGGACTGGATCTAACTGGAAAATTACTTTCAGTTGATTCTTGGATGGCATCTCTAGAAGAATTCTCCATCTTTATTCTATAAGAGAGAAAAAAATAAGAACTTTTGCATTAGGCCAACATAACACTATCTCATGATATAGAATTCTAAACTCATATTTTCCAGAAAAAACTAAACCTTGGCTCTAATACCAAATTGAAACATCCTATGTTTATTTCTTTTATCATATACCATGCCATATGTATCAATCATATACATTAGGATGTTAACCTAATAACCAACATTAGTCATTAAAATGATTCATTAATTTAGTCATCATGCATATCAATTAGATGTAACTCTAATTAATTGTATTCTAGTGAGAAATATAAGTGTCTCTTACACCTTCAATTAATTTACTTCATATATTCAATAGCCCATTGCATACTATATATCATAATCATGTTAGGTATATCTACACTAGTTTTCATATTCAGACTCATACATAGCATCATGCATTTGAATTGACATATGATCAATCTACCTCCTAAGTGCACACACATACAACTCATTTTCATAATTAATTTAGTATAACATTATCCTCGCATATGTTATACACACACACACACACATACATTAAACATATTAATGAACTTATACAAAATAAACCAAAAGCCCCTACATCAACTTCTATGAGATGGTGTTGGCCTGTCCTGATGTAGAGAATGTTCCTATGTAAAAGCTTTGTCTACAAAACCTACAAGGATAAAATAACCCATGCTAAACTATAAAGCTTAGTAGGGATACTAAACAAACATAGAAATTACTAATTACAACGATCATCACAATCGCTTAACATAAATTAATTGCAACATTGAAATTTAAACACTTAACAAAAAATGTATAATAAGATTTATTATTTAAAACATACAATAAACCCTAAATTTTAATTTAGCATTCTTATAATTAAAATAACTTAAAGTGCTCTTAGCATTTATACATATAATCACTCAATACGACCATTGTTCATTATACTATTCCATAAAGTATAAATAACCATTATATTGAAATTTCACTTTAATGCATTTTGACTTTAATTTAGCCAGCTTAAGTTCTAAGGGTGGATAATGGGAACAGTGGATACCTAAAGGTAACAAAATAATAGATATCCGAAGATATCACAACAAAGGACCTAAATGGTCAATACAATGGTCTCTAAGGACAAATAGTGGACCTAAACAGGTCAGTACAATGGTCCCGAAGGACAAACAATGGATCCAAATGGGGTCAATACAGTGGCAGCTACAATATCCCTATAGGCACCTATCTATCCACTGACGAACTCTAACAAGAGGCAAAAACTTTATTTATATCAATTCCATTTATCATGCTTTAACATTTCTTAATCAATTTCATAGTGAACATTTGTATACAAATATACATTATCATTTGATTATATTTTTATTTTTGCATAATCATAATATAATACAACATGCCATGTACATTTGGTTGGACATACATAAACATATATATGACATTTCAATCAATCATTATACATGTTGTTTGTCAATCAATGTATTTATATGTAATCATATATTTAAACATAACAACTTTTAAACAATAAAAAATAATTCATAATCATAATCTCAATGTAATTTCCTTGTAAACATATTATCATTTAAGCATTAAATGTTCATATTCATAGACCTAATATATATATATATATATATATATGTGTGTGTGTGTGTGTGTGTGTGTGTGTGTGTGTGTGTGTGTGTGTGTGTGTGTGTGTGTATAGATATATTCCTTGTATTGCTAGTAAGCATAACAAAATTAAACATTAAACTTCTATCTTTGGAATTCTGTACAGAGGCAGAATTCTATATCAAATTTACGTGCCATTTTAAACCTGGAAGACATCATTTTTAGCAAAAATATCCTTGTACAAACATATTTCCCTATATTTCTAGTTTTTGGAACATTACAAATCATTTCAATATCATGTCCAAAACTCAAGATATTTACATTTTTCTAAGTACTGTTCCTAGTGACAGTTCTGTGTACAGGTCCGAATTCAAGCTAAAATTAAACAAGCATCAGGAAAAATTTAGGCTTTTAATTCTTCATGAAAATCATAGGTTAAGAAGTCAATTTTTTATATAATTTAACTTTATAGCATTTTTTTCACCGTGTAAAGAGATATGTCACATTTTGTATAAAATGTTCCAGAACCGAATTCAACAGCATAATTAAATTTCCAAAAATTATTAGGATGACTTAAAGGCATATTTAGCTCCATGTTCCTTTTACAATTTTGTAGACACATATCTTATGTAATTACAAAAATTTAAATGGTCTCAAAAAGAGTTATCTAGCTCAATTTATGCTGAAATTACAGCCACCAGTTCATCAGACTTTCATCGCTCTCCTATCTTTATTTTATTAAAATTTCTTAAAGTTTATTTCTCCATTCATTTAATCAAACTAGCTAACAATTAAATCATGCCTCTACCAACAACCATCACATGTATGCATGAGAACCTAATCCCATACCTTGGCCAAATTCCCTTAGTCTTCAATTTTTAGCAAGGTTTTTTCCCTTATTCTTCCTTCCTTCTCCTTCTTTTTCTTCTTCTACACACAATTTAATTTCTTTAATCCTCTATTTTCAGCATTTTACCCAATCAATCTAAACAAAAATAAAAATGAGAAGAAGATAATGATGACGTGAATTGAGCTTTTTTTGAACCATTATCTTATTGATCAAGACCACCTAGTCCTTGATTTGTCAATATGTAAGAGATTTCTTCAAGATTGCTTAGTAAGATTAAAGAATTAAATTAGGAATGAAGAAAAATTAATGTACTCACTTTTCATTTTCGTCTGCACTCTATCTATCTATCTATCTATCTATCTATCTATCTCTCTCTCTCTCTCTCTCTCTCTCTCTTTCCATTCTTAATTCTTTCTCTTACTTTCAACTAAAATCAATTATATAAATTAGTAGAAAAAATTCCCTACATAGTCCTTTAAGAAATTACATATCTCGCAATTCCCTCTTTCACTTTTGCATGAGAGTAATTGAACTCTTTACTTTTTAGTTTTCTTAAATCAACCCCTCCTTCTTTTAATTTATTTCATAATTGACCCATTAATTAGCTCAGTAATCAATTAACCCTCCAATCAATATTTCATGCTTCAATTACACCCTTGAATAATTTTATACCATAATAATTTCATGCAATTAATATAATAAAATAAAATTATCACTAATCTCGTGCCTCTAATACAAAATTCACATCTTTAATTAATTTTTAATCATATACCACCCTATAAAATCATGCATTTCTGACTAGGGTCATGTTAGGAGCCTTACATATATGACATACACCCTAATTGTTTCTCAACTGAGTGCTCAACCGCAACAAAGAATGAAATTAAACTATTAAAAGTTTAAATTTAATTTTCTTCTATGATTATCTATAACTATTTATAGAAGAATCTTAAAAAAATAAAATTGGTTGAAGAAAATTAGAAATAAAAGAATGAGAAAATAGAAACAAAAAGTAAAGAAGAAATTTAAACCTACTTTAAATAAGCTAATTAAGGAGCATAAGTAATACTAGATGAGCTAACTTCTATCTAAAAAGAAAGAAAGAAAGAAAGAAAGAAAGAAAGAAAGAAAGAAAGAAAGAAAGAAATATAAAATAATAGACAATCTTTGCTGATAACAACACCAACAAATCACAAATAGAACAACCAAAACCAACTTCATGTCTACCACTCATTCAATTCAATCTCTTATGCTTAAGTTGAACTGTCCTTTTTTAGTAAAACAAAAAACAAAAAATGAGTTAGAGCCATTAAATAATTTACTAAATTTTGATCATGTTTCCTAAGCTCTTATAGTTCTTTTAAAAGCTGATAGTAATGGAGTTGCTACTCCAAATTACTACACCGTGAAATTTTGTTTTCTCGTCGTCTTTATTTACCAAAAAAAATGCTTTTAGTTATACATTTTTTACATTGATGCATTGTATTTTATTTATATACAAAAGTAAATACATTGTATTTTAGTCAAAAAAAAAAAAGAAAATACAGTGTATTGAGTTTTGACAAAAGAAAATATAGTTTATTGAGTTTTGTTAAAATAAAATAAATTATATTTTTTATATATCTACAAAAGTAAATACACTATATTTTAGTCAAAAGAAAAGAAAATGCAACTTATTGAGTTTCATCAAAAGAAAATACATTATATTTTACTTATATACAAAATTAAATGCACTGTATTTTATTTATGTACAAAAATAAATATAATATATTTTAGTTAAAAGAAAAAAATATGGTGTATTGAATTTTATCAAAAGAAAATATACTTTATTATATTTATGTATAAAAAATACACTATATTTTATTCAAAAGAAAAGAAATACAGTGTATTGAATTTCATCAAAAGAAAATGCATTGTATTTTATTTATGCATAAAAGTAAATACACTGTATTTGAGTCAAAAGAAAGGAAAATATAGCGTTTTGAGTTTTGTCAAAAGAAAATACACTATATTTTATATCAAATTGAAACAAATCCTTACCAACTAAACAGGTTGAAGAGCCTGAATTCTTCATAAGTGTATTTTATTTTTGCATCTGCCATTAATCCTGGACAAGTAATTCTTATTTTTTTCCTTTAATTTTTATATAATTAATGATTTTTTTGACTAAAACTAAAAATAGAAAATTGATATGACAGGATGTTGATGCTTTTGGGATAGGAAAAGTTATGGCTTTCGGTAATCCAAAATTTGAGAAAAATGAGTTAGTGCTAGGCTGATCACATGGGGAGAATAAAATGTTATAAAACCTGGTGGCATGCTAAGGAAATTTGGCCCTATGGGATTTCCATTGTCAAACTATATGGGCATTCTTGATATTACTTTAAATTTACGTATAAGATTTTAACTATGAATGAAACCAGCATGACAATTGTGAAAAAAAAATTAAATTGATGTTGTGATGCAGGATTTGGTGGACTGGCTACCTATGGTGGTTTTTTTGAAGTATGCAAACCCAAGAAAGGGGAGAAAGTGTTTGTATCATCTGTTTTTGGTTTGATTGGTCATTTAGTGGGACAGTATGCTAAATTGTTGGGTTGCTATGTGGTTGGTTGTGATTGTTTTGGGTTGCTTGGTAGTAAATATCGACGATCTTTTTCAAGTACACTTGTCTTGTTTAATTTTATTTAATTTTTTTGAATATGGTTGTTGATATAGCTTAAACTAATATAGATTATATCAAATGAAAAGTTCAAGAGCAATGTGCACAGGGTGGTTTTAAGCCGAGTTCCAAGAATTTCAGTGATATGATTTTTTGTATGATGTGTTGCTCCTTTGGCAAGGATTTATGGTCCTATAAAAGAGTTATAATCTGAAGAGAATCCTCCGGTGGTGGTGTAGCTGGCATAGAGATTGACTAAGGCAGCCTCCCCTCCTTTCTCTATTTTCTTTTTTTTCTTCATTTTCTTCTTGTTGATTTTTGGAATGGGATAGTTTTAAAATAAACATATTCAAATAAATGAAATGGGGTATTTTTGAAAGTTAAAATTGTAATTATAAAACTATAAAAAATGTGTAGAGCAATTGTGAAAATAAAAAAATGTAGGGTAAATGGTGTAATTTCCTCTAATAAAAAATTATGGATTATGGCCCAAAGTAAAATGTAAGGACCCGATCATGGCCCTAACCAGATTACAGTAAAGTGACAAGAATTATGGTTAATTAAGGCAAATATTGCATTATTTTGCATTGTTAAGGTTAAGACCCATTAGGGGTATTTTGGTAATTTCAACATGTATGTAAATGGGGTATGGTTAAAATTAAGATTAAAGAGGGATATAGTTGAAGTAAATTAGAAGTTTGGGTGTTAATGTTAAAAGAGATAAGTTGATGGGGTCAAATTGAATAATGGCAAGTTTGGAAATTCACAATGAGATATTTTATCCCACAAACTCACTCAATAGCTTCTTGGAGAAGGAAAAAAAGGGATTGGTGATTGAGGGGATCGGCATTTTGGGGGAGAAAGCTCTCTCTCTCTCTCTCTTTCTGTTAGTTAGGTAAGAGAAGGGGAGTTAGGGTTTGTGAGTTAAGATTTAAGGTAATGTCTTCCCTTGAAAATCTCTCCTTCCTCTTCTTTTCTTCATTTATGATTTTTGGTTATGAGGGATTGTAAGATCATGTTGTTGTTCCTGTGTATAAGGAGAGAGGAAAAGCAAATAGATCAAGACTAGGAGAAGGAAAAAAGAGTTAGATTTATGGATTTTTGAAGGGGATGAAGCTGGTATTGAGGTATGGGAACTCTATATAAATGTTTACTTGATGAATTCCCTATGTTCTTGTATGTGTCCCCTTACTTAAAGTGAAGGTTAAATTTTAGTGACTTAAATGAACAGAGAATGATTTAAATCTAAGTACTTGAGGTGAGTTTAGGGGTTCAAAATCAATTGACCTGGAAATGGGGATTTTTAATCCAAACTGCCGATATGCCTTGCATGGCCGTGTGTCCTTCTCCTTTCCTTCACGTGTGGCCACACATACCCATGCTTTTTTGCACAGCCACGTGATGTCCTTGCTTCTTCAGTGCGTGGTCATGCCTCTTCATTGTTTTCTCCATGCGTGGCCTTGCATTTTCCTTTTGGTTTCTTCTGCGTGGCCATGTGATGGCTTATTTCTTCTTCTGTGTGGCCACGTGAATATCTTATTTCTTCTTCTGTGTGGTCGTGTGATTGGTCTTTAGTTTCCTTGCGTGGCCACATGAATGGTTGTCCTTTTCCTTACGTGGCCTCGTGAATGGCTTAATTCTCCCTCTGCTTGGCCGTATGTTTGGCCTTTGTTCTCCTTGCGTGATCGTGTATGCTTTCTCTCCTTTCTTGGGCTTGGCCACTTTTATGTTTTCTTTTAATGATTCTACTTTACACTCTAAGCTGTAAATTCTTCATAAATCATAAATCTTGTATTATAAAATATAATTAGAGAGAATTAAATGGACCATAAGTAATGTACACGATGATTATGTTGATTAAGGGGTGGTTAATAAGCCATATGATTTCTAAATGAAATAATTGAACGATGAAGCCTTACCAAGACATTATAAATGACATAGGTAAACGTTAATCTCACATTTGATTACTTTCGCTACTTGTTAGACATAGAATGCATGTGTATAATGTATTAAATAAAATGAATATGTGATGACTAAATTGAGTATAATGATGTAAAGAGAGATGGTATTGAGGAACCACTCAGGTGCGTTCTTCTTTATTAAATATGTTTTACGTGTGGAGTCATGTGCTCATGGTTTGTATGACTATATATATGGATTCATTCTCATGAACTATCATCGGGTATTACCAAAGTCAACCTTGAAATTCAAATCATGTTGTTACTTCATGATCTTATATTCAATGATGCGTATGGCATTAGGTTCTTAAAACATTATTTTAATCTAGTATTGCATAATACTTAGTTACCATTATGCTAAAGCATTCTAGTGTAAGATATAAGTTATCCGATAGCTATGCAAGTATATAAACATGTGATATGCATTCTTGAATATCAGGACTTTAAGCCAATATTGCTATGTAAATGAATGATATGTGTTCATTCGTGGAAAATGATTTAAGAAAAGGTTATATTAAATAAGGAAGAATATGATGAATTCAAGATGTTCTTAAAGTGATAAAGCCTGCGGGTCTTAGTTCAGTTGTGGATTAGATAGGCATGCCTAGAGGGATTCAGCAGCTGCCATAGTTGACCCTGTTTGGGTCTTGTTCCTTGTGGAACCATCGTTCGACCCCATTTGGGTCTATTATTTGTTTCTTACTGGAACCATTGCCGACCCCATTTGGGTTCATTGCTTTGTTCTTTTATGGAACCATAGTTCGGCCCTTTGGGTCCATTGTTTGATACCTTCAGTATCCATTTTATCCACCCTTTGAACTAGCACTTAGGCAGGCTATTAAAAGTTAAAAGATTTCGCAATGTACTATTAAATAAGGATATATGCACACACACACACACACATATATATAGCAATTGCTTCACCTATGTAATGTGAACATGATAAATGGCTTACTATATTGCTTCATTGAATTCCTTTTTGGCTAGAATGATATAAATGAAATGTAGTTCTCTACTCTGTATTATATAGCTAAGATTGCATAACATAAGTGAAGTATTGATGCCTAAAATATCACTTATAGATGATGTATGATAGGTATACTCCCCTATGCTTTGAGTGAACATTAAAGGCATATCAGGCATAATAAATGTGATTAAATGCTTACGATGAAAGTTGTACTATCAATTACTATGAGGTCTAGATGATTGTAAGAATAATGTTCATGTTTAAGATTGCAGATTCAATTGGTATAATAAGGGTGAGATCGTTTAATATTGTAGACTTATATGTTTCCTTAAATTTGAAGGGTGTAATGATTTTATGATATTTTTATTAGAGTTTATCCTTAGAGTTGGGTTCCCCGCTAAGCTTTATAGCTTAGCAAGGGTTTGTTATCCATGTAGGTATTGGTTAAGCTCTAGTGGATCGATAGCTGGTGGCTAGTCAGCCTTTGAAGAGAAAATCTAACTGAGTGCAGTTGCTCGAGGATTTTATTATGTATTTTCTTTGGTATTATGTTAGGCCTTTTTAATTATAAGTTTGCTTTAAGTTATTATGGCATGTAATAATTATGGCCTGTGCTGATTATTATTATCCATGCCTTATCTTTGCTAGGTCATGATGATGATTGATGTTATGCATGGTTAGTGGATTAGGGTGTTACGTAAAATGCATATGAAAGCTACTATTTTCTTCCAACAACAACAACAACAACAACAACAATAATAATAATAATAATAATCATCATCATCATCATCAGTGGCTAAGGTCAATTTGGAAAAATTTTAACATTATATATATATAAGAAAAATTATTTTAGGAAAAAGTGGTTAATTTCCATTTTTATTCATTAGATCAAAAGAACAAAAAAAGAAAATAGTGGTGGTCATAGATTGTTAATTGGTAGATATTCAATGCGCCAAAAGAGCATAATTGAAATAATTAACCAACAAATATTGACTGAATAAAAAGAAATATTTGCCAATAGATAATTTCTCTATTTAACTAATTGAAAAGGAAAAGAAAAATCATAGAATTATCAAGAGAGAAAAAAAATAAGAATTGCTTACAGGATATGAGCAATTTTGTTACCAAAGGAAATGATGTAAGATCCCGCACTAAAACTTAAATGCACGAAACCATTTAATGATAGATAATAAAATAAGAAGGAAGAAGAGGATTGTAAACAATGAAGGAAAAGATATATTTTTCGTATATTGAATTGAAGGAACAATAAAGAATTTATACAAGTGTAAAAACTCTAACTAGGAAACTTCCTATTTTATACAAGAAAAGAAAATAAAATATAGGTAATTTATAGCAGTTAATTTTGTAACACTTCCCCTCAAGCTGGAGCATAGAATTAATCATGCCCTACTTGTTGCATAAATAATCAACTCGAGAGCCATTTAAGGCTTTTGTAAATAAATCACCCAACTATTCTCCTATCTTCACATATCCTATTAAGATGACATTATCTTGAATGTTCTCATGAATAAAGTGACAATCAACTTTAATATGCTCGGTCCATTCATGATACACTGAATTGGAAGCAATATGGAGAGCAGCTTGATTATCATACCAAAGTTTTGCTGGAGATGAGGGATTCATACCAATTTCATCAAGCAAATGATGGATCCATAAAATTTCACATGCAGACTATGGCATAGCTCTGTATTCGGATTCTGTACTAGATCTGGATAGTACAGTTTGCTTCATACTTAGCCAGGACACTAAATTTCCTCCAACAAAGATATAATAGCCTGTTGTTGACCTTCTATCAATCTTAGAACCTACCCAATCAGTATTTATAAAACACTCAATGTGAGTATGTTCATAATCACTGTACAGTATACCTAATCCAGGAGCACCTTTTAAATAACATAAGATATACTCTAGAGCTTCCCAATGTTTAATTGTAGGAGTAGCAATAAATTGACTGATAATGCTCATTGCAAATGCAATATCTGGACGAGTTACAGTGAGATAATTCAATTTTCCAACTAACCTTTGGTATCTCTCTTGATCATCAAAAGTATCACCATTATCCTTTGTAAGTTGTATACTAAGAATCATAGGAGTACTTCATGGTTTAGCTCCTAATTTTCCATTTTCTGCAATCAAGTCAAGAACATATTTTCTTTAGGATAGAAGAATTTCCTTCTTACTTCTTATCACTTCCACTCTCAAGAAATATTTTAACTGACCCAAGTCTTTAGTGTGAAATCTACCATGCAAGAAAGACTTAAGCGAAGAGATGCTTGCAGAATTACTTCTTATAATCATAATATCATCAACATAAACCAAAAAAAGAATAACACGATCTTTAATTGTCTATAGAAAATAAAGTGGTCACACTGACTCTTCTTTAACCCAAACTCATGGACAACCTCACTGAATTTACCAAACTAGGCATGAGGACTCTGCTTTAATCCATACAAGGACTTCTTCAGATGAGAAACTTCCCCATACTTCCCCTGAGCAACAAAGCCAGGTGGTTGCTCCATATAGACTTCTTCCTAAAGATTACCATGAAGGAAAAGCATTTTTTATGTAAAGTTGATGTAAGGGCCAATGATGAGAAGCTGTCAAAGAGATGAAAATATGAACAGAACTCAATTTGGCAACTGGAGAGAAAGTATTAGAATAATCCACCCCATAAGTCTAGGCAGATCCTTTAGCAACAAGTCGAGCCTTCAGCCGAGCCATAGAACCATCCGGATAAACTTTAAATATAAAGATCCATTTGTAACCCATAACCTTCTTTCCTTTTGGTAAATGCACCAACTCCCAAGTATTATTTGTATCCAAGGCATACATCTCCTCAATCATAGCATCATACCATCCAAGGTGACTCAAGGCTTTCTTAACTGACTTTGGGATAGATATAGAATCTAAAGATGCAATTAAAGAGTCTGTCAAGGGAGACAGGTGATCATAGGAAAAAAATTAACAATGGAATAAGTGGATTTACAATTACGTGTACCTTTACGAAGAGTAATGGGAAGATCAAGGTTAGCAGAAGTAGGATCAGATGATGAAGATGCTGATGTAGGACATAAATCATTAGTGTCCCTTATTCTAGAGTAGACCTGAATAATAAGTGGTCTTGCTGATGTTAAAGGATCACCATTGCTATCTGCTTAGTATCCAAAGATGCAGTAGACACATCAACAGATTCTCGAAAAGATGTCATCGTATAAATAAGCCACTTATCTTCCCCCCTGACTTGAAAGAGTGGATGAAGATGAAAAGAAAGGTTTATCTTTTGAGAAGACTACATTAGCAAAAACTAAATGTCGCTACAGATCAGGAGAGTAACATTTATATCCCTTTTGGAGACGCGAGTATCCCAAGAACACAAACTTTAATGCCTTAGGATCAAGTTTGGTAATATAAGGATGTACATCTTGAACATAACAAGTACTACCAAATATCTGTGGTTCCACTGGAAATAGTATTTTATTTGGAAACAACCATTTAACACCATAGAGGGCATTCAATTAATTAGAAAACAAGCTGTAGAAATAGCATCGACCCAAAAATACTTAGGAACATTCATTTGAAACAATAAAGCTCTAGTTGTCTCAAGTAAATATCTATTCTTTCTTTCAGTAACTCTATTTTGAGAAGGAGAATCAACATAAGAGGATTGGTGAAGGATACCCTGTTGAGACATATATCGCTGAAAAGAATCTGACATATATTCCTTAGCATTATCACTTCGCAAAATATTCATAGAAGCATTAAATTGGATTTTAACTTCAGCATAAAAGGCAAAAAAAATGGGAAAAAACTTCAGAATAATTCTTCATAAAATAAATCCAAGTCATATGAGAAAAATCATCCACAAAAGCAACAAAATATATGTACCCAATTTTGGACATAATAGGATAAAGACCCAAACATCCGAATGAACAAGTTAAAAAAAACTCAGCTCGTTTATTAATTCTAGGACTCGACGAGCTATGATGATATTTAGCAAAATGACAAGACTCACAATCAAAAGAAGATACATCATGAAACTGCGAATATAACTTCTTTAACATAGGTAGAAAAGGATGCCCCAACCGATAATGTGCTTCAAAAGGAGAAACTACACTGGAACAAGCAATATATCGTGGTATCCAAGAATCTAGGATGTATAGACCACCAGATACATGTTCCTTACCAAAAATCTGCTTCATCATAAGATCCTGAAAAAGATAATTATCAAGGAAAAATAAGACACAACAATTGAGTTCTTTGGTAAGTTTACTCACAGATATCAAATTAAAAGCTAGGTTAGGTAGATTTAAAATAGAGGGTAAAGTAATAAAAGGAGTTGGTTTGATAGTTTCAGACCCCATAATGTTGTATGATGTCCCATCAACAATAGTAACACGTAAAGGAGTTTTATGAGATCGAAAATTAAAGAAAGTATTAGGATTACCTATCATGTGATTTGTGGCACCAGAATCAATGACCCAATTATTGCTAGAGGAGATAAAACATATGTTACCTACTTCAGTAGTAACCAAAGTTGAAGATTCCTTTAACATTTCCTGGTACTTAGTATTCTCCTCAACAGAGATAGTGACATTATGCTCAAATGATGAACCAAAAGTAGCAACATTAGCAACTTGTGCCCTCTGATTGCGATTCTGTAATTTCTTACAGTAGCACTTCGTATGACCTGGTTCTTTATAATAGTAGCTGACAATATCAGTATTTTGATTATCATGAGGTCTATTCCCCCCCCCCCTTCGGTAGATTTCTTTTACCATTATCACATCCACTTTCTCTAGCAACAAAAGCACTATTGAGCTTACTAAATGAAGCATTATCAGCACGTAATAACCTACTAAACACATCTTTCAGAGCAAGAATTTCAGAACCAAAGAGAATTTGAGATTTGGCTATCTCAAATTTAGATGGCAAACCAGCCAGAAAACTCATTACTGCCATTTTTTCTCTCTGAGCCTGTTGCTCTTTAATATCCACACTAAAAGGTAGAAGCATGTTCAATTCATTATAAATTTTCTTAAACTCTATAAAATAAGTAGTGAGTGATTTTGCCTCCTTCTCAACATGATAAAAAGCTTTACAAACATCATAAATACGAGATTCATTTCTTTTCCAGGAATATAAAAAGGTCAAATAATCCATTAACTCTTTTACATGCTCATAATGAGAAACTAAGCCAAACACATTTCTTTCAATTGAATTTTAAATTTGTAAAAGTAACCAAAAATAATTTTTTATTCAAATCTGCTTTTCAATTTCATCAGCTAAATGATCATCTTTATCTATACTACGAAGATGAATCCTAATCATTTTACTCCAATCAAGATAATTAGATCCATTTAATTTTTCTTCTGTAATTTTAGATAAAGGAATGATCTCACTAACAGTCTCCTTAATACTTGTATGATCAGCCATAACTCACATAAATAATAAAAGCAACAATAAGGCAGCAATCGAGAACCCAATATCCACAGCCAAAACAAATGCTCAACTTCCAACACAAGACACCCAATAACAGATTCACGAAAATAGGAAATAAAGGAAGTAATAAAGCCTTGAGAATAAAATTTTGAAGAAGCAGAGAAGACCAACTACCACCGAGAGGGAAAATTGCTGGAAAAGAACACAGGGATCTGACCGAAAATGACCAGATGATGCCGGAGGTGAAATAGGAGGACCATCGAATGCTGGATGCACTCCCACGTGTCGGTGCATGAAGACGAAAGCAGATCCTTGTGGTGGCACGTGAGGTGCACTCATTGTTCTTCTGGTCATCAAATTTTATGTAAAGGCCAAAAATCCACTGGCGCTCCTTCTGAAGTCGACGGTGAGTGAAACCAGTCACCAAAGCTTGGTGACCTAAGATGGGGTAGATTTACTCACTGCCACTAAAACCCAAAAATCCCAAATGCTGAAACCTAGAAATCCTTGAGATCCCAAACGCTTTGATACCATGTAAACAATGAAGGAAAAGATATATTTTCCTTATATTGAATTGAAGGAAGAATACAAAATTTATACGAGTATAGAAACTCTAACTAGAAAACTTTTTATTATTTACAAGGAAAGAAAATAAAATATAGCTAATTTACAACAACTAATTCTGTAACAAGGATCAATAAAATATGCAACATACTTATAATTAAGTGGATGAATCAACAAGAGCAAAAAAAAAATGTTGAGACCCAGAACACTGACTAGAGAATAGAAATTTTTTTCTTCCGTTTTTTTTTCTCAACAAGCATGAAAGAACATGAAGAGGAAAAAAATAACTGCACCATATAGGAAGGAGAAATAGAAGTTTAATTGGTTTGGAATTTTAAGAAATAGGGATTTAGGTATAGTTTTTATTTAAATTCAAATATCTTTTATTTAAATTTGAAAGAAATTATCTTTATCAAAGATTATATATATATATATATATAGATATAGATAGGGGTAAAATATGTCAATTCTATTTTGCTAAGTTTATGGGCGAAAATTACCTATTTTGAAAAATGTGGGTTTAAAATCTCTCCATTTCAAATAATTTAAGGATCAAAATTGATTAAAAAAATGCAAAATCAACCTATTGTAAATAATTTAGGGGTAAAAATCACATTTATTCTCTTTTTTTGTAGTCATGATTGAAGGTTGAGTCAAAATTTGCAATCTCTATCAAAATATGCACATGGTATAACATAAATTTGGGCTAGCAAATTACTCTTAGACCTATCTTTTATTTTTGGGAGACACCAATTTATGGGTACCACCACCAAGCCACTTCAAACAATAAGTAAATTGATGAACTTGTTTTGGCTCATTTCCTTTGTACAAAATAGTTCAGACCAAATTTTGAATGCTTCCAATTAGCTAGATTAATTGAAGGACACTAACAAAGTGGAAAGCATATCAAACACCCAAGTAGTTGAATAAGCAAAAACCAAAATTGGGGTCCCTTTTCACATTGCGCCCATACCTCAAGTAAAAATAGCTATTTTGACAATTCAACGGTCTATCTACATAGCATGTGAAGCTTTTTAGCATTCAAAAAGGAGAAACTAGTGAAAGGACATGACTCTAACCACTATCTGTTAAAACTTAAAAGTTAGCCTGAAGTCAGATAGGTCCTTATGTCCATATATGGCACTTAATTTGGTGCTTGTGGACCTTTCTCCAAATGTTTTCAATGTTTCATCACCATCCTATCTTGATCATGATTTGAAAATGATGGAATCCCATAGTTGTGCATTTAATGCATTTCGTTTTCCTAAATCATGTCAAACTACATAGTGATCTCTTTACAATTTATAGGATTAATTTCATTAAACATAGTTGGATAATTATAACTGGGTCAACAAAAAATTGTTATGTAAAAATACCTTAATTTTAAAATATTACAGATTAAAGTTAATTAGAAAATTTGTACTTGGTGTTAGATCACTATCGTAACATATGTCATTTGTAAACATCCATATGGGTTTCTAATTTTTTGCTTAAAGTGATTTTAATAGTAATGTTTAAAAGTTGAGATATTTTTATGGGACATGTTTTCTTTTTCATTTTTTTACAATCGAGTCGTTATTAGAATATAAATCTAGTGCCTATAGATGTTACTAACTCCAATTTATATAACAACAATAATTGCTACCATAATTTGTGGGTAATAATTGTATTGGTTGTCAATGAATTTGTGTCTAATTATCAAAAAGTAACAATGTATAATTATCAAAAAGTAACAAAAAATTAGTCATAAAAAATAAATAAGTTAAATAATTTTTATATAAAAAGATATTTTGCCTCGAAAATACTTCAAATTTTATTGGAATTCCAACATAGAATGCCGTATAAACTCTAAACCTTTCACAAAATATAAATTCTCCTTGAACATACAATTTATATATTATTCAATCATTGAAAAGAAATTTAAAAATGAACAATAAAAGTGACTTTTTACAATATCAGTTGTGTTATATGTATTTCTGTTAATGTGTATTGCAAAATATCAAATTTTAGAATGTAGCTTAGATATCATTTGTTATATTGGATTTTGAAAAGATTTGAAGTGTTTTTAAATCAAAATTACTTTTTATGCAAAAGTTATAGAGTTAAGATATATATTTTCTTGTTATAAATATTTTTTTATTGTTTTTTTTTAATAATTTCCGGTGCAATTAACCCTAACTTATGGCTTTTTGACATTCTTATTCCATCAGAATATTTATGGCTTCCCTAATAATCTCCAATTGGGTAGTGATTATATATATATATATATACATACATTTGTTATTCTCATAAGACGTATTTATTTAATTTTGACATTATTTTTATTTAAGGAATTCCCCACCCTAACAATTATCACTGAAATTTTCGATTGTATCCAATATGGAATAATAATGAATCTAAGTAGTCCAAGACACTTGATTGCTTTTTCAGATTGAATGTATTGAATAGTAAATGTATTTATACATATATAAATTAATATAATAATAGTACAGAAACAAGAAATGCACTAAATCATCATTAAAATATATCAAAAGGTTTTTGTTTAATATGGCATTAACAGGACTAAGCACGAGGCTTCAAAGTTCAGTCTGCTTGTAAGTGGTCCAAATTTGAACGAACTCATTAATGACAAAATTGTCTGATCTGTATAGTGATCCAATATAACTCAAATTATTATATGATCTATGTCATCCGATATGTTTATGATCAACCCATATAAATTATTTATGATTTTATAATTTTTTATATATAATGTAAATACAAAAATAATTATTTTTCTAAATTTTACCTTCACAAATTTTCGATTTTAATGATTTTTTTTAAATATAAAAAAGTAATATCATAAAATTTGACTCATTTATCCATAAAATTTGAAGAAATTGCATGCAATACCTTTTTTTTAACTCCCTTTCTTTTTCAATATCAAGCATACATCTTTTTAAAATAAAAAAATTATTTCTAAAATTACCATTTTTTAGGTATTGAAACGCGACCAATTACTTGACAAATAATTTAAAATCAAATCCCATAGAAAAAAAGAAAATTTTCAAAATAGTAAACAACTCACTCAGAGATAATATTTTTATATTCGGAAAATCTTAAACAACCCCATTATCATTAAACCATTAAACCTCTTTCTTGAAAAAAGCTCAATCGTCAATCGCCATTGCTGGAATGCCGATGAATGATGCACATTAATATTATCGTCGACGACTTCTGGTAATAACGGTTTTACTTTTTGCAAATACCTAAATATTCTCATTATCATTGAACTCTCTACTTGAAGAAACCCTGACTCGTCTCCTACTGCGGCTGGAATGCCGATCAACAACGTCCAATCTACATCGATGTACAAAGGTACAAAGTGAAGAAGAAAAAAAAAAGAAGAAAAAAGAAAAAAATTGTAACGTGATTCATGAAAAAAATATATATATTTGAAAAATAAATAATTGTTTTATAGAAAAAATTGAAAAGATAGAAAGTTAATTTTTAAAAAGCGGCATATCTTAAAGTGAATTTAAAAAATTGCCATTTTGTTAACCAAAAATTTTGGGTTGCAATATTATACCTACTATCACTTTTCATGGTTTTATATGAAAATCTCATAAAATTGAAATTCATTTTATAATCCAACAGGTTATATATAGAGAGAGAGAGAAAAGGAGGTATTTAATAATTAATATAATCCATATATAAAAACGAGTTGCATTCTTGAAAAGATTAATTAATTAACACGCAAGTTACAACTATAGGTCTGTGTATAGGGGGGTGACCATGATTGCCACCAAACTTTTTTGACAACCATCAATAATAGCTCTTAAAAGGAAAGAAGAGAATAAAAAAGAAAAAGAAAAAAAAAGTTACAAATGCCAATCTCTTTACACACTTCCTTAAGCATCTCTTGAATTGTTAATGATGAAGCTTGTCTTTTGATAGTGGGAAATAAATAAATGTACTCAAGACTTGTGAGGAGGGCACTGATAGCACTTAGTGAATAGACCAAATGTATCAATTTGATGTATAAAGTTGAGCATACTTGCCCATCCTCCAAACCCAAATCCAACCACAAAAACCCATGCTACTACAAGTATGTTGGTGCAGAATAACCCAACCCATCCTCCTAAAAGTGCGGGTGGCCTCTCTACTGCATTCTGTTAGAATTAAAATTAAAATAATAAATCAATACGGACTACATATAATATATTAAAGACCGAATTTACTTCTAGTCCATATTGTATATCAACTTTTAGAAATCATATTTTTGGTCTTTGAAAGTGAACTACATTATAAGGACGAAAAATCTAGTCCTCGATATTTTTTGGAGATCAAATTTTCTACTGGTTTTTTAAAATTTTAGAAACCAAGAAATATTTCTCATCCTTATTGATCATTAGTGGGACCGAATTTATCCGTTTCTACTGACCTTTACAGACCAAATTGGCACTTTTAGGAACCAAGTTTTCCATCCTAAAGGCAGTTTTTCTTGTAGTTAGTGAATTATAAGATTGTAAACAGAATTAATGAGTAATTAGGATGGTTAACCTCTCGGGCAGATGCAGAAGAGAAAGTAATGATATGCGCCATTGCAGGAATTATATAAACTGTGAAGCTGACGAGAAGAGATCCAACGGTAGAGTTGATGGGGCCAAAGAAAGGGAAAATAATAGCCAAGAACCATATGGGTATCACCACAGGAAGTCTAGCCAAAGCTCTCTTGAATAGGCTTTTTGTGTTATGTACCCTTATAAATTTCTCCCACACAAAGTATAAAGGTGTGCATGCAAATCCAAATGTTATAAACTGCACAAAAAAAAAATCGCAATTTATATGAAAATAATCAGAATTGAAAATAATAAAATTAAAAATAATAATGAACCTGATGAATAAGCATCAATATAACAGCAGTGTCTCTGTATCCAGTTCTTGGAAGCAAAGCAAGAGCATTTGAATGAGTGAGAAGCATGTCTCCAAATGCCCAGTAAACAGCAGAAGCTGATGGTAATGTTAGAGTTAAAACATATAATGTTGCTATCAAATATATTAGCTTGAATTTTTGCGGCTTCCACATCGCATGCATAATTTCCCTGCAATCATATATAAATCAAACTTTTTTTTAGTATGTGTAATTTTGGACTCTACCGATCCAAATTTTTAGATACACCCATATGCATAAGAAGTGCTAAATAAGTTATCTATATGTACGTATGCATATATGGTTGAATTTCCATGCTAAATCATTAATATGATGCCAATCTTATCTTCTTCAGTTTCGTAGTGATTTACGAACAAGTGGAGAATAAAGTTACGAGAAAGTTATCTATCAGTTTCTGGAGGAAAGTTGTCCCCTTAGTTGGATACTACTTCCAGCAATCAAGGGTGTGTGTATATATATGGATGGATAATCATATGTAATTATATATAATTGGGGTTTAAATCTGTAATTTTATATCTTCGAAAACCAGTTCATCATTATTGAGCCAATAACTATGGTATTTAATCAATTTTGTGATATTTGAATGGAAGAATTGTGGAAAAGGTCCTTACACGGTGACAGCATGCCCACCAAAGGTGTAAAGAATGTTGGTAGACCCAGTAAAGTAGAGAACCATTTTGGTTGGACCAGAGTGTTTTACCCCATCGGCCTTCAATCAAATAGATACAAATTAATTAATATATTAAACAATATTTTTGAAAAAGAATATCAAGTCAAAATTAGGGAAACGATTTAGTGCATGGTGCACCCGTATACTATGCATTGGAATATCAGGCCAAAATTAGAAAAATTAAATTCTGAATGCCAATCTAATAGGTAAAAAGTTTTTAAATAAAGATTAATAAGTACCTGTCCATGAATGAGGGAAGCAATTGTGAGATACCATGCAGTATAAGTAGTCATTATAAGCCCTAAAAAGGACCAAATTCTGTAATTATGGAAAGAAGGAATGAAGACTGTGGTTGCACAACATGCTCCAAAGATGTAGGTCCATGTTCTCTTGTCTAGATTGTCATTAATGTAGTAGATGTTGCTGTAATTAATTAATGTTAAATAATGATAATTAAGATCATATAAGCTATTAATTTATACATTTAAAGATTTTAGTAGACTACCTTGCACAAGCAATTAATTGAATTACAGATCCAAAGAGAAGAAAGGTGCAATTGAAAAATAAGCCTGCATTTCTCCAGTGTTTCCCTAGCAGCCCATCCAGGACTTCAAACCACTGCAAATTAACAACCCAACACAGAAAATTTTCATTTATTAAAATTTGTATATTTATCTTAAGTGGGAAATTTATAGGAGATGATTCGGTCTCACTGCATGGATGTGCTGCAAACTAGGCACCATCAAACCGGCTGAGTAAAGTACGATTGGACGGTGCATAGTATATGGTGCATTGCATACCGGATTAACACTCATAATTTATATAAATTAAAATTAAAACAATTTGGATTACCTGAATTACATGGTTCCTGAAATCAACCTTTTCTCTTTCTTTTCTAGTTCTATATTCAACATACAGAACACTAATAAGGTAAGCAGTCCAGCTTCCCATCAAACCATAAAACAGTTGAAAAAGAATTCCAGATAACATTCCAAGTTGTGAAAATGAGTAAGGCAAAGTGAGAAGAACTTGTGCAACCTACAAATTTCACAATATAAATTAATATTTAATGTTATTTCATGAAAAATAAAAAAAAATTAATTAAATGGGTAATTAATTAGATTAATTAGATAATAATTGCCTGATTTGAAGCACAGCTAAACCAAGCATCATAGACTGAACCACCATGCCAAAATAACTTTGATAATTTGCTCTTAGTGGAAGTGGAATTGCTTTCTTCTCTTTCAATTTCCACATAGTTTCCTGCTATAACAGTCTCAACTTTCTCGGAAGCCATAGTGAGATTAATGGTGGGAGAAGAAATGGATTAATTTGATTCTATAAATAGATAAAATAAAGTGCTTTTTATTTTCTTTTCTTTTTCTTTCAATTACTACTTGCACTTCTCCTCTCCCCATCTTTATATTTTTTTTTTTCAAAGCAATAATTGAATGACCCTTGTGGGGACCTATTTGTATGTATGTTGCCCTAACCAATGTCATTTGCGATATTAGTTATCTTATTTATTTGATTTCTAATTCTTTAATCTCAGTTAAAAAATAATTAAGTTTCAGTTCTAATTATTCGTGAGATCTAAGGCTATGTTTGGTAAGATATAATGGATTGTAATGTATTGGGTAATATAATGTAATGTATTAAGAAATGTAATGTAATGCAATGTAATTGTGATAACATTACTATATTTGGTTATATTAGTAATTGATAACCTGGAAAAATACATCTCCGAAAAGCCCAATAAATACGGCCCGCTAATAGTAAAGGAAGATAAATCAGAGGGTGACACATGCAGAAGAAATATCCGATTGGATTGATGGGACATCTTTCCTCGTCGACCCACTGGTATAAGCCAACACCTACCATACATCAGCTCCCTGTCATGTCGCCGCTCACCCACTCTGACTGACGGTTATTACCTCCCGAGGTACTCAAGCACCCCCCTCCACGATCTCCTATATATAGCCAAAATTATAATGGCACCAGGTATTGAACTCCTGAGACTCTCTCTCTCTTTAGCATTACCTCCAAGTTACTAACTTAAGCTTCGGAGTGCTAACGTCTGGGTCCGATCGGGCACCTCCTCTTGCATGTTCAACAGTCTTAACAGCCTCACGACTACCTTCTCCTCTCATAACAAGATAAAGACAATTCAAGCTTTATCATTTGGTGCTTTCATTGAGAGCGAAATGGCAAGTTTGAGATCTAATGAGCATGGAACTTCAGGGGAGCGCAATCATCATAGCCAGGGCAGATCTAGGCCCTCGGAGAGAAGGGAGGAGTCTCCCAGGTCTCCTGTTAGAGGCGACCTTTTACCAGAATTTAACAACGCAGCCATGCGACGGCCAGAGGATACCCCCGTCACCATTAGGGACATGCGCGCCATTCTCAGTGACTTCACCAAAAGCATAGTCCAAACTCTAAAAAAGGGAAAGATGCCCAGGACTTATGAAAGAAGTCACGAGATGGATCTTGCGACCGAGGAGCTCGAAAGAAGGAGGAACAAGGGAATCTCCATTAACGAACTGAGAGCTCACGATAACGGAAGAATAAGAGCCAGCACCCCAGGCAGACACGACAAAGGGAAAGGCGTAGAATCTTCGAGTAGGGATTCATCTTATATCCCCAGCAAACGGTCCACTTCGTCCATTGGGAACGACCTATCTTTCATGTGCACCCCCAACCGTAGTCGCACAAAGGGAAGGAGGGATGAATTCGTCCCAACCGCCATGAGTAAAGAAGATAGGTGGTTCAAGCAAAAGCTCAAGCAATTCAGGCTGGCAGGCACCAAGAAAGGAATGTTTGAAGACCACACCTGCGGCAACACGGCCTCACCATTTTGCAGGGAAATCACGGAATCGGAGCTATCCCCCAGATGGCGGGACGTGATAATGGATCGATATACAGGTAAAACTGATCCCTCCACACATCTTGCTGAGTATTTAACAAAAATGCAGGTATACACCTACGATGAGAGGATCGCCTGCAGAATACTCCCCACCACGTTGGGAGGAGACGCCCTCACATGGTTTCACGAACTTCTGCAGGGGTCGATTACTTCTTTTAGATAGTTAAAGGAGCTGTTCATCACCCGATTCATTGTGCAGATGAGGACCCCAAAATCTGTGAGTGATCTGTGTAACCTCTATCAGAGGACAGATGAAAGTCTTAGAGACTACATAGACAGATTCCAAGCCACGATGTCAAAAGTAAGAAATGTGAGCGTGGAAATGGCGTCTACCGCCTTGGCCAATGGTACTGCTGATAGGCCGTTATTTGAGTCAATAACAACAAGGCCGCCAGTTTCTCCGACATGATGGAGAGGGCGAGACAACATATTCAGTTGGATGATGCCCTGAGATCCAATCGAGGTGGGAGAAGTAATGTATTGGATAGGCTGCAGCACCCGGACGGACGGGCATTCAATAGGGCAATGACTTCAGAGCGGTTCGCCAGAAGCTCGGAACGAGCCTCCACTTCAAGGAATCTCGGAAAGAGAAAGGAAGCGAATCGGTCAAGATTCGCTCGGGGGGTTGGTTCGCACTCCCGACCCTTTACTCCGCTCAACACTAATCTTGCGTAAGTGCTGATGTGGATTAAAGAGAATCACCGAAAAATAAATTGGCCCGGAAGGATGGAAGAGAAGAGCAGACGCACTCGGAACAATGGCAAATACTGCAAATTTCATAGAGACGTTGGTCATACGACCGACGAATACCATCAGCTGAAAGAAGAAATTGAACGGCTGGTACAAAGAGGCTCTCTTAAGAGATTTGTGGGCCCAGCACGGGAAGCGACCCCCTGCAAACAATCAGATCACAGGAGAGACGACTCTGATGACGACGACAACGAAAGGCAAAAACTGACAAACGAGAACCCCCGTCGACCCTACGTCGGCGTTATAAACATGATCACCAGCGAATCGTCTTATGGAGAAGAACTCTCCCGAAAAAGAAAGGGCAAAGGCGTCTATGTCTCCCAAACTTCTGAACGACCAGCCCCAGTCACCATATCCTGTGAAGATGCACGAGATGTCATGTTCCCTCATGAAGATGCCCTTGTCGTCAGAGCACGGATCAATAATTTCGATGTGAAAAGGATATTGGTGGATAACGGAAGCGCAGTGAACACACTCACCCTCCAAGCTTACAAGGCGATGGGGCTGCCGGTTGAGGAGCTTAAGCCAAACACCACGCCGTTGATCGGCTTGGGTAACGCCACAGTGCCAGTAATAGGGTTGGTCGAATTATTTGTTGAGCTTGGTCAGGAAGTTCTCGCCCATGCCTGTAAGGTAACATTTATGATTGTAGATATGGTTTTTGCTTATAATGCCATATTTGGTAGACCTTTGTTGTTCCAGACAGGGGCAGTCACCAGCATCCGCTACATGGTAATAAAAATTCCAACCAGAGGCGGCGTCGCCATATTGAGAGGTGACCAAAAAGCGTCAAGAGAAGCTTATATAGCTATGATCAAGCATCATAAAGAGGCTATGCTGGTCGAGCCAGGCTTAGAATGATTTGAACAAGCGGAAGAGCCAAGAATGGACCCAGCAGAAGAAATCAAAACAAAAATGCTCGCCAAAGGCAAAGCTGTTCAAATTGGCACCAGTATGAGTACGGAGACTAAAGAAGCGGTCATGCAGGTGTTGATGATCAACCAGGCCTCTTTTGCTTGGAAACCGAAAGACATCGTTGGAATCGATCCCGATGTGATCACCCACAAACTCAATGTGGATCCAGCCTGCATGCCGGTCAGGCAGAAATTGCGAAGACATGGTCCCGAGCGAAAAAGGTTTATCTCCGAAGAGGTTAATAAGCTGCTAAAAGCGGGAACGATCCGAGAAATCGACTACCCTGATTGGCTAGCCAATGTTGTGTTGGTCAAAAAGAAATCAGGAAAGATGCGAATGTGCGTCGACTTCACGGATCTTAACAAAGCATGTCCCAAAGACAGCTACCCCATGCCCAGCATAGACCAATTGGTGGATGTCACTGCCGACCATGCCATCTATTCTCTCCTCGACGCATATGCTGGATATCACCAGATTATGATGTGGCTTCTGGACCAAGAAAAAACTAGCTTCATCACAGATGATGGCACTTTTTGCTACAAAGCTATGCCATTCGGATTAAAAAATGCAAGAGCTACATATCAGCGCTTGATGAATAAGATCTTCAAGGATCAGATCGGGCAAAATGTGGAGGTCTACGTAGACGACATGATCGTTAAAAGTAAAAGCCCCGAACAACATCCCGCCGATCTGGCAAAAGTCTTCAATACACTGAACAAATTTCGAATGAAGCTCAATCCCAACAAATGCATTTTCGGGGTGCCTTCAGGCAAATTTTTAGGCTTCATGGTATCGCAAAGGGGCATTGAAGCCAATCCTGACAAAATTAAGGCAATATTGGAAATGCAGCCACCAAACAGTGTGGAAGACATCCAAAAGCTAAATGGCAGAGTCACGGCTCTTGGGCGATTCATGTCCTCCTCCGCCAAGCGATGCATCCCCTTCTTCAAAAAATTGAGAAAAAATGAAACCTTTGATTGGGATGCTGATTGCCAACAAGCATTTGGCGAGCTAAAGCAATTTCTCGCCAATCCCTCTCTGCTGAGCCGACCACTCCCAGGTGAAAATCTATACCTGTACTTATCAACTTCTGGTGAAGCTGTTGCAGGTGTCCTAGTCAGGGAGGAAGGAACCCAACAGCTGCCGGTCTACTATGTGAGCCAAGTGCTCAGAGGTCCAGAACTAAAGAAAGGCCCTATTGAACAACTCATCATCGCCCTCATGATGTGCGCAAAGAAGCTAAGACAGTACTTTGAAGCGCATACAATAGTCGTCCGCTCAGATCAACCAATAAGAAAAATCCTCCAGACCCCCGATTTGGAGGGAAAAATGGTGGGATGGGCGATCAAACTTCAGTCATGGGATGTGAGGTATGAACCCAAAAAGGCGATCAAAGCCCAAGCTTTGGCAGAGTTTGTTGCGAAATTCTCCGGTGATAATGTGGTTAGTCACACACAGCCCGCCAGATGGGAAATGACGGTTGATGGGGTTGCGAATGACAGCAGAGGAGGCGTCAGTATTGTGATAACAGGACCTTTGGGTATTGTTATCAGGTACCTAATAAGACTCAATTTTAAAGTTTCAAATAATATGGCAGAATATGAAGCCCTTCTACAGGGATTGAGATTACTCCATGCCATCCGACCGGAAGCCGTCACCATCAAAAGCGACTCGCAGCTCGTGACGAGCCAGGTCTTAGGTACCTTTGAAGCTAGAGAAGCCAATATGATTCGGTACCTAGAAAAGGTCAAAGTGGCGCTCAAAATGCTGAACGAAGTCGGATCCCAATGGGTCCTGCAAAAGGCGCCAAGAGATCAAACTTTAGCAGCCGATCAACTTGCCAAAATGTCTGCCGCCGAGCAAGGTGCGGTGGAAGAACATATAACTATTATCGATCAAGCAAGCTCCTCCTTAAACGAGCCAGAAATGATGGAGATAGAGCCAATTCGGGGAACATGGATGGACTCCATTAAACGATACTTGCAAACGGGGCAATTACCTGAGGACAAGGCAGAAGCCCGAAAGGTATCCCGTAAATCCTTAAATTACTCTGTTATTAACGGTGAATTATTTAAAAAAGCTTTCAGTCACCCCTGGCTCAAATGTATAACGGAGGAGGAAGGAGACTATGTCTTAAGGGAAATCCATGAAGAAATTTGCGGAGCACACGAAGCAAGCCGGGCCATAGCGAGGAAAATGTTCCAAGCTGGCTATTACTGGCCGACTGTTTTCAAAGATGCTCAAGAAAAGGTGCGAAAATGCCAGCAATGCCAAATACATGGAAGAGTGATCAGGCAGCCGGCAGCAGATCATATGCCGATCGGCTCCACATGGCCATTCGACCAATGGGGCCTGGATATCCTAGGGCCTTTGCCCCAAGGAAAAAGGCAAATGAAATTTCTCCTTGTGGCTGTCGATCATTTCTCAAAATGGATTAAAGCTGAGCCTGTAGCTACAATTACAGCGGAGAGAAGCAAAAACTTCATTTGGAAAAACATCATCTGCAGGTATGGCTTACCTAATGTTTTTATTACAAATAATAGCAAGCAATTCGACAGCTCGATTTTCAGAGCCTTCTGTCAAAGCCTCAATATAGACCTTAGATTCACTTCGGTCACCCATCCTCAAAGCAACGGGATGACAGAAGTCTCCAACCGAACGCTCTTGGAAGGCTTGAAAAAGCGACTCAGTGAAGCAAAAGGTAATTGGACCGAAGAATTGCAGAGTGTCTCATGGTCCTACAGGACCTCCCCACGAGCCGGCACTCACCAATCACCATTCTCCCTTGTCTACGGCTCCGAGGCGATGATACCTATAGAAATTGGCCTCCCCTCTTATCGGACAATGTTCTATTCCAGTTGGGCGAACGCTTTAGACAGACGCCAAGATCTGGACCTGCTAGAAGAAAAGAGGGAGGACACCTATGCCAAAATTGCTGCTTACAAACAAAGAGTCACAAGATACCACAATACAAAGGTAAAGACGAGAACCTTTAATGTGGGAGACCTGGTGCTCAGAAGAGCTGATATTGGCTCGGGAAACGCCGGGGTTGGGAAGCTCATGCCGAACTGGGAAGGTCCCTACGAAATCTTTAAGGTCTTAAGCTCCAGTACCTACAGGTTAAGGACTCTGAAAGGAGTGAATATCCCCAGGAGTTGGAACGTCGATGTACTCAAGAAGTACCATGTGTAAACGTGTATTATATCCAATAAAGAATGACTTCTCCATTTCCTCTATTTCAGTTTTCCTTCATCTTCATGAAAGGTATGTTTTATTTGTTTGTTTGCTTGTTAGCTTTGTTTTCGTTTGCAGATCGTCGAATTTGCTCCATTCTCCATTAATCATCGGATTTGCTCCATTCTCCATTAATCGTCGGATTTGCTCCATTCTCCATTACTCGTTGGCTTTACACTCTCCACTAACTCAAGAACGAGTTATTTGTTAGGCTTATTTTAAGCTCAATATTCGGTAGATTTTCTCCATTACGACTCCCACGACAAGGCATGGCTAGACATCTATCTTAAAAGCGGAAAATTTCCTCCAATTAAATCTATTTTTTCTCTAAAATACGAGATTCAGCATTATCTCCGGCAACAATCTCCTTTGGGCTTACACGAAAAATGCAAAATAAGCCCATCAAATGACAGATTCTAATGTCTAATCTAAATCGCCGACCGGATTCTCCACTATCGAAAATATGGGGCAAGAACCCCGACCGATCGGTAAGCAAATGATTTATCACGCCCAGCTGATTCATGAAATTCAGGAAGTACTCCCTCACTTTTTGAATGATAATTTCGTATGATTTACGCGTAGTCGCCCTTTGTTTAGCGAAATTTATAGAAAATCCCACTTCGAAGTCAACATTATACAACAAAGCTACAAATAAAAGGCAAAAAGAATCTCACATATAAAATTCCTTTACAGAGTACAAGAAATCTAAGCCTACATATATACACCCAGCAGGTCGGCTAGGATGGGGGATCAGCAACAGTCTCGTCAGTAGCTTGGTCTCCTGTCGGCTCTCTCGGCGAAGAGACACTAGGTTCCGTCTCCAATGATGTGGGAAACTCAGGTTCTACGACAGGAGGAAGCGTAATCTTGGATCCGTTTAGCACACCATCATCAGTTTCTTCAGCCAGATGTGCTTTCTCCTCATCATCATCATCACTAGAAGGAGGATCAGGAAGAACCCCCGTATCCTCCATCTAGTCCAAGTTAGCTCCAGGAAATCGTTGTTTAGCCGTGTAAATCAGCTGGGTTAGCAGCTTTCCTTGAGCCTCACCCAATTTGTCAAGAACTTCCTCTTCTTTAGCGGCCAGCTCTCTTGCTAAATCATTAGCCCAAGCTGCCTTTTTCTCCATCAAGGCCACCTCCAAGGAGTTCTTTTCTGACAAGAGGAGATCGTGCTCTGACAAAGTTCTATCTTTGTCAGCAGTAAGGCGCGCCACATCCCTTCTTAAGTGGTCCACTTCGCTTTGCCGAGACTTAAGGTCTTGAGCCAGTTGGACCTTCTCCTTTTCTAGCTCCTCCACGACCAACTTCAAAGACGAAGCTTCCTCCTTCACTTCGGCGCTAATAGCTTCAGCCTCTCTCATCTACCGAGCAGCATCTTCCCACTTCGCTCGGGCATAGGCCGCCATGCCATAAATGCGAAGCCCCCTCTTTATTAGCTGCAAAAGGCAACGAAGCAATAAGGTAACACAAAGCTAACAAACAACATCAAACAAACATATAAATGGTACCTCCAAGTTATGCTGTTGAAACAGCTCATACTCCCGAGAAAGGAAACTGAGCTCCGTCATTGCTTCAAAATCACCCTCTTGAGCAAGACCTTGGCAAACGAAAGCCAACACATCCTTGTCAGCCGTAGACCAGTCGTCGCCAAATCGTTGCTTAAGAATATCTTCCAATGATGGCAGCTGACTCTCCTGGCTTCCTCCTGAAGACCACCGACCTGACTCGCTTCGTTCCGACACTTGAATCGGTGGTCAGTCAATGGAAGATGGCTGCAGCCCTTCCTCGTCAGACCCATCTCTCAGCTGCTGTCGCCTGAGAGGACGCTGCTCCGCTACTATTTGGGAGGCAAGTAAGGGACCGGGGCCCATTTGAAGAAGATGGATCGCAGGGGCAGCGACCGCAGCAACTGAAGAAGTGGTAGTCGTTGCAACGGGATCACTACCAACGTCTTTTAAAGACTACACTACGGAAGTAGGTAGAATCCTCCGCTTTTTGACTCTTCCCTCCTTTTTAGCCAATCGATCGGCTAACTGTTGCGCAACCTCCTCAACCCCGGCCATATCGTTTACAGCTACATTACACGAACAAAACAAAGATAAGTACCCTGCTTAAAGTTTGATAATATAAACACACAGCACACAAAAAAGATATAAATAAGTAATAATATAATCAATTTTTTTCCTGCATTCCAACACTAACACTCACGTTCTGTGTTCGCGCCAGTATTAGAGCCAACAGGCTCAGATTGAGTCCCCAAAAGATAACCAGGAAAAATACATCTCTGAAAGGCCCAATAAATGCGGCCTGCTAATAGCAAAGGAAGATAAATCAGAGGGTGACGCATGCAGAAGAAGTGTCCGATTGGATTGATGGGACAGCTTTCCTCGCCGACCCACTGGTATAAGCCAACACCTACCATACATCAGCTCCCTGTCATGTCGCTGCTCACCCACTCTGACTGACGGTTATTACCTCCCGAGGTACTCAAGCACCCCCCTCCAAGATCTCATATATATAGCCAAAATTATAATGGCACCAGGTATTGAACTCCTGAGACTCTCTCTCTTTAGCATTACCTCCAAGTTACTAACTTAAACTTCGGAGTGCTAACGCCTGGGTCCGACCGGGCACCCCCTCTTGCAGGTTCAACAGTCTTAACAGCCTCACGACTGCCTTCTCCTCTCATAACAAGATAAAGATAATTTAAGCTTTATCAGTAATGTAATGTAAATACAAATACATTTCTATATTTAGTTGAAAATATAAGTGAAAAATAGTTGAAAATTTCAAATGTATAATGCTTATATATGGCTTGATCAATTACCATAAATTGATCAAGTTTTTTATCCAATGGCTATGATTAATCCATTTGTCCACTTATGATTGATCCAATTTATTTTGTTATCAAAATTTTACCAAAATTATTCCAAAAGTATCAAAAAATATTATTTAGATTCATTTTAAAATTTTAGCCCAAAATGAGTTCGTTTCGGTATATTTCAGAATCTAAAATTAAATTATCAGTCCGAAAGTTAATTTTTTGGATTTATATAAAAATTAATTTTTCACTTTTAAAAATATATTTACATTATTTCAAAAGATTCTATGTGATCAGAATAATTTTTTAAGATTTGTAAAATATTTTTTAGCCGGTCAAAATTTTGATCAACTCTTTACGGTTTCGCTACTTATTTTTATTTTTTACTTTTAGTGGTTTAAATGAATTCATTTTTACCTCAAATTATATTACCATACTTATTATAAATAATACTTTTCAGTGGTGTAATAAAAATTTTACAATTTTTTGCAATTTTCGGACGGTATTATTCACCCTTATCATGTTAAAACTAGCATTAAAATAAATTAATTCATGTCAAAAATGTATTAATTCATTAAAATAAAAAAAATTAGCTTCAACACTCCAATATCATATTAAAAATAATTTATAAAATCTTTGAACTCGTAAAAATAATATGATGAAAAATACGGAACAAAATTGAAGGATTTAAGAATACATTAGCAAATATATTCACAAATATATTTGTAAACATGATTACATTACATTGTTTAAAATTTGTGTTAACAAATAAATGATTAATTACACTTTAAATTATATTACATTACAATTCATCCTACCAAACATAGCCTAAATGTATTACTGATTTCTTCTATTATTTCAGTATTCACTTTATTCCACCACAACCCTTTATTATAAGATAAAAAACATCTCTCCACCTAGTTAAGGACTTTATGAAAAAGAAACTTGAAGAAGTGAAGGACTTTTGAAAGAGGAAGTTACATCAAGTATGTAAAACTTTAAGATTTTGATAGATTTAATTAGGAATTAGTATATTTAGTGATTTTCTTGTGTGATTGGATGGAAATTGAAAGCAAATTGATGGATTTGGACATGCATACAATTCGGCGAAGACAACAACTTTCAGCTCATTAAATACACCCAAAAAATTTATTAATTGATATCAATTTTATAATATATTTATTATAATTTATTAAAATATTCTTTTACTAATTCCTTTCGCCCTTATTTATAATCTCTTTTCGTACATAGATAAGTGTAAAAAAGAAAAATATATAATTAATAGTTTTTAAAATTTGAAAATTGTCATTATAAATGGAATAAAAAATCTCTCAAAAATTATAGCGACGAGTGAAACAAAAAAAAGTAATAAATTAAAATATAATATCAAAATTCAAAGAGACATTATAATATTTAATATGAAAAGTTCAAAGCACAAAATGAAATATTAAATAATATTTATGTGACCAAAAATTATCCTGAAGAGAATTGAAGTAAGTCGCAAAGGTAATGTGTTCCAAAACTTAAATAGTGTATTATATTATGCTCATATTAATTTTTCAGAAAATTTTCTAAATACTGTACTTATATTAATTTATACTATCTCATGTGCAATTCAATGAATCAAATGTGGTCAAAGTGCACCAAGTTTAAAAAGATACACAACAAAATAGATTAAGTGCACAATCTCCATGCATAATTTTAGAAAGGAATTTTAGCAATTGTAATTTATTAGTTCTTTGCAACCAAAAATTAGATTATAATTTTAACATTTGTTATCTCTGGTGTCAATTGGAAATTAGACTACATTCGCATAATCATATTATCAAATTATAATAACGTATGGACTTACCTTGACTAAGATATAAATCATAAAAAAAATGTAATGTATCATTAAAATTTAATCGTGTATAGCATGTATTTTACACAAAATAAGATAAAAAAATGCAAATAAAGAAATATGTGTATTTTATTAGATGGCTTATGCTGATCGGACAGGGTGCGGGGATCATAAATAGTGCATGAAATCGTTATTCCTAATAATTACATATTTTTTCTGACTTTTCAAAAACTTGTGAGTGGCCTAAGAAATTTTCAAATTTAAATATAATCTTAGAGAATATAGAATAGTCAATAGAGTAAACTATATTATCACAACTACAAACTGACGTAGCAATGTCCTCTCCATGTGACAAACTCATTTCACTGTGCTATTTAGGTACATTTTTTAATTTTTATTTCTCTTATTATGCACTTGAAAGTAGGATAGTGGACCCAAAGCTCTCATGCATTGCACGAGCGGGCAGGCCTGCCAGAAGCCTATTTTATAATCACAAGAGCCCTTGCATTTATTGATTGTACATGTACAAATTTTATATATAAAGAGGAGTAGTATGTAAATATATAAATAAAAGGCCGAGTGAAATGATTACTTAGAGGTGGGCATTAGTGGTAAACATGATTAGCACCACACGTGTGACAACTGGCTTTTTCCAAAAGATTTTGACACCTTTCACAATTTTTCTTTGGGTCTTTGAGACTAAAAGAGAAATAGGGAAAATATTGTGATAAGTAGGGTGTGCAAAACCAATCCGATCCGATCAATTTGAACTGATATATTCGGATGAAATTAAGCGAATTACTAGGATCGGTTTGGTTATTATAAAGGTGTTAATTGGATTTTGGGTCGAATAAAATTCGATTAATCCAAATAATTCAAATTTTTAATATATAAATAAAAAAATATAATTTCTCTACAATATTAATATATATTTAATATAATTTTAAAATTATTAGTTTGTTGTATTTTTAAAATATTTTTTATGATATTTAATATTATTTATTTGTATTAATTTAGGATTTTAATTTAAATATATAAATTAAAAAAATTAATTTCGAGTTAATAGGATTATTTGGGTCGGGATCCGAAAAATATTGAATTGTTCGGATAGGAACCCGATATTTATGTAGGATATAATCGAATGAGAAAAATATGTAAATTTTAGGTTAATTGGATTGGATTCACCCGAACCCAACCGATGCACACCCCTTCTTGATCAAGAAGGCCTCTTTCAATTTCATATGCAAATGGCTTTTTCTCTTTTGGACCATTGATTAGGCATCCCAATCATGATTTTGGATGAATGTCTCAAAGATACAGTGGAAGGTTAGGCAAATTTTGAATCCTGGGGCATGTTTAGTAATGGAGTTTTATTAAAAAGATTTCATGCATTAAGATGAAAGGAAAAAAAATTAAAACAATCGAGCATTTCATTAAAAAAAAAAGGGGGTGAAATGTAGGTTCCGATAACATATTAGAGGAAGTGAATTGAAAGTAATGGAATTTTATTAAAAAAAGAAAAAAAAATTAAAACAATCAAGCCTTGCATTAGAAAAATGGGGTGAAATGGTGGTTCAGACATATTTTAATCCATTAAAAGAGTTTTATGATATATGAAACTTTTACAGAGTTTGAAATTTTTAACTTTTCATACATTAGGCTTTCAATTTTTAATTGAGTCTTGCACACTTCAGTGGAATTTAAGATGAAACATAAACACTTAAATAAAATTCGTACAGACTCCATACAATATTTGATTATCATTAGAATTGAAATGTAACTTTAAGGTAATAACATGAAATGGGCTATATATAAGAGAGAGAGAGAGAGATGTTTTACGGTAATTAATGTCCGCTTAAAAATGGCTACATTTAATTACTCGTATAGCATGTTTACGTGAAATTTTGTCCAGGAGAGAATGGAGCTCACTTGATATTTGAACGACCTCCATGTCATTTGTTTCAAGTTACTCTCTCACATTTGAATTCTAACTCACCAAATTTTTTACCTTTTTAGTTGGCATTAAGTTAGATGGACGACATAGTTTTATTTTTTTTTAATTTTCGCTTAAGAGATAAATTGAGATATGTATATGTACATTTAAACCGTTTAATTAAATGAACATATATTAATCGACGGTTTAAATGTACACATTAAATTATTACTTTTAAGAGAATTTTTAAATTTAAATTAAAAAAATAACAGTCATTCAAGTGTCGGTCAATGAATTAACTCTTTTAAAACTACTAATTCACGCTTAAAATCATTCAATCTTGTTTTCTTTTATTTTTTTTTTCTTTTATGGAAAAGTGGATATAGTGTGCATAAGTCCATTGTAGTATTTTCTTATTTAGTGCGATAAAAAAGGGCGCAGTTGACATAATGGTAGGCTCAATATTACGAGCTCGTAGTTGTCATTAATTCCCTGGTGATTAAGTTAAATTAACTTGATTTAATGAAAATTTTTATGGACGAACTTTAGGAAAAAAAAAATTGCCAAGTGAAAAAAAGGCAGTATCTTCTTTGCTTTTGAGCAAGCCGTGGTTTACTCACATCCATTGAGAAGCAAAACTTTTCCAATATGTTTATACTATAGGTTTACCCCGAATTTTTCTTTTATAAATAATAATAATAATAATAATAATAATAATAATAATAATAATAATAATAATAATAAATGATGGATCGCTTGCTCGCCGATCGGTAGAAGATCTTGTCTCGCATTTCCGATGGTGGGGGATCCGATCGGGGAGGAGGATTTGATCGGGCTTTGCATATATTATCCGCTTTGAGTCGGAGCCATCACGATTTTGTTTCTGGGGTGCTGCCCCAAAAGGCCTACGGTGGAAGACAATACTCCAAAATGATGAATCGCTCCCTCACCGATCAGTAGTAGATCTTGTCTCACATTTTCGATGGTGGGGGATCCGATCGAAAAGGATGATTTGATCGGGCTCTGCATATATTGTCGGCTTTGGGCCAAAGCTCTCATAATTTTATTTCTGGAGTGCTTCCCTAAAAAGCCTACGGTGGGCGACAAGACTCCATTCTCACTCTCAGCTGAGTGCTTTCGTAGCTCAGTCATAGAGCACCACATATTGTCCTTTTTGGGAGTTACCACTGTGGGAGTTACCCTCAAGGATTTGTTTCTCTCAGGAAGAAAGCCTACGGTGGGAGACAAGACTCCATTCTCACTCCCAGTTGAGTCCTTTCGTAGCTCAGTGGTAGAGCACCGCATATTGTCCTTTTTGGGAGTTACCTTCAAGGATTTGTTTCTCTCAAAGAGAAGGCCTACACAAGGAGAAGGTGTCATGGCCTTATAAGGTCCACTTTCAGCTCATCTCCAGCCGATGTGTTATAGGAGATAACGTGTGTTATCACTATTACTCCTCTCGAGAGGTCTACGAGAGTAGAGGTCGTCGGTTGTGCCCTTAGACTGCGCCTGCTCTCACTCCTCCCTCGCTCTCAATGAAAGCACCAAATAATAAATGATGGATCGCTCACTCACCGATCGGTAGGAGATCTTGTCTCGCATTTTCGATGATGGGGGATCTGATCGGGGAGGAGGATTTGATCGGGCTCTGCATATATTGTCCGCTTTGGGTCGTAGCCCTCACGGTTTTGTTACTGGGGTGTTGCCCCAAAAGGCCTACGGTGGGAGACAAAACTCCATTCCCACTCCCAACTGAGTGCTTTCGTAGCTCAGTGGTAGAGCACCGCATATTGTCTTCTTTGGGAGTTACCGCTGCAGGAGTTACCCTCAAGGATTTGTTTCTCTTAAGGAGAAGGCCTACGGTGGGAGACAAGACTCTATTCTCACTCCCAGTTGAGTCCTTTCGTAGCTCAATGGTAGAGCACTGCATATTGTCCTCTTTGGGAGTTACCGCTGTGGGAGTTACCCTTAAGGATTTGTTTCTCTCAGGGAGAAGGCCTACACAGGGAGAAGGTGTCCATGACCTTATAAGGTGTTCCAGCTCATCTCCAGCCGATATGGGATAGAAGATAATGTGTGTTATCACTATTCCCCCTTCTGAGAGGTCTACGAGATTAGAGGTTGTCGGCCGTGCTCTTGGATTGCTTCTGGTCTCACTTCTCCCTCGCTCTCAACGAAAGCAACAAATGATGAATCGCTCGCTCACCGATCGGTAGGAGATCTTGTCTCGCATTTTCGATAGTGAGAGATTCGATCGGGGAGGAGGATTTGATCGGGCTCTGCATATATTGTCCATTTGGGCCGGAGCTCTCACGATTTTGTTTCTAGGGTGTTGCCCCAAAAGTAAAGGCCCACGAAGAGGTCTAAGGTCAAAAGCCCAAAAAGGCCAACACTCAAAGGTATAAATATGAAAGGTACACACATAACAATGGGGGGGCTCTCTCTCTCTAATTCTTCATATTCTCTCTCTATTAAGTTTTCTCTTCGCATTTCAATAGTTAAATTAGGCATCGGAGCACAAAAGTCTAGCAAGACCGGGCTAGTTTTCTTTTTTGCAGGTCATTAAAGCTTTCCTCATCATGACCGGCGATCTCTCATTCTACGATAAAATTTTGTATTTTATCAATAAATATTTTGGAAAAGGAAAAAAAATTAAAAGTTAACTACACGGTTTATAATTTCTGTAATTAAGAGTTAATATATATTGTTACATAATTTTTTTATCAGTAAAAAACTAAAATATTTTTTCATATAATGATTCATTGATAGCACATAATTGGTGGTTTTAACAATATTTGGTAATGAAACATTTAGCAAATGATGAGTGTCCTAAAAATTGGTTGGCTTTAATGAAGCATGATTTCAAATTTTAATTACAATGAACATGAATTCATTACATTTTTGTTTTTTGAAAAGTTGACTACCCATTTTAGTGTATGCCTATTCTCTCTCTCTCTCTCTCTCTCTCTGGGTCTAAGGTATATTGTCTTCTGATTCTCGATAGCTACAATTCAATGATGAGCATAATTGATAACCCAATTGATCATCAATTCAGATGGTCATAATCTTCTTTCCTTTTTCTTTTTTCTTTTAAAGTTTCATGCCAATTCCATATGGGTATTTTCTCACCCGCTGTACATGTGCAAGAATGAGAGTCGCATTAAACCAACTAAGGCCCACTTTGAATTGGTTACTTCTTCCACATATTCCTAGATCCTTTTTAATTTATCATGTCTCCATTTCATTTTTTTTTTCTTTTTAAATCCGAGTTGTATTTGGATGCTTAATATTATGAAATTGGAATTTAACCAAACCTAATTCATTACAAATCTAAAGCTAATTTCAAGATGGTAAAATTAGTTCTGAATTTTCCAGTATGAAACCAACATAATGATCTTTTTTTTTTTCTCGGTTATTGATGTGTAAGAATTGTTAAGTATGTCACGTTAAATGCTTATGAATACAAATTGCTTTATTATGGATTGGAACAATCATTATAATATATATATATATTTTTTATATATCTTTAGCTATCTTCACTGTAACTAAAAAAAAATACTAATTTTTGTAGCTAAATACATTAGCCACCATAAAACATATTATATCCAGAAATGGCATGGCTAAAACAATTTAGAATTAATGATCAAAATTATGAATTCGAAATCAAAGTGCTGGTGTGATAAATTATATAAATTTGAAATATTCTAAAAAATGGTTATAAAAGTTTTTAAAACATGACATGTGAATATTTCATACTAACAAAAATTGTCATGTAAACTTTTGACACTTGATGCATGATTTTTCGGCCAAATTTATTTTAACTGTAATATTTCAAAATATTTCAGAAACTGAAGTATTTTTATGGAGCAAACCTTATTTTTGAGACCAAACTAATATTATGATACAAATATCCTAACCATAAATAAATTAACCTCACTTATTTGGACAAATTCGTCAACATTTTGCATCATAGATTTTCTTTTTCTTTTTTAAAGATAAAAGAGATTTTTTTTTCCTTACACGAATATATGGAATGACCCACAAGATGATGGTGCATCGGTATCACTAAGATGTGTATTTCGTTTTCTTAACTGAAATTGAAACTCTCAAGGAATTAATTTTGGTGCCTCATTACAATCTCTGGGCACCACAAAATTCTTTCTTTATTGGATTCATATTGATTTTTGTAATTTGACTCTCATTTTGTTACTTCTTCATAGTGAATTATGCAATAGGTTCAAAATTTTAGGCAGCCTAATTTTTATTCTGAATCTAAATTTATTACAAAATGCAACGATGCGAACAGTCCATTAGCCATGGCTTCTGGCCCAATTACATAGGCCCACATATTTTCTTGACGAAACAAAGCCCAAAATCACTTCAGAAAATTTAATTGTTTTAACCATTCTGTTATCATCATTGAATTACGTTACAGTATTGAAGTGGATATGGCAGGCTCGTCGGGAGACTACCTGGAACAAAAATTAATACTTTTAACTTTTATTCAACTCATACGACACTGGTATTTAATTTTTGATTAATTACAAAATCAGATCTAAATTATATGATATTTTTCAATTTTAAACTTGATAATAACAAAATTATTATCTCTTATAGTGGGCCAAAAAAGAAGCTTCTTAAAGCCTAAATACTAAGAGAAAATTACCTCAAATGCCATCTTTTTTAACCTTTTTTCAATAAATACAATCTTTATTTTTGTTTTTTCATAAAACTCACTTTTTAAATTTCTATTTTCAAAAATACAATTTTTTTTAACTAACAAAAACTTTCTTTCATCTTCGTTGGCTCTTCATCCTTCTCGCTGCACATGGTCAATTTTGCATTTGGACTATTGTTTCTGATTTGGTTGGGTTAATCGTAAAACAGAATGTCCCTTGCTCACCTTTGATATCATCAGAGACCCGCATCTAGTAGCCAAAGCATCACCGTGGAGTCTTTTCGCGGTTCGAGGCCACGGCCGTCGCTAATGGCGGTTGAATCACGAAAGAAACGGAATCATCAGAAACCATCACCGGTGATGGTGGAGGAGTGTCACAGTGATTGCGATTCATCGTCATCAATGGTTGGATCTGGCTGACTTTTCGAGTGATGATCTTCAGTATACTGCTCTATGCCTCAGGAACATTCTGCTGCGAAAACCAAATTGACAGCTGGTCAGTCGTTGTGGTGAGTTTGAATTGAAATCTGAAAATGATTCAAGCATTTTTATGCGGCATATGTTCCGGTAACCATATGAGGGTTTGAGATGAAGCAAGACCATTTGGGTGAATTCGAATCCGAAGATGGCTGATGTTTAATTTGACTAATTTTTTTATACAAGTTTGCAGATTGCTGCTTTGCCTTTTGGTGGTGAGTGCTCTTTTGATTTACTGTTTATATTGCTTTTGTAATCTAGATATGGCTGTCACAGACCTCAAATTTTGTTTTCTGAAGTGTATTCCCGAGTGGATATCGATGGCCAACCTCACTTCCTTACAGCATTTGGATATCTATGGTTATGACCAGCTGTCAGAAACATGCAACAACAACTTGGCTTAGGATTGGCCCTACATTGCTAAAATCCCAAATATTAGAGTCGAAAGTAGAGAGATATTCAAGAAAATGGTAGCTATCTGTTGTGATAAAAATAATTACCTCTCTCTGTGCCTGCACATGCATAGTTAGTATGCATTAACACGAAGATATTATTTTTATGGTTCTCTAAAACAGGGCGCAATCTATGCAACTTACTGATAATTAACTAGATCTGAAATTTCTTTTTCCTCTAAATCTTGTTATCTAACATGGATTTTTTTCTTTTTTTGCTTGATTCTTCAGCCTACTATATTTTATGACCATTTCTATGATTTTGGGATCCGAGATGTCATCACAGAGCTGGTTGAGGCTCGAAGATGAGCTGGTATCCATTGCCGGAGCTCAGTGCAGATATTGCATGCAAACAATGAAGGGTATGTTGCATAGATTGGAGATGCACTGGTGATGAAGCTTGGACATTTTGATTGGAACCCCTCCAAGGAGAATAATCTGGATGGAAGCTGGCAGAAATTTGTTGATAAAGGATCTGATTATCAGTTGTGGTTAAGACAATGATCCAATAGAAACCAGGTCATTTTAGATTTTACCTTTTATGAACTTGTATCATTGCCCAAGAGTAATGATCACTATATTTTGTAACTTTGCTTTGAATAAAATAAAAGCATTCTTGGACTTGCTGTATACAAATAATAAGAGGCTCAATTTTATTCAATTGGATTGACTTTGTTAAGTTTTGTAACCCTGATGTCTGCCACGCTCAAATGTGAGATCTGAATTTACCTATTTTATTAACTGATTGATTCAAGGAATATATATATATATATATAGAAAAAAAGGAAAAAATTATTTCTGTTACAATGAAACTTGATCCTTCACTTGATTTCTAAACAAAATTATATACCATATTTGGACGTGAAAAAAAAATTCTATATTTGTATAGTTTAGAAAAAATTCCCAAATTTTTTTATAAATTCTATATTTGTAAAAATAAATATTTGTAGCAGGTTTTTGATATTCAAGAAAATCTCAAATATTAGAGTCAAAAGTAGAGAGATATTTAAGAAAATGGCAGCTATCTGTTGTAATAAAAACAATTACCTCTTCCATTTTTATCTGGTATGTATCATTTTCCTTCTCTCTTTTTTTGTCATCTGATTTGAATTAGAGATAGAGGGGTCCCTTTAAGTGGTTATTCAATCAAATTTGAAAATATAAGATATGATTATGAAAAATCTGTTGGATGAAAGCAGATATATTAACTTCAATGGGTTCTGGAGCAGTTTTTTGATCTCCAGCTGTCTTTTTTCAATTTTCATTAACATTATTATTTTTATTAATTGATGGATTTGTTCCACCATCTAATAATGTTGCACCAATGTTTCCATTCTATGAAAACATCAGCGAGTGGGATGATTTTGGTGAAGTCATAAATCCAATTGATTATGTAATTAAGGATGATGGCATGGACCACACAGCAATATATGTAAGTTTTTTGCTTGGAGCTATTGCCAGTTAACCATATGATTGCTACAACTCTGTTATCTGGTCGGTTAATTTTCTCTATCATCTATCATGTGTTGTTTGTCTCCATCTGTGGCTGCTGATATCGTTAATGTGAATTCTTACTGCTATATGATGCAGAGTGGCATGCAGGAAACATTATCAAAGATACAACTCAAACATTGTTATTAGTTGATAGTTAAGATAGTTGTTTAGCAGATTGTTAAAAGAAATGTGAAAAGAATTATGAGGTACCATTAATATGTAAAGCTCTTTGTCCAGGAGATTGTCCCACGCAACCTATTACTGGTGGTAATTAAGCTTCAAATTTATTATTAATAATTCATTTTAATTTACATTATCATTCAATAATTTTATATTTATTTGTGTGTATAAACACACACAACTTAATTGTCTTGGTTCTTTTAAATTGCTTGTACCCTTTAATTAGGCTAATTAAAGTATGTACACACAGCGTATACAACTAGTACATACTGTGTATACATGATGTACACACTATATATACAGCTAGTACACATGGTGTATACAGCTAATACACACTGTGTATATAGCAGGTACACACGGTGTATACAGTTAGTACGCACTGTGTATACATGATGTACATGCTATTTATATAGCATGTACACATGGCATATACAACTAGTACATACTATGTATGCATGATGTACACATTGTATATAAAGCTAGTACACACTATATATACAGATAGTACACGCGGTATATACAGCTAGTACACATGGTGTATACATCATGTACACGCTGTATATACACTAAATATACACTGTGTATATACCAACAATACACTTTGTATACAGCATGTACACACTGTGTATACAACTAGTACACATTGTGTATACATGATGTACACACAATATATACAGCTAGTACACAGGGTATATACAGCATGTACACATGGTGTATATAGCTAGTACACACGGTGTATACAATTAGTACACACTGTGTAAACATGACGTACATACTATTTATATAGCATGTACACACGGTATATACATCTAGTACATATTGTGTATGTATGATGTACATATTGTATATACAGCTAGTATACACTATTTATACAGATAGTACATGCAGTGTATACAGCTAGTACACACTGTTTATATAGCCAGTACACACGGTATATATATCATGTACACACTGTGTATATACTAAATACACACCATGTATATACCAAATATACACTGTGCATACAGTATGTACATACTGTGTATACAACTAGTACATATTGTGTATACATGATGTACACACAATGTATACTGCTAGTACATAGGGTGTATACAACATGTACACTTGATGTATAAAGCAAGTACACACAATTAGAATCATAATTCACAATTAGCAAATGTATATAGTAAAGAAAAATAAAAAAATAATTACCTTTTGTTCAAAAATAATTGCACAATTAAACTAATTCTAGTTGGTTAAAATAAAAAAGTTAGTTCAAAAATCTTTCCTAAAGAATTTTTTTTTAATATTTCAATTAAAGATAGATGTGTCAACTTTAACATATAACTCAGATTTCTATGTTAATTTAATACTAAATTTAAATTTAATTAATATGTTTTAATTATTGTAAAAATAATAAAAATTACAGATAAAAATAATAAAAATTATTGTGTTTACAAATGTACACAAGGTGTATACAGCAAGTACACATTGTGCATACATCAAGTACGCACTGTGTATACAACATATACACACCGTATGTACATCAAGTACACACCGTATACACCAATTTAATATAAAAATTACAGTGTATATATCAAGTACACACACTATATACACTAAGTATATACTGTGTATATACCATGTACACATACTGTGTACACCATATACACACTATATATACATCAAGTACACACTGTGTATACATCAAGTACACACAGAGTATACAAAGTATATAGTATACAACAAATGTATATTTGGACAATTATAATAAATATACAAAGAAATATTATTAAGCATTATATTATCATTACATAATATAATACACATTGTATACATCAAGACATACATTGTATACATTAAGTACACATTATGTATACATCAAGTACACAAATTGTATATACTATGTACACACCAAGTACACACAGTGTATACGTAATATAAATATGTTTGACTACTTTTTTAATTGGCTAGAAATCAATTTTTATCCCTCCCGACTCTAATAATAATATAATTATATATATTAAAAAATACAGCCAACTATAACTAGAAGAAACTTATATGGATTGAATTCATGAAAAAAAGTAGTGGATTGAATTAATTGTACTCCACAGCTATAGAAAATAATTATTTTTTCATACATAGAAAAAATATAATTGACTTATTTTAAAAATTTTTTCATAGACTTAGTGTAAGAACTTTCCATTATGATTTTAACATATAAATATATATTTTTTGCAGTTGAAATATTGGTGTCTGTAGTCTCTCATGCTCCGAAAATAAGGAATATAAGATCATATGCAAACTATAATTTAGTAATAACTAAATAAGGTGAAGATTATATATATATATATATATATATATATATATATATATATATATATATATATATATATATATATATATATATATATATATATTATTTAGAAATTGCAAGCCAGCAAACATTCCCAATAACGATCACCTTGCATGGATGTAGTATTGAAAACTACAGCTAGAATGTAAATTATTAATAATAATAATAATAATAATAATAATAATAATAATAATAATAATAATAAAGTAGGTCCTATAAAAACAACAAAAATAATATCAATTCTTTATGCGATTACTTTGTAAGCAGCAAACATGTGATCTCCTGCCAAAAATTGCGACTCTTTCCTTGACTCCCATCCCTAAAAACAACCGCCAATTTACCACCCAATTAATTAATTTCAGTTGCTCAAAAACCCAGCTACCTTCACAAATAGGTAGTTTCATTTCATGACTCTCCAAAACAGGCATGAAATACACCGACTTTTAAAGGCATAGATAAATATCTCATGGTCAAAATATAATAACGGGAAAGATCTCAATAAAAATAACTTCAAAATATACCTTATAATCAATATTGTCTGCGATATGATCTTTCAGATTAACATATAATAAGGGGAAATGCTTGTCTAAGGGAGCAACCAAATGCATCTGTCTGACCTAGAAAACTTCAACAAGTTAAAATTGCGAGAGGAGTAACCAGCATCAGATGATACAGGATATACATAAGTCTACTTGTGCTTGTGTCTCCTCGATCAATTCCCTCGTGTACGGTATTAATGAACTCGTGACCTCTTTTCAATGCAATGTGACAAATTTAACGAACCTTCAAATGTAACGACATCAGAACTTCTGTTCAGTTCACATGACAACTGTTAAAACTTTTTCAAGGGATCTAACAAACCTCTTCAGGAACTGTTGCTGAAAACAAAAGCATCTGTGGTTGCTTTGGAACAGCAGCAATTATCTTCTCAATGTCCTTATGAAATCTCTGGCCACCATTTGAAACATGGGAGGCGGAATCCTCTGGTTCTGTCTTTCTCTTAAATCGCTGAGCTCCATTTTCGTTTTTTTCTTAACAAATAGGTATCATTGCGAAATAGTGGTTCATAAAAGACCACAATGGCTTTGAAGGGAAGAGATTACCTGTTGCGGGCTTCACTTGTGGAGAGTAAGCCATTTAATGAAAATAAAAAGAAAAAAGTTGTATTTTTGAAAAGATAAATTGTATTTTTTATATTAAAAATTTTAAAAATTGTATTAATGAAAAAATTATGAAAAGGATGTATTTTCTGTTATTTCTATATTTTTTCTGTATATTTTTGTAAAAACCCCAAATACTAATTCGAATGTCACGACCCAAGTCCTGTCATAAACGGCACATAAAACTCTCTAAAAATAGTTCATACAAGTCTTACCGAACTAACAAACTAAATAAATTATCCAATATATAAAAAGTTCTCAATAAGCAAAAACACTAAAGTTCAAAGTCCAATCTTATAGTTCCAAATACATGCCAAAAGTTAAACTATGAAATCTACATAAAAATATGAGAGATAAAGAGATTCTAAAGTTCGACTATCACGCTAATTGAAATATAATATTGACTAAATCAAATTCGAAAGCAAAAACGAATAAAGTCCTTGCCAACAGAAGGATAAAAGTTGCAGCTAGCAGAATAAGACTACTAATATGCAAAACAAAGAGGGTGGAACGGACATGGTTTGAGTATAATGACTCAGTAAATGATAACTATAACACACAATGGACTGAAAACAGGTAAAAGTTTAGAGTAATTAAATACAACATATTCAAAAATTAAAACAGTAATAATAACCCATATAACAAATCATTTAGTAAGCAGAATAATTTTAAATAAATAATTTAATAGTTCAAAATCATAGTACAATTCAACAGGGTGATAATAATTCACACTACCAAAGACTGGATAACAGATTTTTCCACCGCAGACATCATGCATTATTTCTATTGCAAATATCAATGGAATATGATACATGATGGCAAGTTCTGTGCTTTCTTAACATGTAATATCTGTGGCAGTTCTCGTTGTAGATTTGGATAATAGATTTCTTAATAGAGTCAGATAAAGATACAAATAATAATTGATTAGATGTACCGGTTTGTAAACATATTCTTACCAATACAACATATAATTTACTTATAGCAGAAAATGGATATAATTTCAAAGCACAAAACAAATAGGTTCAGGTAATTTAATACATGGTTCAAATAAGTTCATATGGGTAAAATCAATCATTTACTGAAATATATAATAAATACAAATAATCCAGAAGCCTGTTTCCAGAATTTAAAGCTCTAAAGAAGACAATATTCAATTTAAATAAAATTAAACGAATCAAAATACCAATTAAATCAATATAATAAATAAAAGTAAAATTCGCATAAAAGTAAGGTAATAAATTCAATAAATTACTGTAGCAAATTAACATAAAGGTCAATTGCATAAATTCATTTGATAAAAATATTGAAAGCAAATAAACAAAATAAAATAAAATAAAATAGTTTGAGTCAAAATTTAAAAGATAGTTTTAGAAAATAATTGTGTACTGTGTAACTATCACTCACCTGGAATCCCAAAGGAAGCTAGGTGCAGAACACATAGAAAGTTACCCAATCTAATACGAGAGTATCGAAATTTCCTAATTCAAATAATAAAACGTCAAAATCCTATAACAATTGCAAAAGCTAAAAACACTTAACTACCCTAACAATTTACTTAATTTAATCATTGTTAGAATATTTAATTAATATATATGTATATAACTCTCAAATCGGCAGAATGAAAGAAAAAAAATTTAAAATTGATTAACAAAAAAGGGGATAAAAATAGTAAAAGCCATGTTTTATTTGATTAAAAGGAATTTACGCAGGTTATTGTACCAATTATTGTATACCTAGGTTTTCAAAGAGTATAGAAGAAGAATTAAATCTTTTATTGCAAAACCCCAAAATCGGCCAAAGAAAGCAAAAGCAGAAGAAAAGAAAGAAAATAGTAATAATCATAATAAAATAAATTAATTACTTAGATGGTTTACATTGACTTACCTTTTAAGAATGATTTGCAACAGTAAAATCCAAAGGAACATAGTAGAGGACGGTGAAACAGTTGATGGAATTCAAAAGGTTTATTTTTTCGTTGTTCGGCAAAGTTCTATATTTAGCTTTTTCAGAGGGGAAGTACGGTGTGTTTGGCATTGCTTTTCAATAAAAATAAGCTGATTATGCCATAAAAAATTATGTTTAGTAAATATTAATTATTGATAAATTAATTTTGTGAAAAGTGAAAAAATCTTCTATTAGAAAAAGCTAAAAATTGAAGTTTTTCAGAAAAACTAAATTTTAACTTTTCAGGAAAGCTGATTTAAAATTTATTTTAAACAAAAATACCATTTATTTTATTTTATAATTACAAATATTATTAATATCCAATCGATTTCTTAGTCGTGCACTGCCATGGCTAAAGACAACAGGCAATTGATTGTGGTGAAGCGAGCATACAAGAACGCGGAGGAAGTGGGGAACCAGCAAGAGGAAGCTCGGTGGGCCAACTTGATAGGAAACCTACTTAAGAATAGAGGAGAATATGCACAGGCACTCAAGTGGTTGCAGATTGATTATGATATCTCTGTAAAGTACTTATCTGACTAGCAATTGTTGGCTACTTGCCAGTCTGTAGGCAAAATTTATCTCCGCCTCTATGATTTCGAACATGCTTTGATTTATCAGGCGAGTATAAGAATACATAATCTTGAAAGTTGTGAGTTTCTTTTTTTTTTTCAAGGGTAATAAGTGAAATTCATGGGTTGAATTGGGCATATCTTTCATATGGTTTTCAACATATATATAAATAATAAGAACATAACTCATGGAAGAGATTGGTTGCTCATGAAAGGGGCAAAGGAAAAGAAAGATAGAAGTTGAGTTAGAAAGCTAGGAAGTTCCATTATTTTCTACATTTTAGTGATGTGAATAAGAGGGAGATCGAAGAAAATGAAGAATGAAGTCAAGATTATATATATATATATATATTAAAAAAATAACAATTCATATTTCTTAATAACAACATAAATTAAATAGGGGTAGAGTAAACAATCACTAATAAACAACAAAAATAATCTCTATTTTAGTCATATTTGTAGAGTAACAAGAGAAATATTCTAAGTGTTTAAAGTCTTTCCGAAATTTCAGTGTTTTTTTTTTTGGAAAATATCTAGTGAGAAAAAATGGCATATAAATAATTCAATTAGAGAGAAGTTTATACTGGGAATATGTTGCGGATGCAATTATACTCAACAAAATCATCTAAAAGGAAATATTTTATGGGAAGGAAATATTGAATTTGAGAAAAATTATTTGTCATTTTTTATCTTTTTATTCTGAAAAGTCATTTTTAATTATATTATTAACCAAATAGTTGGTAAACTGGTTTTTAATTTATAAGTCATTTTGATTTTTATTTACCAAACAGTTACCTACTTTTTAAGATACAACTTTTTGAAATACAACTTTTACCAATTGAAAAAGTTATTTTCATAAGTTTTGCCAAACTTGACCGTAGTTTTATTAGAATAGGAAACTAACTATCAGGGAAGTGGGGAATTTGACGTTATTTTATTTATTTATTTTTAATATTTATTAATAACTAACAGATTTATTAGATTTAGAAAGGAAACAAAATTAATTAAAAGTAAAATGGGTTATAACATTCTTCCCTCTAATAGAAAATTCGTTCTCGAATTTCTATCCGAAGATTCAAAAGATACTAACCTTAGTTAATGAATAGTTGAGGATATCTAGCTTATATGTCAGACTCGACCTCCCAAGTAGCTTCACTATCCCTTAGGTGTTGCCAAAGAACTTTGACCAAAAGAATTTCCTTTGATCGGAGCTTCCTAATTTGATGGTCCAAAATCTCTATTGGTTGCTCCTCATAAGATCAATCCTCACTAAACTTACAATCAGAGGTTTTAAGACATGAGAAGAATCTAAAATATACTTCATAAGCATTGAGATGTGAAAAACTAGATGCACATAAGACAAGTTGGGTGGGAGAGCCAAGCGATATGCAATTGCACGAACCCTATTAAAAATCTTAAAAGGCCTAATATAGCGAGGACTCAATTTCTCTTTCTTGCCAAATCTCATAATTACTTTCATAGGCAAAACTCTAAAAAACATGTGATCTCTAACCATTAACTATACATCTTTACGCCTAGGATCAGTATAACTCTTCTGCCTACTTTGAGCTGTCAGAAGCCTATCTCGAATAACATTAACCTTCTCTAAAGTAAATTGTATTAGCTTTGGCCAAGTTAACCTTCTTTCTCCAACATCAGTCTAACAGATAGGAGATCTATATTTACACCCATATAAGGCCTCACAAGGTGCCATTTCAATGCTAACCTGATAGCTATTATTATAAGCAAAACTCCATGAAAGGTAGATGATGATCCCAATTACTATCGAAATCCATAACACAAGTGCGAAGCATATCCTCAAGCGTTTATCTGGGGGTGAAAAGCTGTACTAAACTATAATTTAGTCCCTAAAGCTTCATAAAGTGCCTTCTAAAAATAAGAAGTGAACTGAGTGCCACGATCGGATACAATAGAAACCGAAACATCATAAAGTCTAACTATCTCTTCAATGTACAATTGAGCTAGTTTTGAACAATCGTAAGTCATCTTCATAGGTAGGAAGTGAGTAGATTTAGTCAACTGATCCATAAGCACATAACTTAACTCATAACCACCTCGAGTACATGGCAATCCAACTACAAAATCCATAGCAATATTCTCCCACTTCCACTTACGAATAGAAAGAGGTTAAAGCAAACTAGACAGTCTCTGATGTTCTGCCTTCACTTGTTGACAAGTAAGATATTTAGCCATAAAATCAACATCTCTTTTCATCCCACTTCACCAATACAATTCTCTCAAATCTTTATACATTTTTGTAGCATCGGGGTGCACAATATAAGCAAAATAATGTACCTCTTCTAAAACCTCCATTTTTAAACGTTCAACATCTGGGACACAGAGTCTACTGCTATAGCGAATAAGCTTATCACCCCCTATCACAAAATCTTAAAACTTACCTTGATGAACATCATCCATCAACCCTTACAACTTAGGGTTTACCTGTTGAGCTGCTTTAATTCTATCTATAAGGACATGCTTAATGTAAATATGAGTGAAAAGAGAACCCAACATCACCACGAATTTCACACCCTGGTCCATCAACTTATGAAATTTTCTAACCACGGGTTTCCTTACTACAGGTAAATAAGCTAAACTGCCTGAAGACTTTCTACTTAATGCATTCGCCACAATATTAGCTTTTCCAGGATGATATTGTATGTTACAATCATAGTCTTTGAGTAGTTTCACCCATCTTCTCTGTCTAAGATTAAGGTCATACTGATCAAAAATATATTTCAAGCTCTTGTGATCGGTGAAAATCTCATATTTCTCACAATACAGATAATGCCTCCAGATTTTTAAAGCAAAAATCAATGCATCCATCTCTAAATCATGTGTAGGATGATTTTGTTCATATTTCTTAAATTAGCGAGAAGAATAAGCAATCAGCTGACCATGTTGCATCGAAACACACTCTAAACCAACCTTGGAAGCATCACAATAGATAATGTAACCTTTTGACCTAGATGGAAGTATAAAAATAGGTGCCATGGTCAAATGGGTTTTTAATTCTTGAAAACTCTTTTCAGAAGCTTCTGACCATTGAAACTTCATATTCTTATGAGTTAGCTTTGTCAAAGGAGAAGCAACACAAGAAAAATATTGCACAAACTACCTGGAATACCCTATTAATCTTAGAAAACTATGAATTTCTAACACTGTAGTTAGCTTGGGCCAATGGAGCACAACTTCAATCTTCTTTTTTATAAATGCTTACCCTATCTTTAGAGATCACATGACCCAAGAATGTCACACTATCCAACCAAAACTCATATTTAGAAAACTTAGCATATAACCGGTGATCCCTTAGTGTCTAAAGAATAATTCTCAAATGTTGCTCATGTTCTTCCTCATTTTTTGAGTACACAAGAATGTCATCAATAAATAATATTACAAACCTATCCAAGTATGGATTAAAAACCCTATTCATTAGGTCCATAAAAGCAGTAGGGGCATTTGTGAGACCAAATGGCATCACTAAAAATTCATAATGCATGTACCTAGTTCAAAATGCAGTTTTAGGAATGTCCTCCTTTACTCTCAATTGGTGATATCCTGATCGAAGATCAATTTTAAAGAAACATTTGGCACCTTATAGCTGATTAAACAAATAATCAATTAGAGGAAGAGGATATTTGTTAAGTATAGTGACCTTATTCAACTACCTGTAATCAATGGATAACTTCATGGACTCATTTTTCTTCTTCATAAATAAAATAGGAGCACCCCAAGGAGATACACTAGGTCAAATGAATCATTTATCTAGTAGGTCTTGCAATTGATACTTTAACTCTTTTAACTCAGCAGGAGCCATCTGTTAAGGAGCTATTGATATTGGTTATGTTTCAGGAGCCAAGTTAATACTGAAATCAATCACCCTTTCTGGTGGTAGTCTTAGTAGCTCATCAGGAAATACATTAGCAAAATCATTAACAATATATACCTGATCTACACTAACCTCATTAGATTGTGTATTCTTGACGTAGGATAAGAATCCCTGACATTTCTTGTGAAATAACCTTTTGGCATTAATTGCAGAAATAAGATTATTGGGGGTTATACTATGATCTTTTTGAAAAAGAAACTTTTTCTCCCTGAGAATATTAAAAGTAATAGACTTGCTATAGCAATCCACTATAACATGATAAGATGCCAATCGATCCATTCCTAAAATTACATCAAAGTCTAGCATATCTAATAATACAAGGTCAGCTAACATCTCCCTACCCTCAATTTGTAATTTACATTTCTTATTAACCAAATATACATTTAAGACATCCTCCATAGGTGTTGCCATAGACAAAGGATATTCTAAAAGTTTAGGTGTATTACTAAACTTCATAGACAAATATGGAGATACAAAAGAATGGGTGGAACCCAAATCAAACAAAACCTTAGCATCAATTGGGAAAAAGAAAATTGTACCTATCGCCAGATTGTTAGATGCCTGAGCATCCTATTATGTCATGGCATAAATCCTGACTTAACCCTGCCCCTAGGATGTAGTAGAACATTTACCTCCAACACCTCTAGTACCCTGACCTTGACTGTGACATGCATCGGAGCTACCGCTTGCTTTCGGATTCACTTTTGAAGGCCTGTTTTTAAGGTTTGAGATCGAAGGAGGCTCACTTTTATCATAAACTGACCATTTTGCAATAAGAAGGGTAAAGCCCAATTTATTGCTGACGATCAACCCATGAAAAACATCTACAAGTAAGCTCAAAGAGGCAGGTGTCATGGAGTCGCCATCTAATAGAACATTAAAAATTGATTTTTAATCTCATTTTGATGCTTGATTAAAGACTGGTGTTCGGGACATCCTTCTTATTAGGCTTGTTGGTTAAGTGTGATTTATAATTGAGTTTTAAAATTAATCTTCTCTTCTCTCTCATAAGATACATTTGCGATATAGTTTAACTAAACATCCCAATCAAAAAAGAAAATAAAATAAAAAGCAATAGTCCTACTTAAATTATTACATAAGAAAATCATCCCAAGAATAATATAGGATAGAAACAATACATAAGCATACATAAAATGAGGCATTCATTAAGGTTGGGAACATTGGTTCCCTCATACAAATTTATAAAACACTTTCATTGTGAATTTTTGGCTGAAAATTGGACATTGGTCCATGTTTTATGTTAAAATTCAATTTATTAGCTAGAAAACATTTAAGTGTCATTTTTATTTAAGCATGCTCGGAAAATCCTTTTTTTTAACTAGCTATTAAAACCCCCAAAAAATTGATACATTTGAAAAGAAATAATAAACAACAAATAATCATAAAATAAAAGCCAAAATAAATAAATAAAAAATGAATGAATAAAATAATACAATTGAAATCATCAGGGATAGAGACCAGTAGGCAACACAATTTTCCATGCAAAAAGTGTCACAAATTCTCCGACACAAATGCACCAAATTACATAGAAAAAGAATCATTACAAAAAGGCAAATAAATTAGTGTATAACAAATAATAAAATAATCATAAAATATTTACATATGTGAAATAACTCCAAATACATGAGAACACACTATACAAAAGTGAAATTGTGGCAAATATGCATGAACATTATATTAAATGAATATATAATGCAAAAATATAATAAAAGGGCAAAAAATAAATGAAATATTACCTAAAAAAATTGCCCAGGGATGGCCAAATATGGTGAGGTACAACTAAAAGGGAGAGTGACGGACGGATAAGAAGAAAGAGGCAGTATGTCCCATCTCTCGGGTGAGGGACATGCATCCCTCACTCTTTTTTCCTATCTATCTCCTTTGGACAGCAAAAAAAAGTGCAACAAAATGTAAAAAAATCATACAAAAATGTTCTTTACTCTAATGTGAATTTATACCACTTAAATCATGTTAAAATGTGCATTTATAATGAAATATATGTGCAAAACCTATAAAACATAAGTATTTACAAGATTAAAATGGCAAGAATAAGAGTTTAAATAATATAACAATAGAGGAATAATTTATGCCTAACTTACTTCTAGCAATTCAAACGACTCAGATAAAACACAGTTCCACAAAGCATACATGTTACTCAAATAAAACTATTAACATGTGTAAACATGCATTAAATAACTAAATGATAATGCTTAAAAATCTAGAAAGAGAAAGTGAGAAGAAGAGCCTAGAATATTACCCTCATGAGATATTCTGACTCTATGGCAATGATGGTCCATATCTTTTGCTCCGATTAACATTCATTAATCTTGAAGATGATTATGCAAAATCATTTTTGTGGTGTGTGTTTAGCTAGAATTATAGAGCATGATTTTTAAAGAGAGAGAAACTTTTCTTCTTTTTTAAATGGCGGCTCTTTCAAGAATGAATTCCCCCTTTTCTTCAAAACCTTAAATTTAGGTTTTTTTTCTAAGGAGAGTTTTAATTGGAATTAAACTCTAAAAACCCTTCAAATTGGGAATTAAATGCCTTAAATCTCGACATTTCTTTTGGAGATAACTCTTATTCTTTTAAAAAACCTAAAAATCATGAGAAATCTGGGTTTTGAGTGAGGGATAGATGCCCCTCAATGAGGGATGGCCATCCCTTATCACTAAATCTTGAATTTACTAAAAAGCCTTTGGTTTCGACTATCCAGGAGAGAGGGGCCCATAGATGGGCACCCTTCAGGTGATAGACAATCGTCTGTCAACATTAATTATCTGAAACCAAGTTTTATGCTTAATTTGCCAAAATACTTGGAAATATTTGAAAATACTTTTAAAATCATGAAAATCTTCAAAAAAGTGAAAAAAGGTAATCAAAGCTTCGAGATTCGAACCTTATTGTTAGCAATATTCTATTTCCTCATCATCAAATAATCCTAATTTAGGCTGTCTCAGGTCATGGTGTCTACACTGACCTCTACCTCTATGGTGAGCAACTGTCTGAGTGACACTGGAAGAAGCTAGGGATGTACTCTGAGTCGTGTTAATAGTAGGGCAATCCTTCCTAAGATGTCCCATTTAACCACATCCAAAGCATGCTCTAGTAGCTTGATAACAAGTATGACCACTATGATTCTTACCATAATGCTGACAACGTATTGAGTTATATTAACTAGTGGGAGCAATAAATGTTTGTGATCTCTGACATGTGTCTATCCAATCTTGCATTGTCCTCCATACCCAACAGTTGATTGAGATCCCTATTTTCCTTACTGATAAGATCATAAATTACTCTACCCTTTGTTAACTTGCCCTCCTCTATTTTGATTACTATTTTGAGACTCAACCTTAGGCTTCTTATGCTGCTCTTAAGCCTTATGCTCTTCATCAATTATCTCCATCTATCAAGCTCGATCAATAATAGCATCAAAAGTGGAAAGTTTTAAATTAGTTATACAGTTAACCAATCTATCTTGAAGACCACTTTCAAATCTTTTGGCCTTTTTCTCTTTAATAGGAATAAAGTGCTCCCCCAAAATGAGCTAATTGAGTAAACTTATTCTTATATTCAGTGATTGACATGCTACCTTATCTCAATGTCTCAAATTTTCTAGCCTTAGCCTCTTGTAAGCTAGGAAGAATGAACCTATCCATAAAAACGGATAAAAATTTAGGCCATAAAAATACAACATTGCCCTTTTTTGCCTTCTTTGATCAATACCAACTGTATGCCACTCCTTGCAATTGATTGGCTACCAATGTCACCATCCTGAAGCTAGTACATGCTAATACTTTATAATAACTGTCCATGGGCTCAAGAAAATCCATAGGGTCAGTTAAAACATCCTCACTAGAAAATGTAGAAGGCTATAATTTGAGAAAATCACTGGTGTCCTAAAATCGAGCCCTATCTTGAGACAAAGTAGCATTAGGCAACACAACCCCCTGTTGCCTCCGTTCTATAAAATATCGAGATATTGTTTGAATTGCCTAATACACCTCTTGTAAACCTGTAGCTAGATTCATTTTAAAGATGCGATTAAACCCAAATTCTTCACTAGTAGGTTGAGAAGGTTGAGATGTTTGGCCTATAGGTTGTGATGGATCTCCTGCATCTTGAAAAGAATACTCAATGGTTACCCCACATTTTTTTAGTTACTTTGGCCTTAGCCTTGCCGATTTCTTTTTGTTTAGGAGCCATCACTACCTAACATAAGGCAAAATTATTGTTAATGAACAATTCTGGGATTAGCAAAAGAGGTAAATATTCATGTCATGTAGATGTTTAGAAAAGGAAATATGATTGAAGAAATTTTGAAACCTATTTTCACAGTTTACAGGATTTTAAGCCATACTTTGTTACCAACTTTGTCATGACCCAAGTTTGATCATGATCGGTATATAAACTACCCAAAAATAGTTTATGCAAGCTTTACCAAAATTACAAACTACATAAATTATCCAATCCATAAAAAGTCCTTAATAAGCAAAAGCACAAAAGTTCAAAGTCCAATCTTATAGTTCTAAATACATGCCAAAAGTTAAACTATGAAATCTCCATAGAAATATGAGAGATAAAGATATTTTAAAGTTTGACTATCATGCTAATTAAAATATAATATTATCTAAATCAAATTTAAAAGCAAAAGGGAATAAAGTCATTACCAACAGAAGGATAAAAGCTGCAACTAGCACAACAAAACTACTAATTTTCAAAATAAAAAGGGTAGAACAGACATGGTTTGAGTACAATGACTCTATGAATGATAATTATAACACACAATGGACTGTGAATAGTCAAAAGTTTAGAGTGATTGAATAAAATATATTCGACAATTAAAAAAATAATAATAACCCATATAGTAAATCATTTAGTAAGCAGAATAATTTTAAATAAATAATTTAACAATTCAAAACCACATATCAAAATCACGGTACAGTTCAACAAGATGATGATACTTCACACTACCAAAGGCTAGATAGTAGATGTCCCTACCACAAACATGTTAGAGAGTATGCCCTAAGGCTTATGTAATAGGGATGTATTTCATATGTATAAATTCATATTCTTAATAAAAGCATCATTCATTTATTAATGCTATGTTTAAATACATGAGTTTGTAAATCTTAAATTAATAAATGAAGTCCTAGATATTATAAACACAGTGCAAAGGCAATCATAAAAGTGTTCATGATATGAGATATCTATTGCATACAAATGTGTTAATAGCTAAATATCCCTAGTCATAGAATCAACAAAACAGGACATTGTTAATTTGGACAGACTAGCACATGTTATGCTTCTTGAATGGTTCAAGTAGTGGTTCTCATAACTCTGATTATGGAAGATAATTAAAGCTAACATGTGGATGCATGTTAGAAGAACAAGTTCATTGGAGACCAGCGAAGAGAATTCGCATATGGATATTAAATCTATGTTAGTGAGGAATCTCTTCATAGCGGTTGTGCAAGTATCCTTAAACTTGAGATCACCAAGATTATCTTAAGTAGCAAGTGGTATACTTTGACTCCATAACTAATTACTTCCAATTGGTGGTGAACATAGTTAGAAGTTTGGGTATATCATGACCTACTTGAAGATAGTTGAGTGATTGACAAAGGATTCACCATCCCAGATTTATTAAGGAAAGTTATCTTGCATGATTCTATAATTACCTTGTTTAGAGAATCTCTAGCCAAAGTAATATGCCAAAATGGATAGAGATCCATGAAGGGCATTTTGGAAACAATGGTTAAATTAATAAAACATACATAATTAGATTTATATGAGTTGATAGAAATCCATACTCAAAATCTAATTGAGATAAAAGTGATGAAAGGAGTAATTGCACAGTAACTGTTTCTATGGAAGGGTATAGTCAAACCACTTGACTTTCTGACATTTGGGTAGTCATGATGCCTAACTAAAGGCCAATCATGACTTGTATAATAGTGTCTCATAAATATCAATAGGGATTGATAAAATGATTTAAAGATGTTTAAATCATGTGAGTTTTGAATAGAACTCACCATTACATATTATACTGCCAATATGGATAGGAACCCAATAGGTCACTCACATATAAATAAAAGGATAAAATGCTAAAATGACAAGGATAATAATATTTGATATTATTATGGGAATGGAGAAGTTAATAAGAGAATAATTAATTAAAGAGTTTAATTAATTATTATCAAGTCAAATTGTTCATAGAACTTTTTAGAAATGTTATGTAACATGGACCTAATTAAAATATTTTATTTTATAATTAATTATTATTGGACTATAAGTGTTATATGGCTGATATAATAATTAATAGATCCATTGGAGAAATTAAAAGAGGCTCAAAGAAATGATTCTGGTACAGAAACCCTCCAAAGAAAGGGTTTCAAGCCACCTTTTGGTAGAAGGCCTTGGAGGCCTAATTCTTGGACCAAAATAAATTAAATATATTTCATAAGTGTTATGGAGCCTACATATTTAATTTGGATGGATTTGGAATTTATTTGGGTGATTAAATCTAAGTGTATACATGAAGGGCCTAGTTTGTGGTTTTGTGCATAGTCTTTAATGAAAGGATTTAAATTAGATTTAATTGAGCCCAAATAAATTATTAATAATTTCAGAAGCTCATTTAATATTTCTCCAGAAATTTTAAAGAGCCCAATCCCATTATGAAGTTGGATTTTTAACCTAACTATAAAATCCAAGTGATAGTGATTTTAGGGTTAAGTGAACAATTAAGAGAAAAAAAATTCTCTCACTCTCTCAACCCTAGCCGCCACCCCCCTTGCTAGCATCAAGTGATTTTGGCCAGCGCTTGTATTCCTCCATTGTAGGTTCATTCAATCCTTCTCTAGTGTGGATTACTCATTGGAGGTGTTCAATTTTGGACACTATGGTTTGCGACAACCCGGTGAGAAGGAAAATCAACTGTTCAATAAAAATCAAAGGTTATTTTTCTTATTCTCATTAATATTTATATTGTAAATTCATGGAAAGATCAGATCTATTGGTTAAAAAAATTTAAATTCCACTTATTTATGAGATGCATGTAACCGATAATTCCCAACATGGTATCAGAGCCTCGATTTTGCCATGAATCTATAATTCTATATTTTACGAAATATTTATTATTTTTGAGTTATTTATTTCATGAATTTTAAAATATTAGATTTGATTGTTTATGAATGAGAAATATTTATTTCTGGATATATGTGATCAAATATATAAAATGAAAAATAAAAATGATTATTTTGTGAAAAGAATCATGGCTTTGGAGTGAATGGCTTTGATTTTTCAATAAATTTTTAGGGCTGTTCTAAATTAATTTTTTTTGATCCACTCTAAAATTATTTTGATGATAATTTATGTGTTTAATATGTGATATTAAGCCATATGATCAAACAAAATTAAAATCGAACAAGTTTTGCATGAAAAACTAGTTTAATCGAAAAGTTCGATAAATTGGTGTTCTTGGTGTGTTCTTATTTAGAACAATTTTTAATCTTATAAATATGATATATCTGATATATTAATATGTTTTTAATTAATTGGATTAATTAAAATGGGCCTTAAATTAATTGGATTAATTTTAATTCATTAAAATCACTTAATGGGCTTCATTATGTTTATGGACTTGGTTTAAATTAGTGAATGACTTGGTGGGCCCAATGAGCTGATTTAAATTAAATATTATAAACTATAATTAAGTTTATTAATGGGTTTTAAGGGCTTGAATGGGCTTGGCTCATTCCAAAAAGCCCAAATGGTCCAATAGACACAAAACTAGTTTGTGTGTGAACATATTTAGGGTTTAAATTTGTGGGTTTCGGCCTACCCTTTATTTTAAGCCCAAAATTTATTCTTTAATTATTTAATGTGATTAATTAATTAAATAATTAATTAATAATCAATTGGATTGATAATTGAGACAAGAACATATACATGCAAAAAGGTTTCCTAAAATGAAAGTTTCCAAAATGGAAAAAGTTTCCTAATTTGATCAAATTATTAAAATAACTCAAAAGTAAGTTTCAAGAGTTGAAACAAAGTTAATATTCCATTATATGTTTTTACTTTATGCATTAGAAATGCATATAAGGGTGTATGATTGGCATAATGGATAGTCATGGACAAAGGCCCAATGTAATTGAGCATAATGCATGTTTCATCCCAATGAGGACTTTCATGTCCTAGCCACTTGTTTTTGGTTTGTATTTCTCTTTCAAATTGTAATATGTAATTAGATTACTTAGATTAGAATTAGAGAGAGAAATAGAGACCACTATCAAGGAGCAAGATGGGCCGGATGGAGATCCAACAAGTTTGAAGATAATGTAATTATTTTTACTTGTTTGAATCATGCATATAACCTAGTTATGTCCTTTTGATTTCCCTTTTGGCTCGGGGAGATCAATGTAGTAAAGTCCATAACTATACCATATTTGTATGCTTATATTTATGTGATAGATATAGGATGCATACCAATGTATGCCAACCATGTATGATGAGACTTAATTAACTAAAATCCCTCAAACTAATACTAAGGTATATAAGCCTTCCATTAATTTGAAGAGAACCGAAGTTCTTTATAGTGTGGATTTTTTACCACAGTCAAGCTCACATTATATGAAATATATTCAAATCTAATTAAATGGGTCATCTTAGCTAGCCCATTAGCTTGTTGACCACAGTCAAGGCTAATGGTTCTAGAGGCAAGATTAGGGAATGCATATATGATATGCATGTATCAAGAGTTAATAACCTAATAATCCAATAGTTGTGTAGAGACACAATTGGTATAGGGATACCTACCTTTCAAGGGTATGGAGTTTGGCTTGTTGACAAAAGTCAAGGTCAAATTACATATCAAGGATTGAATATTGGCCCACTAAGAAAACCATCGAGTTTTCTCGGATTATATAGTGAGTGCTATTAATTCACAATAAAATAGTGGGAGTAAATGGATTAATTAAAGACCTAATTAATGCATACATATATTTATGAACATACTCTCATATGTTTTCTTTTTCACATCTAGGTCATCAACATGAGCGCATCAAACATTAATATATGATCAATCTTGGATAAAAAGCTAGTTGGCAGCAACTATTTTGACTGGATCAGGCAAGTGAGAATTGTTCTTAGAGTTGAAAAGATCCATTATGTCTTGGATAAAGATCCACTAACACTTCCATCAGATGATGCCATTGATGAGATCAAAGGCACTTATCGAAAATACATGGAGGATAGTGAAGCAGCAGCATGTCTGATGCTGGGTGCTATGTCTTCAGAGCTTCAAAAGTAATATGAGATGATGGATGCTAGAACCATCATTTTGCATATAGAGGAACTTTATTCTTCTCAGGTTATAAATGAGCAATATGAGATTGCTCGAGCTCTATTTAGCTGCAAATGGTGGAAGGCACTTCGGCTGCTACTCACGCATTAAAGATATATGGGTATATTGAGCATTTGAGTAGACTTGGCTATGTAATGGATAATGATCTATAAATAGATTTAATCTTATACTCGTTGGCTCCAAGTTATGCACCTTTCGTGCTTAACTTCAACATGAATAAGATCCAAGTAACCATTCCTGAGTTAATCAACATGCTCAATATAGCTGATGGATCCTTCAAGAAGGATCCAAAAAGTGTCATGGTTGTCACTTTTCCTAAAGGCAAGAAGTAGAAGAAGAAGATAACCAAGGCATAGCCAAAGAATGGTGGGATCTCTAAGAAGAAGGTTGCCAAGAAAGAGAATCCTAACGGAACTTGCTTGCATTGTGGAAAAGATGGTCATTGGAAATGTAACTGCAAGGCCTATCTAGATTCTCTCAAGGAGAAAAAGCAAGCCGATGCTTCTACTTTAGGTATTCATATGATTGAAATTAATACGTATTCTATTGCTTCAAAACAATCTTGGGTATTAGATACCGGATGTGGATCTCATTTGTATAATGATCTACAGGGGCTTAAAAGTGGTAGAAGAGTTGGAAAGGCAAAAATATGTCTACAGTCAGCTACTTGACAAAATATCTCTACAACAATTGTGGGGACTTACCATTTGCCTCTTCCTAGTGGATTAATACTGGAATTAAATAATTGTTATTATGTTCCAACTTTATCCAAAAGTAATATTTCTTTCAGTTGTTTATTGAACGATTAGGACATTTCTTTAAAGGACAAGTGTTGTTACACTTTTAAGAACAATATGTTTTATGCAAAAGCTATCATTGAGAATAGTATATTTGTTCTTGATTTAATTAAAAAAGTGCATAATGTGGATACCAAAGAATGAAACAAGATAATCTTAATACCTCATATTTATGGCACTGTCGTTTATGCCATATAAATGAGAAACACATGACCAAATTACAAGTTAGGTGATTTGGGATCATTTGATTATGAATCATTTGATACATGTGAGTCTTGTTTATTGGAGAAAATGACAAAAGCTCCCTTTATTGGTAAAGGAGAACGAGCTAAAATGGTTTTGGACTTAATACATTCAGATGTATGTGGTCCAATGACTACACATGCCAGAGGAGTTTACTCCTACTTCATTACTTTCATAGATGATTGTTCCAAGTTTGGATATATTTATCTAATGAAATATAAATCAGAAGCCCAAAGAAATGATTCTGGCGCAGAAACCCTCCAGAGGAAGGTTTTCATGCCACCTTCTGGTAGAAGGCCTTGGAGGCCTATTTCTTATACCAAAACAAATTAAATATATTTCATAAGTGTTATGGAGCTTACATATTTAATTTTGATGGATTTGGAATTCATTTGGGTGATTAAATCCAAGTGTATACATGAAGGGCCTAGTTTGTTAGTTTTATGCATAGTCTTTTATGAAAGGATTTAAATTAGATTTAATTGAGCCCAAATAAATTATTAATAATTTCAAAAGCCCATTTAATATTTCTCTAGCAATTTTAAAGGGCCCAATCTCATTATAAAGTTGGATTTTTAACCTAACTATAAAAATCCAAGTGATAGGGATTTTGGGATTAAGTGAACAATTAAGAGAAAAGAAATTCTCTCACTCTCTCAACCCTAGCCGCCATCCCCCTCGCTAGCATCAAGGGATTTCGGCCAACCCTTTTATTCCTCCATTGTTGGTTCATTCAATCCTTTTCTAGTGTGGATTACTCATTGGAGGTGTTCAATTTGGGACACTGTGGTTTGCGACAACCCGGTGAGAAGGAAAATCAACTATTCAACAAAAATCAAAGATGATTTTTTTTATTCTAATTAATATTTATATTGTAAATTAATGACAAGATCAGATCTATTGGTTAAAAAATTTTAAATTCCACTTATGTATGAGATGCATGTAACCGATAATTCCCAATAAGACATCATGCAATGCTTCTATTGTAAATAACCAAGGAATATGATACATGATGGCAAGTTAGATGATTTCCTAACATGTGATACTTGTGGCAGGTTCAAATGCAAATTTGGATCACAGATTGCTCAACAGAGTTGGATACATATACAGATAATAATTGATCACATGTACCAATTTGAAAATATATTTTCACCAATACAACATGTAATTAACTTATAACACAAAACATATATAATTTCAAAGCACAAAATAAATAGGTTCAGGTAATTTGATACAAAGTTCAAATAAGTTTATATAGGTAAATCAATCATTTACTAAAATTTATAATAAACAAAAATAATCCAGAAGCCTATTCCCAGAATTTAAATCTCTAAAGAAGACAATATTCAATTTAAATGAAAATAAATAAATTGAAAAACGAATTAAATCAACAAAATAAATAAAAATAAAATTCACATAAAAAGTAATGTAATAAAATCAATAAATAACTGTAGGAAATTAACATAAAAGTCAATTGCATAAATTCACTTGATAAAAATATTGAAAGCAAATAAACAAAATCAAAATAAACTAAAATATTTTGAGTCAAAATTTAAAAGATAGTTTTAGAAAATAATTATGTACTGTAACTACCACTCACCAGGAATTCCAAAGGTAGCTAGGTACAGAACACGTAGAAAGTCACTCAATCTAACATGGGAGTATCGAAGTTTCCTATGTAACACCTTAATCCACTAACCATACATAATCATCAATCATCATTATAAACCTAGTAGAGATTAGGCATTAACCATAATAGTAATAATAATAATTATAGGACAGGCCATAATTACATGCCTTAATAATTTATTCAAGCTTATGGATAAATAACCATAACATAAGTGGCCTTCAAGTGTCCTGAAATCCTCAATGCAACTGCATCATACCCGATCCTCTGGAGCTTATCTTGAAACCTACACGGATAAACACACCCGTGCTAAGCTATAAAGCTTAGTGGGGAAACAAAACTCTATGGATAATCCCTTATAATTAGAGTATATCAAAAACTTTCACCATATCATAGAAAAACATATGAGTCTATCATAATGGTTATATCCCAGTGAAAATCAAGGAGGAGTCTTCAAATCTTACTAATGAATACCATGTTTACAATAATTTAACGCGTTATGTGACTTGTCTCTTTTCTTGAAAGATTAGCCATTCATCACTTTTTCCATTGTTTTACCCATTTCTTTTCTTACATTAGTATAAATCATGCATCTTATAATCCTTTTATTCATGAGTCTAGACATCATCGTTATTCATGGTAAAGGATTTTCACTTAATGCATTAAATCACATTGTTCACATAAGATAGGCATTCAACATTAAGTTATAGTATAAGGGCGTACTTAAGTCATATAGCATCTACAAGTATTCTTGGTAAGCATAATTACTTCATATGTGACATACAATTCTCATAATATATTCATAAACTTTACATCCTTCATGTTATCTTAGCATGGTAACCTAATTCTCTTACAATCATTATTCTATGTCATGCATTGCACTTGGTTAAATGAATGTTATCTTTATGCCTATATGTGTGTAAACATTTATATATAAATCAACAGACTGGCAAAGTTGCATGTGATCATAAAGAACAAGCATTACATATCATGATTGTAAGATAAAGTCTCGATGTCACCTGCATGCATTTCATAAACATAGTACATGAAACTTAGTGCACATGTTATAGTCTATATAACTTCTAGTACAATATTATATGCTTTAGGGTCCATATATTCTCCGTGGAATCCTATCAGTGGAATCAACTCACACCAGTTCTCACACGGGAACCTTCCTCAATTAATGTAATCATCTCAATCATGCATTATGAAATGCAACATTCCATTTCATTTCATAAGAATAGTTTATAGCTGAAAGGAAATTAAGACAATCAAATAATAGGTCATTCATCATGCTTACATTACACAAGTAGAGCAATTAATGCATGTTTCACTTTATCTTGCATACATTTTATCATTATTAATAGCCTGCCTAAGTACTAGTTTAAAAGGTGGATAATGGAAGCAATAGATACCCAAAGATATCAAACTATGGATATCTGAAGATATCAAACAATGGACCCAAACGGGATCAAACAATGGTTCCAGTAAGGAACAAACTATGGACCCAAATGGGGTCAAACAATGGTTCCCTTAAGGAACAAGACCCAAACGGGGTCAACTATGGCAGCTGCGACTGTATCCCTCTAGGCATGCCTATCTAATCCACAACTGAACTCGGACCCACAGGCTTAACCCTTTAAAAACATCTTTGATCATCATATTCTTTGTTACTTAATTCATAGTTTGGCTTCCAGCCACAATTCAAAAGAATGCATATCATACTTATCGTACATCAATGTTGAGCTTTAGGCTCCATTACACATGGATGCAAGTCATGTCATCACATATTTGCATCAATATCATTCATCTCATCATACTTGATATTATGCATGAAGCCAATGAGGCAATTATGGAAGTATAGTTCTTACAACTAAAAATCTTTATAGTATTATATACATGTCCATATATATATGTGTGTGCATATAAAGGCAACTTGAATCATAATAGTACATAGGTACTCATGTCTGATCACATAATAAGTCAAACTACTCATCATATCATGGTAGCATCAATTATAAAACATTGAATTACATAACTCATTGATAATTCTCAATGACATACCTTGTTACCATTTGCTGTGAGTAGCTTTCCCATATTATCATATCTCACATCAAAATTTAATTATTTAAAGCAATACTCATGCATTTATAATCTATATAGTAGTAATACGTGTAGGTTCTCTTGCAATTTAAAGGTCAACACTTGTTTATATTTAGTCCATTGATTCACCTCAATGGTCTATCAGATTATAGACAACAAGTTATATACTTTAACATAATCATTTATATATATATTTGAATCCTCTTACTTGTGTTTTATACTCTGGTAAGTTATGTGAGCTTATTTCATCTTAGTCGTTAACACACTATGAATGCTCTTATGCTAATCGTAATATTTTATAGGCATGAGCAAACAAGTAAGCAGGTTATTACATATTATTGCTAATCGTTAATTCTTCTCGTGACCTTGAGTATAACCAAGCTTCTATGGTTTCATATTTTAACATAAAAGGCAATTTCCATTTCTTTTAACTTGGACAGGTACCTTTGCGACTATTCTCTTATTATCACTAGGTTATATCCTAATATTTTAGACAGAACCATTCCTTGACCTAGTGCATACCTTATGCCAATTTTATAAGACACATTGAATAGCATATTATTTAAGTTACTAAGTTGCCTTATGCTCTTTTTAGTTCTATGCTCTTTAGGCCTAAGCATACCTTTTAACAACATAATTCATATTAACATTGCCATACGCAAGTCCCTCTAATTTAGAGTTCAAGTGAACGATCATTACTTAACTCAATATGTTTAGTTACCTTAAACTTCACACTCTCTCTATATATATAGAGGTTCCTCAATTAAGTGATCATGCTTTATACACGTCACAGGTGACTTTAGGTAACTTACAGCTTAATTCAATCTTCTTCCTATTATAATAGCATTTATGTCTTTTAATTTCTATAATAATTCATGTTATATTCATGCCTTTATAATTGTATCTTTATAAACTTTAGCATTAGAGAGAAGGAGACTTTAATAATCTATTACTCTAATCAAGTAACATATTAACCTTTACTTAATAACCATTTATCCTCAGTCTTACTTATTACTAGTCAATTCACCTCAATTATATACCATACAATAATGGTTTCCTAGTTTATGAATGGTTGACAGTTTGGGTGAAGGAGAACCAATAAAATGTAGTGTACATATGGTGATGCATTACATGAAAAGGAAGGCCAAGTGGCTGTGTAAAAGAAAAGGGAAAGATCTACATAGCCAAGCAAAGGAAAAGAAGAGGAAAAGTGTTGCCGTGAATGGGGGAGAGGCATCCCCATGTGTGGTCATGCATGGGAGAAAGACTTCCCACGCGTGGCTGTGCATAGGAGAAATGGGAAATCGCAACCTTTCAAGGTAGCTCAAGGCAATTCATGTGGCCACTCAAGAAAACTCAAGACAATTCATGTGGCCACTCAAGAAAACTCAAGGCAATTTACATGGCTACTCAAGAAAACTCAAGGCAATTCACGTGGCCACTTAAGGGGAAAGCAAAGCATTATGCATGGCCACTTAAAGAGAAAGCTAAGGGGAACAAAGGCATACGTGGCCGTGCAGAAAAAAGAAGGGACAAGCTGCACGACCACACACAAGGACTCGGCAGCAAGGGTTCAAAACCTAGATTTTTCGATTATGCAGACATGAAATTAAATCACAAATCTCACCTTCCCACTTACTTAAATGATCATTTAAGTTACTAATTATGTTATAATCATCAAAACTTACTAGATTGAACCTTTAATCTCACAAAGAAAACACATACAACAAGAGAGGGAAAACATATATAGTGACCACCCAAAGATAAATCTCATACCTGTTATTCAAGCTTGAACTCTTTCAACATCCATTGATCTAGCTCTCTCTCTCCTTCATTTCCTTATACATAGAGATAACAAGCATAACTTATCATCTTTTTCTATAACCCTAAGATCATAAATCAAATATGGAAGAAGAGATCTATGGAAGAGAGACATTACCTTCATGCTAAAACACCAAAACCCTAGATTTCCTCTTCTTTATCCCACAACCACAGAGAGAGATCCCTTAAAAATGCCAATACTCACATCTCTATAAACCCTAAATAGGTGAGTGGGGTAAATATCTGCACAAGGAAAATCCCATAATGCCCTTATACATTTTTAACCCTTAAAACTTATTTTCTTAACATTTAACCCCAAACTTCTTATTTAATTCAATTGCATCCTTCCTTAATATTTTAGCTACACTCCAATACTCATGTGCATAATTACCAAGATATCACTTGTATAACTTAACTTTATTAATGCAAAATAATCTAATTTTACCTTATTAAACCTTAATCCTGATTAATTTACCATAATTTGATTAGGGTCATGATTGGGTCCTCACATCCTAAACCAAATAAGAAAAGGTCAAAATCTTATAATGATCACAAAAGCTGAGAACACCTAACTACCCTAACAATTAGTCTATTAATCTTTTAATGGGGAAGTATCGAAAAAAAATATATATTTAAAGACTTCAAAATAATAATAATGATAATAGTATAGTTCTAATAATTTAAGAAAAATGAGGATATAAATTAACAAAACATAATTTACTTTCAAATCTCTAATATTGGTATTAGGGAGAGAAGGTTAAATTAACACTACTCAAGGATTAAAATGTGAACCTTTGCCACATTTCTATAGTACCATGCAAGTAGTACTTAATATATATATATATATATATATATATATATATATATATATATATATATATATATATATATATATATACTTCAATAGAATTCCCATTGATTATATTAATAAATTATTTAACTTTTGGTTCAAACCAACAATAAAACAATCAAAATGTTAGGTAATATTCCACCAATAATAATAATAATAATAATAATAATAATAATAATAATAATAATAATAATAATAATAGTGTCCTGGACTATGGCCAAACTTGGTAGAAAAATAAAATTTATAATTTAACATTATATATATATATATATATAAAGAGAGAGAGAGAGAGGCAAATCTGAAACATTAGTCAAAGAAAATAACTAACAATTTACATAATTTAATCCTTGTTAGAATATTTAATTAATATATATGTATATAAATCTCAAATCATTAGAATGAAATAAAAAAAATGAAAATTGATTAATTAAAAAATGGGATAAAAATAGTAAAAGCCATGTTTTATTTGATTAAAAGGTATTTATGCAGTTTATTATAACAATTATTGTTTACCTAGCTTTTCAAAGAGTATAGAAGAAGAACTAAAATCTTTTATTGCAAAATCCCAAAACTGGCCAAACAAAGCAAAAGCTGAAGAAAAGAAAGAAAATAATAATAATGATAATAAAATAAATTCATTACTTAAATGGTTTACATTGACTTGCCTTATACTAATGATTTGCAACAGTAGAATCCATTATAAGAAAATGCCCATTTAGCAACGAAAACTATTTTCGTTATTAATTATCAACGAAAATAAAATTTCGTTGGTAAAATTGTTGGAAATTTTCATCTTTCATCGATAAAAATGGAGGGAATAGTTAGCGCCAAAATTTTGCAACGAAAAATTTACGACGAAATGTTGATATTTCGTTAAATAAGGAGCCAATGGTGTGTGAAAAAAATTTCAACAGAATATAACGATGGAAACAACATTCCATTGGTAATTTAACAACGAAAATAACATTTTTTGGTAATTTACCAAAGGAAATGCAATTCTGTCGGTAATTTACCAATGAAATATTTTTTCCATTGCTAAATTAACAAAGAAAGAAACATTTCATTGGTAATTTAGCAATATAATTGCTTTTCTTTTGGTAAATGCCTTCTTGCCATAGGTATAAATTATTTTCCCTTTAACTCTGCTCTCCTTTTTGTAGCCAAAATTTCTCCTTAGTTTCATGCCTAATTCGAGTGTAACCAAAAGGAGGATTTCCTCTTTGTTTGTTCCTCACCTCAATTACAGACCTTAGATCTGGCTTTCTCCCTAAACGGTATCTATTCATCTTATTTTTTTATAATAATTCAATTTTTAGGCTCTCTGATTCTTTTTTCTGATTCTTTTTTGAGTTTTAATTCTTAGCTCGCATTTCTGTTTAAACAATTCCTTTTAAGATATCTTATTATTTGTATTGATCTAATGTTTCAATTCCTTTTAGATGGTAAAATTTCACTTCATCTTCCTTTTCGTTACTTGGCGTGTAACATCCATATACTATAAATGTCATAATGCAAAATAATTGTAATTTCAGTGTAATACACATACCAAGCATAGTCCTATTCATACATGCCACATACAAACATTAGAATTTATCATCATTGCTATGTAACTCTGCCCAATTCAACACCTTTCCTTTCGAGTACCGACTTATATTTTCTAAAACCTGCACGCATTAAAAGCTATGCGCTGAGCACATGATGCTCAGTGGTGGATATCCAACTAATAAATTTCACAATATAAGTATAAAAGTAAAAAAAATATTTCTTTAATTCTCTCGTTTAAATATCATCAAATATTCTAATTTACTTGAGTTGACTTCTCATCTTTTTTATTTCAATTTTTTTGTCATGAGTTGTTCTTTTGTTTTACACATATGTGCTCTTTTTGACAATTCCTTTTTTTTTATTTTTCTAACTATTTCCATATTCACTACATTTATTTTTGTCAATTAGCTGTATAGTTTATCTTTAATCTACAATTAACCTTGTCTTTTCTCATATTTCAATTTTCATTTCACTACATGTTGTTCTCACTTGGTGTACAACTGGATGTTCTTTATTGTATTTTACTATTTCCTATGGCAAATTACATTTTCCTCAATTCAGGCATTTGTTTCTAGGATATTTTGTTCATAACACACTTATATTTTTTTATCAAATTCATTAGACTTGTTCATTGTTGTCATTTTTTTATTCCTTTATATGATTTTATTTTCTTATCCTTATTTTTTTTATCTTTCTCCTCTATGTTTCATGGTCAAATTCTAAAATTGCCTTTATGTTACTTCTGATACTCTATTTGTCTTACCATTACTTGTGTTTTGTTTTAGCTAGATAGGCTTATTGTTTTTATTGCATCAATTATTTCGAGTTGCTTCTCATTACGTCCAAGTAATCTAGTGTTTTAGTCATTTTTTGGCTATTTAATGTCTTATGAGTTTTCGATCATTTCAATCATATTCTACATTTAGTTCATAATTTAATTCATGTTTATCCTTATATTTCAGTGTTTAATTTGTTAGAGAGTATGCCCTAGAGCCCATGTAAAAGGGATGTATTTCATATATATGAACTCACATTCTTAATAAAAGGCATCATTCATTTATTAATGCTATGTTTAAATACATGAGTTTGTAAATCTTAAATTAATAAATGAAGTCCTAGATATTATAAACACAATGAAAAGGCAATCATGAAAGTGTTCATGATGTGAGATATCTATTATATGCAAATGTGTTAATATTTAAATATCCCTAGTCATAGAATTAACAAGATAGGACATTATTAATTCGAACAGACTAACACATGTTATGTTTCTTGAATGGTTCAAGCAGTGGTTCTCATAACTGTGATTATGGAAGATAATCAAAGCTAACATGTGGATGCTTGTTAGAAGAACATGTTCATTGGAGACTCGCAAAGAGAATCCTCACATGGATATTAAATCTATGTCAGTGAGGAATCTCTTCATAGCGGTTGTGCAAGTATCCTTAGACTTGAGATCACCAAAGTTATCTTAAGTAGTAAGTGGTATACTTTGACTCCATAACTGATTACTTCCAACTGGGGGTGAACATAGTTAGGAGGTTGGGTATATCATGACTTACTTGAAGATAGTTGAGTGATTGACAAAGGATTCACCATCCTAAATTTATTAAGAGAAGTTATCTCACATGATTCTATAATTGTCTTGTTTAGAAAATCTTTAGCCAGAGTAATGCCAAGATGGATAGGGATCCATGAAGGGCATTTTGGGAACAATGATTAAATTAATAGAACATATATAATTAGATTTATATGAGTTGACAAAAATCCATACTCAGAATCTAATTGAGATAAAAGTGGTGAAAGGAGTAATTGCACGGTAACTGTTTCTATGGAAGGATATAGTCAAACCACTTGACTTTCCTAACATTTGGGTAGTCATGATACCTAGCTAGAGACCAATCATGACTTGTATAATAGTGTATCATAAATATCAATAGGGATTGATAAAATGATTTAAAAAAGTTTAAATCATGTGAGTTTTGAATAAAACTCACACTTACATATTATACTGCCAATATGGACAGGAACCTAATAGGATACACACATATAGAGAAAAGAATAAAATGGTAAAATGACAAGGATAATAATAATTGATATTATTATGGGAATAGAGAAGTGAATAAGAGAATAATTAATTAAAGAGTTTAATTAATTATGATTAAGTAAAATTGTTCGCATAACTTTTTAGAAATATTTTGTAAAATTGACTTAATTGAAATATTGTATTTTATAATTAATTATTATTAGACTATAAGTGTTATAGGGCTAATATAATAATTAATAGATCCATTGGAGAAATTAAAAGAGGTCTAGAAGATTGGTTTTACAGAAACCTTCCAAAGGAAGGGTTACACGCCAAACCCTGATAGAAGGCCTTAGAGGCCTAATTCTTGGACCAAAATAAATTAAATATATTTCATAAGTGTTATGGAGCCTACATATTAATTTGGATGGATTTGGAATTCATTTGGGTGATTAAATCCAAGTGTATGCATGAAGGGTCTTGTTTGTGGGTTTTGTGCATAGTCTTTTATGAAAGGATTTAAATTGGATTTAATTGTGCCTAAATAAATTATTAATAATTCAAAAATCCCATTTAAAATTTCTTCAGCAATTTTAAATAGCTCAATCCCATTATGAAGTTGGATTTTTAACCTAACTATAAAAATCCAAGTGATAGGGATTTTAGGAAAAAGTAAACAATTAAGAGAAAAAGAAATTATCTCTCTCAAAAACCCTAGCCGCCACCCCCTTGCTAGCATCAAGGGGATTTTGGCCTGCCCTTATATTCCTCCATTGTTGGTTCATTCAATCCTTCTCTAGTGTGGATTACTAATTGGATGTGTTCAATTTTGGATATTGTGGTTTGCGACAACCCAGTGAGAAGGAAAATCAAATGTTCAACAAAAATCAAAGGTGACTTTTCTTATTCTCATTAATATGTATAATGTAAATTCATGGCAAGATCAGATCTATTGGTTAAAAATTTTAAATTTCGCTTATGTATGAGATGCATGTAACCGATAATTCCCAACATAATTTACCGTTTTATTGTTCTTGTTCACTATACCATTTGATCTTTCTTATTCGATCTCACTATTATACTTTTTCTAGAAGCTTAAACATCGCAAATATACGGTGTACCGATTATAGTACTTTAGATATCGATCCCACGAGGAATGTTGATTGAAATTACTCACTATTGCTACTCAATTTTAATCTTGTTTACAATGTTTATAAATAGAAATTAATTCTAAACTACTCTATTGTGGAAACTAATTAAATCTTAGTTGAATATAATCAAAGAAGACAATATAGATAATGAAATCTAATGATTATGCACTTGATACCATTATTTCAATTAATATGTTTAACTTTATCAATAAGCCAAATTGGAATATATTTCTAATCCACTCTCTCGACATGAATTAGAATGCTTAAAACATGCAATTAAAATGCTAATCCTTAACTCTCGTTAATGAATTAGTTGATTCTAATTACACATTTTAAGGTTATCCACCAACCTATAGCAATTATCTCCACATGTGATCTCTCAAACTATGCTTCGATAATGAATTCCCTATTAACTATCAATAAGATGTTGCTCCTGCTAACTTTCTTATTTATAACCATTGTGATGATTTTCAGAAAAGGAATTGCCATCTAAGGTCATTTTCCTTAACTTATAATGATACTAATAAAATGTTAATAGCAAATTCTACATTCAAAGACTAACAATGCAAATGGAAATAGAAAATTATTCATATAAATCAAATGCCAAAAATAACATTCATTTAAAGATTACAAGGAAGAAATAAAATTAAGGAATAGAAGAAGGGGATCTCTCAACCCTTTTCCCTTTCACCAAAGGTAATTTTCTTCCTTTCTTGCCTTCTCTTCAAATCATGAAAACTAAACTAAATACTAAAAATGCTAAACTATTATTCTTAAAGTTACAAAATCAAAATCCCATCATCCCCTAAAAATTATGTTCAAAAGAATATATATACATCTCTACAAGAGATGTCCCTTCAAATGACTCTCCAAAAAGTTGCAAATGTTGATGAAAAAATGCAACTCTTCACATTCAACTAACTTCCTCAACTGCCCCTTGCCGTGCTCGCGATGGATGTCGTGCTCGTGGCAAGACACGCTCAGACTTGGGTTGCGATTCTTTTCTCACTTCTGCTTGCTTGGCTTTCTCCGCTTGCTGTCGCGACCTCTTCATTGTCGTCCTCATGACACTAACTTTTGTAGCCCTAACTCTTCACCTTCTTCTCCAAATGATCTCCTTTAAGCTCAAAACCATTCCTTTTCTCCTATAAAATAATTAAAACATCCACAAACACACAAAACATATAAAAGCAACAAAATACACATAAAATTCCAAAATAATAAACACTATACTCAACAAAACTACACATAAAAATACAATATTTATGAGCTTTTCAAGCTCATATCACTCACTGTTGTCCATATTGCTTTGCCTTTCTTATGATTCAAATATTTTTCTTTAAGGTACTTCAAGATACATCTTCTGACACATTTATTTTCATTATTGTTATTTGACTCATTATAATTGTTATCGTTTGTCCTACTTTCATTAAATTATTTCACTGTTAATTCTTACTTTTAATTTTTCTTGATCACCACATTTTTGTTCCGAATACCATTAATTGAATTTAGCATCTTATATGGGTCTTTCAGTGACAATTCTGTTTGGACTCTATCTATGTTTTAAGATTCATTTCAATTCATTTTCATCCCAAATATTTCTTTGTCATAGTTGTATTGCTAAACTCCACTCAAGTTTCTAATTTAATTTTCCCGAAATAGAAGATATTTCTAATGTTACATATAACATAGCACTGGAAAAATTTGTCAGTCCAGATTGGAGAAAAATGTTTGTCTTGATGCGTGCAAATAGAAGAAGAGTTTGGATAGAAAGTTTATGCAATTGAATTTGTGATATTTATTAAGTTAGATTATGTTTTATAGCTAGACTTATTTTTTTTAAAAAAAATGTTATTTGTTTATTTTTACCCTTTAAATGTGATAAACTTATTTTTTCCTTTAAATTTATGCAGGATTTATGGATCAAAATTTACATCAAAGCATTCATCAAGTAGTGATAGTTCTAGTAGTGATGAGGATGATGCAATTTTAGATTTACTTTTAGTTAGATTTTTTATGATTTGCGAAGGAATTTTATAGAAAGGATTCCTTACAGAACTTCAATACTTAGTGGAAAAAATTACATTCTTGAGGTTCTTGTAGGAAATCCGACTAGGTATTATGAAGGCTTTCGTATGGCACCACACGTGTTTATAAATTTATGTGAAAGATTAAAATTAATGGGTTTATTAAGGGATAAAAGGGGTGTTAGTGTGGAAGAAGGAGTTGCCATGGGTTTGTCAGTTCTATGTCATAATCTTCATCAAAGGATTATCGTGGAACAATATCAACATTCACTTGCTACTGTTCATAAATGGTGTAAGATGGTAATTAAAGCGGTAGCTACTTTAGGTACTCAATTGATTAAACATGTGAATAGATTTTCTGTGCAACCAGAAATTCAAAGCAATCCCAGATGGTATCCATATTTTAAGGTAAGATAAATATTATTAAATTATTACAATTTATTATTTTATGGCATATAATATCACTACATATATATAATATTAACTGTAAGTTAAATATTTTGCTTTTGCTCGGTAAGAAATGCATAGGTACAATAGATGACACTCATGTGGCAGCTTGGTCACCAGCTTCTAAACAAAAGACTTTTCGTGGTAGAAAGGCAACACTTGTAACACAAAATATTATGGTTGTATGTTCCCATGATATGTTATTTATATTCGTGTACACTGGATGGGAAGGGACAACAAACGATTCTAGAGTATTTCTTGATGCATTGACAAGATGGGAAAATAATTTTCCCCTTCCAAGTGGTGGTAAGAGTTTTCATTATCATTTTTCCTTAATATTGATTTATATTATTGTCATTTGATTAACATAAATATTAAATTTGTAGATTATTATTATATCGTGGATTCTGATTATCCTAATATCCCAGGATTTTTGGCTCCCTATCGTGGTGAAAGATATCATTTAAATGACTTCCGTGGATGGGGATGAATTACAAGAAAATATGAGTTATTTAACTAGAGGCATTCATCTTTATGTAACGTGATAGAAAGAGCATTCGGAGTGTTAAATGCTAGATTTCCAATTTTGAAATCAATAACGAATTATCCTTTTCATCGACAAAAGCTTATACCAATTGCATGTTACACATTGCATAATTTCATCAGGATGGAAGATAGAGCTGATCAACTATTTACATTGTACGGTAGAGATGATTTAACAATACCTAAAGAAACTACTATTAGAGTACAACAAGAGGGTATTACTATTGATTTATCCCAACAAACCCAAATGGGAATAGTTAGAGAGACCATTGCCGATCAATTATGAAATGATTACAATAGTAATAGAAATTAGAAATTGATTATTTTTTTCAATGTTACTTTCATATTTATTTTAATTCAATATTCATTAATTTATAGAAATTAAATTTAATTGGATCATATAAATAAATTTACAATTCAATCATATATATGTATCATTTTATTTTTAAAAATTAGAATATCTTTTTTTTTTAATAATATATAATTTAATTTTTTAATTTAGAAAATATTTTCCATTTTTAATAAATGAATATTTTCCATTTTTAATAAATGAACATGTTTTTCCACTTTTTTTCATTTTCTATTTTCAAGAAAATAATTTTCTAGTTATTGATAGGTAAACGTATTTTTCAAATTTTCCATAGAAATAGATACTCCAATTTTCTTAGAAAATAGAAAATAATATTCTGTTTTCCATAAGTAAACACACCCTTTATGTTTTTTTTACACAACTCATTAAAAAAACACTTTTTGTTAGCTGTCCAAGTCCCAACAAATGCTATTAGTTGTAATTAAATTGTCATTTATTTCAAGGCATAATTTGCGTCCTTATGCTCTTAATATTCCCTATATATAATTCTCTTCTAATCATCAATCTAACCCTAAAAGAAATTATCATCGTTAGTTGTATTTTGTATTGTAATCAACTACTCACCGTGCCTAAATATGTGCAAGACATGTCCCTTGTCGGAGATGAACCCTCAGCAAAGTATATCATCAAAGAAATTCTTCAACCTTCTTTCCCTTTAGTATCTATTCCTGTCATCAATCTCACTCTACTATCTTCATCGAATAAGGAAGGAGTTGAAGAGCTTGAAAAACTTAAAGCAGCTCTCAGTTCTTGGGGTGGTTGTTTTCAAGTATGTACCAATAAGATTTATTTCAAGAAATTCTTTTATTTTTTGTTTTCTTATTCGTAATGTTTGAATTGAATGATTCTATTTTTTTTCTTTTTAAATTAATCTAATGATTAGTTTAGTTGTATGTTCTAAATTGTTATTAAAACATGATTGTTTCATGAGTTTGTAATGTCTGACACTTTGCTGATCATGGGACAGTTGGGAGATTCTTGCATTCTTTGTTACTGAAATGATAATGAAATGTCTACTAGTAGAATTTATTCTCAACTGGTAAATGAATATGAGATATTGCGGTTTATTAGTTTTTCCTTGTCAGCCTACCTGGCCTAGAGGGATTGATATCATTTTCTTGTTCCAAGTGTAGAATTTAGGATTGTCTTTGGGCAACTAAAGTGGTGTTTATGAGATCAATGTCATAAGCTTTAATTGGGATTCCTTAATAATCCTTTTGTTCTATCTCATTTGGATTTATGTTGGTTGTTATAGATTCTTGGTGTGCAGTGGAATTCATATGCTTCTAGTTTCTGGATACTGTTTCTTATCTGCAAAACAAGGACTTGTTCTTTGAATTGCAAAACAGTTGGCTATCTGTTTTCCAAAATGTACCACTGATATAAGTTGGTTGTGTCAATATGAAAATTTGTCCCGGCAGGCAAATCCAAGAAGAAGTGAAATGACTAAAGTGTGCTCATGTGGCTTATATGGCAAGTCGGGAACCAAACATTGGGATTGCTGTATAATATTTTGTTTTTCTGACTGAGGGCCAACTTTTCCATTACTGTGATATTTTGTTTGTACTCTGAATGAGGGACCAGATTGTTTTTATATGGCTTAGATTACAAGCCACTTAAAGTTCATGACTTGGTGTTTTATTTTACTGTGTATGAGATGTTCATGGAATAAATTGCTGATATTTACATGAAAATTTTTCTAGTCTTGATTTAGTAGTGCAAATATTATTGGTTATTGTGTTTTCTCTTGTAAGCTTCATGACCTGAGCTTGGATTTACTTTCAAGTATTTGCTTTGGTTTTTGCTCTCTAACATAATGTATTTATTATAATTTACTTATTTGCCAAAACATCTAAAATACTGTTCTATACTTTGTGTAGTATCTTCGAATGGAAAATGGCTCTAGTTATGTGTGTGGTGTCCATTATTACATCCATGGATTCGGTTAGTTTCTTGTCGACATAATTATTGGTGTCCATTATTGTAGCAAGAAGACAAGGAGATGAGTCAATGATTGCAATCCCTTCTGATGTCCCTCTTACCTTCTTTGCCAATAAAAAAGTAATAAACTAAAATGAAATCATGTATTTTCCATAAGAAACTTTGTTTCTGCCTCATGGCTTCACGAACTTCTCATTGAATTCAACTTGTAATATTTTTTTGGATTCTCTAATAACCACCTTAGAGGTTTTCTTGGATAATATTAGGGTAATACTTTATTATCTCACAGACATCATGCTATTTTGCTGTAGTTCTCCTCCATGATTTTTGCTTAATTTCTTTTGGCTTTCCCCTAATTTTTTTAATGAATTTTTTTCCGTCTCTAAACTTCTAAGATCTTGCACACCTGACCAATTTTTTTCAAAGCAATTGTGGAATTACAGTTGAAGAGAAGTAGCTTTCTATCAGTGACCGTAATTGGGGAGAGGTTGACATAAATGGTTGGTGAACTTATGCCTTACATTGGATTCTTTTTAATTTCTTAGAACTAGGTTTTCTTACAATGGTTAGCACATAAAGTTTATGTTTTATCTTTAAACGTTTTGTCTTTATCCAGTTTCAGTCAATATACCGTGATAGACACTGCCCATCTCATAAAGATTGACCTTATTGTCCCTCCAAACAGAGCATGCCTATTGAGTTGCGGGTTATCAACTGGTAATAACACTTGATTAATATGTTAGTTTGTTTTGGGATGGGGATTTTATGTCTTGACATGATTTTATATTGCAGGTGTTGGTGCTACCTCAAATGTCTCCTCAAACGTTATGTCTTTACCTATAAAAAACATTTGTTGTATACCTAATATATCTAAGAGACTAGAAATGCACTAGTGAAATATTCGACAGTGGAATTGCTTGTTTTTTTAGTTGAGTCGAAGTGCCTTAGCCTGTAAATTCCAGCGCTAGCCTGTATACACTTCACTCTTTTTTTAGGTTTTTGTTATGTGAATAATGCTTTACACGTATATGTTCATCTCCATGGCTATGAAAATCTTGAAATTATTCATGTCTATGATTTAGTTTGCTCATTTGTGTGAAGTTTTTGATATGAGTTAATTATACAAAGTAAAGATCTATTCCAGATGAAATGGTAAGAAAGAAACATCTTGGTACACTACTACAATTTTTATGTCCTATGACGAGTCTAGTTTTTGGTTACAGTCCTTACATTTTGTGTTCTCGTTTTCCTATATATTACACTCATCTTTGATTTCATTTGGCATAGAGAATACATAAGGTGTTATAAACATATAATCATCTTTAAAGTTTACGTCCTTATGAGAAATGCTTAATCAACTCTTATATAAAATTTATTGTATAGAATTTGTTTGTGTATAGATGCTAATTTATTGTATAGATATGTTTATGACATATCGTCTTCCATTTATGTTTCTTTCCCCCTTTTTTCTTGTTTTTGCTAGCCTAAATTTTGCAACTGCTTTAATAGTTGTTACTTTTGCTGATTAGCTGTTGGAATTTGATGTGTATAATTCCACGAGTTTCTGCCCTTTGTATCAATTCATTATTAAAATATTATTTTTATATCCTAATACTTATTTATTGTTAGCTGCATTATGCCTATGATACTCATGCTTGGCAAGCTGTAAAATTTTTGTTTTTTCTACTTATGCACTTTTATGTTTGCTTTATCTTCATATTCTCCTATTTTCATATCAATATTGATCTTTAAATGTGCAGTTACCACGGCTATACAATGTGTACAAGCAAATGGGGATAGTTAAATCTTTTCAGAATATTCTTGATAATATTTTTATTCCACTATTTGAAGTCACAGTCAATCCAAGTTCTCATCCCCAAATATTGGGAAAGAGGGACTGTATTTAGGCTTAGGGTATATTACTATAATAATATTAGTTAGGAGCTAATTCTATATTTGATAGGAAATTGTAAAGATTTAATTTGTTATTAATTTTAGGGAAATTGATTGTATAAACAATACTTCGTTTCATATATTGTTTTTTATGTTAACTGTATATTTGTAATGAATTCATTATAAATTATATATATGAAAATATACGATTATTTTTTATATTTGCATCTATTATATTTGAATTTTATAATATAAGATTATTATTTACAGTGTACAGGATGAAAATTTAAAAATAGATCAAAAGAAAAATTTAAATTATGCAATAATTTAGTGACGGATTTACGACAGAAACTGTCGCTACTGTGTAAACATTAGAATTTAACAAATAATTAGTGACAAATATTTCGTCGCTAACTTTTACGGTAAATTTATAATAAGTGATGGAATTAGCGACAGATAATTTCATCGCTAAATATTATTATTATAATTCGGCGACTAATTATGAATATAAATTAGTGACACAATTTTTTGTCGCTAAATTAGTGACTAATTTTGATTTCCATCGCTAGTACATTCCCGACTGTTCGTCACGGCGTCGCTAATTTAATTTAGCGACGGAATTTTTCGTCGCTAATTAGCAGTTTTTTTGTAGTGAAAGTCAACGAGGTCCTGAATACACCTTTTTAAAGTACAATAGTAATATGTTCTATGCCCAGTGTATTGATGGTAAGCACAACGCCAATTTACTCCTTATTTAAGATTTTCCTGACCTTTGGTTGGCTTTGGCAATATAGCCTACAACTTCCCTTCCTTAACTAAAAGGGGTGAAGTACCATAATAGCGATTTCCCATGTCTAAGTAATGTTGCAGAGTGGTTCTTCTTACTAACATCTCTATAACACTACTATCATTGCCTTCATTGCTACTGTTGTCACTATATTTTAAGTTTTTACACCTTTACATAGTCGATTGGTGAGACTTGATGTACTATGTTCCCATGTCAATAGCTAGTGAAAATGCTATTACCAAAAGATTCCTCTTGCAATAGTTGGTACAATATTTTTGACAAATGGTACCTCAATCTAAAGGTTAGAAATAGAGACCACAGTGGCTATAAGACTAGCAATGATCTTTCGTTCGGGGTTATCAATCCTTTTAGGGTTGTTATGAGCTTGGCTCCCATTAGCATAACTTATTTTTCAAGATCTCTAAGCCTCTTATTTAAGTTTGAGAAGTTAGGAGTACCTATTGGCTGTAAAAGATCAAACCCCTTTACCTTTTCATTTTCTCTAATAACCATACTAAAATTCTATCTGATGTATCACTTGGATGCAGACCTAAGCTTGGTTCTAAAGTACATTCTATCCTTGATGCTTTACTTTTTAAGGCTTGTGTTATTGTTAGATTTTCATCCTTTTTAAGCATAAACTCGTACTTTAGAACATACAGCTTATCTCTTCTTTGCTTAACTGGTAAAACAAGTGGTGCCTTGCCCCTAGAGTCAGCAGTAAGATAAAGGGCTATAGTTTTTGCTATAGGAGTCTCCCCAATTATGATCTATTCAACTTGATTAGCAATAAGTGCTATAGGCTGCATTCCAAGAGCACGTGCCATAGTGGCAACCATTTCATTAATCATGTCTATTATTCTTCTTTTAAAATTCTTAAAATTCTTATTCAGATTTTGAGTGACAAAAGCAATAGCAAACTATTTTAGATAAGACATTTTCACCCCCTCTGCATTCCTTTCAATTATTCTAAAATATTTAATTGTTGTTTCACTTGGATGTAATTCTAAACCTAGTTCAAATTTTTTTACCTTTGATTGCTCTGAAAAATTCCCCTAACAAGATGATTGTCAAAACTGCTAAACAACCTATGTGATTTATGATGGCTAAAAAATTAAAGAGCTAGAATTATGCATGTTAAAAATTTTATACATAGAATGAGATGTATGTGTTATCACAATTTTGTTTTTGTTTTTTGTTATTTTTTTGTTAAAATATATTTACATGATACATGCATATTTACTAAACATGCATGGTATACAATGAAAGAACATAAATAAAGTATAATGCTGCATGACAAATAATGTAAATACATAAATTGATAGCATATATGCACATGGTGTATAATAAAGGTGTGTGCAGCTTAGGAAAAAATGTACATGATGCGTGGTATATATGTACATGATACGATTCCAGCATGACAATATATGTATGTGATGTGACATAAGGTGCATACATTACCTATTATGCATATATGCATAATGGCATACACGGGACATGGCACAATGATGTGTACGTGTAAGTTATGATGTATGGTAAAAGTTACACACACATAAAAGCAATGAGATGTATGTATTTATTTATTATTTTTATTAATTTTTCTATATGACACACATTTAAGCAGAGAATACATATGGTATATAATGAAAGTGCGTACACAATGTATAGCATGGTATAAGAATAAGTGTATATAATAATAGATGATATATATGTATGAAGTGTGGCATGTATGTACATGGCATAATTTATACATGATGATACATATGTACATGATAAGGTATGGCACATGGTATTGATTTAAACAATATAGACTTTAATGATATACATATGATGTATGGCATATGGTATTATAATTTACGGATGATAAGACATATTTTCATGGCATATCTCATGCATCGTAGTATACACACACACACACACACACAATATGATAAAGGAAAATGTAGCATGATGACGTGTACATGACATCACATGCAATTTAACAAAGGAATGTATCTGGTGTTTGGTTTGCATACATGATCTAACATGAGGTAGGTATGACTTCTATGTGCTCATGTGTATGACAACATGCATGAGACATGGTTTGATAATGTATGCTAATATGTACATATAAGTGATATTGGATGTTCATGCTACAGTGTATGTTAGTAGTATATGCTACGATACATGACGGATGCTTATATATATATGTTATGGTAAATGTTATTATGTAAATGTTATGGTGCAAGATGGAGACTTTTTTTGTTATTTATTATTATTATTATTATTATTATTATTATTATTATTATTATATACAATCTAGGCAAACACATGCAAGTAAGAACAATCCTTCCTTCCAACCTTATTAATCCCGTACAGGAGGTCATGCAGTCTCTTTCTTAGGGGAGCTTGCCTCATGGGTTAGTAAGAAAACCAACAGACATGTATGGTTTGCGATAAAAAAATTGGAAGCATAATATATAGCTCTTAATTGAAAGTGCATGTGTGATGCGAACTAAAACCCCTTAATGCCTTGCAGTGAAATCTAGCTTGTTCTTAGAGGCTTATTTTTAGGGTTCAAGACTAGATGAGGTTCATAAACTTCATAGGATTGGCTATTTCATGATAAAAAAAAGGGATTTGACCTAATTCACCAAGTATCGGACCTTAAAAAGGCATGAGATAGCATCTCGAGGGTACCCCAAACTATTATTGATGGTTAACCTATGAAGGTGTCTAAGTTTGCTCAAGAGGTTGGTATCATGGAGTTGCCACCCAACAGAACATTTGGAATGAGATTATAATCTCATGATGCAAAAACTAGAAATGGTTTGGGACATCACTCTTACTTATACCTCAATTAGTTATTTTTGTAAATGAGTTTTTAGTATTAATCTTATATCTCCCTTTGAACATGATTTGCAATAAATAAAATAAACACATCAAGCATATAAGTGAAGGTGTAAAATAAATAAAAAGATAAAAAAATACATAAGTAAATTATCTAAAATAAAGAAAATATCTTACATGAAATTAGGCATTTATTTAGGGTAGGAACATTGATTCCCTCGTGCAAATTTCATAAAAAATGATGAAGAGTCCTTGTCAATTTTTAGAAAACACAGGATGAGTGATCCCAATGTTAATGAAAATAAAGACTATTCTTTTATTAGGTCAATTTTTGGGAGGAAAATTGGACATTGATCAATTTATTAAAAAAAATCCCAATTTTATTTGTCAAAATCATTAAATGAATTTTTATGTTAGCGGGAAGAAAATATATTTATTATTACAAATAACAAACCAAAAGAAACTAAAAGGTAAACTAAAAGCAAAAAAATAAATAAAGTACAAGAAAAATTACTATAGCCCGTGAATCTTAACCTCCAAGCCTCCACTCGTCAAGAAATGCATATATACACGTGAGTTCATTAAATCGACAAAAAAAAGGGAAATAAATAGTTAGCAATGCAATGAAAAGTAATGTATATTTGAACAAAAATAAATATAGCATGCTAAAAAATATATGACAATAATAACAAAATATATTATGTACATAAAGTCCATAATGAAATAAAATAACATAATAAAGAAAAATACATAAAATAAAGAAATAAATAAAAGTGAGTAAAAATACATTAGTGGTCAAAGAAATTAGTGATGAAGGCATAACATGTTTTCATAACCATAGTATGGATTATGCTTATGCAATTATGACAATTATTGCGTTCATTTAATAATATACTACCAGTTTACCCTAATATAAGTTTCTTCATAAATCATAAATTGTAAATAGAGCATTAATACTATGCAAGTTCATCATTTAACAAGCTAGCATGTATTTTTTATACTAATAATATTGTTTACATATTTTTACTGTCTGTTCTTCTTGTAGATGAACATTCTATTTACAATAAAATGAATTATACACATGAAATAGTATGAAGTCAATTAAGAATTTTCATGCTTTATGAAACTTTAAATTCATCAATAAAATTTTTTTAACCTTTGTAATTAAGCCTGCACTATTCTGAAGAGGTGGATAACGGGTTATATGATAGCACCCAAAGGTACAAATAAGATACCCGAAGGTATTAAACGGTGATCCCTTGTAGGGACAAAATTGTATGGTAAATAGGTAAAGCGGACCCAAACAGGGTCAAACAAATAACTTGGATCGGTTAAGCTGACCCAAACGGTGTCGGCTACAACCCAAACTGGGGTTTTCAAATCAATTATAACTTTTAAACCCAAACAGGGTCACTGTAACTTTTAATTTCAAGTGGACCTAAACAGGCCAAAACTATTTAGAAGCAGCTAAAAGGTTCCTTTACAGGCATGCCTATCTATCCACTTCCTAGACTCAAAGCAAGCAGTATAATCTTTTTACTTTATCTTTTCTTTATTCATTCATATTCCTATATGTACATGTATACTCTTGTGTAACTATGAACAATGTACTCATATACATGCTCATGAGTAACTTTCTGTAAACCTGTGAACATGCTCACTGTTGGGTATTACTATTCTGTACTTGTAATCCTATTCAATCATGTAACTATTTCGTATGTCAAGACTATACTTATATAATGCCATTTGTACCCGTATATAATCATGCAAAAATATATATCTTCTCTAGTACATAAACATATATGCACACTTCATAAACAACTTATACAATTTGCTCATGTAATAATCACATGACAAAATACTCCATCTCTAATGCATACACTTGTATACATAGTCTCATATAACATTGCCATTATATGCTTTAATAAGATTTCTATAATTAAGTCTATAGCACTATAGATCTGTATTTTAGCATGCTAACATGTGACAGCACATATGCTTAATCATTTCATTTCAATTAAGTAAAGACATATTCATACATTTCACTTTAAACATATTCTTTGAATCATTACTTCTTTATACAAGTAAAGTTAACATTTCAAACTATATGTATCATAGTAATTTCAAGAAATCAATAGGAATCATGTATAATCATCTATACTTTTATATATATATATCAGCCCATTCAAGGATAAGTCATACAACTAAATATAGTAGCTTTAGATTCATTGATATGTATACAACTAGGTACCATCATCTATACATATAAATGTATAGAACCCTTTATTAATAGCCATATCGAATGCCATATCCAATTCATTGTGTATTTACATAGACACAAATTTAACTTAACTATATAAAAAAGGTATAATGTAAGATACATTAAAATTCTGCACAGGGCAACATTCTGGACCCAAATTGTGAGCTATTTATGATTTTGAAAATGTCATTTTTAGGCTAAATGATCTTCTACAATTTTATTCCCCTATATGTCTAGTTTTCAAAGCATCAAAATTCACCTTCATATCTTGTCTATAGCTATAGATATTTGAGAAAAACTATAGGCTATTCATAGAACCAAAATAATGTTTGTTACCACTTATAAAAATTCATATAATAAAATTAAGAAGGAATTATACCAACATTTCTCATCAAAGTTATACTTCCATGTCTATAGTTATGCCCAATTTACTAAGGTCTGTTCCCTAACAATACATTCAGTCCCTACGAATTTCAAGTCAACATTTGACATGCTTGCATACGATTTTAATTCATAATTCCTACATACAAAATGTGCATTTAGGAGTCTATTATGCATAGGAATTAATCTCATAGCATTCTGACCATTGTACACAAAGATATCTCATTTTCACCACAAACTATTCTATAATTAGCTTGTATGGATGTTTCTTTAATAGACACTTGCCATTACATTAAATTTAAGTTGTAGATAAACTCATGGTATAATAGGAGTTAAGCACCCAATTACGTTTATTCCAACCCCATTCATAGTATGGCAACAGTGTTCAGGTGAGGTAGCTATAGAGGCTTCAATATCGATAAAATACAATTACAAAATAATTTGCTTTCAATATTATCAAAGTTGATACACTATAACTATGGCTATTATCTTTTCTTTTTATGAAGGCAATTATTTTGTTTCTACTTTTTCACATAACTCTAAGCCAATGAAAAACATAATCTATTGTTAATATCAACTTATCTTATATATACCTCATCATCTCTCTTTATTATGAAATCAATTTTACTCTATTGCACTCCTAAACACTGTATATTATTTATGCTATCTATATTTTCTATACTTTGTCAAGCAATTTAAACTCTAAATCATTTAATGGCACGTATCTGCATATATACTTAATGCTATGACATTAGACTCTAATTTGATACATAAAGACATCAGCATATAATTACTCTCATATAATAAAAAGCTATTAATAATCATTAAGCTCAATTATATACTTTCATTTATGTACATATCTATGCCATACTATAGATTAAATTATTAAGTTAAATTAATCTAAAAACCCTTGCTTCCTACTTTATAGATATTATAATTATCCATTAACATGCTCATCCTAGTAAACTTGTTAATTGAGTCCTTAAGTGATTAACAATGTATTTGCAATTGTTCCTTCATGCTAAACATACTCACTCTCTACTGCTCACTGTCCGATTTTTGTATAATATTTTTCACATGGAAAACGACATTTTTCAGGAAACTTTTCTCCTTAACAATTGATACTTAAGATCTTAACTATATACTGTAAAAATTTCAAGTCATTTTGATGTATATCCCAGGTGTTATAACATAAGAAACACCTGCTCCAATGACCCGCCAAATGCAAAAGGGCTACTGTTTTGGGCACTTTTGAGGACTTTAGAGGCAAATTTTCATTATTGCTGTTTCTATAAAATTTGTAGGAACAAAAGTCCTGGTTCTATCCTAACTAGAATCATCAAATTTTGAGTTTAAAAACTCAACTTATGATCAAAATAGTCATTGAAAGTTAATCCGAATTTCTGGACAGCACTTTCACATTAATGCCTAATATCTTAATTCAAGTCAATATACTTATAAAATCCATAATCAACACAAGTATTAATGCATGCAAGAAATAATAGTTCCCAAACCTGATTTTCTAGCTTTAAATCAATCCTTTATTCATTAGACCTTCCTCTTCCATCCCAAACCAAAAAAAGAAAATGAAGAAGATGGTCTTTAATTCTTACAGCAAAATGCAAAAGAGACTTAAGAGAGAGAGGCAAGTTCCTTGAATTTATATAGCTGCATGTTCCCATTAAGAAAACAAAGCCACCTCTCCTCTAAATACTACCACGTGATTACCAACTTCAAGGGGTTTTAGTGGGCAAATCCCACTTCACTCCTTGCATGCATTGCCTTCTAAAAAAAACTACCCAACTATACTTCTAATTTAAACTACAACCAACCATTTAAACCACAATTTGACCCCGAAACTTATTTTTTCTACCTCAGTTATACCCTTAAATATTTTTATACCAAACAATTCATAAGTAATTTGAAATTATCGCTTGTCCTTATTACTCCAATCCAAAATTCACGCATTTTAATTAGTATAAATCGAATAATAATTCATTAAATCACGTAATTTCAACTAGGATCATTTTTGGGGCCTTACATAGGTGCGCTAAGCTAAGTAAACCATGCATAAAAAGTAAAGAAAATAAGAAAACGTGTAAAAGAAAAAAATGTATACATGAACAGTAAGACCAAATGTAAATAAAATAATTAAATAAATAAGTAAATAAACAAATAGGTAAAAAAGTAATTAAAATAATATTTAACTCAACAAATAATAAGTAACATATTGAATAGATAAAATAACAAAACAAATATAAAATTCAATAAAATAGAAATGCAGTGTATAAGTTGAATAAAGTAAACAAATGAAAGGCGAAATGCATGGAGGTAACAGTGACTAGAGATAGAAAATGCATGTAAATCGATAAAAGAAACGGCGGCCAGAAAAATACCATGCACATTATATGTGTGAAGCCATGCAAAATAAAACAATATATGAAATAGATGTGAAACAATAATGTTTAATAAAAATAATAACAACAACAATACTATGTAAATGATAATAATAATTAAGCCAAAGAAATAAAAACTATAAATACTAATATATGCACATAATCTATAAAACAAACAATTCACAAAAATAAAAATATTAAAATGTATATGGAAAGTATATGACATATAATGATGACAATATTATTGATTAATAATATTGATGGAAATATTATGATAAATAAACAAAAATAATTAAAAATTAGCTAAACTACTATTAATGAAATCTAAAACCATTATGTCAATTAACACAAATAAACAAATATTAACAAAACTATAATTAACAAGGCATCATTATATAATGATGGTTACTACATATTTAGGAGGTAAAACAAATAATACAATAACAACATTATTTATCAAAAAAGGAGCTTTTGTGTATGCATGAATTGTAGAAAGGGAATAGAGATGTGACTAGGAATTTCATGTAAGGTGACATCATCAGCATATAGTAAATTACAAAAAAACCATGTGAACCATGTGGCAACCATGCAAACTGTGAACAACATTAAAAATAAGAACATTTATATTTACGTAAGCAAAATACCAAAATCATGCAAAAATGGGCCATGCATATAAGACAAAATAAGGTAAATCATGCAAAAAAAAAAAAAAACTAAAGTGGCCAAGCAAGAGAAATTGAAAGAAAATGAATTAAAATCATACATAAATTGGCCAATCTATAGTGAACATGCATGAGAAATGAATTTACATGCAGATGGCATAACACATGAAATGTAAAAAAAAAAAAAGGAAATTGCAACAGTAGGAAAGAATTAAATGACGGATAACTGTAGTTGTGAAAGATGAATATGTAGCAGGTAGGGAGGAGTGACTGTCGATCATTAAAGGAATGGACATCGCCAACAGCCTTCTTGTCAATCAAAGTGAGATGCAGGTTTGTCGATAGCAAGAAAAGAATCAAAGGGATATTCACCCAAAACCAAACCTAGTAAACTTACACCATAAAAACCATTTAAAATCCTTTAAAAACTATCCAAAATAACTTGTGAATAAGCAAATCATATTTTACTGTGAAAGAAAATAAAAGAATCAGGAAGAAAACTTTGAAAACCCAGAACAGTGACCAAGGTTGAAAATGAAATGTACAATTTTGCATACGCGTAAGATCCCTTATTTCAGCATGATTTAAATGGGATTTCATGTAGTGAGGGTCAGATTAGTTGCAAAGATGCAAAAATAATCCATTCACAAACAAAACTAAGAGATAAAGGAAATCAGAAAAAACCATTCGGATGAATAAAACTATATGCAATCTATTGTACATGAAATTGATATTACTTGAAAAGGAGTTTGAGAGTCTAATGAATATTACCCGTAGGACTTAACCTCTGAGCCCAGAGAATCAGAACACAAATGCTCTTTTTCTTTTCTCCCTTTCTCTGTTTTCTTGTTGAAAAATAAATAAAATCTATTTTGTTGTGTTTTTTCTTCACCTCTATGTGTGTTCTTTGTGTTCTCTTCCTCTTTTTAGTTTCAGCCCTTTCTAGATCCAACCACCTCTTTTTATTTTTCTCAACCTCTTTTTTTACTCTTTCTATCCTTTTGGGTTGCTCTCTAGGGTTTCTCTCTTCTTTTTTCCTTTTGCTCTGTTTCGGCTCCTCCCTATGTTGCTACTCTATTAAGTGATCTCTTTTCTTATGTTTCAATTGCCGTCCCCCCTTAAAACCCTAGGTTCTTTTCTTTTTATATCATGTATAATTCAATTTCCTTTTTTCATCTAGTCTATTACGTGCCCTACTCCTCTCCTTTTTTTCTTTTATTTCTTTTCAACCTTCCTTATTTTTTCTCAATTTCTTCATATCCTTTATTTATTTATTTATTTATTATAATTATCCTATTAATTAATCCTCTTTTTTGCTACATCTTTCTTTTTTCTTTCTTTTTTATATTTTTATTTTATTTTACTTATATATTATTATTGTTATTATTATTTTAATAATTGAATAATTATAATTTTTTTAATTTAAATTTAGAAAACGAAAGCCCAAAAAAGACCTCTTTCAAAATCTTTGAAAATTCAAGGAAAGAGTAGATAAAAAAATCATTATTTGTCTTTTTGAAATCAATTTTCCTTGCCTCTTTGATGCATTCAAAATAAATGTTGTAACACCATCCTTTTGCCAAATTCAAGGAGTGTACTTATTGAAATGGCTTTTACATTAAGCCTAATCTATCTTGCCAAGTTATATTTAAGATTTTGACATAATTATTTCAATATACCGATTCAAAGATTAATGCCTCCTAGATGCGTTAAAGATGACTATGGCATTGTCCTTTTCTATAATGCATTCAAAGATCATCGCCTCCCTGGTGCATTCAAGATGATCACCACGATGTTATCTTTTTAAAGGAAGTATTCTTAGTTAAAATAATTTATGCATTAAGTTTGATTCATCTTTCCATGAAATGTCCAAAATTTCGACATGATTGCTTCTTGTTAATTTCCTTTCAATTCAAAATTTTACTTCATCCGAGTAATTCTGAATTATGGTGGGTTTGATCGTAATTTTAGAAAGTTATGCTTCATTCAAATATGAACTAAATAGGAGGTAAAATATTTTATCTTGGTATGCTGAATTGCGTAAAAGCTTTAGCTATACCTTGTAATTTCTAATGGGCAAAACTCATTAAGAGCACTAGAACCTTACTAATTACCCATCAAAATGACTCCAGGGTAAGACAGAACTTGAAAAAATGATTAAGGCAGTTTTTCTTTGTACAACACACTAAATGACTTTTGCTACCCTAATTTCAATATCACTTGCTAGCCCCTTGACCCTTTGTCTCAAGCATGCAAAATACATGCTCATTTTATTGTTATACATATTGAAATTACTCCTTAGCCTAAAATAATTTTAGCTTTCCCTTAGGAAGATGAGCACAGTGGTAAAGCTAGTTTCATATTTCAAGAATAGCTAAGGTTAATTTCTATCAATCCTTTGTGTAAATTTTATTCACAGAGAATTAAGTTTATTTGATGAAATAAAGCTGAAAAGAAGAAAAAAGAAATAAAAAAATAAGAAAATAAAATAAAATAAAATAAGAAAAAAATAAAAGAAAGAAAAAGAAAGAAAAGAAAGAAAAAAATAGAAGAAAAGAAAAGAAAGAAAATAAAAGAAAAGAAAAGAAAAGAAAAGAAAAGAAAAGGAAAGGAAAGAGAACAAAAAAGAAGAAAACAAATAGAAAAAAACAGAGAACAAAAAAAAGAAAAGAAAGAAGAGGCAAATAAAAAACAATTAAAGTCAATAAGAATAAGAAATGAAAAAGAAAGAGAAACCTTGAGTTTTTTTTCCCTCAAACATTTTCTGGTAAATTGAAATTCATCAAGGCTAAATGCAAGAGTGCCTTGATTAATTGAAAATCACTAGAGCCAAATCCAAGAATGCTTTGATAGTGGGAAAATAGGTAGGGAATAGTCCTTTTGCTAGTTAAGAAAGCATAGTGGTCATTTTCCTCTAGTGACCCGATCTTTCTTTGGCAACCGCTCTTCTAAGCCTAAAATTACAACCAATATAAGACCTCATGATTTTGGGTTTGGCTTCATCTAACCTAGTGAAGATGACTTTATAGTAAGATTTAGTACTTAAGAAAGAGGCATATGGTATTTCTTAAGCTTCAATCAGGAAGCTGTGAATGCATTTATGCATTCGAGTTAAATCTCATACCCAAATTTGCATTCAGAATTCACTTTTCATAAGACAAAAATTATAATTTGGCCTTCGGTACACATACATAGAAATTGCTTGGTATGCATTGTGCTTATGTGTTGGTTTAATAGGTTTTGGTATTCATTTGCCTACTTTTCTCTTCCCTTATTAAGAAGGATTCCTTAATTTCTTTTACTAAGATTAAACTAGATGAATAAAATTCAAGTTTAAAGTATTTGATGAGTTACAATTACCTTAAATTTTGGATGTTTCTTGGCAACCAACTCTTTGCACACATCACATATGTGGTACTCATCACACAGAGTTCACACACATAACTATGCATCCACATATGAGTTATGCATATGTACTACATATATAATTTCTTACATATGCTCACATGAGTAATTTCTTACAAGGAAAAATGTGAGTGGACTCCACGCATCAAAGTTGATCATAGATAATTAGATCAGGATAGAATTCCCATAAAAGAAATCATGCAAGAGAAATATCTTTGAAGGCATGTCATGATGGAGGCAATTACAAGAGGATGGCCATTTTGCTCAAAGACAAAATTCCCATAGGTGGTGATCATGCAAATCCAAGAAAATGAAATCCTTCGCAGAGCTAAACTGTTGACATACACTTTTGCTGGAGGGAATCGGGTAAGATTTTTTATCTTAAATTGTTTAAATGTACAAAAATTAAAAAATTTAAAAATCCAAATTCCTCAAGTGCACAAAACTTCCAATGTGCAAAATTCAAATTCAAATGTATAGAATTCCTTCAAATACCCCAAAAATGCAAAAGAATAAAGAATACAAATTCTAGAAGTTCCCAACACACTAAAAGTTTTAAGGATTTGAAACAATCTAGAATTGTAAAAATCTAGCATAAACTCAAATTGTACAAATTTTAAGTACGTAAAGCATATAAACTCAACGTACAAGCAAAATTGTACAAGTTTAAAATGCATTCAAAATGTAAAAATCTCCAAGTGTAAAAATCCCAAATTTTACAAGCTCGATGTCTAAAATTTCACATACACTCAAGCCACACAAAATTCAAAGTTCCCTTAAACTATACAAATGAAAATTTCACCCAAAGTCTAAATGCACACTCAGAACACACAAAAAAACACAACAAACAAACAAAAAAAAGCATAATAGCAAAAAAGCAAACTCAAACAAACAAAAATAAAATGCGCTTTGTCGGCATCCAAAGTTTCCTCATGAGCACAAAATCCTCTTTGAAATGTATCCAAAGTCTCTTCATGAGCACATAGCGCTCTTCGAAAGGCATCCAAAATCTCTTCGTGAGCATAAAATCCTCTTCGAGAGGCTTTGGATGCCTCTTAGAATGTTAAAATATGCCAAACATCCAAAATCTTAAAATACAAATTCAAAGTTTGAAATCTTAAAAGGCACTAAAGTTTTAAGATTCAGAATACACCAAAGAACACAAAGTCTTGTAAAGAACCATAAGACAATAACCCAAAAGGTCTAAGTCATAAAAACCTTAAAACTCAAAAACCTCTTAGCAATGCACCTAAAAGCTCCAAATCCATTAAAGTCTCCTTACGAGTACAAATCTTGAAAAATCAAAGTCTCTCTGTGAGCATCAAATCTCCTAAATCCTTAAAAATCTCTTCGTAAGTGCAAAGTCCTCTTTGAGAGGCATTTAAAGTCTTTTCGGAGCTAACAAATTCAAAATCCTCTTCGAGAAGTGTTCAAAGTTTCTTCAAAACCAACAATCCAAAGTCCTCTTAAGAGGTATTGAAATTTTAAAATCTATCCGCTTATGGCCAAGCATTAAAAACCTAAAATTTTGGCACTACCACAAACAGCGGGGTTTGCTAATGAATTCAAAGTCCTCTTTGTGAGGTGTTCATATAAGACCTCTCCTAGAGGCATTCATCAAAGTCCTCTTTGAGAGGCATTCAAAATCTCCCTATGAGCATAAAGTCTTATTTAAGAGGTGTTAAAATATTTTCAATAGGTAACAGGTCACGAGCTCATGAAGGAAGTGAAGATTATATAGTGCGATTTTACCAGCAATCCTACATGGATTTCCTTATCAATAAAGCTTCACAGCCAAAGAGACAACCACTTGCTTCAACTAAAAAGGGTTAAAACATAGACAAACTGATGGTCACTACCTAACCAAGAAGATAGCCACTCGGGTATGCATCTCTATCTTCCACTTTGAATTTAGCTAACCTAGGTACTAATGTAGAAACATCCCTAAAGTTTGGGCCAACTATAAACACTGGATCTTGAGGTGGTTCGTAATCAGATTTACCTATTGTGGAAGTAGTTTTTCATAAATAGATGGGGAACATAAGTGTTAGGCTTTCTTTAGAATTTTATATTTTCAAAATGATTTTTGAGGTCTCCTATGAGTTTTAAATGTTTAAAAAAGCTTTTAGGGTGTCTTTTCCTCTTTTTCCTTTATTAGTAAGTCAAAATGGGTTCCAAGGTTAAAAAAAATTAATGGTCAAAGTCAAAGTTAAAGGTCGTCAGTCAAAGGCCTCACTCCCTTGACTCGATAAGTTAAGACTATGACTCACCTCCTAAAAACTATTTTAATGTTTTTGAGCACAAAAAATAGGGAAAAATGTTTAAGAAAAAATCTCCATCATCTTATATGGGAATTTTAATCCTCATCCAAAATTAATTTTTTAAGGAGATATTTAACAAATAAAAAAAATAGATCTGAAGATGAGCTTTTCTCTCACTCTCTCTCTCTCTCCCTATCTCTCTCCTACTCAACACACATATACTCTATTTCTCCAAAAAAAACCAAGTTATAGAAGAGGCAAAAAAAGGAAAAAATCCATAAAGCACTTGTTTTCTTGTTCTTTGATGAAACTAATATTGAAGGTAATATTATTGAGCCCTAAAATCAATTAAATTAGGTGTTAGATTCAATTTACAATAAATATTCAATTTATTATTTATTTTCTTTGATTTTTTCTATTTATGTGATTTACTTGATTTAAGCTTATTCACTTGTTATTAATTATGGTTTATGTTTATTTTATTCATTAAATTGTAAAAACCCATTTAAATAGTGTAGATATTAAGTAAATAGGCGATTTAGAATTTACCATTTATCCTCTTGTTCATTTTGTTCAAAATTTGAATTATATGTGTTCTTGCTTTAATCTTGCTTTTCTTCATTTATATCATGTTATTTATGCATAATAATGATTTGTATGCATTTTTTATAATTTAAATGGCTTAAAAATGAATTTTAGGAGTTTTTGGCCATCAATGGCGTCGTTCTAATGCTAAAACGATTTTCATGAGTCATGTCTTGACTCTCGAGTCAAGGCCATGATTCATTCTTGAGTCACACCTACCCTTTTCTCTTCTCTTTTGCTTCGTAACTCACTTCTTTGGCCTTTTTTATGCATATGACTCACTCTCTTAATCCATTTTTTCACTCATTTCCTTTATTTTCATGGTTTTTAATATTATTGATTATTTATTTTATTAAAATAATTTATTTTTTGTATTTATACATGTATTAATTTGACATTTTATCTATTTATTATTCACATTAATCTTTGTTTAGCTATTTATTATTGATTTTATTATTATTATCAATATTCTTAATTTCCATGCATTTTCATATAACATGCCCCATAATGTTATTTATTTGTTATAATTTATTTTAATTTATGCATTTCATTATTATTTACATTTAATATGTAAATTATGCGCTTACATATTTACACTTATACTTAGTTTTCTTTAATTCAATTACTTTTTATTTGATATCATTGTGGTCATATTATTATCATGTCTTATATTTTATCATTATTATCTTTCATTATTATTAGCAGTATTTTAATTTTTTCTATAACAAAAGGTACCAATATACTGATTTTTACCACAAAAATAACATGTAAAATTAAGAAATTTTCTTTACAAATATAAAGATTTTTCTATTTAAAATTTATTAACACAATTATTTTCCAAAAGCTGCATGGGCATAATCGTCTTATTTTTATCAAAAATACACCTAAAACTCTATCCCTTTTTGAAAATATACATGCAATAACCAACGTCCTCATCCAAATGAAATCAATTGATTCTCTGATTTATGTGTGACTTTATCTTTACTTTTATTCTTATGTTCTTTAATGCTTTCTGTGCCATACTTTTATAGATTTTCACATTTGTGCTTTATAACTTTCTAACATACTTGAGTTCATTTTACTTTTTCCAGCATGATATCTCATATGAGAAAAGTAAAATAAATTAATTACTAAAACTCATTTATATAATGCTAACCAAAGGTATAAATAAGAGTGAGGTCCCGAACTATCTCTGGTGTCAACCTCATAAGGTTAAAACTTACTTTTTTTATGTTTTATTGGGTAGCAACTCTATGATACATGCCTTGTAATGCCCAGCAGATGCCCTTATAGGTTGATTATTAACAATAGATGGGAATAAAATCTTATCTATTGTGAAACGACCAGCCTTCATGGATCAAATAAACCTTGATTCAACCTTGAGCCCTAAAAGCAAGCTTTCGAGAGTAAATCGAATGCATATGGGTTTTGGTACGTCTCACAATACCTTCTATGCTAGCCTTCCTAAAGTTGGGGATAACTATAGACACTAGGTCCTAAGGAGACTTTTGTTAAGGTTACCTAATGAGGAAGACTGCTCTTTAAAAGATGATGGATCGAGGATTCTAAGGGATTTTCATGTCATAAAGCTTTTCTAAAAATGTTTTAGTGCATTTCGAGTCTATTTCAAGCAACTCAAGAAGGCAGCACTACAAAAATTTGTGCTTTTTTGTGAAAACTTTTTTAGTGACGCATAAAATTTCGTCATCAATTATTACTTACAGTGGTAAATTTTTTAAAACATCACCATACTATTATTGTGATAAAATTGTCTTTGTGTCAGTTTATGTTTTAATTTTCATGACTAATAGATTAATTTTATGGTGAAAAATATATTTCATCATGGTTTGTTTAGGAGAAAAAATTTCTCACCTTTTTTTGGAGGGAAAAAATTTACTTTCAAACTAATAGCTTATTTCAACATATAAATTCATCACAAAATTTTTATTTTTTGCAATGAATTCTTTGTCATAATTAAATAAATTAGTGATAAAAAAATAATTTCATCACATATAAGCCATTGAAATTAAAAAATTTATAATTTATTTTTTTGTTAAAAATTTTAGTTTAAAAATTTTTATTTATGAAAAATAAATTTATCACAAAAATTATATTATGATAAGTTACAATTTTGTCACCTTTGATGTGGAGGAAAAATTTTCAAACTTTTTTCTTGGAGGGAAAACATTTAATGACAAAAAACAACTATTTACAACAAAAAAAAATCATCTTGAAATGTTTCTTTTTATGACAAATTATTTTTTTCACAATTTAATGAATTAGTGATGATAAACTTATTTTGTTAGAATATTTTTATTTATGATAGATAAATATGTCACAAAAATGAATATAATGTGATGAAATACAATTTCATTTCCAATACAATCAATTTGTGACAATAATAATATTCCATCATAATTGATTGTAATATTAATTTATAATAAATAAATTATATCATAAAAAATATTTTATTTATGACAAGAAAATATATCACAAAAAATGAATAGATTGTGATGATATATAAATTGTCACCAATATAATTTGTTTGTGATGATAATAATATTTTTTCACCATCAGCTATAATAAAAATATAGGATAACCAAATTACATCACAGAAGATATAGTTATTTAAAGCATTAAAATCATATCCCTACCGCCCACTGAGTACACTACAAGAAAATAAACTTTTAGGGAGGGTTAATTTCATACGTGATCACTCATGTTTGCCGATTGTAATGTTATGGTCACTATACTATGATTTGTAACAAAAAAATTGAATCAACTATTATTTTGTAGCAAAAAAGTCACAATGGTTGGAAAATCAAGAATCCGACCACTCAAATCATTGACTGCAGCAAGATTTTTTAACAACAATAAAAAATATACTATCTTATAATCTTAAAATCATTGACAGTATCAAAATTTGTTAGATATTCAACAAGTAAAATATATATTTATCTTCATATTTTTTATTTTTCAGTGGTCAAATTTTTGATTTTTCGGTCATCATACCTTTTTTGTTACAAAATAAAAGTTATGTGATTTTTTTTGTTATAAATCATTGTATAGTGACCATAATATTATAATCACCAAACGTGAGTGACCACTGATGAAATTAATTATTTTTAGGGATCACATTTTAAAGACGAGATCCAAATCTAGTCCTTGAAAAATTATTTTAGGGATTAGATTTTTTATTGCTCCTTAATTCTTATTCTATTAGTGAGAAGAAAATATCTAGTCCTTGAAAAATCAATTTCTAGTCCTTAATAGGAATCTAATAATGCTCCACTAAGGCACCATTAACAAATTTCATTTAAAAAACATTATGAAAACCTATCTCTAAAATTAAACTTCCAGTAGCTTTGAAAACCTAACAATCCCAAAACTCAACCATCCCAATTCTTCCATATCTTTCCTAGATTTTTTCTTTCTTAAGCTAAGGTAATACCTTTTGTATCGTTGAAGCTTAGTAAGAAACTCCAGTTCTTTTCCATCCATCCCCCAAACTCACTCTCGTAAATGAAAGGTGCAATTATTTATCTTGGGAAAAGACGATTGAGGTCTTTATTCATTGGTGTGCTTTTCCTTGTTGTGCTTTCTATGCTCATTCCTCTTTATTTTTTACTTGGCTTTCACTCCACTAGTATTCTTTTGTCACTTTTTCTACATTTAGATCCATTTTTTTATTTCTCTTATTTCATAATTTCTTCTAACTGGAACTCTTCAGATCTTAAATGCACTTCAAATCTTTGTTGCTTTGTTTTTGTTTCTTTGTGATTATATGTGTAATTAATTGTGTTCTTGTTCTTGATCTTTCTCTATTTTACCTTTTTTGTAGGATTCACCTCTGATCAATCGAGCTCCGGCTCCAGTTCTTGTTCGAATTTAGTAAGTATTTGAACTTATTAATTATTCCAAATGATTAATTATATGCCATTGGAACTTTTTTTTTTATCGAATCTAAACTAGGATACTACCACTGGTGATCTTGCATCTCTTGTAGGATTATTCATTTTTAAATCAATGCCTTGCTAACAGCTTTAGAGATTTCAAAAATTTTATAAAGATTTCATTACTTAATTTTCAATTTTTTTTTAGTTTTTTATTCTTTAATTTACAAGAGGAAAAAAGTTTATTCATATCCTCACACTGGTGCTTTATTTATTTATTTATTTACTATAGAGGAAGCAAAATACAGAGCAAATTATTGATCGTGTTCGGCTAATCACTACTAATATAAAGGTTTAAGCATTTATTTTCTCTTATTGATCTATATTGATAGTATGATCAATATTGATAGTATGATTAGGTATATATGTAATCTATGTGTTATTTTATCCTTAATCTTTATGCTTTGTTTCCACTAGGATTATACTATTTTTGGACAAGTACAAAATTATAGTAGTCATAAGGGTTTAAGATTGAATAAAAATCATTGTATGGCTAAAGAATCAAAGCAAAAATTAGAGTTACAACAAAGAGTTGTTTCATACTATTGATATAGGCTTATGCTAAGTTCTTTTTAACCATGTCAATGACACCTGCAAGCAATATTGCTCTTATGTTTTTGGAAAAACATTTTTCATTTGCTTTTTTTGCTGAAACAAATATATGCTCATGTATACATATATAGGTACTATAAGTTCCATTTTACATTTTTTTTACAAATTTTGCTATTTTCACTATCTATGTTTAGATTTAGGCTGTGAAACACTTTTCAAGGGTACTTTACCTTGTGGTAGAAATAAATAAGATTGCTGCATTGTCGTCCTTTTCGTAATTTATTTTGATTTTATTTCTCTTGAAAATGTTATTTTAGAATCATTTTTAAGCATTTTATGGGGTTTTTCATCGCTTTTCAAACCCATCTTATCGATAAGGACATTAATTAAAAAGGAGGAAAAAGTTATGTATAAGATTGCGTATACAGTCGTGCATCACCTAATGCACACCCACGCATCAATTGATGCATGACCAAAAATGAAAATTTTCTTTTCTTTTAAAAATGATTGAGACGACCCTATCTTATTCAATGCACACTCATGCATTCTTTAACATATGCTCAAAATTTATTTTCTTTCTTTTATTAGTTTTATTTTATTTTATTTCATGTCATTTTAATTTATCCTTTATTTTATCATCATCATCATCATCATCATTTTTTATGGGTAATCCATTTGTGAGTGCAGCTAAGTGAGCGATGGAGGTAAGTCCATGTCTCCTTTCTTTTATCATAAAAAAGGTCTTTTTATTGCTAAAGGAAAATGCCCTAAAAATATTTATATTTAATAATTTGGACATTTTTGTTAATAAAGCTAAACCAATTGCATATTTATTGCCCTAAAATCCACATGTAAATATCCAGCTTTTAACAACGTAAAAGATTTTATACATAATTTAATAACACAAGACGTTTCTTAATAAAACTCGGACTGACAATTCTCTATTTTCAAAAGCTTGCAATGAAATGCTTATTCATAAAATTGCATGCAAGGATCAACATTCTCATCAAAGGATCATAATGAAATTCTCGATTTATGGATGCCAATATTTGTGGATGATTTGACATTTATGCCATGATTTACTACTATCTTATATGCTTAGGTCCGCTATTAATTTATTATATTATATGTAGACACTGAATCCATATATGACTTCTGATCAAGGTTATCCGATGAAGATTATGTTCTCTCTGATTTTTGTGTTTTACAAAATAAAAAATAAAATTGATTTCAAAAATGATTTTTTCACTGCTCTCTTTTGAAAGTTTCAATGCCTTAAAAGTATTTTTTTGGAGCTTCCTTTTCAAAAATTAATTAAAATATATATTAAATAAAAATTATCATTATTAAAAGTAAAATATATGTGAAAAGAGATGGTAAAATTAATTAATTCAAATTAATAAAAAAATAATAATGGAAAATATGTATAAAAAGAAAGAGATTAATTAACTAATAAAAATATATGTAAAATAATAACATTATAGGATAATTATGGAGGAAAATTAAATAATAAAAAAACTAAAAATAAATTAAAAATAGAAGTATATTTATAAAGATAAGATAAGAAGGAAAAAAATCTAGCAAGAAAAAAAAAGGAAGAATGAAATAAAAAAGAAAATACAAAAAGGATAAGTTAAAAAGAAATAGAGGGAGGAGGACCGAATAAAAAGGAAAGAAAGAACATTGAAAAAAAGAAGGAGACGGAAGGGAGGAAGAAGAAGAACAAAACATGGCAAAGAAGGAAAAAAAGAAGAAGATAAAAAAAAGAAAAAAGAAAAGCTGGTAAAGGTAAGTATCGACCAGTTAACTGGTACATGAATCAAAAAATTAACCAATCCATTGATATCAGTTTTTTAAAAGCATTAATCATTAATCCATCCATTACATTTGGTTAACCAGTCAATAGATTTTGATTTTTTTAGTTTGGTTAACCAATAATTTTTTGATTAACCATTAAAATTTATAACATAAAATTATAAAAAAAAAATTAGATAAAATTCATTTATATTTCAAATATGTAAATTAATTAAAAAAATATAAAATAAACATAATTTACTAGTCAAAATTAATGTTCAACAAATTAATAGATTTGATATTTGTTGAAAATTAACATACTTTATTATTCTAAGCCCTTTAAAATTTTGCATAATATTAAATGTTAAAACATAAACTATAAAATATAAAAAAAATTATAGAATTAAATGATATTAAGTAAAATATGAATATCAATATATATATATAAAAGTTGATCGGTTACTACATATAAATATTACTAAAAAATAAAATAATATAAATTTACTTTAAATAATTATATAAATTTTATATAAAACTATAAAAAATTAAGATATAAAAGTAAAAATGTAATTTAAATATATTTTAAAATATTATTTTATGTAAGTTTTAGAGAGAAATAAGAAAAAAAAAAGATTTTTAAGTTATAAAAATAAAAAAAAAGTATATATATATATATATATTGGTTAACCGTGGATTAACGGTTAACCGATACTTAGAAATCGAAATTATAATTAAAAATTAAAAATATAAAAATTAAAAATCGTAATCGAATCTATCGGATCGATTAATTGAAAAACTAATTTGATTTTAGATCGATTTTGCTGTTAATCATTTTTTCTTTTTTTCTTTTTTTGCTCACCCCCAAGAACAAGTGAATACTAAGAACAAGTGATTACAAAGGAGTAGGTTTCATGTAGTTTTTCCATTTATGTGGTGTTTCCGGTTTCTTTGATTTCTTGGTTTGAGAATTGTAAATTGATTATTTTGTGTTTTTGTCTTAATTCTGATCATCAATCCACTGGAATTAGTCAAAATTAAGCAGAAACCATATTAATCGACTTTGGGTTTTTTACTGTTCATTATCTTGTTCACTTCCCTGTATCTTCTTTCTTCATGATTTTAGGTTTCTTGTTTTATGTTTTAAACTCTAAGCTTGATTCTCTGTTTGATTATAAAGCTTAAGTGTTTTATACATGAGTTGCTCATGATTTTAGTGATTTCGCTTGTTCATTTTGTGGATCTTCACTTTGGGATGGAAGTCCCCATTTTCTGCTGGCGATTCTGCAACTCGCCATGGCTTACGGGAAGGTTGTCGGGTGATGGTCACTTCCTCTAACTGACACAGTTGGCATAATCGTTCCACCCTGCGCTGCTCGTTACCCATTTCTGTTGTTGCGTTGTTTCGCATGGTCGATGCATGTCTCCCTTTCTCCTTTTCCTGTAACTTTTGCATGTAGAGCATGATAAGGTTTGGCCATTGTTCCCTTATTTTTATCCCATGTGTGCTTATCTTATTTTCATTTATTTATTTGAGTACATATTTTGTGTATGACATGCTATTTGATTTATTTTCTATTTGTTTATTTTGTACCAATTATATTACAATTAATCTTTTTATTATTTATTTACTATTAGTATTATTAATTATTAATATTGTTATTATCATATGTTATATACTTGCCATACACATTATTTATTATTATTATTATTATTATTATTATTATTATTATTATTATTATTATTATTATTGTTATCAAGTTTAATTTAATTATCATTACTATATATAATATACTTTCATCATGTGTTATCATAGTTCCCTTTCTTTGTATTTTATTTATTATGCATATTTTCAATACATATCTATATTTATATATTTATTTTTTTGAATTTCCTTTTCTTATTTACTGTAAGTTTATTTATATTATATAATATATGTTACTATTATACTATATACGTATTATTTACTTTTTCATCTATCATGTACTTACGCAATTACTTACTTATTCGCTTGTTTTTCATTTACGTTCCTATTTATATTTCTATTTATATTACTAATATATTTCATATGTCATTTAGTATATAACATATTATGTGACACCCCATGCCCGAACATAATTCCGAACATCGTTGTACTAATATTGCTAATGTCACATGGTTATTTTAATCTGTTTAATACTCTTTACTTTTATGATGGTAGTTAAGCACTTTAAACATGTTGCTTAATTTCCGATTATGGTTTTACGTCGATTTATCACTATTTATTTAGTAAAAATTTGGACAACATAACTGCTACAAAATCATGCTATCCAAACTTGCAAAGTATCAAATTACACTCCAACTAATTGTCCTCCACCTCCATCACTACAACAACAATGCAAGCACTTCTAATATCAACTCACAATCCATGATCACAACATACATTACATAACCATAGTTTAGGTATCATGTTAATATACATAACTATATATTTACTATTGTTTAATATTCATTATATATTATACTATATAATCCAAAATGGCTAATGCATTAGACCTACAAATTTCACACAACCATCCAAACCGTACATGTACATGCCACATGAACTTTTCTCCTCCTTATCCTCGATTACCTATCCCCGTGTGCACAGTCAAACAAAAATACATGCTAAGCAACAAAGTTATCTAGTGGTAGATATACTACACAAAATTTTATTTATGGAACTATAATATACAAAATTACCATTTTACCTTTTAAGGTCCCAACCTAAGCCTTACGAGATTTAAGCATGACTAAAATAGTGATTTAATAATTTTTAATGTTATATTATTTGTTAAAACTCAATTAGGACTTAAAAATAGGTAAATTGGTAATTTTATTTATATGTTATACATGTGAATAATTAAAGAATAATATAAGCTAGGGGGGTAATTGAAGTAAAAGAAGTTAGAGTTAGGGATAAATTTAAAAAGAAGAGGAGTTGGAGGGGCATAATCTTAAAAGGAAGAAGTTGAAAGAGTTAAGTGAGATTTTCATCTCCACTTAAACTCTTTAGAATTTTCACGTAAGAGAGAAGGAAAGAAACAGGAGTGGAGGTTAAAGGGGGAGCCTCAGTCGGTCACCCAAAAGAAAAAGAGAGAGTTGGTCCTTTCTCTCTCTAAAAACTAGACTTTCCTCTCTTTAGTTCTCTTTAAAAATTCGGTTGGGGAAGAGTTGAAGAGGGTTTTTATTTGGGTTTTTTCCAAAGGTAACGGGTCCAGAAATCTATATCCTTTCTTCATCTTCTTCTTTGTTGATTTAATGGATTTCATTAAAAAGAACAGATGAGTATTAATGCCTAAAATTGTCCTCTGTAGAAGGTAAAGTAAATAAGAACAAAAGGAATGAAGCATTGAAGGGTTGAAGAAGGAATTTAGATTTCAACAGAGGTATGAGAATTATGACTAAATTCGGTTTTGCATGTGTATGATTCTATGAATAATTATGATGACATTTTAGAGATGATAGTGAGAATAGAACATCGAACTCTGCATGTGAATATCATAAGGTGCATTTGAATATAAAGGAATAAATTCTCAAAAATTAGAGCTTTAAAATACAAGGTGAGTTACGAATAATTGACAAGGAGTAAAAATTCATTTGTTTAAAATGTTTAAGATTAATTTAATTTTTAATGAATAAAGGAAAGCATGTGAAAATTAGAAAATAGTTTCTCATTTTACTTCAAGAACATGTTGATCTATTTTATAGAAATTTCTTGGATTTAATTTTATTAACAATTTGAAATTGGGATTAATGGTGTTTAAAAGTAAAGAAATACATAGATCTTAAAGGGACAATGCTAGAAATCAAATATCATTAAGTTGTAGATTGCATGTAAGATAAATTCTGGGTTGAGCTGTTGAAATTTCATGAGAAGAGGAAGAGCTCCTCGGTAGAGGAGGATTCTCCCTCCACCGAGTGAAGCTTTTTGCTTGAAAGAGGAAGAGCTCCTTGGTAGATGAGGATTCTCCCTTCACTGTGGTGAAGCTTCCAACTTGAAAAAGGAAGAGCTCCTTGGTAGAAGAGGATTCTCCCTCTATCGAGGTGAAACTTCCAGTTTAAATGAGGACGATCTCCTCAATAGAGGAAGAATCTCCCTTCACTGAGGTGATGATATTTTGGACATAATGCAAAAATAAGCCCCTTGGTGTTGGGGTGGATTTCGGCACTGCCAAAGTGGTTTTAATTGCTCTAAATAACCTCTTGTTAATTACACAGAATATAGTATACATGACTCTTTATTTTTAGATGTTTTGTTTAGGGTATAATCAGATGACTTTAGAATAAATTTAACAATGAAAATTTGCCAAACAATGTTTTATAAATTTATGAAAGAATAATAGCACCATATTGTAAAACCATCAATAAACCTAAAATAACATGTTCAGTTGATATGCACATGAATGGATATGACTTTATATAACACCCTTATCACACTGTACAATACATACGGTGACTGATTGACTAATTCAAATGTCACCTCAGAGTTATAGTCACCCATTACGCTAAACCTGACAGTCGAGCAAAAAAGTTTTTCAAGCATTTCTAACACTTAAACACTATAACAATAAAACAATTCATATGCAATACTAATTACAGTTTATACTTATACAAATACATAACCATAATTTTAATACTTACATTCTTACTTTTTATGATAACATACATGCCATGCTTATGCCTCTAATCATCCTCCATGTCTTTCTGCAAATTTTGCTGAATTTTTTATATTTGAAACCTGCACGCAGTCACAATACTACGCACTGAGCATTCTAGTGATAGAATACATATCCCAAACTTTTCAATCCTAATCTTATGTAAGCATACACAAGCTTATTCATTTCTTATATTATATCATCACTAGCTCTTTAATATTCCTGCCTCGATTATCTATCAAATTACTAGAATCATCTATTACTATGCTTACACTTTTATTCGGTAGCATCTAAATGCTAGGGTCCGATTAGCAATACCTTTACTTCTCTGATCAATCTTTCTGTCATTTCTTTGCATTACTACTATGATCTACCTATGATTTGCTAACCCCTTTGATAATTTCTTTAACTTTATAGTAGAATTGCTAATTAATTTACTGCTACTATTCTTGTCATGAATACTAACATCATTAACCTAGTCACTGATACTTTCTATAACAATTTTATCCTTAGTTGCCCTAACATTTTCTTACTTACTTCACTTATTGATCTCATTCTAAACCAGCTTGTACACTAATCTTCTTTTAGTTTTATCAGGACTAACTTTCAATTTAGTCCCCTGTTAAAAATTCTATTAATTTGCAATTCACTTTTCACTTGCCAATTATTGCTATTTTTTCTATTTCTTAAATAATATTCATTATATATTTAATTACACTTATGGATCATACTATTTCTGAATTTTCATTTTAGTCATTTCCCTACCATTATTATTGGCAAATTACAATATGATCCCTAAAGTTGTACATTTGCAAATTTTACTTTATATTTTTACTCTTTACTTTTATAGCTTATTTTTTCTTATCTTTTACTCCTAATATATGCTATGACATGTAAATTTATAATTTAGTCCTTACTTTTTTCTTAAGTGCAAAATTACACTGTTGGTCCCTATTTCACAATACAATAGGTTTCATTTACGATTTCATCCATCAATTAATATTTCCTTTGATAAATTACGATTTGGCCATTGCACTCTTACTAATTTATGACAGTGCTCTCTTTTATCATTTATTTTCACTAGTGCCACTGTTTATCTTTACTTTCACACTTAATTTTTTATTTGACATGTAATCTATCTTTTATTCACTAATATTTTATTTTTATGTCAAATTACATATTGATCCTTAACATATTATTTTCTTACCACTTTACATTTTAGTATAAATTGTTTTCGTTCTTTATAAATAAGTTCACTTATGTTTCATTTCCACCTAGAAATTAACCTTCATACTTTTATTCATTACGTAGTCATTTAAACATTTAGACATGCATTCATTCATTCAATCTCTTAGACATTTATTTCATTATTTATTTTGAAAGAATATTCTTATTTTTACCACATTTACCCTTGAGGCTTAATTTTTAACATAATTATCATTTTAACCTTTGAATCTTTTAAATTCCTTTCAATTAAGTCCCTAACTTTCAATTAATTACACAATTGTCATTCTTTTTACACTTTAATTACAATTTTGCCACTAGTTCACTTGTTTTCACTCAAAGCTCATTATTTGACATACAAATTGCCAATTAATCCTTATTTTATCATTTTCATATAAAATTACATTTTAATCCTTTAGAATTACAAAAATTTATTTTAGGGCTAATTATTCATTGTTTCTTTCCATTTTTATCCTTTATTTATTGCTTGTCAATTTTATTCACTAAACTCACTATTTGAAAAAATTACCATTTTACCCCTAAACTTTTCTTTTCTTTTCTTTTCAATTAGGTCCTTTTTCATTTAAAATTTTTTCCTTACTTTTTTCACTTTATAGCTTATTTTTACATTATACCCCTAGTACAATTCCAGTAGAAATTTTCATACCAGATATATGAAATGTGGACCCTATGAGTCCACATCCAGACAGTAAAGGATGATCCCAAAGGATCAATCCACCTCAAATCAGATCAGAACAAACAGTCAGATAAAAACTATAAGAGATCATTACGATCCTGCCATAGCATAGCAAGTCGTCATAACTTGCACTGCGATATGGGTGTCCCAATGGCTAGCCATTTATATCCAGAATTAAATTTTAATTTGCCTGACCGCTACTAAAGGCAAAATGCTTTACTCGTTTCATAATTTTCTTTCACATTTTGGCATTCTCATTTGCCTTTCCATTTTAGTATACTTTTCAATCAATTCTTTTGTCACTTTACACATTTTTATGAATTATCTCACAATAATTCATCATTTTCATTTTACATTTTAACATTTCCATTTGCTTTCCATTTCAATACATTAGACAGTTAACTTTTCATCAATTTAATTTTTTTCATATTGCATGAATTATATCATAATTCATTATTTACACTTTACGCATAATGTATTATCTTTAAAAATTATTCATACATATTCCATATTTACAAACATTGCATTGGCATTCACACTTATTACTACACATCATTTTTTATCATTTTTTTAATAAATTACTAAAATACCTACAAGTTCATTTTATTTACAATTTTGCCACTAGATATACATCTTCCACTATAAATTCCATATTTATTTGTACAATTACGGTTTTATCCTCAATTTTCTTGTTATTCATATATTCACTTTTAAATCTTAAGTAATCTTTTATTTTACCCAATTAACTTTTATTTCCTTAAAATTTTTAGTTTCTTCTTTTTTTTTTCTAATCAGTCATAATATAATTTCACATTTAAATTTATTCTTATCTTTCTTTCTGTCACTATACCTTCCCATCATATCAATTAATATTTTCACTATTTCACTTACTTTTGCATCTCTATATACTAATTATTTAACTTTTCATCACTTTTACACATTTTATGAATCATCTTCTTATAATTTATCATTTTCACTTATTACATAAATTATTTCATCACAATTCAACATTTTCACTTTGAATATAATGCAATTCCACTCTCTAAAATATTCATATAATTTTCATAAATTCTAAATAAATTCATGGACACATTTTTCATATCAAAAATCATTTTATGGCATTAAACATCATTAATTCACAAAATACACCTTAATATACCTTGAATACCCATTCGATCTACACTAGTCCATTAAGTAAGATTTATTTTCTTTTATTTTTAATCATTCAAAACACCATTTCTAACCTCCTCTAACATATCTAATACATTAGTTTCAATTAAACATAAAATATACAATCAATTTCACAACTTACACAACTCTATATCCATACAAAACTCATGGAAATTAAGGGATATGGTATCCGCTTACCTTAAATCTTATCCTCCTCACTTAGATCTCCATTTCCATCATCTTAAATCTATGAAACAACTTCTCTACAAAATAATCCTAAAATGGTCAAAAATTCAAGGGTATAATTTTTTTTGCTCCAAAATTAAATCTAACATCATAAATGATCTCTACATATCTTAATATATCTATATAAACCCTTAAATTAAATTATAGAACTTAATTTTTCTTACCTCATTTTTGATACATAAATTTCAATCATTGATTTATCTCACTTTTACTCCGCTAATTGGATATTAAAGTCTGCTATAATATGATAAAGAGGTGAAATTAATCTAAGAGGCTTAATTTTGGAGAGAGATTAGAAGAGAGATGAAGAATATGGTGGTTATGGAGGATTAAAGAAAATTTGGCATCAAGAAGAAGAAGGCCGAAATCTCATAATTTTTCAAATGGTTTTTGATATTTTGGACCTTAAATAGTCTGAATTTCTGGTTGGACTAGTTCAACCAAGGTGATTGGGCCTAATTCAAGCCTAAAATTGATTTTAAGGTCATTTATATACTCTAAATTATTTCTCTCTCTTCCCAAGCTCAAATTCACTAAAAATCAGTTCCATAATTTTTAAAATATATAATGTACCTTTATAAAATTTTTTAGCTCAATCAAAGTTCATTTTTAATCCGGTTTACTAAAATAGGTTCGATTAGGCAATTTGCAGTGTTACCGTAAAATTAATTTTTTACCATCAAATAATTTCAAATATTATCTAGGATCTAACTGAAAATCCCTACAATTTTAAAGATTATTTACTATTTTTAAAGTCTCTATCAAATTCACGGTAAATCGATTACTATTTAAATCAAAATTATCATTTTTCTCTTACTTCTTGTGTTCAAACCTTCCTAAAAATACTTTTAAAATTCTCAAAATATATTCATTAGACTTCATGAATATTTTTGGATCAATCGGAGATTATTTTTTGATATGGTCCACTTTTACCAGTCCGATAGCTTGATTTTTTGTATCATTGAAAAATTACTTTTTTTACCATATGATTCCACATCTCATTTAATGTAAATCTGAAAATTATGGTGATTTTTAGAGATCATTTTTTATTTTTGAAGTTCAAGTCAAACCTTAGTCAATTTAGATACTATTTGAATCGAAACTGTAATTTTTTTCTTATTTTTAACTTTAGAGACTCATTTGACCTCATTTTGATTCCAAATTTAAACTTTGGGCTCCTGCTAACATACTCTTTCCAATGATCAATTAAAATATTTTTTTACTTCAAAAAATACTATTCACTCGGATATCACTACTCACCATCGAAAAATACTATTTCTGACTAACCAGCTATTTGGGCCATTACACTTTGATTGTTTACTTGCAATAGTATATGTATACATGTATATTTATATCTTATGGTTATCACATGATAGTATATAGTTACGGTATTGTATATTTACAGATATTTGTACAAACACCTAAGATTGTGTAATATATATATATAAGATTATACAGTAAAGGCATAATCATGATAACTGAAATGTATATAAATATATTTTAAGGCCTGTGAATAGAGTTCAGTTGTGGATAAATAGGCATGCCTATAGAAAAAATTTTGCAGCTGCCATAGTTTGATCCCATTTTAATCCATAATTATCCTCGTTTGGGACCATAGTTCGACCCTATTTGGATCTACAGATTCAATATCTTTGGATATCCATAGAGATTAATACCTATAGGTATTTAATTAATTGATACCTACGCTTATCCACTCCTACAGAACTTAGATAAGCGAATTACAAGAAATGTAACAAAAGGTTAAATGTATAGATTTTATCAATGAACCCATATGTTTACTTTATGTTGTTATATTCGTTCAATTGTTATCACTAAGAATGTTATATTATAATTTATGCTTGTAGAGCATTTGGTTGACTACCGCTATGAGTGGTCATCCATAATATTTTGTTTCCCATTAAGCTTTATAGCTTAGCATAGATTGTTTATCAGTGGAGCTTCTTTAGTTAGGGCTTTTGCTCAAGGGTATAATTATGCTTTATGAAGGCCAAAACAAATATGAAAGAGAAGTTTGATGTATGAAGTCCACCTTTAATCTTTTGTATCAAGAATAGTATAATAAGTAAGGATGTATATGATATGATAATTTTGTATTGTAAAAGGCTGACTTTTGTAACTAAAATAGTATATGTATAAACTTGTGATCTGAAATAACTTTTATTAAGATGAATATGTTTAGTAGTGTATATTGAGATAAAGCATGTAAGTGGTATCATGTGTGGATATGTGATAATCAATATAAAGGACAAGAAAATAGAATAAAGCTTGATTAATTATATATAAATGATGATAGAAATAGGTTGCTATTTAGAGGTTGTTACATACCCCTTATTGTTATTTATTACCATTTGACTTAGAATTTGTTCTCTTATTGCCTTAAATTTCCATTAAGTCGTTCATTTTCTTATTCTTCTATTTTAAGTGAAAAATTATGATTTAGTCCCTAAACTTTCTCTTGTACATATATTACATTATTTTTTAATAATTTTGATTCTTTTTTCTTTCTTTGGCCTTTATTCCACTTTAAGCCTAAAATTTACATTTTAGTCCATATACTTAATAATGTAGTGGTAAATTATAGTTTGATCCCTGAAACTTTTTCTTAGTTACGATTTTACCCTTTCTATTTATTTGACCATTTTAACTCTTTTAACCACATTTTCAATATAAATTTATAAATTTGCCCTCATTTTCTGGCATAATTACATTTTTACCCCTTTTTGACCAATTAATCACATTTTTTACTTTATTTACTATTTAATCACATATGTGACATATTTTATGCATAATTTACCATTTAATCCTTATTTTCTTATATAATTATATTTTTACCCCTAATAGTGCCCAATGGGAACCTTTGACCTAGATAGGCTAGATAAGAATTCCAATGGTCCTAAATAGGCTGGAGAGATCACTTTGCATCATCTTACTACTCTAAGATGTAGGGAAGTGACCACTTGGCATTATCAAATGCCTCCAAATGTGTTGAGGGATCACTTCGGGTGATATACTCCTCCTGTTAATCTAGTGTGTGTTAAGGGATCACTTAGAGTGATCAACTTCTCAACTGTGAACCTAATATATGTTGAGGGATCACTTGGAATGATGAACTCCTGAACTGTGTATCCATATCTAATATGCACTTCAATCCAAATCAACTCATTATTCTATTATGGTATTTATCCTTATAGCTAGCTATTACAGTCTAGAATCCTGAATTACTAATTATATACTAAGGGTGATTGAATTATTCATCTCATTCACACTTTTCACATAATTCAACAATACTTTCATGTTATGTAGCATATATACACAGGTAATGTCCGTTTATTTTTGTTCATCTATCATACATTCATGCTATAAATTTGTAATATCTTCCAATTATGATTGAATCATGAAATTTTCACATGATACATCATTTCAACATGATGATTTAACATATACATACTATGATTTCTCAGACATTTTCATGCTTTACATATTTCTATTATTATTTTATGCTTTCATATAGTAATACAAATTTAAATTTCACCAATATCCATTTAATACGCAAGTGTACAACATTATGTCAATATAATCACTATTACATCCTAATGTAATTGGATGTTCTAATCATGCACACTATGTTCGTTCATCCTTCCAATGCTCATTTTATACCAAACATTCAATTAAGCATCAAGATATCACTTAGTATTCTTAGATTTACTATTCGACCATAACATGGTCATAAGCATACATCATGATTTTTCATACATTATTATATCTCATATGTTCCCTTGATCATTTTAAACCTTCATATAAAATCACATATCAAATTATGGCTATAACCCTTTAATACATAAATGAATACCATTATGTCTAGTTTAATCACATTATATACACATATAACTTAATGTTCTAATGTGCATGTTAGGTTCCTTTATCTTCATTATATCTAATTTATGCCTAATCTTCCATTAATTATTCAAATATCACAAAATAACCCTAAATATACCATTTGGCCACATTAGAATCCTTCATTTTTTGGTCATTTTCTTTATTAATTCTTGTTCATTACATGTTAATTCATCATTTTATGAATATATCAAAAAATATTTCACAATTATCCTAGGGTTCCATAGTTACATAATGTAAATTTAGGCAAAATTCAAAAGAAATAAATGAAATTGCGTGTAGGTTTGCATCCACTAACCTCAAAATGACTTGTAAACACTTATTCTTCCTTTTTCTTACCTTTTCCTTCCTAGCTCCTTTCCTCATCTTGAAATTCCTTTATTTAGATCATCTTTCTCTCATTAAAATTCCACATTTTCCAAGCTTTATTTTTCTTCAATCTTATTGCTATGTTGAAGAGGATAATTTCTAGTATATATAGATGAAATTTGAGCTTCAGTTATGGTAGGAATCAAAAATAGAAAGAAAAGAAATGGTTGAAGGAAGGGAGAATGATGGCAACGATTTTAGTGGAGAAGAAAGGGGAAAATTCTACATTTTGGAAAGATTTGGGGAGATTTCTACATCTCTCTAGTTTGTCCTTTAGTGCGCCAAATTAAGGGCTAGGATTCACTCATTTACTATTTTATCTAATGACTTATTTTTAAGCCACTTATCATGCTCAAATTAATTCTTACAATTTTTCATTCACAACTAATGGGTGAAGGTGATCATGGCACATACTTTTAAATAAATGTATGCCTTTGAACAATTCAAAAGTGGCATTTAACCCTAATAACTAAATTAACCTTTATTTTTCACAATTTTTTGAATTTCGATGTTCCCCTTATCAAAAATATCTAAAATGCTTTTTCAAGTGCAAAAACATATTCATGAAGGTGTGTTTGAAATTTTAGATCATTCTAACATCATTTACATACATTTTCAACTCTGGTAGAAAAACTCACTAGTCCAAAAAAATTTAAACTTGTCAGAATAATTATTTTTGTCATAATAATTATTTTTTACTTTTAAAAATTTATTTAGACTATTTCTAATAGGTTTATATGGTTGGAATAATTTTCATAGGTCTAAAGAATATTTTTGAATCAGGTCAAACATATGGTCAACCCGAATAATAATATTATAAAAATTTTTCACTGTTTATTTTGGGGACCTATCTAATCTCAATTTTTTCTCAAGTTATACCAATGGACACTAATTAATTCATATTATCTCATCTAAATGTTAAATACCAAACTTCTTGATGGATACCCATCCTAAAATTTCCCTAGCTCATACATGTTTAACTTTTGGGTTATTATGGATTTACTATGCTAATATAATCATACCAAATACTATTTTGATGTTACTGTTTGTTGCCAAAAAAGTATTATTCATACCAGTCAAAATTTTAGGGCGTTACATACTCTTTATTGTTATAATTTGCATTTTCGCATTTTTATTCACATTTGTCATCATCATTACATATTTCCATTTTATTTTACATTTGTTTTCTTATTCTTTGTTCACTATCACTAATTTTTCATTCTTCCTTTTTCATCACCACAACAAATCCCTGATTTAGTGCCTAACCTGAAGGTTGTAGTAAATATGTCACAATATATTATCTCTATTTGTAAAATAGTCAATTTGTACTTATTCTTTCATTTATACTTCCGTAAAGGCTTTTAATAATAAAGGTATTTCTACCGCTTAACATAAAAATCACACTAAAAGAATTTCTATTAATTAAATTGAATTTTCATTAATAAAATGAGATCAATCATCTCGATTTTCCCCAGAATGTACATCAACTTATTCTTTTATAAATATGCATGCAAGAACCAACGTTTCCATCTAAATTAACTTCCCAATTTATGTATGATTTATTTAAATAATATTTTATTATCTTCTATTGCCAGGTGCTTTACAACTTTTCATACTTAAATGAGTGCACCTTTATCTTTCTTTAGCATAATAACTCGTGTGAGAAAAGGAAAAAATATTAAATCATAAAAATTTAAGAGTGAGGTTTTGAACCATCTTTGGTTTGGCTTTATAAGGTTAGAATAACTTTTTCAATATTTTATTGGGTGGTGACTACATAATACCTACCTTATAGTACCCAACAATGAAATAAGGGTACCCCAAGATATTATCTCATGCCTTTTTAAGTCTTAAGACTTGGCAAATTGAATTGAATCCCTATCCATTATGAAAATGATCAGCCTTCATGAATTAAATGAACCTTTATCTGATCTTGAACCCTAAAAGCAAATAGCTCCGAGGGTTCGGTGTGCGCTACATTATGATCTTACATGTAAAAAAAGAGATGACATAATTAATCCAAAAGCCATTATGTTACATCTATCAAATGTATAAATAAGTTTGAAGTTTTGAACTATCTCTAGATTTTTTGGCCTCCTATGATCAGAATACCATTTTTCAATATTCTATTGAATGGTGACTCTTTATATCAACCTTATGGTGCCCAACAAAGATGCTTCTCAACAATTGATTGCCATCAATGGGACAAAGGCACCTCGAGATGTTATCTTGTGCTATTTTTAGGCCTAAGACTCGAGAAATTGGGTTAAGTCCTTAACCATCATGAAATGAGCAATCGGCACAAATGGGAAAATCTTAACCTGTTCGAGCCATAAAAGTAGGATCAAATTTCCAAGGTGACAGTGAGGTAATCCGCAACTTGATGGTTACTTAGGGAAACAGATGATAAATCTCAACCTAATTGCTTGACGAGCAAAATGGGCCAAAGGTTTCCCTAGGGCTGATGTGCATGTCACATCTATTCTAAATTTATATTTCAAAGCTTATGGTATATAAGTAGACAAATAACTTACGAATATGTTTGTTAAAGGTAAATGGCTATATATACACATATATATGACTTGCTTAAACATAATTGATTAAATACCTATGTATAGATATGTGTACATATATTATTTTGCTAAAGGATTAAGTAGATATGATATGATATGATATGATATGATATGATATGATATGATATGATATGATATGATATGATATGATATGATATGATATGATATGATATGATATGATATGATATGATGCGATGCGATGCGATGTGATGTGATGTGTGATGTGATGTGATCTGATGTGATGTGATATGATATGATATGATGTGATGTGATGTGATGTGATGTGATGTGATGTGATGTGATGTGATGTGATGTGATGTGATGTGATGTGATGTGATGTGATATGATATGATATGATATGATATGATATGATATGATATGATATGATATGATATGATATGATATGATATGATATGAATTATATAATTATATATGATTATTTACAAACTGAACATGTGCATGAACAATATGAACATAATTTTTTATATGCACAAAACATGAATGTAATTGTATATGCTATAGTGATATCAAGATAAATAAATAACAATAATAATAAGTAGATATACATATGTAAATGAGTTATATGATCATAAATAAATTCTTATAATCTTGGTAAGTAAATAAATGATAAGCAGGTATACATAAAGAATAATGTATTGTAATGGGCACAACATATATGTAGGGCATGTGAAATGTATTTTGGGATGTAAACATGAATTTCTTGAAGCTATAATGATGTGAACTTCTTTAGAACAGAGTGATTAATAAGATGATAGAAATGGCAAAAGATTATAGCTATAGTGCCTGCTTTTAGATCTTGGTAGTGGATAGATAGGCATGCCTATAAGAGTATATTGTAGCTGCCTATAGTACAGTATAGTATGACCCTGTTTAGGTCACTTAGCTGACCCGTTTGGGTTTGTATGACCAGTTCACAATATAGTACAATATGGACCACATTTGGATACACATAGTCGATACCTTCGGATATCCATAGGATTGATACAATTTGAAACCTACGGGTATCCACAAGAGTGATTCCTTTAGGAATATATAGTAAACCCATTATCCACTCCCACAAAATGATAGGCAGGTAAAGTATTAAAAAGACATAATTTATTCATATGAAAATTGTAACATGATATAAGAATAATGGTAAGCAAAGAGATGATATGGTATAGCACAAAGATATAATTTTTGAGTTTCTGTACATGAAAGTATAAGTACATTTGCTATGAATTAATAAAGAATAGTTTAAATGAAAAATAATATGTAGAGAAAGTTTTACTTAAAACATGAAAAGAATTGCATAATATGAGTCATATGAGCGAATATAAATGCTTGAACATATATATACACTTATATGCTAAATAGATGACTTTCTGGATAATAGATAGTGGAATCATTATTATTTATATATGCTTCAATATTGATGTGATTATATTATCATCTTTTTCTAGTGTGTTTTTAGTCAATTGTTATCAGTGGTCGTTCAAAGTTAAGTGTTCCCCACCAAATTTTATAGCTTAGCATATATAGGTATTAATCCGTATAGGTATAAGCAATAGGTTTGCATAAAGACAATTTTGCAGAAGTCAAGGCCAACATCAAGATTAGAGAGAAGACTTCTTGTAACACCCTAATCACTGAGATCAATCATCATCATACCTAATATAAATCAAGTAGAAATACTAATAGTAATAATAATAATAACACAGGCCAAGATTACATGCCAAATAAAATAAATCAACTTATAAATAAGAGGGCCTAACATAATTGGCCAACAATACATAATGAAATCCTCAAGGGCAATGGTGGATTGCCCGATCTCCTCATCACTGGTTGTCTAGGCACTAGCTATTGATCCACTGGAGCTTATCTCAAAACCTACACGGATAAACAAACCCGTGCTAAGCTATAAAGCTTAGTGGGGAACAAAATTCTATAGATAACCTCTTTCCCTGAGTCATATAAGCATGCATAAATATACACAACCTTTTTATCAAGCACCTAATAATATATGAGTTTGTTATACTAATCATTTGAGAAAGACTTCAACCTCAACAACGAATACCCTGTTACATTTATCTAGAGTATTTACTTGACTTAGCTAGATCCTGCTTAGACTGATTTATTCACTAACATCATCATAGCTTACTATTCATTTTAAACTATTATCATTCATGAATTTCATAATTCTTTCTTCATACAACTCAAGAAATCATGATTATTTATTGTACAAGCTCGACTTGCTTCAATTAATCGATATGACATGCTTAAGAAAGGGCGTATACCATGCAACATCCCTTTTCTCATTGTTAGACATGATTTCTTCTTTCAATTGCACAATTCTCACTCCTATTCCATGCATATGTGTCTCTTAATATTATCTTAACATAGTAACTTAAACCCTTTTATAACACCAATTTATATCATACGTCACATTTAGTTAGGTCAATGTTATTATTATGTATATGAGCGTGCAAACCTTCATTTACATCTCATCATCCTTTTTATCCAGAGGTTAACCGTCATAGTTATTAATGGTACAAGATTTCCACTTACCGCATTAAATCACTTGGTTCACTTAAGATAGGCATTTAACATTAATTCATACTATAAGGGTGTATTTAAGCCATATAGCGTCTACAAGTAGTTCTGGTAAGCCTATCTACTTTATATATTTAGTACAATTCTCATATTAGGTTCATAAACTTTACATCCTTTGTGTTACCTTAGCATGGTAACCCGATTCTCTTACAATCTTCAATCTATGTCATGCATTGCACTTGGTTAAATGAATGTTATCATTAAACTTACATGTGTGTAAACATTTATATATATTTTAACATACTAACAGAGTTGTAAGTGATTACAAAGAACAAACATTACATATCATGATTATAAAATAAGGTATCGATGTCACATGTATGCATTTTATAAATAGAGCACATGAAACATAGTGTATATGTTATAGTCCATACAAGTTCTAGTACAATATTGTACATTTAGGGTCCATATATTCCGTGGAACCCATCGATGGAATTCTACTCACACGAGAACCTTCCTCATGGTCGAGGTGATATACATACATCATAATCATAATGCAATGAACATGGCATCTCATTTCATAAAGATAGTTATAGCCAAAAGGAATTTTAGATAAAACAACACAATGCAATAAGACATTCATCATGCTTATGTTAACTACGTGAAGAAATCGATACATATATATTAACCTATATATATATATATATATATATATCACTTTATTTCTTGTACTTTTTATCATCTTTATAACTACTAGTTCGAAAGGTGGATAACGGGAGCAATGGATACCTGAAGGTATCAAACTATGGATATCCGAAGATATCAAACAATGGACCCAAACAAGGTCAAGCAATGGTTCCAGTAACGAATAAACTATGGACCCAAATGGGGTCAAACGATGGTTCCATTAAGGAATAAGACCCAAACAGGGTCAACTCTGGCAGCTACAATAGTATCCCTTTAGGCATGCCTATCTAATCCACAACTGAACTAAGATCCACAAGCTTAACTTTTTAAGACATCTGGGTTTAACATATTCTTCTTTACTTAGCACATCATTTGGCTTAGAGTCACCTTTTCATAAAAGAATGCATATCATTCTTTTTATAAAAGAATGCATCAAGTTTGATTAAACATAATTTTCTTTACTTAATACAAAATATTTGCTTAATGCCATCATTCATATAAGAGTGCACGTTATTCTCATTATACTTCAAACATTGAGCTCTAGGCTTCAATACACATGTATGCTATCATATGATCATATAGTTACATAACTTTCATTCATTCATAGTATGATAGTTTCAGGTTTGAACAAATAATAATATGTAATATTTCATAATTAGCATTACGCATGTCCACATGCACATCACATATATATGCAGCTTAAATCATGGACATACATGCTTTCATTAATCATCTCAACTGAATAATATATAGAAATTACATAACTCATGGATAGTTCTTGATGACGTACCTTGTCACTGCTTGTTATGAATAGCTCCCTATTCTCATAATTATTCACATTACGACATGAACATATATATAGAAACACTCAAGCATTTATGGTCCATATACTAAAATAAATGGGTTCTCTTACAGTTTAAGGTCAACACATGCTTTGTTCACTTGATTCTCTTTTAGGGTTCATCATATTATAGACAATCTGTTATACACCATAACATTGTCAGATGTATATATATACTTCGATCGTCTTACTTTTATTTTCATCTTACACTTATTTGGATATGTGTGATCATGTCATCTTAGTCATTAACACACTACTGACGGGCATGAGTTAATCATAATATAGTATAGGCATGAACAAACAAGCAAACAGATTCTTATACCTCAATGCTAATCATAATTCTCCTTATGACCTCGAGGGCATTCAAGCTTCTACGGTTTCATAATTAAACATAAGTCATATTGGCCCATTCTTTTTATCTTAGATTTGCAGCCTTGCAACTATTATCTTATTATTACAACTAGGTTAAAGTGCAATATTTAGATGAAATCATTCCTTGACCATACCTCATAGTTACTCTATAGGTCACATTAATTAACATAACATTTAAATTATTGTATTGCTTCCTGCACTTTCTTTAGGTTTATGCTCATTAGGCCTTAAAATTTCTTCTTAACAACATATCTCATATTAGTATCCCCATGCACAAGGGCCCTTTTAATTAAAAGTTCAAGTGGTCTTTATATCGTGTTTTCATAAGTTTATTCTTATAAAACTTTTCAGTTTTCTATATACATACTTAGAATTTCTTTAATTAAATGATCTTGCCCTATATAGCAAATTGATGGCTTAGATGACTTACAATTTAGTTCAATACATTCACTCTTATAAGTTCATTCATATCCTTCAATTCAGATAATAACCAAATAACATACTATACATCACTTTAATGTTCAAACTCCCTTAACATTACTCGTAGTTAACTTGTTTATCTCAATTATACACCCCACGTTATTGGTTCATAGGTTAATGAATGCTTTTATAGCTTGGGTGAAGGAGAACTATTTGAAAAGAGGATGTATAAATGGCTGGGATTTTTATGAGGAATAATAGCCAAGAGGTAGTTCACGACTCGTGAAGACATTCACGAGTCGGACAAAATTTCATGACTCATGAAGTCATTCACGAGTCAGTAGAAGGCCTAACTAGGTTCATGAGTCGTCAAGAAATGTCTGACTCGTGAAGGGACTCATGAGTGAAGAAAAGGAAGGAGATTCACGACTCGTGAAATCATTCACGAGTGAAGAAATAAAAATATAAGTTCATGACTTGTGAAGAGGTTCATGAGTGAAAAAAATGGGTAAAATTCATGACACGTGAAGAGGTTCATGAGTGAAGGAAAGAGGCGCATGACTCGTGATAGACTTCACGACTCGTGAAGAAGTTCACGACTCATAAAGAATGTCATGACTCGGCACCTTAAGAAGAACGTTTCTGGAAACGAAAACAAATCGATCTGATCTCCTTTTAAGCGTGCTGGAAATAATATCATAGGCCAAATGATCTTCAAAACTCATTTTAAAGCAAATAAACCCTCCTTACTCATTTTAAAACAAATAATCTTAAAATTACTCTTTAAGAATCCAAACATCAAAACCCTAATCTCTAAAAATCCATCTGCAGATAACAAAATCACAGTAATTACCATACCTAGATTTTGAAGCTTCAAACCTCCCTCACTTCTCTTGATCCATCCCCTTTACTCTTAATTCCTTCATTCTCCTTTATAAAGTTGGAACACCCAAAACCCTAAGGCTTCTTCTTCAATCCCGTGACCAAGAACGAGAGAGAGAGAGAGAGAGAGAGAGAGAGAGTCCCTTCCTCATCCCTTCTAGTGTCCCAAAATAAATGAATGGGGAAAAATATCTTCCCAAGTAAATCTCCAAAACGCCCTTAAGTATAATTAAACCCCATTATTTTAATTTCTTGCATCTTAACCCCAAGACTATCCAATTCATCTCAATTACACCCTTTTCTTTAATTATAATTATAATTTAACTTGACTCATATGCTCACACTCTGAAATTACCAAAGTACCCCCCTCTCGAGACTTAACCTCGATAATTGAAAAATAATCCAATTTTGCCTTTATTAACGATGGTCCTCATTAATTAACAATAATCCGATTAGGGTTATGATTGGGTCATTACACTTCTAGCATATGATTTCCTTTTGGCTTGTAAGAAAATGTAACGTAATAATTATTGCTTTGTATTCGAACAAGAAGTAACTTGATGAACATGGAACTATAAGTAAGGCTACTAAAATTTATAAACGTGTGGAATAGAATTTTGTAGTATATGGATATTTTTGTATATGAACATAGTTATTCACATTAACATGAGCCATTGCATATGAGGACATGAAAGTGTAAATATAACTTCTATTTCATGAAATACAATATATGTTAAAGAAATGATACAGTAAGGAATTGATTGTACATGAATCATTACAAACATATAGTTTTACATGTAAATAACAGGTTTTGACTTATGCATAATAGTGCAATGCTCCACTTGGTTAATAAGAAGGCATTGTCGTGATAGTACAAGATAAAGGATTAGTAGGATTAGAGAATTCATATAAGGGGTGTTACAGTGGTTTACAAGCTAGATCTTACTCCAACCTGCAGAATCCACCATGTTCTCCCACTACAAGAAAATTACAATTTAGCAACGAAAAATAGCAACGAAAAATGTCAATTTTTCGTTGCTAATCAAAAATAGCAACGAAAATTAGCAATGAAAATTTCGGTTGCTAATTCAGCGGTTGGTATTTTTAGCAACGGAATGTTTATTATGTTGCTAAATTTAGCAACGGAGATTAAATTCCATTGCTAAATTTAGCAATGGAAATTAAATTCCGTTGCTAAATTTAACCACTAACATTTGGTAAATTGGTCAAAATTAGCAATCGAATTCAAATTCCATTGCTAAATTTAGCAACCGAATTCAAATTCCGTTGCTAATTTTAGCAACGGATATTATTGTTCTGTTGCTAAATTTAGCAACCAAGTTGAATTTCGTTGCTAAATTCAGCAACTAGTATAAAAAAATTTGCGACGGTTTTTTCTTCGCTATTCCATCACTACAATAGAAAACCAACAAATTACACTAAAACAGAAAACCAACAAATTACACTAAAACAACAAGCTATTTTAGTGTAAAATAGAAAACTTGTTTTTAGATACAAACTTAGCTATTGAGAATCTATTGAAATGGCCATCTGAGGAAATCAACAAGTTGAAGTTAAGTCCAAATATGAAGAAGCTCAGGAATTGTGAAGATGCTATGAGCAACTAACCGAATTGGAGGTATTGTTTGGCATCCTTTCGCAGCATGAACAATGCAGGGCATTTGACCTTGAGATCAATGTGAAAGAAACATGCAACACGTAGACCAGCAGTTTGATAGAAGATCAAGTCAGGTACTAACTTTGAGGCTGCAGCAAACTCCTCGCTAATCGGATCCTGTCAATGTTTTTTTACATCTTGTAACACATCTTTTCAGAATATAAAGAGCAATTCAAACTTGAAAAATGTACCTCCAAACTGTTAAAGAATCCCAGAATAATAATAGAATCAGACTGCAATATGTCAACTGCCTGTGATGCTTTTGTAACATTGTAAATACCACCACTCAGCTTCTTTTTCACCCAGTTCCCAATGGGATCCCTGCAATGTGAATCATTTTTCTGTGAGCAATTCATGTGAGAAATGGATAATTTGCACCGTTATTTAACTTTCAACTCCATATCTACCCTGACCTTCAACTTAAATTTGTAACTTCCAAAACTTACAATTACCTCCATCAAAACTCCTTGGTAGTGCTTGTTGCCTGTTGATAGCTGACTTAGCAGCCACATAGGATGCCGATGTCAGTATCATATGTGGCTGCCATGTCGGCCAGCAACTGGCAACAACAGGTGCCAAGAAGTTTTCAGAGAGGTAAATTTATGTTTAGGAAGTTTTGGTTATGAATTTAAGATGGAGGACATAGTTAAAGAATGACGGCTGCAAACCAACCTGCCAAAACCCATAAGAATGCAAGCAATTATGCAGCTGCACTGTCTTTAACAATATATACCTAACACATCATCATGACCCCATTTAGTACAAGCTATTAGTATAGTTAGATTAAATTAAATAAACGGGCCGGGTCAAATAGAATTGAATATGTACATATATGTTCCCACTAGACAGCTCTTAATTAAAAATTTTTCTAATATAAAAATTGAATTTTTTCAAACTTTCTTTTTTTTTTCTAAATGTACCTAAATCATGTAGCTTTTTTAACTCTCAAAATTCCTAAAATAATAATTAAAGTTTCTAAACTTCTCTCATATCTATATCTTTTCATATTTTCTAATAAAAATGTATTATAGGTTTTGGTATAATCGAAATATAATTCAGATATAAAACGAGGTATAGCTCAATAATTAGAGAAAAATGAATTTTACAAAAAATTTAACTTTATTTCAGTTTTCTTGTAAATTGAAGTTTGAACCCGATGTTCCTATTTTTCTTTCATATTTTAAGTAAATAAATAAAAAACAAGGAGAACTCAAATGCAACTTGACCTCTCTACGATAATGGAAATTATGAAAATATGAAATTGGAAGAAAATAGTACGAGATAAATTTTATGGCAACGAGATGAAATTATATGGATGAAAAAAGATGAATAGAATTTTTTACATGAACGGATAACAAGACAATGGAAATTAGGATGACAGGAGAGAGAAATATATGAAAAGATCTCTAAAATACATAATTTCTTAGAATATGTGCATTTAAATAGATATTCAAACACTAACTTTTGCTTCGTACACAATAGCATTTCATATTTATAACTACGAGACAAAATAAAAATAACACAAAATTTGTGTTTGTATAGAGAATAAATTAGAAAATACTTCATATTTATTAGTGTTGGAACTTAGAAATGTACGAAGAAAATAATTGGTGTCGAATGCTATTGCATCACATGTCAACAGTAAATTTTCTAAGCATGAAGCTGATGTCATTTGGACACTAACAAATATAATAACAATAAATATTAATTAATATAGCCCTGAATTTTGACTCTCAACCTCATCATCTTTCTTGATGATAAGGAATATATTATATGATATATTACTATATTAGGGGAAATTAAAAAATTAATCCAATATAAATCAAAATATTGGATGAGACTTTTCATTCTCTGTACTCCTCTTCTGTTCTCTTTTAACGTTGCTTAAAGGTAATATATTTTTGGGTAGAGCAGGTGAAATTCCAATCCTACTAAATAATATTTTTTAATTACATAAGTGTTGCATTTGTTGATTATGAAAGGTTTATTTATTCACTGAGCATAAGTAGCAGCTGCCACTAATATATTCTATTTTTTAAGTCTAATTTACATATTTCAATTTACACTACTTAAGAAATTAGGGAGTAGAAACATACCAGAATGAACCTTGGTTGGTTGTTCTCTTCAGCATAAAAACACTGCACATTTAACAAAAATAAATTATTGAAAATAAAAGAATAAAATCATGTGATATGCATTATACAAGGGGGAATAAATCCTGATAAGTTCACAATTTCGAGCTTGCAAACATGACTTAATCATGCCAAGGAACATTATTAATTTTGGCAGATCAATCATACATGTTTTAACAAAATCTCCAAGACATTAAACATATTTAGCTTTTCAAATAAACCTCAGATCGTAAATATCTTTATGAATCAAAGACTTGTGCCACTGTTCAGCCAAGGGGAATTCCATGCTAGACAAGTCTCAGACGAGCAAAATTAAGATACATTCTGCCCTATAAAAACCAAACATGCTTATACAAAGAACAGATAAAGGGAAGTTAGCTGACAGCCTACCAGATAAAAAGGATTGAATCCCCAGCAACAAGTCTCTTAGCACTAGCAAACACGCTCCATCCTGTTGTGAGGAGATGCCTCTTTGGCTGACCTGAATGAAGAATATCCAAAAGAACCATTAAACACAGTACACAATCACTAACTGCTTATCTTCTCACCTTCTGGCTAGCTATGTTTTCAAACAGGCAGCAACCCAAATAGGATGAAATAACATTTCGCAACAGTGAACTACATGGGTAGATCTATACCGCAATAAAATTAATTTATCGTGGTCTTGCAACTCAAGTTTTAAAGTTTGCACAATTTCATTTTCGTATCCTTCTCATATGGAAACATATTTGCAGACATTAGACACAGACAAAGCAAGCCACCTTGTAAAACTAAAGGAAAAAAAATTGATCCACAGAAGAAAGCAAACTAATAGTAAATCAACTAACTAGAAAGAGAATAGGGCACAACATCATATGTAGTGCTCTCATCAGTTTGAAAATCAGATGCATGGCTTTCATAGGCATCCTCAAGTATGCACACTAACCCCATTCCCTTGAACAAACAGATGATGAGTCGTCTTTGCTAAGGAAACAGAACGCAGTTAACATCATAGTTGATTACATTTTTTAAATCATAGAAATGATGCTCATAAATCATCTATCAAAACTCACCCCGGAAGATATGCCTGAATTTCCATTCATTGTCATGCAAATCCCTAGCAATTAACTCATGAGCAGGAGGTTGCTGCGAAAAGTCCTGCAAGTAGAGAATCAAATTAAGATCTTCCGTGCTTGAATTCAAGAATTGAGAACAAACCAAAGGGCATCAACAGAATACTGAAGCTTTACCAATGGAGGGAACACTTTCTCAGCTGCCCGACGGGGGACAGAGAATCCCCCATGAGTACTTGTGTCGTTAGCTGTCAGAGTTTTACAAAAATAATTTGTTGGCTATTTGCTGGGGGTGCCTAATTCTGCCGGAAGGTAAGCATCCTTCTGCTCTTGTTGCAGAATAAGGCCATTTTAAGTATCAGGGGCAATTCATATCAGTTAAAAAACAATAATCAAAACATCAATTAAGATAGTATGCCATACAGGACTCAGTGGCTGCAAGGTCATATGCGCATACACTTCATCTGTCTCAACAATATTTTCACTATAAACTGCGATGAGCTTGCATTAAATCTCCGATTTTTCAAATGTTATAACTCATAAACGTTTCCTAAAATCAACTAGACCAAAACAAAACGGGTCCTGTACGACAGAAAATAAAATAGGTCCATATTCGTCCTCTCCTACCAACTCGTTTTTTTCATTTTTGTCCAATTCACAAGCATTGCGAGTTTTTCGAATCAAGTTGCAGTTTGAGTCCACCAAAAATTCCGTATTGATTTGTATTGGAAAAGTCGACAAGTTTAGTAGAGGGGTATGGCTAAAATTTAATATCAAAAGAGATAAATTTTTGGTTGAAAGTCAATACTATATAGTGTATTTTTGTCAAAATTAATTAAGGGGGAGATAAACTTAAACCTTGTAGAATTTTTTTTTTTTGCGGGAAAAAAATTATTTTTGAAATGATAAATGTGGCAATTGCGCCCTTTCTTTACCATTCCTAGTTCGGTCCAAATATTCTGTCATTTCAATACAAACTAATTTAATATACTTCAACTTGGAATTCATATATCTTACAAAATAAGAAATAATTTTCGTAAGTACTACAACTAGTCATTATTCAGCACAAATCTAAAAAAAAAAACCTTAATCCTCATCTAGGAACTGCAGGATTAAGAAGACAAGCACCCTGCTGAGAGAAGACATCTTAAACGCCCCGTTTTTGCTTAGAAATGCAGAAATACTGCTATACTTCCAACTAGATATGGAAGGAAAAATCCAAAAATCTAGGGTAGAGAGAGAGAGAGAGAGAGGTGAGTGAGGCAAATGTAGGGTTTTTCCGTTTTATAGTTCTAATAAATGTGAAATTTACTTAAATGTCCCTCATTTAGCAACGAAATTATTATTCCGTTGTTATTTTTGCAACCGAAAATAATTCGGTTGCTATTTAGAAATGGAATTTAATTTTGGTTGCTATTTTAGCAACCGAAATAAAATTCCGTTGCTATTTTAGCAACCGAATATATAATTCGGTTGCTATTTTTCATTGAAAGTGAAATTTAGCAACATAATGTAATTTCCGTTGCTATTTTAGTAACCAAAATATTATTCCATTGCTATTTTAGCAACCAAATATAAATTTGGTTGCTATTTTTCATTGAAAGTGAAATTTAGCAACGGAATGTAATTTCCGTTGCTATTTTAGCAACCGAAATAAAATTCCGTTGCTATTTTAGCAACTGAATATAAATTCAGTTGCTATTTTTCATTGAAAGTGAAATTTAGCAACGGAATGTAATTTTCATTATTAATTTAGCAACGGAAAGTAATTTCCGTTGCTATTTTAGCAACCAAAATAAAATTCCATTGCTAGAATAATTTTCCGTTGCTACAATAGCAACGAAATTTTATTTCGGTTGCTAAAATAGCAATGAAAATTACTTTTCGTTGCTATTTTTCGTCCCAAATTTTATCTGCCATTTGTTGCCGCCTTCATATTTCGTTGCTAAATAATGGTGTCAAAATTTTCCTCCACTTTTAGCAACGGAAGATAACCAAATATTTTTCCGTTGCTATTTATCTCTTTCATTTTCTCTCAATCTTCTATTCTGTCTTATTCTCTCCCTATTCTCTCTTATATCCCTCGTTTATATGTTCTTAATTCATAAAAAAATCCAGTTAGAATTTAATGCCAAGGGAGTAAAGGTGGCATGGAAAGCATGGCAGCAAGACTCTATTCTAGGAAAATAAATTAGAAGAGGAGAATTGAAAATAGGAGAATAATTTTTCCTGACTTTGCATTCATATACATGGATTTCACCTTTCTTGGCGTCCACGAATACCCAGGCGAAATTCAATTGCTTTTCTTTTCTTCTAGTTTTTTTTTTAAATTAATTGTTTTTTTTAAAAAGCATATAAATGCAAGTATTGGGTTGAACTCTCTCTCTCTCTCTCTAACTATATATATTGAACTCTCTCTCTCTCTAAATATATATATATATATCACATCCAATATTTAAAAATGTATGAATTGATTGAATTCAACCTGTTCAAATCTAAAATTAAAATTTTCAAAGAAATGAGTTACGAAAATAGTGTCATGACTTTGCAGGAATTCAATTTTCATATTAGAATATCGTTGAGAAACAAAATTATACTAGAAAAAGGGACTTCAATTGAATTTTCTTAACAAAATTAAAATATAAATTGAATTCCGCCTCGAAATGTTCGAGACGTCCAGCCTTCACACATCTGGCGCATAAGTGCTAACTCCAAGGAAGCACTGGCAATCTCACCAGCCAAATTCTACCAGCACAGATTCATATATCACAAAGCAAATTATTGCAACTCAAATTGATATCTAAGGAACTACTTGGACTCCATAAAATCAAAGAAAAACTGTACAATGTCATCATCACCCACAAGTGCAGCCATGTAACATTGTCCTGATTTAACCCTGTGTTAGTAAAGCTTGTCAGGAATGAAAAATTAGTTGAGCTAAACAATTACTGATCTACCTCTAAGGGTTCCTTGCAGGTAGCCTTATTATGCCCTTCACCCTTGCATCTGGAGCACGTCATTATTCTTTTGAGTTCACCTTTCCTTCTATTTTGTTTTTCCTTGGGCAGGGTTGGTGGCCGAGGGGTAGTTGGAGGAATCACATGCTTTGCCCCAAAGCCATGTTCTTCTTCTTCTTCTCCTTCTCCTTCTTCACCTAAAGGCTTGAACATGTCTTCTTCTTCACCTAAAGGCTTGAACATGTCTAAAACAGGATTTATGAACTTAGAATAAGTAATGCGGAAATCATCTACCGAGAAGTATTTAGAACAATAATCATATACACTTTTCCCTATGCGATTGAAGACAGCAATCGCATGGCGGCATGGTAACCCACTCAATTTCCACTCCATACAACTACAATCCCGATTTGCAATATCCACAACATTAATAGAGTCATCATGAACCTCAAACAGCGTATCAGAGGAAAATAATACCCTAGAAGCAAGAGCTTTTAAAGTTTCCTCGTTTAGTTTTTGCTCCTTGGTTGGAGTAAGTTTTGTAGTCCAGCTCTTTGAATCTGTTTGACGTTTGTGCATTAATTCCATCATTTTACATCCGAGTGCTTCTACCTTCTGTATTATGGGCAACTCCCACACTTCTTCAATCCAATCAGCATATAAATCAGCCATATTTAATATAATGTGATTATAATACTCACCCTTGAATAATGCATTAGTCCAATTTTCTGGATCAATCTGCATAAGCCAATCATATGCTTTTGGCGAAACCTCTTTAATCTGTTCAGTGAACATCCTGAAACCATCAAGTCGAACTGCACGTGCAGCACCCAAAAACCTTAAAGGCAATGCAGCTTTCCCATCTCCTTGAAATGGTCCTCTCAAACTAATCCTGAAGTTTTCCAGCAGGTGATATATAGAGTAACCATGGTGAGCATTCTTAAAGACTTGAAGCACAGATTTCATTAATCCTTTCTCTTTATCAGAAACAAAAGTTATAGGTCGCAAAGTTGAAATTGCAGGTCTCAACTGCTCCAAAAACCAATGCCAATTAACATCATTTTCAATATCTACTACAGAAAATGCAACTGGAAAAGCACCATCATTGCCATCTAATGCAGTAGCTGTCAACAAAACCTCATGGTATTTGGATTTTAAAGGTGTAGAATCCAGAAAAAGAAGTGGGCAACAACCATTGTTGAAACCATGTATTGATGCATGAAAGGATATAAAAAGACGTTGAAACTTACTATCATCGCCAATGCAAAGCTTCACAAAACTACCAGGATTTGCCTCCATCACCTTATCACAAAACCAGGGTAACTGGTTATAAGCTTCTTTATATGACCCTTGAAGTTGCTGCCTAGCTTCTTCAATTCCACGCCATACCTGTGTGTAGTTCAATTCAATCCCAAAGTCCTGCAAAATGCCCCTTGCGATGTCCTTAGGTTTGTGGTGTGGGCTATCTCTTAACCTCTCCTTTATAATACCGACCAGCCAACTCTTTGCTGGATGAGCAGCTTTCCAAGATTCCCCTCCACATGTATGTGCTTTATTCATCTTTTTTATCCTGAAGACTTCAGCAGATGGAACCCAAGATGCATGAATGGACCAAGAACAACCTTCAGCCACACATACACCACTCGCACGATTAGTGTCATTCTTTTTTAACCTGTATACGAACCTATGTGCAATGGCATATTTCTGCAGTGCCTCACGAAATTCAACTACACTTTTGAATTCTTGGCCTACACCAACAATTCCTTCCTTCCAAGAGGCAATAGTGTTTTCAAGTGAATCATCTTTAGAGTTGACATTAATTAATGAATAATGAGACATGTCTATCCAAGGTACAAAGTTAGGTTCCTGTTTCACAACAACATCTACAACAGCATCATCAAGAATACTGGAGCTCTTCTTATGTGTACTTTTTCTAGTCTCGCCAACACTGTCAGGAACAGAAACAATGACAGGACCATTGACTCCAATCTTCCATGATGCTGTGCGCCTTCTCTTCTTTACAGTATCAGCAGGGGTACCGTTCATATGAAGTGTATCAAAGCTGTGTGCAGTTTCATCACCAGTGGGAGCATTTGGGAGAGTACCACCAGCATCTTGAGATGCCACAACAGCAGGCACAGTGTCAGCCACTTTTATCCCACATGGTCTGAAGTGATAATAAATAAGAATCAATCAAGCAGAAAAGGACATGCCTTACCAATGACTTTTTAACAAAATTATCGAGATGAAAGGGGCAATTATACAAGCAGTAACACCCAAGTGCCTAGAAACATGACACAGCAGAAGGGAAACATACCTGGTAACATGCATTTGTAAATCTTCACGATTAAAACCTTCTCTTCCCATAATAAAAATTTCTGCGGAGACAGAGTCACCATAAAAATCACACATCCTCTTTAAGTCTTTTTCATTAGCTACAGTAATGAGAGTTTGCCTATTTCCTGGGAGAAAGTACTTAATGGACACCGATTTATACTCCAAGTTACACATCTCAGCCAATTTCATCTTGAGATCATCAAACATAGTCTCATGATTGATATCTAGAGCAAGTGCCTCTCCACCATTATAGGTTAAGCTACCATCAGCACTTGCCACAAATTCACCACCAGACCGGCAGATCAGTATAAGCTTTTTCCTTGACATTGGCAGCCACTTCTGAAATTCAAAAGACAAAACAGGTCAGAGATCAATTTCCAAAGTAGCCTGTGCATCCATGCATTTAAAAATAAAAAAATATGCTTAGAAGTTTTTTACCATCGTCGATATGGCTTCAAATTTTCTTTAAAATAAATAAATATGCTTAGAAGTTTTTTTACCATTGTTGATCTGGCTTCAAATTTTCTTTACGAAGACCCACTATTGAACCAAAGGAGACCATTTCCTTTTGTATTTTATGCCTACTATACCCTCACAAGTTCATAATCCTATCTCCATCCCCACCAAAAAAAAATCTACAAAAATAATTGATAGTGTTTCACAGACTTAAATTAATTTTGAATTATAACAAAGCATATAGTTTACAAACAAGTATCATTGATTAATAAAGTTTGAAGCTTGAAACTGATATTCTATCCAAAATTTCTTACTGAAACTGAACTAAATTAGTGCAATTTTTATGTCATGCTATTTATTATTTTTATCTTTGCTTCATTCTTGGCCAAAAGAAAAGAAAAGTTTGCCCTCAACCACAATATTGAAAGCTTAAATTTTTGATAGTTTGAAAAATTTATTTGTTAACAAAAATTCATGGATTTTAAATTTTCTTCTTTCCTTTTCATTCCCTGTTTTTGGATCCTAAAAATTTACATACAAATATTTCGATTGATATATGAAAATAGCACCAACAAATGCTCCAAAAGAAAATATAAGTCTAGATAACAATCTAAGTAAGCGCACATCGATATCGTACAAAAGACATTCCATTGTATGAACATGAACTACACCACATAAGGTATAAGCCATATCAGTTTAGCGTCCCCAACCTACAAGTCTACCTCTTCAACTGGCTGTGGAGACAATGATCAATTTAATGTGCATATTCCTGTATGTGTATGTGTGTGGAACGCAATTATTTTTCTTTGAAATACTGCAAATTCATGCAGTCAACACCAATTTGAGAATCATTGTGGCAGGGCTCTTCTCAGCAGAGCACCAATAAAATTGAGCTGCAGTAAGAAATTAACTGCAACATTTGGATCTTTAGCAAGGAGATGAAAAGCATGTTTCAGAAACACATAAACCTTTTCGTCACTAATAATAGAAAAACAGTAACATGTATGCACAAGTAGCTCCATAAATTGCACTTCAAGCTAATGGACACTTGGACCTAATGAAAATTATGCAAACCCACAGTCACAATTTTCAAAAGGAAAAATATTAACCACACGGATTACTCCTTATGCAAAACCACAATTACAATGTCCAAATAACTATTTTTAACACATTCAAATGAATTAAACATACAGAACTGGCTACCACGGACGAGAGGACAGTCAAACAGTTCGATATAAAGTAAAAGCACAAGGAGAAACGACAAGGACGATTGGCTATCCAAGGCGGATAATACAGTAAATAAGCATAAAAATTCCCCAATTTTCCAGCTGAGCAAGAAACGTTACACGTAGCATCACTAGTATTCATTCTCATTCAAAAGCCAAAGAAATCGACAGAGTTAGCAGTGGTCAGCTTAACCAGCAAGGTCAACGCCTGTGATCAACACACCATGCAATCAACTAGAAGAGTAGCGATTTAGTGAAATACCCACGAACCAAAAAATAAACCATAAAATTCAAACTACAAAATGAACAAACTTGTGACCAAATAAATACAAATAGCATTGCATAATTCAATGAAATTAGCATACAGAGAAGGAATTGGCATTGATAAAGAGAAAGGGGTACTCCTTAAAGAGGAAAAACGGGCTTACCAGAAAGGCGAAGGAGGTATTTCTGGCAAATTGAAAGTTGAAACCCTTGATTTTGGGGCCTGCTGAAATTTGCGTGGGAGTAAATTATCGAAATATAGAAAAGGAGGGACGTTTTGGAAAATGGAATCATAGAAGTGGGGTTAGGGTTGGAACTGAGACCGGCTACTAGGGATTTTTGTGGAATTTTAGGAATATATTGTGGCTGTTTTATACAAAAGCCCTCTCCTCGCCTAGAAATAAATTTGTGGTGGTTTATAACTCTGTATTCCTAGGCTAGCTAAATTATTATGATTATCATTATTATTATTTTTCAATAAAGGCCCAAATAAGCTCATTTACCACGATTACGATAGATAAACACTGCAGTTCGTATAAGGAGCCGCTATTCTCTTTATACTAATCTGTTGTTAGGGTTGTTCAATGAAATCGGTAAACCCACTAATTTTTCACGGAAAAAGATAAGAAAGTTTAACTTATAATGATATTCTGAATTCGAATTTAGTCAATACAATGAAATTCAGATATTGAATGTATAATAAAAATAAATAAACTCATCCATTCATGTGCACCTACCCAATCCAAACCATAATTTTGGTTTTGTCAATTGGGTAAATTAAACTTGTCAAGTTGAAAGAAAAAATATCTATAGTTGTTTCTACATAACCATAAATGTGGCCTGCAGTTTCAATTGGAAGAGCAGTGGTTGATCAATTTGAAATGGCAAGCATCAGTTGCACTTATAGTGCTGACACTAATTACAAAATTGTAACTGATGTAATGCTGACAGTAAGACCAAAACTGCAGGCATAAAAATTATTTTTTATGCTCTCCATCCTTATTTGGCTGTAAAATATTCACCACCAAGCAATAAATATTGCAATGTACAACAAAATTTTTAAATTTAGAATTCAAAATACTATTTGTTTTATGAAAAAAAAAATATTTTTCTTGTAAGAAAACAAAGGCATTTGTCTTCTGTGAAAAAAAAAAACTATTTGTCTATTTTTTTATCAATATCCCAGACTGTTCAAAGTAGATAAGAATTTGTATTTAAATTTTTATAATTTAATGTGTTTAAATTAAATTACAGTATATTAATATCCATTAATTTTTTATTTGATTTTTTAAATCATAAATGTCATTTGAAATATAAAATTAGTAAAGGAAAGAAGACCAAAAAATTAATATCTATAAAAGTAAATTATTTTATTAACTTTAATGTATTTACTTATTTATCATGTAATTTTAGATAATTATTAAAAAATATAAATAACTATTATATAATATAGTTGAATTTTACCGATATCATAATCTTATTGTTTTATATTTTCAGGTTTCTAAATATTATTATCATCATTTATATCCAAACTATCTATCTATAAAAGTGGAAATAAGATAAGAAAAAATTTGGACAAAAAATAATTTTAATAAAATTTTAAACTACAAAAATAGTTTTTTATAAAAATTCAACTCTAATTGTATTTTATATCTTTACCATATTATCTTTGTGCGGAGTGTTTGATGGGCATAAAGCCTTTTGCAGAATTTATTTCTAATTCAATCTCTTTTTAACTTTTATATTTATTAAAATAAATTAGTCTATATTTTTTTTTGTTTATAATTTTAGATTAAGGTATTCACTAGTATAATTTATATGTACATAAACAACTAGGATTCTTTTAGAAATAGATATTAATAAGAAAACATAATTATTATAATAATTAATTAATAGATACTTTCTCCTTTTCTTTTTAAATAGTAAATATCGCATTAACACGATAATTAAAAAAAATGATCGAAAAGCTTGATTTTATTAAAAAAAATAGTGAAATTGAGCTCTTAAAGAACAGGAAGGAGTACTTAGTTAAATATTCATTAGTCATAATTACGTAAAAAATTATATTTAATTATACTTAAAAAAAGTTATAGCAAATCCATCAATTATCTAAGTAATTTATCAATATAGAGACATTATACAGTAATGAAGTTGACCAAACTACCCATACTCATTTATATGCAGTTTATCTTATAAATCAAGTAATCGCAAACACATTCAACGTTATTTTCTCTTGTTTTATCTAAGCACAAAAATAACATTAGTAAAATTTGTTATTACAAATATATATTAACACCCCAAATTATTAACTTTGGCTTCTATTTCCATGTGTCAATTCATATATTGTAGTTCATTTAAGAACGATTTGCAAGTAGATAATAACAGCATAGTCCATGTGATTTCCTCAAATTCTCCTACTGTGAAAGTATATAATAAGCTATGTTTGGTAACCAGTAATGTAATGCAATGTAGTTAATCCTATGTATGTTAGCACAAATACCTAATAATGCAATGTAATCACAATTACTGATGTATTTTTGAATATATTTACTAATGTATTCCCCAATCCTTTTATTTAGCAAAGTATTTCTCATTACAGCTTTCTTTCTAAAGTCTAAACCTAAATTGTATCTTCCTCCTTCGCCGCCACTGCCGCAGCCGCCATCCCTTCAACTTTTTATCCAGACTCTTCTCTGCTTCAGGTGCATATCCAAGTCATGTTGTGCCCTAATCGATAGCTCCCACTTCATCAGAACCCATTTGAAAACCTCCATTGCTACCAACTCTCATTTAGGTCTCGTTTATGGCATTTATGGAGGTACTTGTCACGATTTCCTCTACTCTCTTAATTCTCTAGTTCAAGTTGATTCCTGTTCCACTGATTATTTCAGGATATTTGGTTCTTGTTATACTTTGGCTGTTTTTTTTAACATGGAATTGGAAGCATTTGCTTGATGAACCTATCAACTAAACAAAACCATAGCTTTACCAGCTGTGTATCTTGATAAACTTGTTAAGGGATATTCTGGATCTAAAGCTTTTTATAGATCTTGTGTTATCCTTAACTTGCAATTTCTAAATAATCAAGCTTTCTTTTCGAGGCAAAGGCCATCTTTACTCAGAGTTGAAAGTCTATGGCGAAAGGAAAAAAGATTCAGCTGAGTTTTCTACTCTGAATTCTCGAACTTGTTATTCGGGTATGTTTTATATATGATTTTAAATCTCTACTTTTTATTTTTTTTCTTTTTTTTATATTTTCTTTTCTCCTGTTTGGTTACTAGGAAAATGAAAGCAAAATGGATGAAAGTTCATTAAAGTATTGTATTATTTATTATGCTGAATCTCTTTAGAAAATTCAAGCTTTTCTTAGCATTTACCAATTCAAGTTCATTGACCTTGAAGTTAAGCTTATGATTGAATTTAATAGTGAATAGTGACACTGTGAATTATATATAGAGTTTAGGATTCAAGGAGCTACTTGAATTGCACAAAGAGGTTTTGAATCTATTTGAATCATTCAAATAAACTGGAATTGAAAAAGAACTTCTAACTCTATTAGTCTTTGTTATATGGAAAACTAGATTAGCAGCTATATGAAGCACTGCTCTTATACAGTATAATAAGATATGTTGTTACCATCTAGTAAAACCTTCAATGAAAAGTTCAATATTCCCGATTATCATATGGTTGTATATTTATACATAAATGTACGTACACATATATGTGATTATTCTATGTGTGTAATGAAATGAAATTGTAAATAGTAATGTGCATATATAATGTTTCACATGATTATAGTTATGATGAAATTATCATATAAGAAGGATAGTAAAGTATGTATGTACATATATGATCATATAGAGCATGTTGTTATGTAGTTATGATTATAAAGTATACCCTCAAGATAAATATGTTATTGACATGATCACTCACATCAGTGGATTAAAGGAACCCATTATGGTATAATGTTAAGTATCATGATCACACATAAGTGAAAGAGTTCTATATCTTGAATTGATTATAAATACATAATAACAATAGTAACACTCGATTGTATACATGATGACACATGTATCAAAAACTTATACATGAATATAATTATATATATAATACCTTCAGGTATCTTATTTGGTGTCTTCGGGTGACCTAATACCTTTGGGTATCTTATTTGGTTCTTTTGAATGACCTAATTGTAAGGACCCAAAATAGGCCCTAGAAGAATTGAAGGGCAATTTCACATTACCAAAGTCTAATTAAACATGTGGATGGATTATTATGTTTTACTTGACCTTGTGGCACTCTTTTGCTTATATCTCGAGTTATAGAGCACTAAATTAGAGTATTCTAATTGGGTTAGAAAATAGATATCCATGCCTATATTTCATATGAAGAGCATAAGTTACAAATATGTCTTTAACTTGGCTATATTTAAGCATAAAATCCGGAATAGTCTACCGCCTTGTCACTAAGAGCAGACCTCAGTGTTTTGTAAATATCTTAAAATCTAAAAAAGCTATTGAGATGATTCTTGATGTTTTAAAATTTAGAACCATAGTATAATAAGTTTATAGAAGACTACTTTTGTTAAAAATGCTTTTTGGAAGTTCAAAAATTACTTACAAGTCAAACTCAGAAAACTGCCTGTGATAGAGGATATAATAGTCAAGTAATAAAAATATAGTTTGAGAGCTAAATTAAAAGGGGATATAAATTTAGAGGCCAATGTTAAAATAATTATTAATTAAGGTTGATTTTTAGGATTAAATAAGTTTGGGGGTAAGTGTTGTAATAGAAAATAAATATAAGGTTAATGTATGAAATTGGATTTTAGTGGGTAAATTCTTTAAGCAAGAATCACATGCAAGGTGTGAGTAGAATTTTGCCCATTAAGCTTTGGAAGATGTTCTTCATGTGAAATGATGGGCTGCAAGTCATTTTCATCTTCTTTATTTATGTTAAACTTTCTCTCAACTCCATCATTGGCAAGTTTAAGAATTAGGGAATTGTAGGAAGCTTTAAGGTAATAATTAAACCATCTTCTTCATTTTCTTTCTATGGTTTCAGATGGAAGAAGAATGCTTAAGGAATAAAGGATTGATTTGAAGCTACAAAATCAGGTTTGGAAACTTATTCTTCATGCATGTGTGTGGATATAAATATTATTGCTTGGATTACTTAATTTTAATGGTAATTTATTGGTTTGTTTAGGGTTAATGAGAGATTTATATAGGAGAAAATCGAGTTTTTTGAATGTTGAGGAAAAACTGGGTGTGGTTCTTGTGACCCAGGCTACTTGTTTTGTCCATATCTGGAGTTATAGACCTCGGATTGAGGTGATTCACAAATCTAGATAAACTAGATTCAAATATCTACAATTTATTAGAAGGAGCTGTGGCTTGATTCTGTTGTTAAGAAACTCAAAAAATTCATACAAGTGAACTGTTTGAGTGTATAGGCAGTCTTGAACAGTTACCAATGTTTTAACCATAAATCCCTGTATTTAATTCATAATTGAGTGAGGTTTGAATCTATGTAAACTTGATAGAAATATAAACAACTTTTCAGAAGATACCTGGGGTAAATATGTTTGTATACTATCTAAATATTCACTTGAATTTGTAGTGAGCTATTATTCTCGGTTCTAGAATAGATTGTGGGAAATATGACATATCTCCTTGTGTAGTGAACGAAATACTATGAGGTTAAATTCTGGGAAAAATATACTTTTAAAACTATACTTTTCATGAAGAAAGTAAAGCCTAATTATGTCCTTAAGCCTGTCTAATTTTAGCTTAATTCTAGACCTATACACAGCACTATTAATAGGAACAATATTTTATAAAGTGTAAATATCTTGAGTTCTAGAAGTGATATTGAAATGATTTTTGATGTTCTAGAAATGGGAAACATAGGGGATCATGTTGGTAGAAGGACAAATTTGCTAAAAATGACGTTTTTAAGGTCAAAAATAGCATATAAGTTGGATTTGAAACTCTGCCACTATGCAGAATTCTCAATATTTAGTGTTAAATGTTGTTATGTTAAATCTATGTATACATGAAAGTACACTGATTTACATGTAGCATGTAAACTATTTGATTGAAATGTTATGTATATACATGTATGGTCAAAAACATGTACATGGATGGTTATGTGAAATTATGCTTATATATATATATATTTAATCAAATGATACTGTATATTATTATACAATTATTCAACTATGAAATTGATAATGAAATGTTACAGTATTATAAATGAAATTTGATGCCATAAAATGTATATAGAGTTTAACAATTGAAGAAGAAAATATGAATATATATAAATACATATACATGAATGTTGGAAGTTGTATATATGAACATACATAATTGTTCATATGGATGCATATAATGTATATTACCTCAAATTGAATGCACATGTATATGCATGTTTAAACATTGAAAATATAAACGTTGAAACCATCATGAATGAACATAATTAAGATGCTGAAATTAAACAGTATATATATATGCCCAAACAATTATATGCTTAGGAATATAGCTAATTAATATCGATTTATTAGATTTACTAATACGCTATAGTATTAGACATCAACCTTGAAATGTAAATATGGATTATTAATTTTACTTGGTTATATTATGTTGATTGACTATGCTTGTCTTATGAAATATTGGTATGTATGTATATAATAAATGAATATTGAAATTTAAGATAGCATGATGATATTATCTTGTTGTTTACATATTAAAACTTAAAGTTATTGTACATAGTTATATGACCTAACTTTGATTGGGCTAATATATATATATATATATATATATATATATATATATATATATATATATATATATATATACATGAATGTCTAAATGACACTATACTAAAGAATATACATGTATATTATTAATCTATTGAGGTTAATGTTAGGTATAGCTGAAATGTCAACTTTATATATATGAAGAAGTAATGCTATTAATAGAGTATATGTGTGTTTATAGCATAAACATAGTGTGATTACACATGAATGGGTTTAAATCTTGAAATATACTTTTACTTAATTATGACATAGAGATGCATATTCATTTACATATAATTATGGTTTCTATAAATATATCATATAAGTATGATAATACACAGCTTATACAAGTATGAATTTATAATGATAAACAAAAGTGTTTTTAAGCATATGATATGTTTAAAAGAAATATAGATATTTGGGCATGTATTCTTTGAATAGAGGCGCTTAATATAATGAGATGATAAATGTTGTTTACATATATGATCTTGTGGAAATGTAGGCTTTGATCTCCTTATAAATAAAGGATAGTAATGCTTAAAATTGGAAGTAGTCATATCATGTTTATCTTACATAGTCCATATGAGTATACATTTTTATAAGTGTATACATATAGATATCATTAAACTTATGTGAATAAAGTTAAAGTAAAGCAAAGTGAGTTTTTATGAAAGGATTTAATTGCCTGCTTTGAGTATAGGATGTGGATAGATAGGCATGCCTATAAGGGTACCTTGCAGCTATTTCTGAATAGTTTTGACCTATTTAGGTCCACTTGAAATTTAAAGTTAGAGTGACCCTATTTGGGTTTAAAAGTTAGAGATTATTTGAACAACCCCGTTTGGGTTGTAGCCGACCCCGCTTGGGTCAGCTTGACTGGTCCATGTTATTTGATTGACCCGTTTGGGTCCATGTTATTTGATTGACCTCGTTTAGATCCACCGATTTATCATACAGTTTTATCCCTACACGAGATCAACATTTAATACCTTCAAGTATCTTATTTGTACCTTCGGATGCCACCATTATAATCAACAGTTTCGTACCTTCGGGTACTACCGTATAACCCAATATCCACCTCTTTAGAATAGTGCAGGCTTTACACCAAAGTTAAGAAAAGTTTGATATTAAAGTTTCATAAAGCATGACAATTCCTAAATTGACTTCATAATATATATTATATATGAAATTTCTTTTTATCACATATGGAAATTATGAAATTAAAAGAGTTTGCAATATACGTTTATGCACAATTATTGCATATAAAACATTGTATATACAGAGTTATATGAATGACCCGATGCATCACTAATATCTGTTTATAGACTATATTAAAGATAGTATGTTCCCCATAGTAATATGTTGCTTGCTTGAGCTAGTTAAATAGCTTGCATGATTTGTCATATATGATATCTATGAAAATGTTTTGTCAATATAAGTGTTTTCTTTGCAATGAAATATAAGAGTTATGTACAGGTATTCATGTCGGTGATTGCCTTTCAATTAAAACACTAGGTTATAAGTTTTCCTTATAGCTACTCGTTCTTGCTTTCTACTAGGATATGATGTTCAATGTCTTGTATGCAACATAAAATATTTTTGGATCTATATGTGATAAACTCAATATTATACTGGTATTTGAGATAAAAGTAAATTAGTAATTAAATGTATGCATTAGTACATTAAGAATCACAAATACATCCTAGATCGATAAATGATAAACTTTCATAATACTAATGCTCTGTCTTTCTTATGAATATACATATATTATTGTTGATCATATGCTTATATATATATATATATATATATATATATATATATATATATATATATATATATATATATATATATATATATATATATATATATTCCTAGTATATGTCAAGGTGTGTTGTATGTGGAAGGTATGACTTAGTATAAACAGTGGTATATCATTCAATGAATGGATTATAGGTCTAAAAGATAATTATACTTGTATGATTAAATGTTGTGTATATAAAGCACCAATGTCAAATCTTCAATCATTAAATCATTCGGGTATCATATGTGGACTTTTGTTTATTCATTTTGAATTGGTATCTCTTTCATTTGAACATAAGGTATACTTGTAGTTCATGATGTATGCTTATTGGCGACCACTGTGAGTGGTCGTTTGTCATATTTTGTGTTCTCCACTAAGCTTTATAGCTTAGCACGGGTGTTTCATCCGTGTAGGTTGCAAGGATAGGACTTTCTTGCAGGACTGATATCTGCAGTAGATTGGCCAACACAAGTCTTAGAAGGTTGAAAAGTAGAGTCTCCTTTTTGTTTTTTTATTTTATGGATATGTAAATTTTTAATTATGATGGAATTTTTGTATATGTACAAATGTGTTGTTTGAGAAACATTGTAATGTATTGAGAACTCCTAAGTGCATATGATATGGTTTTAATTTCTTCTATAAGTTATCTAATAAGAAATGTTTTTGGTTTTAGAACATAGTAAAACATGTATTATGATACAAGATTTAGTGGTAATAGCCAAGTATAGAAATTGAGTGTTACACTACTACCTTTGGGTATCTTATTTGGTGCCTTTAGGTGACCTAATACCTTTGGTTATCATATTTGGTGCCTTTAGGTGACCTAATACCTTTGGTTATCATATTTGGTGCCTTCGGATGACCTAATACCTTCAGGTATCTTATTTGGTGCCTTCAGGTAACGTAATACCTTTGGGTATCTTCTCGATGCCTTTGGGTGACCTATTTTCAATCTTGTTTGGGTTGTACTTGACCCTATTTAGGTGACTAAATAGATGTGGTCCCATTTGGATCATAACAAGCCCATTTGGAATGTAGTCGATCCCGTTTGGATCCATTTGACTGGTGCCTTTGGGTGATCTATTATCTTCTTGGTGCCTTCGGGTGATCTATTAACTTCTTGGTGCCTTCGGGTGACCTATTATAGGTGCTATTATATAACCCATTATCCACCTCTTTAGAAAAGTACATGCCTAATATTAAGTAAAAGAGAAAGCATCATATTATGATAAAAGGATCAAAGAAGTATGACACTTCTTAAGATTGATTTTCATATGATTCTCTTATGCAGTCTTTATATTGCATATGGATATTATGAAATTAAAAGAGGTTACATTATTTATATAAATATGCATATTTACTGCATGTAGTATCACATTTACATACAAGAATTGTAAGTTATATGTATAATGAATTTATGCATCATTAATATTTAGACATTGATTATATTTATGATAGTGAGTTCCCCTATAATGTTATGCCAATTAATTGAGGTTGTTAAATGACTTGTATGATTCCTTATATATGAAAGCTATGAAAATGTCTTGCCAATATAAGTTTCTTTTACGTATGAATGCAAGAGATATGTATAAGTACTTATGCTTGGTGATGCCTTTCAATTGTTGCATTGGTTTTTATGTTTTCCTTATAGCTACTCATTTCTTACCTTTTATTGGGAAATGATGTGCAATATCTTGCATGTAAACTTACATGATTTACGAACTTATAAGTGGTGAACTCAACATGATATGGTACTTGAGATGGAAGTAAGTTAATAATCTAATACATTAGGAATCCAAATTTCAACCAAGAGGAGAAAGAATTTGCATAATAAGAATGACTATAAGTTATGGTTGTTAAAATATATCTTGATGCATAGAATGTGATACACACTTTAATAAGGCATGGAAATTATTAGTATCTATTAGTGCATAAAGGCATAGTTTATTAACTTGAAGTATATAAATGAATATTAATAAGAGTAAGTAACCAATAAGCAAATGGCATATCAATAGGTAATTATTATTGAATATAACGAAAGAGAATATAGTACTAGAAGAGAGTTATGAATATGGTTTTAATGATCGATTTATATGCTTAAAGATACGTTTATATGTGCTTACATTTTGAAGACATTTTGAAAAGGTCATCTGCATGTTTTATGTTCCCCACTAAACTTGATAACTTAGCATGGAATTTTTTTTATCCATGTAGGTTACAAGGTTAGAACTTCTTCTCAAGGTTGATATTTGAAGGGGATGGCCAACACAAATTTTAGAAGATCTAAAAGTATGAAGTCTTCATTTTGAATTTTTTTTTGGGTTATGTAGTTTTAATGGTGTTGGAAATTTTGAATGTGAAATTTCCAAAGTTTGATTTTGTAATGTGTAAAGAGACTGCTAAGTATATATGTAGTAAAGTTTAAATGGTATATTACGAAAAAATTTACGAGCATAATGTCATAGTAAAGCATGCTTTATGGTACATGGTATAGTGATATAACTAAGTATAGGATAAGGATGTTTTACACTAATCGCTATATTCGCAAACAACATGATACCTCCAATAATCACATACTTTAATAGATTTGATGAACATGACAAAATGTGGTAATATGGCAAGATACAACAGCATGCACTTTATAATCTAATTAAAATCATTGTTGTCTCTTGTCATTCCTAATTTTTGTACTTTATGTAACTCAAGTATGCAACATAAATCCTTTATATGTATGTCTTATACTTTATTCTCAAGATATTTGTATATGTCCCAAGACCTACAACCAAAGGCTTTGAACTTTATACCCCAAGCTTTTGCTTAAGATTGATAAAAACCTTAAGTATTAAATTTTATTAAGATTTAACTCAATAATCTTAAAATTTTATCAATGATATAGTATGCATATATCACCCAATAATATTTTCTAATGAAAATATTATTTTATTGAAAATTGCTACATATATTATAAAATATGACAAAAAACAAAACTCTATGTAAAGCTAAAATGAGCTCCCACTAACTTGAGGTGTCAAAAGGCCTCATTAAACCTCTTCTAGCAATATGTTTTCCGTAGATAAGGGGTCATAGTCCTTTTGTAAATGGATTTGCCAACACACCATTTGTTCTAATATTCTTTACTATAATTTTATGATTTTTAACAAGCTCTTTTGGAGTTAAGTATATGACCTCCATGTAACACCCCCATGTACATTAGAAGAGAAATAGGAGTGCTACAACAAGCATATAATCAAACATGTATAAAACACATCTATAGATTATGTGCTATCACTTCTTGACTTTATATTCTAAAGTTCACATATCTCTTTAGTAAATATACTTTCCTTTTTACAAGCTAAAACATACAAACTACTTTAAACTTTTCTCTTTACAAGCTAAAACATACACACTACTTTAAACTAACTTGTAGCTTAATACTTACTTTACAAATTATGTGCTACAAATTAACAAGTTACATTTAATACTTATACCTTATGATGTATCTTCATTCACTATCTCGAATTTCACTTCAAGTTAGCCTCAATCCCTTACCTATGTTGAAAAATAAAACATGTTAAGTTTATAGTTGGGGAGAATACTACCTTTTATATAAAAAAATAAATAAAAATTTTTTGAAGTTACTATGATCTTTAATATTTGTTATTTGTTTTTGTTAGAAATTCGTATATGTGAATTCCTTTCATAATAATGTTCACGTATGCTCCGTATTATTTTACTTGGTCATAATTCAATTACGACCACATGACTTTATTTATTATCATCTAACTTGCATTTATATCTTATGCTTCGACAATAATATTCTTACTTAAACATATCAATTACCTTACAAGCTAATCATGACTATAGTATAGAATGGAAAAACTCTATGTCAGGTTTCAATAATTACATTATCTTTCGACATTTTAAGACTTCTTAACTCAATACAAATTGGTTCAGACTTGGAATAAGTATTCCAAACTTCTTATGTATCCCTAGATTGGAAATTAGAATAATGTAGTTCTGCCTGTTAAATTCTTTATCATGTCAACTTTAAAAAGTAGCTTTTAGTGACATAACTCAAATTTATTTATATTTGAATAGATTTATACTTTTTGTTTTACCTTACACATGCTTTTAACTACTTAACCAACTACTAAAATTAATTGCTTTTTCATGTCTAAACCATTATTATTATATTTATCGTACAACATTAATTCTTAAGTGTTCATCATACTTTTCCTTATTCTTGGCTAGGTTCACTAGGGCGTGATACTTTACTATGTTTAATTCAAGTTTGTATAATGTAGAATATTATGAGTAAGCAAGTCTCTAGCCTTATTTATAACTTGATTGATTACTTATCGTATTCTATTATTAATTGCTTTCCTCAACCTTGAGCATATACTATAATATGGGTTATTATATTAAGTAAAGTTGTATACACTAATTTTGTTATTCATTCCATTAACTTAGTATGTTAACATGCTGATAACGTGGTGTTTAATATCATATTAAACTATATGTCAGCATTTAGAATCATTATTCTATTATTTCACATCATACATTTACTTATAACCACTATAGCAGAAAATACACTTATGAATCAATTTCTAGAATCATATAACAAATCCTATATCAAATCACATGTCTAAATCACATTTACATATAACTTTTTTCATTCTTGTCAAAACAAAAAGAGGTTGTGTACAAAGAATTTATTTCATATTGCAGTGCTTTCATGGAAAACTAAATAACCATGTCATATAATACACATCAAGTGCTAAAATCATATAACAAGTCTTGCACTCATAAAACACAAGTCTTGTTCACATTTATACACATATCTTATTCAACCTTGTTAGACAAAGAAAATGGATAGGTCTAAATTGAAGTTCATATACAACATTGTAATTAATCAAATAAGGAAATAAAGTTAATAGGCCAGAACAAAACAAAATAAAAATAGACTTGATACAAATTTGTCTACAATTTCTTGTAAATATGGATAACGGGTACAAAAAATATCCATAAATTGTATCAATAGAGGATACCTCAAAGGTATCAATAGAAGAGGCATATGCTACAAAAATCTAAAATATGCAGTAGGTACCAAAGCACCAATCAAATATCATATGAGAATTAATAGAAGAGACATCAATCTCAATATTGAAAGACACTGTAGTATCACAAAAGCAACTGTAAAACCCTTTTAGGTATGCTTATTTATCCATATCTATGATTTTAACAGACCATAGTATGGATAATGAAAAATGAAAGATACCATAAAATGTCATCTATAAAAGATACCTCAAAAGGTATTATAGAAAAGATAATGTCTCTACATCATATATCGTATAAAAAGAGATGCCGACGTATCTAACATAAGACATTAATCAATGTCATAGAAGTAGCTATAGAATTCCCATAGGCATGCCTATTTATCCATAACTCAGATTAAAGTAAGCCTTATGCTAACATAATGTCATATCGGGCATTAGCAATTACTTATAGAAATAATACAACATTAGGATGTATAACTTCAGTTTACATTTTCATTAATTTCATTCTTTTCCATCTTCCAAACCTTTAACATTCCAAGTATATATTCATAAACATAATCATATAATCTATATAGATACATTTGTATAAACATATACCTATAACCAATGTAAACATATATATATATATATATATATATATATATATATATATATATATATATATATATATATATATATATATCTTAAACATATACATATGTGTGAGTGTGTGTGCATTATTTCAAATATGTACACTTTTAAGTGCAAGAATCATATAACATGATTCACATGTGCTTCCATATCCTACTGATTAATATATCACTTAAATACATAATTATAATCATATAATCAAACCATGTACTCATATATGCTTAGCATATGCTTATAATTTATATATATATATTTGCATATACATAAAATATATGCACATATTTACTTTGTTCACATTGCTATATCTATTTATTATTACATTTTTCATAGAGATTTAGTCATTAATTACCTTTAAACATGTGTTATTCAAATGTAATAGACATTAGGAAAGGTTCAAGTTAAGTTTGAGATCATTTCGGTGAGAAAAATTCATATTCGGCTAAAAAAATATGGGTCATACAATTGTCAAAAATTATTTGACAACCATGTGGGATGAATTTTTGAGTTATAAAACCATTTCACATAGTTTTGAGGTTGTTAAATGGCTATTAGAGGGTCTGTAATGGCCATGTGACCAAGTTCTACCAAGTACGAAAACAAAGGAGATTTTAGGGTCATTTTGATATGTAATTTTAAAATCGTAAATGCAATTATTAGGCTAAGGTTTCTTCTTAAACATTTTTATCCTATATCTTAAGTTTCCAATAGATCAAAAATCATACACTTTGGATCTATAATTCAAGATATATACTCAAAACACTACAAACATCTACAAAACAGGGGCAATGTTAAGTCACATATTTTAAATCCAATTTTGGGAGCTTTAAAGATAGAGTTGGATTATGATCTCTTCATAAAAATTGTAATTTTTTTATTAATTTTTATATACAATTATAATTACTCAATTCTAAAGCCTACAGGCTAAGATATGGAAAAAAAATACAAAATGTTCCTAGGCACCTTACACCTGTTTAGAGACAAAATTGTTACTTTAGTTTTGAGCTATTAATAAAATTGGGTCATGTATTCTTGATGAAATTTTTTCCATTATAAGTCAATTTTTTTTATAAATTAGATTCATCTCAATTAGAGTTCTATAGGAGAGTTATAGCTAAAATACTATAGGCTATACATAAAATTTAAGGCAAAAATCTCCAATTACATCTAAGCATTTCAACTTTAATCCAGCACATAAATAATAATTTCACATCATAAAAAAACTCATACATTAATTTATTTCATGTCCAAATTTCATATGCAAGTAAATAAGTTGAGATATCCATGCCTTTTCACCTCTTTTGGCTTTTTCTAGCTCATCTTCACCTTTCTTTCCCTATAGCCTCTGTAAGGCCCCAATATATGCCTTAGTAACATTATAATATGTCTATGTAGTATTAGGAAGTGACCATAAAGAGTAGAGCATTTAAGTATAGTAAGGGATGTAACAATCATTAATTTAAAAGTTTCAGCCAAATCGGTAAATTACCTGCATTGTCATATACGCATAAATACATATGAGACATAAATTATTATGCATATTGAAGTGAAATTTGTGAATTAAAGGAGTTGTGGGAGTAAAATGCAAATTTACCTAAAGTCAACATTTGGACAAAAGAGGAATAAACAAGTTTACATGTCTAGAATTATCAAAAATAGATATTTAAAGAGAGTGGGTGAGAGGCCTGCCACTTTTAGCTATAAAAATATAGAATTTTATTTCATCTTTATCTCCAATTACTCTCATAAAAATTTGCTTCTAAGGGTTAGAAAGGAAAGATGGCAAATCAAGTTAAATTTTTAAACAATTGAGGTAAGTTTACATAGGATTTTCACCTATTTTTTCATCTCTTTATTGTTCTATAACAGGATAAGAGTTTTAAGGATTTATATTTGATTCAAATGTATATATGAATGTTTTTATAGTAAAAGGAGGCAATAAGAACAAATGAAAGCAAAAATAAGGTGCTTAGAGGAAAAAATTGGTCAAATAAGGTATAAGAACCTTTTGACTCATTTTGTGTGTGTTTTCATGATATAAATGTGTATGCATATGAATTAGAACATGATACTGGTTATGAAGTGTGGAATTAAAGTGTATTTTCATAATAGAGTTTGAATTTGATTATAAGATTTATTTTGATAAAATTTTGTTAGAAGTGACATTGTACCAGTCTTAGTTTTTTAGCCATATCTCAGGTTATAAAACTTAAAATGGAGTTATTCTAATTGTATGGGACTTATAAGGCATATATCTACAATTTTATAGAAGAAATTAAGTCTTAATCTCGCCTTTAAGGCCTTTGAAAATCTAATTGAAAGTGATGAGCTAATATTGCTCCTATTTTGGAGCAACTTGCCTTTTTAGTGAATATCACATGATTTGGAATTTTAAATGAATTAATTTTTAATGTTATGGAAACTAATAACTTAGGGAAACAAATGTATAGAAGATCGCTTTGCCCAGAAATGTCATTTTCTTATTCAAAAAATGTACTACAAAATAAATTAGGGTAGTTGTATCGGAGAAAATCTGGGAATTTTGCACTACATGGCTATGAACATTTAGGGTACAACCATGCATAATGCATTTTGCCTCCAAACCTTAATTTTTAAATAATATGCATGGTTGTGAGCATTATAGTACAGCCGTGCATCACCCTTTTTCAGCCTATAGTTGATATTTTATCATTGAGGTATCACCAAATCTCATCTAAAATTTTTTAGATATTAATGAAACTTTGTAAACACATGTGCATAAAGGAAATATGACCTTATATATATGAAATAGATTTTTATAAATTAAAACTTATGAATTAGCATATTGAATAACAAAAGGATTTACAAGTAAACAAATGGATTCTATACACTATCATTACACACTAGTACATGGCATGAACACACAAGATAGAATATAGTTTTTATAGTTATGTTTGAGCATGCTATATTTAAATTGGATGATGCATGAATAATTGGTCGTTATATACTAATATTTGCCATAATCATATAAGATACAGATGTGGCAATAATTATTAATTAAATGTACATAATAGAGTCTATGATAATATGATAGACATTTGGAAAGGTGACAAATAAGAATGCAAAGATATATAAGGATAAAAAAATACTTTATAAACATGAATTATATGATGAGTTATTGAGTATAAATGGTGACCGGATGCTAGCAAGTGTACTAGATCAGCTCAGTAATATAGGAAAATATAATTATGACCCAAAATATCGAATCCAAGGAAAACTTGTGCTTGTATGTGCTATTTCAATTTCAAAATCAATTTTGTGTGTAAAAGAAAGAAAAGAAATCCCAAGGTTGTGATGATTGAGGATTTAAAACTAAAAACAAACTAAAACAAAATAAAGAGTTAAAAATAAATAAAGATCTAATAAAAGCAAGTAAATTGAATGAGGTAAAAATCAATATTAAAAATAACTTTCACTAAAGGACTATCCATATTAACAAATATTGCTATGACTTAAACAAAATAAAACATACAAGTGATTATGGAGAATTCAGTTTAATAAACCCATATAACTTTATTCAAGATTATCATTCCAAGCATCAAAATTTTCTTATTCAGATAAACTTAACACTTAGCATAAAGAACTGAATTAATTCTCCTAGATGTCTATTAAAGCCATTCTCAAGAGATTTAACTTCCACCTATTCTTAGTTACACTTTTCTCAATCTTAACTTACTCAAATCAACACACATATATAGCTTATTCAAATTATAATCATGCATTAATCCAAATAAATTAACCTAAGAGCATGCAAGTCATTAATCAACTTAAACCAATTAATTAACCAATGCTTAATCAAGCTAACAATCAACTTAAATTTGGGTAAAGACAAGACTATGTTTAAGAACTAAGAAATAATCAACTTGTATTGAATTGAAGAACAAACTCCAGTCATAACAATACAAGTTAAGGATTCAAGTATCCTTTAGAAAAAGTTAAAGAAAACTACTCACAAGACATACTTAAAATTAAAACAAAGTGTTGAAGAAAACAATGAAAGCTAAATAACGTAAAGACAAACTTAAAGAGAATAATGCTTAATTCTAATGTTGATCTCTCAATTAATCTCCTTTCTCTGATGTTTTTGACTGTTATTTATAGGGAACAATCGTAGTAGATTCCTTCTTAAACTCTAGACATAGAATAGGAAGTGAACTCTGCTAAAACAGGAAGCTCGAGAAAATCCTTCACAAAGTGGGAGTAGAAATCACGTGGCCACATCCTTTCCTTTGTAATTGAACATGTGATCATGTGTCCCTTAGGCTTCCCTCACACGTGGTTGAAGAAAATCACGTGGCCATGGGTTCTTGCATTCTTTTCTTCGCGTGGTCACTTGTTCACTTTCTTTTTTCTCACACGTGGCCATGTCTTCATTCTCTTATAACTTCACGTGGCCACGCCTAGTTCTTCTGGACTTCACGATCACTTTCTTGCATAAATTTTCCATATTTGCAGTTTTGGCCCAAATCTTTGCCCTTTTTACAATTAAGTCCTTTTTCTTGCAAAATAACCCTGAAAAACACCAAAATTTACAATTAACTCCAAAAACATAAAACTAACAAATTAAACTCAAATCTAACCTAATTAACACAAAATTAACCTAATTAAACACCTTAAAACATACTAAAAACACTATATAAATGACTATTATCAAATACCCCACACTTAGACTTTGCTCGCCCTCGAGCAAATTAGAACAATCCAACTTTTCAAAATAATCAAATTTAAATAAAGAATTATGCAATTCAAAACCAAGTTTAGCGATTAACAAGAGCACTTAATAAAACTTTCAACTAGAATAAATTCAACCAAGACAATATGAGTTAGTTTCCTTGTGTGTGTGCAAGACCAAAACATTTTAAGTATTTTCAAAATTCAAAACACCAATGCAAATTCATAATCAAGTTTAGAATGAATGTACACCTAAGTATACACATGGTTTCGCGCTTGAAACTCGAGAAACACCATAGGCCTCTCTTTTAGCACCGGAACCCGAAGGTCATCTCCGCTAAACAACTCAAAAACAAAACTTAGAATCAATTAGGTCTTTTAAAGGTTGTAATGGGGCTAAGGTATTGGTTATCAAAGAATGGATAAAAGATCAACAATAAGAATAGCCACTCTAAGATAAAATAGACTAATAATTCACAAATTTTATCCCATTAACTTAATCAATAAAGAACTTAGCCAAAATTTCCCATCCCTTCACAATTCAAAGTACAATCTTAAAATTCTCTCAATTTCACAATTCATACCCTTTTAGAAGTCATATCTATTTTTTCCTTATAGCTACCCCACACTTAAGATTTTGCCATACATGCTAGCTTTATTTCAATATTTTCTTTCTTTTTCTTTTTTTTTTATTCTTTTCACTTTTTCTCTTTTTTCTTCTTTTTTTTTCACTTTTTACTAGCTTTGATGTTGGCAATACAATAATAATATGGGTAACCATAAGATAACACTTCACTATTCACTTGACTTCAATAATAACCATTAACAATAAAATCAAAAACATCTTATCACACCCATCAACATATTCAATTCCTATTAATCCATCCTATCCTAGAGTGGCCAATTCTAGAAGGGAAGACAAAAGCTTTTTAGTTTATATGGTAAAATAAATGAGTGTAACAAGAAAAATAAATATGGCATGCATTAAGCATACCTCATTAGGCTCAAAATTGGCTAACAAAGGATAAATATGCATATAGGGTAAGAAAATAAGTTAAAATATGGCTTAACAATAAAAAATATTGCCTAGATCACTTTCCAAGTTGTTTTGAGTTATTTTTATGCTTTGAAGGGTGATGAGGAAGGTTCTAGTGTTCTAAAATTCATCACTTAACTATTTCATGCATTTTTTTCTTTAAGTTCAAAAACTGGTCTTAAGTGCTAAAAATGTAAAAACTAACAAATATAAGTCAAATTGAATATTAAACTAGCCAAAAATTCATTAAACAACATGCTTGTTCTAATGCTAAACAAGAATTTTAAACATTGCACATTCTAAATTCAAGTTCAAAATGTTCAATTTTTGAGAATAACTAGGGCGAACTAAGCTAAATGTACAATAAATGATAAATGAATTCACTAACCTAACATGCAAAACTAAAAAACTAAACATGCAAACTAAAAACCCAAACTAAACAACTAAAGAAAAAACAAAAATGACTAAAACAAAATAATTCATGAGTAAGAAAATGAGTAAGGTAAGAAAAACTCACTTAGTTGGATCTTCAAAATCTAGCTCAGCTGAGCTCTATCCCCCTCTTTTAAAATCTTGCTGTCCTCAGCAAAGTATGAAAAATGTTAGCACACTTCATCACTTTTGAGAAACAAGTTAGTGCCCAAGAGAAATGTAAGCTTAAACATACACCTAGAACCATGATCAGGTCAAAAGAAGGCATGAGATTAATGGAATTGAGTTAAAAAACATACATGCCTCTAAAACCAATAAAGTGCAATGAACAAGACTTAATAATCATGGTAACTAAGTGAACAAATGTAACTAGGCCAAACTTGCTTAAGTACTCAATCGATAATGTGTGTGTGGCTATGTGAAGACTTAGGTTGGTGTGTGCGTGGTCACGTGTGTGTGTAATGGAGGCAGTGAGTGTGTGAAAGTGGGTGGATTGATCAAGTGAGTGAGTATGTGAGTGTGTGAAGGTGTGGTGGGTAATGTATGAGTGAGGAGAGTGGTAAGAGCAAAGAAAATGCAAGTGTAAGGGAAGAAAGAAAACAAAACCGTGGTCACTTGGCAGTGCCCTTACACGTGGTCACGTGTAGGTAAAGGCATACCCACACGTGGGCATGCATGGGTAAGAGGCAGCAGGTGCGTGGGCGTGTGAAGGCAAAGCCATCTGGAGCACGTGGGTACGCGAGAAGCTTCTGCCAAGCAAAACTCCAATACATGGCCACGCATGAAGAACAAAGAGGTCCACACGTGACCACGTGTGAAGAACAAACAGCTAGACACGTGACCACATGTGAAGAACAAACAGCTAGACACGTGACCACGTGTTTATTTGTACTAAGGGAGGCATGGCCACGCATTTGTCTTTCTTCTACATTCTCGGGCTTCATTTTTCTGCACGCACAAAAATTAAATTTCAATTACCATATGAATAAAACATTCCTCATACTCATTTAATCACTTAATTATGCCTTTTCTTTTCTCTTTGAGCTCCAATTTATTTATGCCAAAAAAATTGTAAATCTTCAAACTAGTTGAATTACAAATCAAGTCCATTCTTTTAGCAAACTGAATAATTTCCTCTTAAGTTCATGAAGCATCAAGTAACTAGGATCAAAAATTCGTTCAGAAAATGAAAATACCTCAAGACTCATAAATCCATATTAAGTTCAACTAATTTGTAATTCACTTCAAAAATTATTGTAGCTCTTAAAAACCCTTACTTAAATATGATAATTAAGCACAAAATCACTAGGAGTAACTTATTTCCAACCCCTAATCTTAAACTTATGAATTAAAAGACACGAACTAATAACAAACATGCATTAAACTTTAAACTAAAACAATGGTAAAACAAATTATTGAAAATAACATGCAAAACATAAAAAAAAATTGATGAAAATTAAAGAGAAGAGTTTAGAAAAGAAGTTCTGGTTTATTGAGTCCCAGCTCGACTCTTGTTACTCTCGGGAGGTCGAGCTTGTGATCCAAATGTAGGTCTTTCCGGACTTTGCTCATCATTTTCTCCCATTGGTAGAAGAAACTTGTCATAGTTTATCACAACTGGAAACTCCATATCTTCAATAAAATATGACTCATCCTTTGCCTCATTTATCACGAACTCTACAGGCTCTTCTAGCCTAAATAAACTCTCCAAGCGGACTGAATCTAGTGACTCCACTAGAGAATCTTTTCCTTCTTGTTCTTTTGGTGATAAATTCTCTACAAAAGATCCTACACCTTCTAAATAAATACACGACTTATCTCCAATATGAATTGTTCCTCTTGTTCCTTATCCTCCATAAATGAATGATTTTGTTCCTTTTTCTTACCCTCATCACCTTGAGTGCTCAAAAGTTCTAGCTTAGATTCCAACTTTACAATTCCATGCTCTTTATCCCTTAATAAATTTTCTTGACTTTTAATTGTCCCCTCTTGAGCCCTTATTTTCTCTTCTTGAATTCTAAACTTTTCCTCTTGAGCCCTTAATGTAGCCTCCAACTCCTCCTTTTCAGCATAATATTCCCTTTCCTTTCTTATAAGCAAGTCACAAACATTTTCGGTTTCGGAGAGAATAGCTTCTTGTGTGGCCCTCCATCTTTCTTTTTCAGCCCTAAATTGCTCGTCCTTACATATAAGCTGGTTATGAAGACGTTGATTCTCGGAGATACAGGAATCTTTTGAGTATCGCATTTCTTGATTCTCTCTTTTCAATTCTTCCATTTGTGCTTTCAAAGTCCAAAGAGAATAAGAATCTTCAGCCATGGATGGTGATGAATAAGGATTTTGTGATTGTGCACGCAATCGTTCTATCTCCTCTCTTTCTTTTAGTAGATCATTCATTCGTTGTTTTAAAAGAAATCATTCATAATCTTGGATCTCATCTTGCATCATCTTGAAAGATGTTCAGAATTGTTCTTGCAAAGAACAATCACCAAATTAAAAACAAAATAAAAATAAAATCTCAGACTAACTCAATCAAAGATATTAAACAAACAACACCGCTGTTCCCCGGCAACGGCGCCAAAAACTTGATCGGTGTCTAGCAAGTGTACCAGATCGGCTAGTAATATAGGGAAATATATATTAAGACCCCAAAATATCGTACCCAAGGGAACATGGATTGCTAAGGATAATATCTATGTATGAATTAAATCAATCCGAGATAGTTTCCCAAATATTTTTGATTTAGAAGCAAAAATTAAACAAAATAAACAATAAAACAAAATAAAAGCATGAATTAAAAACAAAACAATAATTGAAATTCTCTTGCTAAAGAAACTATCCACCTTAACTTTCATTGTAATGACTTAAGTTCAATAGAAACACCAGTGATTATGGAAAAACTAGTAATAAAGCCAGATATCTTTATTCAAGTCTATCATTCTTAGTATTAAACTCATAGACAAATCTAATACTTAGCATGCAAATCTAGTTTTAACTTCCTAAATATTCATTGAAGCCTTTCTCAAGTGATTCAATTCCAATTTATTCTTAGTTCTTCCTCTCTTAGTATTAACCAATAAAATTCACACATAATCATCTCATATTTCGGATAATAATCATGCATAAACATTAAAGAGTTAACCCAAGAACATGCAAATCATTAACTATGTCAAAATCAATTTTTAGTTATTTATTCAATAAACCAACAATCAATCTCAACTTAATCAAAGATAAGAATATGCTTAAAACCAAGAAATAATCAACCGATATTGAAATTAAGCTCAAAACAAAGTCATAACAATGAAAATATAAGTTTTCAAAGTTCCATTAGCAAAAGAAGAAAAACTACTTCCTAAACATAATTAAAAACTAAAGACAAAGTTGAAGAAAAATAATAAAAACATAAAAACAACGTAAAATAACTAAACCTAATTCTAAGATTTCTCTAATTGATTCTACTAATTGATTCTAATTCTCTCCTTTTCTGGTGTTTCAGACTGCTATTTATAGGAAAAAGATGTCGTGGATTCCTTCTCAAACTCTTAGAATCAAATAGGAAGTAATTTCTGCCCAAAATAGGAAGTTCGAGAATCCTTCGCGAAGTGGGAATTGCCATCACGTGGCCATGTGTTCCCTAGTGTATTTTCACACGTGGCCATGTGTTAGTTTGTGATGAAAATCACATGGCCATGGGTTCTTGAATTCTTTTCTTCACGTGGTCACTTGTTCACTTTCTTCTTTCTCACACGTGGCCATGTCTTCATTCTCTTATAACTTCACATGGCCACGCCTAGTTCTTCTGGACTTCACGATCACTTTCTTGCATAAGTTTTCCATATTTGCAGTTTTGGCTCAAATCTTTGCCTTTTTTACAATTAAGTCATTTTTCTTGCAAAATAACCCTGAAAAACACCAAAATTTACAATTAACTCCAAAAACATAAAATTAACCAATTAAACTCAAATCTAATCTAATTAACACAAAATTAACCTAATTAAACACATTAAAACATACTAAAAACACTATATAAATGACCATTATCAAATACCCCACACTTAGACCTTGCTCGCCCTCGAGCAAATTAGAACAATCCAACTTCTCAAAATAATCAAACTCCAATAAAGAATTATGCATTTCAAAACCAAGTTTAGCAATTAACAAGAGCACTTAATAAAACTTTCAACTAGAATAAATTCAAACAAGACAATATAAGTTAGTTTCTTTGTGTGTGTGCAAGACCAAAACATTTTAAGTATTTTCAAAATCCAAAATACCAATGCAAATTCATAATCAAGTTTAGAATGAATGTACACCTAAGTATAAACATGGTTTCGCGCTTGAAACTCTAGAAACACCATAGGCCTCTCCTTTAGCATCGAAACCCGAAGGTCATCTCCGTTAAACAACTCAAAAGCAAAACTTAGAATCACTTAGGTCTTTTAAAGGTTGTAATGGGGTTAAGGTATTAGTTATCAAAAAATGGATAAAAGATCAACAATAAGAATAGCCACTCTAAGATAAAATAGACTAACAATTCTCAAATTTCATCCCATTAACTTAATCAATAAAGAACTTAGCCAAAATTTCCCAACCCTTTGCAATTCAAAGTACAATCTTAAAATTCTCTCAATTTCACAATTCATACCCTTTTAGAAGTCATATTTATTTTTCCTTGTAACTACCCCACAGTTAAGATTTTGCCATACATGCTAGCTTTATTTCAATATTTCTTTCTTTCTTTCTTTTTTTTTATTTTTTCCACTTTTTTTTTCTTTTCTTTTTTCACTTTTTTTACTAGCTTTGATGTTGGCAATACAATAATAATATGGGTAATCACAAGATAACACTTCACTATTCACTTGATTTCAATAATAACCATTAACAATAAAATCAAAAACATCTTATCACACCCATCAACATATTCAATTCCCATTAATCCATCCAATCCTAGAGTGGCCATTCTAAAAGGGAAGACAAAAGCTTTTTAGTCTATATGGTAAAATAAATAAATGAGTGTAACAAGAAAAATAAATATGGCACGTATTAAGCATACCTCATTAGGCTCAAAATTGGCTAACAAAGGATAAATATGCATATAGGGTTGGAAAACAAGTTAAAATATGGCTCAACAAGAAAAACATTGCCTAGATCACTTTCCAAGTTGTTTTGAGTTATTTTTATGCTTTGAAGGGTGATGAGGAAGGTTCTAGTGTTCTAAAATTCATCACTTAACTGTTTCATGCATTTTTTTTCTTTAAGTTCAAAAACTGGTCTTAAGTGCTAAAAAATGTAGAAACTAACAAATATAAGTCAAATTGAATATTAAACTAGCCAAAAATTCATTAAACAACATGCTTGTTCTAATGCTAAACAAGAATTTTAAACATTGCACATTCTAAATTCAAGTTCAAAATGTTCAATTTTTGAGAATAACTAGGGTGAATTAAGCTAAATGTATAATAAATGATAAATGAATCAACTAAACTAACATGCAAAATAAAAACTAAACATGCAAACTAAAAACAAAACTAAACAACAAAAACAAAAACAAAAATGACTAAAACAAAATAATTCATGTATTTCATGAGTAAGAAAATGAGTAAGATAAGAAAAACTCTCTTAATTGGATCTTCAATTTTTAGCTTAGCTGAGCTCTCACGTGATGGCTTGTGAAGAAAATCACGTGGCCATGGGTTCTTGCATTCTTTTCTTCACGTGGTCACTTGTTCACTTTCTTCTTTCTCACACGTGGCCATGTCTTCATTCTCTTATAACTTCACGTGGCCACGCCTAGTTCTTCTGGACTTCATGATCACTTTCTTGCATAAATTTTCCATATTTGCAGTTTTGGCCCAAATCTTTGCCCTTTTTACAATTAAGTCATTTTTCTTGCAAAATAACCCTGAAAAACACCAAAATTTACAATTAACTCCAAAAACATAAAACTAACAAATTAAACTCAAATCTAACCTAATTAACACAAAATTAACCTAATTAAACACCTTAAAACATACTAAAAACACTATATAAATGACTATTATCAGTGGTCACATGTGAAATATGCCTTGGTCACACATGGTCACGTGTTTGAATGTTTTTCTTCCTTTGTTCTTTCACGTGGCCATGGATCTTCAGGCTTCACTCCTTCACGTGGCCATGTGTTCCATGCTATTCTCCTTCACGTGGCCACGGGTATATTTCTTCATTGATTTCACATGGTCACGTGAAAAGTTTCTGGACTAAACGCTAATTTTCTCGCCTAAATTTCTCATATTTGCACTTTTGGCCGTATTTTTTGCCTTTCTTGCTATTTAAGCCCTTTCATATCAATTTTAACCTGAAAACCAAAAAAAAACATGGGATTAACCTCAAAAACATAAATATTAACAAATTAACTCTAATTTAACCTAAATAAAACCAAAATAACTAAATAACAAAACTAAAAATATATCAAAAACTATATATAATTCACACTTATCAAATACCCCACACTTAAACCTTGCTTGCCCTCAAGCAAATTAGAATAATCCCACCTTCAAAACCATCAAACTTGTGCAAAGATATGCAATTTCAAAACCAAACTTAGCATTCTAACAAAAGCACTTAATATAATCTTTAAATAGATCAACTTCGAACAAGAGAATATAAGTTAATTTCCTTGAGTGTGTGCAAGACCAAATCATTTTAAGCAATTTTGAAAATCAAAATATCAACACAACTAGATAATGAAGTATAGAATAAATGAATGCATAAGCATACAACCAGTTTCGCGCTTGAAACTCTAGAAACACAATAGGCCTCTCCTTTAGCACCGAAACCCGAAGGTCATCTCCGCTAAACAACTCAAAACAAGTTTAGAATCACATAGCTCTTTTAAAGGTTGTAATGAGGCTAAGGGTATGGTTATCAAAGAATGGATAAAAGATAATCAACATGAATGGCCACTCTAAGACAAAATAGATTTCTAAACCCCAATAACTTCAACAATATATTTTGCTCATTCTTGCCTCACTTTCAAACTTTCTTTTAAGAGATAATATGCCCTTTTACCAAGAAGTCATTATTTTTTCATTTTTTTCTTGTACTACCCCACACTTATATTTTTTTTATATTTGCTAGCTCTCTTTTTCTTTCTTTTTCCTTTTCTCAAACTTTAAACATTTTTTTTAAGAACTAGTATTCACAAGCTAATTTGAATAATCTCAAGGTATACAAGGTAGATTTCTCACTTGATAAGACTTTCTTGCTAAACCCAATAGAACTTTTAATCTCCTCACATATCCATTTAATCCTAAAGTGGCCAATTCCATAAGGTGAGATAAAAGCTTTTTAGGTTATATGGTTAAAACATTAGGTGTAACAAGAAAATATTAATGGTACGCCTTAAGCATACCCTATAGGCTAAAAATGGCTTAACAAAGGACAATTTCATCAAGGTAGGACAAAAGTCTTTAAGAAAGTTTATCAAGAAAATTGTTGCCTAGATCATTTTCTAAGTTGTTTGAGTTGTTCATATGCTTTGAAGGGTGATGAGGAAGGTTCTAGTGCTCTAAATTTCCTTACTTCACTACTTCATTGTATTGATTTTTTTTCTAAGTCAAAAATTGGTCTAAGTGCTTTCAAGAATTTGGAAACTAACAAATATTTATCGAGCTGAAGATTAACCTATCTAAAGATTTATTAAACAACATAAATGTTCTCTTGCTAAGCAAAGGTTCAAAACATGCATATTCCATATCCAAGCTCAAATTGTTCAAAGTTTTGAAGTCAACTAGGGCAAACTAAGTACTCATGCAAACTAAGTGAAAAGGCGAGCTACATAAGTCTTCAATATGTTTTACATATTTAAGAAAACAAGCAAAACATAAACAACACAAACTAATGGAAAACAAAACACAAAACACAAAATAACAAAACCCGATTCATGAAAAAGAAAAAGAAAAGTTGAAGACAAACTCCCTGAAAGGAGGCTACCCCCTCCTCAAAATTTTACTGTCCACAGCAAATGAAGATCTATTCCGATGGAGGCTGAGGTGGAAGAAACCGCTGCCAAAAGTGGTGGATAAAATAACAAGGATTGTTTAATTACCCAATTGCATACCAAGCATCTATAACATGCATGTAATACTCATAATCATCCAAAGAGGTAAAAGGAATTAATATGAAAGCAAAATGTTAAGTACAAAGTAATCTCAAAACTACACATTCATAAGCAATAATGGCATAAAACAAAGCAATGGATGATATGAAAATGATAAATAAGAAGCACGGAGAGTGGATACTTACTTGCAAGTGAAAATCGAACCAAAATGCAACACTAAGTTGAAGTGGTGTGTGTGAGTTGTGAAAAACCCTATATTAATGGAGAAAATATGAAGAAGGAAGAGATGATAGGTAGGAGAGAGAAAAATAGAAAGGAGAGAGGAAATGGTGGTCGGAGATGGTGATAATTGGTGGTGAGTGAAAATCCATGGCCATGGGTAAATTTTGTGTTGGTGAGGTGTGGGCACGGGTGAGAGCAAAAATAAGATGAAGAAGAAGAGTAAAAAGAGTCGTAGAAATGTTTATAAGGTAGGAGGATTGAGTGTGACCACGTGAAGTTCATGGGAGGAACCACACGTGGTCACGTGTGCCTTTGTTTTTAAAGCATGCGTGGCCACGTGATGGTTTTCCTTTGAAATTCACGTGGTCACGTATTTTTAATGCAAGGGGCAGTGGATCCAGTCGTGGCCACATGATGTTTCTCTTTTGAAATACACGTGGTCACGTGTTTGTAGTGGGCTAGAGTAATGTATCAACCCGTGGCCACGTGATGGCAAAGGGAAAGCCACACGTGGTCAAGTGTATATGTATATTTCATCTTCATTTTCATCTTTTTAAAACACATACACACAAAACTCTGCCTTAAATGTAAATTTTCCTTTCTAAGCTTTTAAAACATGAACTCTTTTCTAGGAAAAACATGTCTTCTTTTTAAAAACCTTGTTTATTCACTCTTTTCATGAATCAAAACTCACAAACACACAACATATGAAAGCACAAAAACTAAAAAAATAAAAGAGAGACAAATTAAAAGTTCTGAGTTTTTAAAGTCTCCAGCTAGACTTTCCAAACCATTTTTTAGATATCGTGAAGAACCATGGTTGCTTCAGCAACCTCTTGTTGTCAGAGTTGGTATGGTTTGAGTCGATGACCATTGACTGTAAATTCACGTCCATCCTTTAAGCTTTTGATCGTGACTACACCAAAATTACTGCTTGATATTACTTGGTATGGTCCAAGCCACTTCGATTTCAGTTTTCCTGGAAACAAATGAAGACGACTATTATAAAGGAGCACTAGCATTCCCAGAACAAAATCTTTTACCCTTAAGTGCTTGTCATGCCATCATTTGGTCTTTTCTTTATAAAGCGTAGCATTGTCATATGACCATTATTGAATTTCATCGAGTTCATTAATCCTTCGTTGAGGTTGCACTACTGGCTTAAAGTTATCCTCCATAGGTATACGATGTGTACAATAGCTGGGGCTAATCCCTTTCAAGTCGGATGTTGCCCAACCAATTGCTCCTTTGTGCTTTTTGAGGAATTCAATGAGCTTTTCTTCTTCCAAATCTGTCAATAAAGATGAAATAATTACCGGATCAGTATTATCACTTAAAAATACATATTTCAAATGAGATGGAAGTGTTTTAAGTTCAGAATCTCCCTTAGGAGGGAACTGTTCATCCTCCATTCCATCATGTTCACTGTGCTCTTTTTTCAGATTTTGCACCAACTTCTTCTCCTTTGCTTCTAACTCTTCCATTTTCTTGGGATGCATTAAGCAACTTTGAAGTTCATCATTGAGAATGATTTCCTCTTGTTTTGTATTGGGACATTCTTGAACTTCATCAACAAAGTAGATGGATTCTTCAAAATCATACGAGGGGTGTTTTAAAATTTTATTAACATTGAAAATCATTTCCTCCTCGTTGAATCTTAAAGTAACCATTTGTCCATGAAAATCGATTAGCGCTCTTGCTATGTTCAAGAATGGCCTCCTCATAATTAATGGCACCTTCCTATCTTCCTCCATATCGATAACCACAAAATCAACCGGAAAGATAAAATTTTTGACTTTCGCCAATAAGTCCTCAATGATTCCTTTTAGCCTCTTCACCGATCTATCCGCCAATTGAAGCGTCATTCGGGTTTCCTTCAAATCACCTAGATTTAATTTCCTGCAAATTGAATAAGGCATCAAGTTAATACTAGCACCCAAATCACATAAAGCATGCCCAACAAAATTTCCTCCTAGTTCATAAGGCAATGTAAAACTACCAGGATCTTTTAATTTTTCAGGAATTTTATTGGTTACTATGGCACTACATGTCATACCCTCTAAGCAAAACCCTATTTAACTTATAATTTGATTACTATTAATCATGCATATGCAATATATTTGTTTAACTATCATTTTGCCCTTAATCATGTCATACGGTTCAATACTTATGTATGTGCTACTAGTCTATTCTTGTATTGCATTTCAAACTTAGTATCATGCATACTATACTATATGAATATTACTTATGTATATCACATGCATGCATACTCTTCTCAGTTTTACTACTTGTGAGTTATAGCATTTCTCATAAGTTATATACATCTTATAACATAACTGGCTATAAAGCAAAACATATGATAATACTATTACAAATACATCCTACATCAAGATTAACAGTCGGTAGTTGGCCCTTCCTGATGCAGAGATCGCCTCTGAGCAAAAGTCTTGGTAACAGTACCTACATGGATGAATAACCCGTGCTAAGCTATAAAGCTTAGTGGGGAATATCTATAGATGGATGGCCACTCACAACGGTCATCAAAATATACATACAATGTGTATAATAAATAACATGTACAACATATCATGTCATTAACAACAAATACTTTAAAGCATAAAACATATTCTTATGTACCTAAACATTGTACCCAAAAAAAGTGACAAGTATTCTCATTTTCATAATTCATATAGACAGCAATTTCCATGTAAACATATTCAAATGAAACATAATACCTGTGGGCAAACCAACAATGTAATCCACAATATCAATCTTTAGTCAAATAACGTTAACTGTTTAATTTTTGATCAATACTATGAATAACGTTTAGCCTGCTTTGGCTTTATCAGTGGATAACGGGAACTATGGATACACATCGATATCAAGAAGAAGGATATCCGAAGTTATTAGATCTATAGACCCAAATGGGGCCAAACTGTACTATGGACCGGTCAAGCAGACCCAAACGGGGTCGCCTATCAACCCAAACGGGGCTGATCATGATCCAAACGGGATCATATATACTATGGACCCAATTGGGCCAAACTATGACAGCTGCAATTTCCCTATAGGCGCCTATCTATCCACATCTAAAACTCAATCGCAGGCAGAACTATATTCATGTTAAATTCACATATTAAGACTGTATTCATAGTATAATGTTTGTACATATATAGAGTCTTGTAAAACTAGAAGTTCTCTGGTGCATAAACAGATATATGCACATTTCATAAGCCAAATTACACAATTAGCTCATCCATTTCATGTGACTATAAGTTTGCATCGTGACATATAGGCATGACATATAATCATCATATCATATACTTGATCATGTTCTCTTTAAGTGTCTCACATGTTCATAGTCATGCTACAACATCTTCTATCTCATAGGGCATTTACATGCTCATACATTCATGTACATAATAGTAAATGTACATACCTGTGGGTACATTCGCTTATAGTAGGCTTATTCCTATAAGCATGTTTACATATATATATATATATATATATGCATTTATCATTATTTAGATCATGTGCACTTTCATATCATAGGATTACATATGTACACATCAATTAGGCACATGACAATCATGTACAAGTTTAATTACATGTATAGGTTAGGTATTTCATCATTAATCTTTATTCATATACACAACAAATGTACATGTATGCGTATAATTCTTTCATCGATAGTCATATTACATGCCCTGTCCAATTCTATTTTACTATCATAAAAATAACTATTCATCTCAATTTAATTAGTAATCATAGAGTCAAGTGCATCAAAATTCATCTCCATATCTGACCTATAGCTTGAGTTATTTGAAAAATGCTATAGGCTGTTTTAAAACCAAATCATGTGGAATGTCATTTAGAACAATTTATAATGTAAAATTTAGAAGGATTTAAACAAGCATTTCTTCATCAAAGTTAGACTTTCATGTCTCTAATTTTTCCAGAATTTCATTTTGTAACATTTCAACCTCTCTATAAAAAGATACGCCCATTACTGTGAATTCTGTTTTTGTGTGCAGTCTAGGGAACTAGTCCGGATTCAATCTTAAATTCCATGTACATAAAGGCAGATTCAAGTCTAGGTTACTTCACATGAAATGTAGGTAGAGAAGTCTATTTTCCAATGCAAAAAGAATCATTCAATTTTCTGTTCTATAACTCAACTTAAAGGAAAATATTCCAGACAGGTCATTCAGTCGTGACGATATGTTCGACTCTTGAAGAGGTTCACGAGTGAAGCTTATAAGGAAAAAACTCACATCTCGTGAAGAGTTTTACGAGTGGAGAAGAAAAACTATACTTCACGACTCGTGAAGAGCTTCACGAGTCGAACAAAAGTTCACGACTCGATAAGGATAGTCTTCTTCAACCTCACATTGATAAAATTCAGCAAAACGTAACTTTGAATTCTGTAAATCCTACCTAGTTGCAGCAATCAATTTCACATGCAATATGAATAGCCTAAATTCCCATACCTTGGCTGACAAACCCAAAGTCTTTAACCTCTAGCAATACCCTTTCTTTTTCTCTTCCATACTTCCTCTTCTCCTTCACAAAATGAACGACATACAAGTTTCCAGCATTGTTAACGTTCTTTTCAGTCAAAATGAAAAGAAGAAGAAGAAGATGATGAAGGGTCCAATTAACAGTTTAATTACCTTAAGTTTAATGTATTATACTCTTGATTAAGCAACATGCACAATTTCCCCTTCAAGATTACTTAAGGTATCAACTTTGAATCATAAAAGAGAGAGAAAGAAACATTTCTGTGTTTTTCTTGAAGAAATGCCATTCCATTCTTTCTTCTCTCTCTTCAAAGTCGGCTTTTTATAATAGCAAAGGATAATTCCCTCTTTAGTCCTTTAACCTTTTGCATGCTACACACTAACCTAGAAAATCTTTGCATGTTAAACTTTAACCTCTCCATTTAATTCCTTTCAAACATTAACCTATCCATTTATTCCTTCTCTCAATTTGACCTGTAAACAATCATTTCTATCCACATTTGACCCTTTAGTTTCCAAAACAATACATTTACCCCAACTTAACACCTTTTACTTCAATTACACCCTTAATTAACATTAAACCATGCTTTAAAATTTTGTTTTCATGCAAAACATAATATCATGATAATTTACCCCCTCTTGACCCATACTTATACAAATTCCTCATTTAATTTAATCTTAATCAAATAAAAATCTCATTCAAATATGCAAATTAGATTAGGGTCATGTTAGGGGCCTTATAATTCTCTCTCCCTTGAGAATTTCGTCCCCGAAATTCATACCTGCTTTGAATAAGTGCGGATGTTGTTCCTTCATAGCTATTTCTGGCTCCGAAGTAACTTCTTGTAAATCGTGATGTTGCCAGAGCACTTTAACAAGTGGAATTTGCTTATTCCTGAGCTGTCTAACTTTTCTAGCCAGAATTGCTATAGGCTCTTCATCATAAGTGAAATTTGGCTGTACTTGCATATCTTGAACTGGTATCACATGGGATTCATCTGATCGATATCTTCGAAGCATAGAAACATGAAACACATCATGAAGTTTGGCTAGTTCCATTGGGAGAGCCAACCTGTATGCCACTGGCCTAACTCTTTGAAGAATCTCATATGGGCCGATAAACCTCGGGCTCAATTTACCCTTTATCCCAAATCTCAATACTTTTCTCCAAGGGGACACTTTTAAAAACACTTTGTCACCCACTTGATATTCAATTTCTTTCCTTTTTAAATCAGCATACGACTTCTGTCTATCACTAGCTTCATTCAATCTCTGCTTGATAACTTGTACCCTTTCTTCTGTATCTTTAACAATATTTGGACCAATGACTTTGCGCTCTGACAATTCAGTCCAGTAAACAGGAGTTCTACATTTTCGGCCATACAAGGCCTCATAAGGTGCCATCTCGATGCTTCTTTGATAACTGTTATTGTAAGCGAACTCCATTAAAGCTAAATATCTATCCCAACTTCCTGCAAAATCCAAAACACAACCTCTCATCATGTCTTCTAAGATTTGGATAACCCGTTCAGATTGACCATCCATCTGAGGGTGGAATGCTGTACTGTAACGGAGCTAAGTTCCTAGTGCTTGTTGCAAACTCTACCAGAATCTCGATGTGAATCTCGAATCTCGATAAGAGATTATTGACACTGGAATGACATGCAGTCTAACAATCTCATTTACATAAAGTTCTGCCAGTTTATCCATAGGGTAATCCATTTGAACTGGTATGAAATAAGCTAATTTAGTCAGCTTATCAACTATAACCGACATTGCATCATGCTTTTTCTGTGTAAGGGGCAATCCTGTTACAAAGTCTATGGTGATATCCTCCCATTTCCACTGTGGAATCGGGATGGGATTCAACAAACCAGAAGGTAACTGGTGCTCTGCTTTCACTTGCTGACAAGTCAAACATTTGAAGACATATGCTACCACATCTTTCTTCATGCTAGGCCACCAATAACATTGTTTCAAATCCTGGTACATCTTATTTCCACCAGGGTGCATAGTAAATATTGTATTGTGAGCCTCATTCAATACTGTTCTTCTTAATTATTTGTCATCAGGAACATACAATCTATTCTGGTAATACACACCCCCATCCTATTTCACTGAATACTCAGACTGGGTCCCCTTATGCGAAGACTTCAAAATCTATTGCAACCTTTCATCATGTTTCTAAGCATCGATCACCGCTTGCTTCAAACACGATCTAACCTTCAACTGTGCTATTAAAGCACCATCATATGCAAGTTTCCATCTACAGTGATGTGCAATCATAGCAGCCATCATTTTACGACTTAAGGGATCAGCTACAACATTAGCTTTGCCTGGATGGTAATCCACTATACAATCATAATCTTTAAATAGTTCTAACCATCTTCGCTGCCTCAAGTTAAGTTCCTTTTGAGTGAGCAAATATTTGAGACTCTTGTGATCTGTATAGATTCTACACTTTTCCCCATACAAATAATGTTGCCAAATTTTTAAGGCAAACACTATTGCTGCTAACTCTAGGTCATGGGTTGGATAGTTTTGCTTATGCTGCTTCAACTGCCTAGATTCATAGGCAATTACTTTACCATCTTGCATTAACACACACCCCAAGCCAACTCTGGAAGCATCACTATACATAGCATACTCCTTTCCTGTAACTGTTTGTGTCAAACCTGGAGCCTCTGTCAAAAATTTCTTTAACTGATCAAAGCTTGCCTGACATCGGTCAGTCCACTCAAACTTTATGCCCTTTCTCAACAGTTTAGTGAGTGGTGCAGCTATAACTGAAAAGCCTTTCACAAAACGACAGTAATAACCTGCTAAGCCCAGAAAACTTCTCACTTCTGTCACATTTCGAGGCGGTTTCCAATTCACTATAGCCTCAATTTTTCCTGGATCCACTCTAATGCCTTCAATAGATACCACATGACCAAGAAAAGAAACTTCCTTAAGCCAAAAATCACATTTGCTCAGCTTAGCATATAACTTGTTCTCCCTCAGAGTTTATAAAATAATTCTCAAGTGTTTAGCATGTTCCGCTTCATTTCTCGAATACACCAAAATGTCATCTATGAATATAATAACAAATTGATCCAAGTAGGGTCTAAATACCCTATTCATAAGATCCATAAACATAGTTGGTGCATTTGTTAACCCAAATGGCATCACCAGAAACTCATAATGCCCATATCGGGGTTCTAAAGGCTGTTTTGGAAGCATCCACATCCTTAACCCGAAGTTGATAATAACCCGTTCGCAAATCAATCTTAGAAAACACTCTAGCACCTTTCAACTAATCAAATAAATCTTCAATTCTAGGTAAAGGGTACTTATTTTTCACTGTTACCCTATTTAACTGTCTATAATCTATACACATCCTCAAAGACCCATCTTTTTTCTTCACAAATAATACTGATGCACCCCAAGGTGATGCACTAGGCCTAATGAAGCCTTTGTCAAGCAACTCCTATGTTTGAACCTTTAGTTCCTTCAATTCCAAAGGAGCCATCCTGTAGGGTGCCTTTGAAATAGGAGCTATACCAGGTAGAATTTCTATAGACAATTCAACATCCCTATCAGGTGGAAGACTAGGTAAGTCTTCAGGGAACACATCAGGAAATTCTTTCACCACTGGAATCTCTTGGAGATTCATAATCTCTTTTCTTGAACCAAGCACAAGTGCTAAGAAAGCTTCACACCCTTTTCTCAGAAATTGCTTAGCTTGTATAGCTGTTATTACATTAGCTATGTTTAGATCAAATGCCCCGAACTAAAGTTTTTTTACCATCAGCACCAATAAGAGTTACAGTTTTAGCTTCACAATTAATCAATGCATGATGTCTAGACAGCCAGTCCATACCCAGTATAATATCAAACTCCTGAAATGGCAATTCAATAAGATCAGCAAGAAATTCTTTCCCTTGAATTACAATAGGACACTATTTATGCACTCTATTAATAATAACATTGTGACCTAAAGGGTTGGTTACACATATATCATATTCTAGTTCATGTATAGTAGACTCATTTCTACCCATATCCCCAGTGCAAATATAAGAATGAGTGGAACCGAAATCAATCAGTGCATGCATGTTAGAATCAAATAGAGAGAAAATAACAGCTATAACTTCTGGAGCACTCTGATCCTCTCTAGCTTTCATTGCATAAGCCCGAGTAGGAACAACTGGAGCTGTTGGCCTGTCAACTGATTCAGAAATGTTCCTGGACTAGGATCCCTGATGCCTCAATCCCCCATGTCTTCTTCCTCTACCTCTACCTAAAGATGGTGCATTATAAGTTCCTCTACTGCCCTGCTGTCCAATACCCTGATCCCTCTTCGAAGGACAATTTTCCATGAAGTGATCGGTACCACCATACTTGAAACAAGCCCCAGTCAATTTCCTGCAACTATCCCAATGTTGCCTAAAACAATAGGGACACACTAGAGGTTGCCCCCCACTCTGTTTCCCTGAAGCTCCCTTTCCCAGCTTAGACACTGTAGAAGATTCTTGTCTCCTGTCCCTTTTTACAGAACTATAGCCGGACTCAGCTGGTTGATTTCCTTGAGCTACTCTAGCTCTCTTTCATGTGAAAGATCCACCCTTGGACCCACTCCTTCTCTGTTCTTTCTCCCTTTTTGCAATTTCATTCTTTTTAATTCGCAAGGCTGGTGTAACTAGTTGAGTGAAGTTAACCACTTGCAAAGATGTAGATCCAATTAACTTTTCTCTGATAGGATCATTTAACCCATCTTCAAACTATCTACATTTAAAAGCATTAGTTAACATCTCATCAGGAACATATTTGCACAAGTGACTAAATTCTTTCCCATATTCAGCCACAGACATAGCTCTCTGCTTCAAGTTGAGAAACTGCTTTAACTTCTCTTGCTTGTATGCCTCAGTAACATATTTTTTCTTGAATTCAGCTATGAAAAATTCCCATATAAGAGGATCTAGTAACTGGGGTTGCTTTAATACTAACTTCCACCAATCATAAGCAGCCCCCTATAATAAAGACACAGCACAAGATGCCTTATGACCCATTAGACAGTGGATTTCATCAAAAATTCTCTCTAGCTTTTCCAGCCAAAATTTAGCTTCCTCAGACTGTTCCAGATTAATGCCTAAAAACTCTTCAGCACCATGCTTCCTAATTTCAGATATTGGAACTTTAGGTGCAGTCATCCTTTGAAGAATTTGACCCATATCCTGTGATATCTTTAACAATGCCTCTGTAGGGATGGCTGCTAGAACCTCATTTGGATTGGATGATGAAGATCCAGGATTGGAGGGATTGGTTCTAACCGGCCTGTTACTTTCAGCCGATTCCTCAAAAGCATCCCGAGAGCTCTCCGTCTTCGATCTATAAGAAAACAGGGACTTCGGCATCAAGCCAACAAAACACTATATCATACTATAGAATCCTAGGTTCATTTTTACCAAGAAAAGGCTAAACCTAGGCTCCGATACCACAAATTGTCGCACCCTCTAAGCAAAACCCTATTTAACTGATAATTTGATTACTATTAATCATGCATATGCAATATATTTGTTTAACTATCATTTTTCCCTTAATCATGTCATACGGTTCATATATTTATGTATGTGCTACTAGTCCATTCCTGTATTGCATTTCAAACTTAGTATCATGCATACTATACTATATGAATATTACTTATGTATATCACATGCATGCATACTCTTCTTAGTTTTACTACTTGTGAGTTACAACATTTCTCATAAGTTATATATATCTTATAACATAACTGGCCATAAAGCAAAACATATGATAATACTATTACAAATACATCCTACATCAAGATTAACAGTCGGTAGTTGGCCCTTCCTGATGTAGAGATCGTCCCTGAGCAAAAGTCTTGGTAACAGCACCTACACGGATGAATAACCCGTGCTAAGCTATAAAGTTTAGTGGGGAATATCTATAGATGGATGACCACTCACAACGGTCATCAAAATATACATACAATGTGTATAATAAATAACATGTACAACATATCATGTCATTAACAACAAATACTTTAAAGCATAAAACATATTCTCATGTACCTAAACATTGTACCCAAAAAAGTGACAAGTATTCTCATTTTCATAATTCATATAGACAGCAATTTCCATGTAAACATATTCAAATGAAACATAATACCTGTGGGCAAACCAAAAATGTAATCCACAATATCAATCTTTAGTCAAATAACTTTAACTATTTAATTTTTGATCAATACTATGAATAACGTTTAGCCTGCCTTGGCTTTATCAGTGGATAACGGGAACTATGGATACACATCGGTATCAAGAAGAACGATATCCAAAGATATCAGATCTATAGACCCAAATGGGGCCAAACTGTACTATGGACCAGTCAAGCAGACCCAAACGAGATCGCCTATCAACCCAAACGGGGCTGATCATGATGCAAACCGGATCATATATACTATGTACCCAATTGGGCCAAACTATGGCAGCTGCAATTTCCCTATAGGCGCCTATCTATCCACATCTAAAACTCTATCGCAGGTAGAACTATATTCGTGTTCAATTCACATATTAAGACTGTATTCATAGTATACTATTTGCACATATAGAGTCTTGTAAAACTATAAGTTCTCTAGTGTATAAACAGATATATGCACATTTCATAAGCCAAATTACACAATTAGCTCATCCATTTCATGTGACTATAAGTTTGCATCGTGACATATAGGCATGACATATAATCATCATATTATATACTTGATCATGTTCTCATTAAGTGTCTCACATGTTCATAATCATGCTACAACATCTTCTATCTCATACGGCATTTACATGCTCTTACATTCATGTACATAATCGTAAATGTACATACCTGTGGGTACATTCCCTCATAGTAGGTTTATTCCTATAAGCATGTTTACATATATATATATATATATATATATATATACATACATGCATTTATCATCATTTAGATCATGTGAACTTTCATATCATAGGATTACATATGTACACATTAATTAGGCACATGACAATCATGTACAAGTTTAATTACATGTATAGGTTAGGTATTTCATCATTAATCTTTATTCATATACACAACGAATGTACATGTATGCGATAATTCTTTCATTGATAGTCATATTACATGCCATGTCCAATTCAATTTTACTATCATAAAAACAACTATTCATCTCAATTTAATTAGTAATCATAGAGTCAAGTGCATCAAAATTCATCTCCATATCTGACCTATAGCTTGAGTTATTTGAAAAATATTATAGGTTGTTTTAAAACCAAATCATGTGGAATGTCATTTAGAACAATTTATAATGTAAAATTTAGAAGGATTTAAACCAGTATTTCTTCATCAAAGTTAGACTTTCATGTCTCTAATTTTTCCAGAATTTCATTTTGTAACATTTCAACCTCTCTATAAAAAGATACGCCCATTACTGTGAATTCTGTTTTTGTGTGCAGTCTAGGGAACTAGTCTGGATTTAATCTTAAATTCCATGTACATAAAGGCAGATTCAGGTCTAGGTTACTTCATATGAAATGTAGGTAGAGAAGTCTATTTTCCAATTCAAAAAGAATCATTAAATTTACTATTCTATAACTCAACTTATGAGGAAAATATTCCAGACAGGTCATTCAGTCGTGACGATATGTTCGACTCGTGAAGAGGTTCACGAGTGAAGCTTATAAGTCCAAAACTCACTTCTCGTGAAGAGTTTCATGAGTGGAGAAGAAAAAATATACTTCATGGCTCGTGAAGAGCTTCATGAGTTGAACAAAAGTTCACGACTCGTGAAGTCATTCACGACTCGGTAAGGACAGTCTTCTTTAACCTCACATCGATAAAATTCAGCAAAACGTAACTTTGAATTCTGTAAATCCTACCCAGTTCCAACAATCAATTTCACATGCAATATGAATAGCCTAAATTCCCATACCTTGGCTGACAAACCCAAAGTCTTCAACCTGTAGCAATACCCTTTCCTTTGCTTTTCCATACTTCCTCTTCTCCTTTACAAAATGAACGACATACAAGTTTCCAGCACTGTTAATGTTCTTTTCAGTCAAAATGAAAAGAAGAAGAAGATGATGATGAAGGGTCCGATTAACAATTTAATTACCTTAAGTTTAATGCATTATACTCTTGATTAAGCAACCTGCACAATTTCCTCTTCAAGATTACTTAAGGTATCAACTTTGAATCATAAAAGAGAGAGAAAGAAACATTTATGTGTTTTTCTTAAAGAAATGCCATTCCATTCTTTCTTCTCTCTCTTCAAAGTTGGCTTTTTATAATAGCAAAGGATAATTCCCTCTTTAGTCCTTTAACCTTTTGCATGCTACACACTAACCTAGCAAATCTTTGCATGTTAAACTTTAACCTCTCCATTTAATTCCTTTCAAACATTAACCTATCCATTTATTCCTTCTCTCAAATTGACCTTTAAGCAATCATTTCTATCCACATTTGACCCTTGAGTTTCCAAAACAATACATTTACCCCAACTTAACACCTTTTACTTCAATTGCACCCTTAATTAACATTAAACCATGCTTTAAAATTTTATTTTCATGCAAAACATAATATCATGATAATTTACCCCCTCTTGACCCATACTTATACAAATTACTCATTTAATTTAATCTTAATCAAATAAAAATCCCATTCAAATCTATAAATTAGATTAGGGTCATGTTAGGGGCCTTACACTACAATTACTGGATAATTGAACCGTTCCTATGCCTTCCAGCTTTTTCTTATTAGTGCACAATTCTTTCATAAATTTAGCATATTTAGGCATGTGTAATAAAGCTTCAGCAAATGGTAAATTTATATGTAACTTCTTACACATGCCTAAAAATCTACTTAATTGATCATTTTGTTTCTCTTTTCTAGCTAGAACAGGAAATGGTAATTGAGATTCATCAAGAACAGTAGAAACAAGTTTTTTCTTACCTTTACCCTTCTCAACCATAGGAGGCACTTTTTCATTATTTTTCAGAGTTAGAATTACTTACCTCCGTTGTCGGTTCCACCCTTGGGGAAGAATTCTTACCAATTTCAGTCTTCTCTAACTCTTTCCCACTCCTTAAGGTGATTGCTTTGGCTTCCTCTTTTGGATTTCGGTCTACATTGGATGGAAATTCCCTTGAGTTCGGTTAGATAAAGAACTAGCAAGTTGCCCCATTTGATTTTCTAGATTCCTAATGGATGCCTCTTGGTTCCTTATCCAAATATCTTGCGATTTCCATCTAGCATCTTGGCTAGCTAAAATTGAATTTTGGGAGGCCATAAAGTTTGCAATCATTTCTTCTATGTTTGATTTCTTTTCTTGAGGAGGGGGAGGTTGAGATTTTTAAAAACCGGGTGGTTGGTGGTATGATTGTGATAGGTATTGATTTGGGTAACATGGTGGAGCTTGGTTTTGGTATGGAAGTTGATTATTGTGAGGTTGATTATGGTTAAATTGAGGTCTAGGATTAGGGTTGGAAGAAGAACCTTGATTACCTTCCCTCTATGAAAAATGTGGATGGCTTCTCCATCCCAGATTATAAGTGTTGCTATATGGGTTCAAGGCATTTACTTCTTCTACCATTCCTTCATTATTCTTCATTCCCAAAGGTCCTGAAATTCCTACATAAGAATCAACTTCATTAGATAGCATAGAAACATTTTTAGCTTTAAGCTCATTTATTTCTTTTAAATATCTCTTTTCCATTAATTCTAATTGAGCTTTTAACATAGCTACTTCATCAATATTATAAACTCCCTGTTTCTTTTGAGTTGCTCTAGAGGTTGCCCATTGAGCATCATTGGTAGCCATCTCATCAAGAAGCAAAAATGCATCTTCGAGAATTTGGTTTATGAAACTACCATTTGAGGCTACATCTAGCAAAGATCTTGTTGATTGATGGGCACCTGCATAGAAAATGTGCATTAATTGAAAAACAGGAACCTTATGATGAGGACAACTTTTTAAAAGTCTCTTAAATCTTTCCCATGTTTCATGGAATGGCTCCTCATAAAATTGCTGGAAGTCACTAATTTGTTTCCTAATGAGGGCAGTCTTAGTAGGTGGGAATAATTTGCACACAAATTTTTCTTGCATTTGTTGCCAAGATGGATAGATTGATTTGGTAACATTTGTAGCCAATCCCTAGCTTTTTCTATGAGGGTGAATGGGAAGAGTTTCAACCTAATTGCATCAGTTGATACATTAGGAATTTGCATAGTGTCACACACTTCTAAGAACATATCCAAATGTTGTGTAGGATCCTCTATGTTCGAACACGAAAATTGGTTTCTTTGTACCATAGTGATGGTAGTGGGTTTAATCTCAAAGTGTTGGTGGTGAGGAATCCTAATAGTTCTATGTTCTTCATTCCACCTAGGAATAGCATAATCCCTAATGGTTCTAGGTCTATACCCATTTTCGGGAGCTTGGTGGGGTATGTGTTGCTCTTCGATCCTAGGTGGTGGACCATTCATAGGTTGTTCTATTTCTGGGTCATTCATGTTGCCTCTTAACCTTCTAATCCTATGAAATGTCCTTTCAATGTCAGGGTTTAATGGTAGGATAGGGTTGTCTCTCACCATAAACCACTAGTCACCCAAAAAGAAAATAAGAAAATAGATGAAGAAGAGAAAAAAACACACAAAAATAACTTTAAAATCAAAATAAATAAACAAACGCCAATGTATCTCCGACAATGACGCCAAAAACTTGACCGGATGCTAGTAAGTGTACTAGATCAGCTAAGTACTATAGGGAAATATAATTATGACCCAAAATATCGAACCCAAGGGAAACTTGTGCTTGTATGTGCTATTTCAATTTCAAAACCAATTTTGTGTGTAAAAGAAAGAAAAGAAATCCTAAGGTTGTGATGATTAAGGATTTAAAACTAAAAACAAACTAAAACAAAATAAAGAGTTAAAAATAAATAAAGATCTAATAAAAACAAGTAAATTGAATGAGGTAAAAATCAATATTAAAAACAAGTTTCACTAAATGACTATCCACCTTAACAAATATTTCTATGACTTAAACAAAAGAAAACATACAAGTGATTATGGAGAATTTAGTTTAATAAACCTAGATAACTTTAGTCAAGATTATCATTCCAAGCATCAAAATTTTCTTATTCAGATAAACTTAACACTTAGCATAAAGAACTAAATTAATTCTCCTAGATGTCTATTAAAGCCTTTCTTAAGAGATTTAACTTCCACCTATTCTTAGTTACACTTTTCTCAATCTTAACTTACTCAAATAAACACACAATTATAGCTTATTTAGATTATAATCATGCATTAATCCAAATAAATTAACCTAAGAGCATGCAAGTCATTAATCAACTTAAACCAATTAATTAACCAATGCTTAATCAAGTTAACAATCAACTTAAATTTTAGTAAAGACAAGACAATGTTTAAGAACTAAGAAATAATCAACTTGTATTGAATTGAAGAACAAACTCAAGTCATAACAATACAAGTTAAGGATTCAAGTATCCTTTAGCAAAAGTTAAAGAAAATTACTCACAAGACATACTTAAAATTAAAACAAAGTGTTGAAGAAAACAATGAAAGTTAAATAACGTAAAAAAACTTAAAGAGAATAATGCTTAATTCTAATGTTGATCTCTCAATTGATCTCCTTTCTTTGATATTTTTGACTGCTATTTATAGGGCAAAATCGTAGTAGATTCCTTCTTAAACTTCAGACATAGAATAGGAAGTGAACTCTGCTAAAATAGAAAGCTCGAGAAAATCCTTCACGAAGTGGGAGTAAAAATCACTTGGCCACGTCCTTTCCTTTGTAATTGAACACGTGGTCACGTGTCCCTTAGGCTTCCCTCACACGTGGTCACGTGTGAAATATGCCTTGGTCACACGTGGTCACGTTTTTGAATGTTTTTCTTCCTTTGTTCTTTCACGTGGCCATGGATCTTCAGGCTTCACTCCTTCACGTGGCCATGTGTTCCATGCTATTCTTATTCACGTGGCCACGGGTATATTTCTTCATTGATTTCATGTGGTCACGTGAAAAGCTTCTGAACTAAACGCTCGTTTTCTCGCCTAAATTTCTCATATTTGCACTTTTGGCCCTATTCTTTTCCTTTCTTGCAATTTAAGCCCTTTCATATCAATTTTAACCTGAAAACCAAATAAAATATGGGATTAACCTCAAAAACATAAATATTAACAAATTAACTCTAATTTAACCTAAATAAAACCAAAATAACTAAATAAAAAAACTAAAAACATATCAAAAACTATATATAATTCACACTTATCAAATGGCAAGATAAAATACATGTAAAATAAATTACACATGTAGAGTTAACTTGTATGATATAGTACCGATCAAGCATATGACACACACATGGGAGTATGTATATGATTTTTATGAATCTAATAGAATAAGTATGAGCTTGTCAATATATAGAAATGATGAATAATGACCTAAATTACATGAGCTGTATGATTAAGCAATGAAATAAGGTTATAAACAGAACTTATGCAAAGTATAGAGTATGCATACATAATTATGTTTATGAAGTGTATGGATTGTAATGGTGATAAAAAGGGAAAAATTCATAGTTGAATATATAATGATATGATAAATGTCTAGAATTGAATAATGAACAAATAGAATATTACATGCATAATGTATGAAGGAAATGGTTCTAATAAGAGATAGGTACATTGAACTTCTGAATTTGGTTGATGTGCATATATTTATATCGATCGATTTTTGGTACAAGTATATATTTACCTATATACACATATATCAATTGAATAATTATGATTATACATGTGCATAATTTGTAACTTGATAGAATATCATAATGAAGTGTATAATGAACACATAAGTGTTCTAATATGAAAAGTGAAATGGTGAAAGTGAAAGTGATAGTGACAATGGAAGTGAAATAACATAAAGTGACAATTTTTATGCCTGAATTATACATAGTGGTGGATAGATAGGCATGTCTATAAGGGATAGTGATTGCAACTGCTAGTGTTGTGGTGCCTATTCGGAAGCCAGTGTTTTATTGCCCATTTGGTACCCAATACTATGATGCTCGTTTAGTATCTAGTGCTACTAAGACTAATATGTCTCTAGTGTTTGATATTGCTTAGTCTGTATCTAGTGATTTAACATAATTTTGGTATCTTTTATCCTGTTATCCATGTCTTATTGTTAATTCAGGCCATAATAGTGAACATGATAAAGTAAAAGTGTTAAAATGAATAATTGTTGATATGAATATGTAAGAAAAAGTAATCATATGTTATGAAAAGTGATTACATGAAATGGTTTGTGCCAACAAAATTGAATTGAATAATTAAGTGACATGTATATGTGTGTATACATATAAATGTTAGACAAAATAGGCACTCACAAATATGATGTTACATCATAAAGTATATGGTTATAAACATGTTCAAGTGAGGTGTGTGAATATTTAGTCATATGACTTTACATAAGGTGATTTGTCGTAATGGAATATAAGTAAATAGTAATAGATATATAAGTGATATTAAAATTAATAGTACTAGAATACAGGAAAATGTATATAGTTACCCGAAAAGATAAAATTGGTTAAAGCATATAGTCACATAGCATATGATTACTTGACACATATGGATGTAATATAAATGTACAATGTGAAAAAGATCATAAAAACTACATGGTGCATGTGCAATCACAAGAATAGTAATACTCATTAAGCAATGCATGCCAATTACATGATTATAGATTATCAGATGCTCATATGAAGCTTATGTCTAGTAAAAAAAGAGTAAAAGTGTAATGCCTCGAACTTTAATTACCTAAATAATATTGGTTGTCAAACCCGACCTTAGACATGGCTCGATAAAAATAAAATAAAATAAAAGTAAACAAGTGTTAATAATAATAGAAGAAGGAAAAAAACTAAGATTTCAAATTACACCTAAAAATGAATTTGAAAGGGCCAACCTAATAGTTGGAGGGATTAAATGGAAATTTTTTAGGACCAAATCGAATTTTCCTCAAAACTATGTCATTTCGAGGGTTGGATTTCTTTTTCCTTGGCTTACTTTATCGGAGGAACCTAATCATCCTTTTCTTCTGCTTCTTCTTCTTTTCCTTTTTTCTTTTTCTTCTTCCTCTTCCCTCTTTCACCGTGCCCACACCATCGCACTGTCACCTCATTTTACTCTAGTAGCCCCGTTCTTGTGTCTTTCTTCTTTTCCCTTTTTTTGTTACGTTAGAAGCCACCCCTCATCGTGGCTCCTCTTTTCTCTAGCATTCCACTTTATTTTTGCCATCTATAGTTGGTTTTCCCCCATTAATCAAGAGGTAAGCTTCAATTCTTTCTTTAATTAGTTAATTATGAAAGAAATTGAGGAACAAATAAAGAAAAACTACACCTATGGATTTTGAGATTCAGGGGAAAAGTTTTAGAGGATTAATTATTCGTTTAGTTAGTTGAAAATTAAAGGAAATATCTATCTAAATTGTTTTAATTTATGTTTTGCACATGTTTAATTGAGGTATTTATGTTAATTTATGGGTTTATGAAGAAAAAGAAGGTGAGATGAAAATGAAGGAGAAAGAAATAAAGAAGTGATAATGATTTGAAGCTTTTAGAGAGTAAAATTGAAGAAATTAATAATAAATTTGGTATGTGTTCATGTAAATCCATTTTTCTTAAGTTTATGCATTATGTAAGTTAACTTTTGAGTATAAATTAGCAATTTTATGAAATTGGTATTAAAAGTATTGAATTAGATGCCAAACAAAGTTATATATGTGATTAATTTTGATTTTGGACTTGAAATTTATATTTTCCACAATAAACATAAATTATGGATTTCCTTGAAATTGTTGGTATAAATACTAAATTTGATAACTATTCTTTAGATGAAATTAAAAACTATTTATTACATTTAAATGTAAAGAAGTGAATTTTAGCATGTTAAAATTGCCTTGGCCAAATTGTGTATGCAGTAACAATTAATGGAATTCTTATATAAATAAGCTAAATTTGCTATGTTTGAGATTATTTATAATGAATTTAGGAAGGTAAATTTAATGATGACATTTAATTAGCTAGGCCAAATCTAATGTACAAATGAAATGTTTATTCAAATTCTTAAAGGAGGATATGATGATGTGAACTTTTGAAGTGAAAGGAATGATGACAAAAATTTATAATTTTTATATTTTTTAAAAAGGAAAAAAACATATGATTTTGGTTATGTAAACATAAATGATATCATGATGACGTAATTAGTATTAGTAAGTTAAGGGTAAATTCATCAATTTCAGAAATTATAAAAATTTCATGCAAAATGAGTGTAATTAAGGATTAAATTAATGAATGGATGGTAATTAATGTGAAATGGGTAATTAAAGATAAGAATAGGGATTAAAAAGGGAATTAAAGTAAGAAGTAAAAAGTTTGGCTAATGATAGTTTTACACCTAGCTTTTTAGAAGAGGAATACCTTTATCTAACATAAAAGAAAAATTTGAAGGAAAAAAGAAGGAGGTGGTTTTCCATTTATACATCAAAATTTTAGATTTTATTTTTCATCTTTCTTTCAAAATACACATTAAAACGTACCTTTTTTTTTTGCTGGAAGTGATTTAAGAAGAAGAATTAGTTGAGTTTCAATGAGCTAGGTAAGTAATTTGTTGTAATTAAATAGGGCATGAACTTTTTCATCATCTAGTCCTATCTAATGTATAAATTGGAGAGGTATCTAGATTTTATGAGCTAATGTGATAGTGTTTTGGGTTAATAGCTGGAGATAGGGAGTTTGATAAAGGTAAGGAGCATATTTGAAGAACTTTGGCAAGCTAAAAGGGAGCAACAGAAGGTAAGGGAATAATTTCCATGTTTCTTAGTATAATTCGTGTTTTTGATTTTTAAAAGAATAACTTAGATTGTATAATTGCTATGAAAATTATGGAATTAATGTTAAATTATACATATAAGAGGAAGTGGTAGAGAAAGGAGTTAGAATGAAAATTTCTACTATAGGATCTTTAAGACCTACTAGGACTATTTTAGACATAATTTGAGTTATAGGTCTCTAAATTGAATGAAACCAAAAGAAATTTAAACTAGAAACTTATACCTATATTTCATGTGAAGGGACCATCAGGTGGTTTTGATGTTAAGGCTATTGAACTTAGTTTAAAAAGGGAATTAGATGTTGCCCTGATATTCAAGACAATCTATAAAAGTTTTAGGGATATCTTTTGATAGAATGGTCTAAATGACCTGATTTTTATGTTTATGGAAATTAAAACATAGGAAATATAAGTCTAGAAGACCATTTAAACTAATTATGGGTTAAACTAGGTCAAAAAAACATAAAAAGTTCATAAAAAATTCTATCAGGTGAATCAAGGAATAACTAAGGGACTCACGATGAGCAAGATTCTTTGATCGTAGTGAGAGTGCATTTTGCATGGATATTTTTACTAGAATTTAAGGACTCGCGGTGGTCACACGTCTATAACCATCATAAGATTTGTGTTTATTTGGAGGCATATGGCGAGCAAGAATTCTTGACCATCGTAAGGATGCTCTCTGTGTGAACAGTAGCTTTCGACCATAGGGACTCATGGAAGGAACCAATTCATAACCGTCGTGACCTTCTTTCTATTTGAAATTTTTTAATGATTTTTCTTTCTTTAAATGAGTTGGAAATTATCTAAGGACTTTATATGCGTGTATTAATTTATTTAATGTGCATTTAAATACATACTAAGATTGATTATATTTGATTTATTGAAGAAAATTTGTTCTAGTATATTAAAGGTCTGAGAATTGTTTTCAAGATTAATATGATGTTAAAATTACTTATATAGGATGCATGATGATTCTGGAATAATATGGATGTATTTATTCACATAAAATAGTTTTCTATTTTCTAATTTATTAAAAATTGAAGTATTCATTTTCTGTAGAAAATTTAGAAAATGCGAACATTTATCAATAAATAAAAAACTGGAGTGTTTATTTTTTATGTGTGTGTATGTATGTATGTATGTATGTATATATATATGTAGGTAGGTATGTATGTATGCATGTATATATGTATGTATGTATGTGCATACATATATAGGTATATGTATATGCATATATATGTAAATATATACACATACACAAACATGTATTTATACATACATACATACATACATATATACATACATACATACATACATACATACATACATACATACATATGTAAATGCATAAGTATTTGTATGCATGTACAAACATATACATATAGATATATATGTATGTATGCACATACAAGCACATATAAATATATGTATATGTATATGTATATGTATGTGTATGTGTATGTATGTGCATATGTATATATTTTTGTGTATGTATATGCATATATGTGCACTAATAGATTTGCATATGTATATGTATATGTATATGTATATGCATATGTATATGTATATGTATATGTATATGTATATGTATATGTATATGTATATGTATATGTATATAGATAGATACATATACATATGCATAAAATACATACATACATACATACATACATATGTATGTGTGTACACACACACACACACACACACACATATATATATATATATTTCATGATTATTCTATTAAGCAAACAAAACAGACAATAGCTGTAGCACCCCTTATGCAAATACCCTATTATCACATGTATCATGAATACTATTAATCATGCTCATACTACATGTTCGATTAACCATCACTTAGCCATTAATCATGCCATACGATTTCATATACTATTATTTGTGCCACCTATCTGTTCCTGTTTTTCATTTCATGCTTAGTATCATGCATACTAACTATATGGATATTACTTCATGCATATCACATGCACACATGTTCTTTCGTAGCTTTACTACTAGTGAGTTACATTATCCCACATAGGTTATATACATATCAAAATATGACTGGCCATTATACAAAACATATGATAGCTGTATTACAAAATATCCTACATCAAGGTTATAAGTCGATGGCTGGCCCTTCCTGATGCAGAGAACGTCCCTGAGCAAAAGTCTTTCTAGAAGGTACCTACACGGATAAATAACCCGTGCTAAGCTATAAAGCTTAGTGGGGAATATCTACAGATGGATGGCCATACACAAGGCCATCAAAACATACATATACAATATGTTCATATACTATAATCAACATGTCCAACATAACATGGTAACAATAACATATACAAGAAAGCATAAGCATATTCTCATGTACATATGCATTGTACCCAAGAGAGAGAAACACATATTTCTTTTTCATAATTCATATAGATGGCAATATTCCATGTGAACATATTCAATTGAAGCATAATTCCTGTGATAAACCAACAATATAAGCCACATATTAATCTTTAGCCAAAATAACTTTAATTGTTTACTCTTGATCATTACTATGAATAACGTTTAGCCTGCCTTAGCTTTATCAGTGGATGCGGGAACTATGGATACACAATGGTATCAAATGAGGGATATCCGAAGATATCGAATCTATAGACCCAAACGGGGCCAACTGTATTATGGACCGGTCAAGCATACCCAAACGGGGTAGCCTATCAACCCAAACGGGGCTGATCATGATCCAAACGGGATCATATACTATGGACCCAAATGGGCCAACTATGGCAGCTGCAATTTCCCTATAGGCGCCTATCTATCCACATCTAAAACTCTATCGCAGGCGGAACTATATTCGTGTTCAATTCACATTTTAATACTGTATTTATAGTATACTGTTTGCACATATGCATAGTCTTATCAACCTGTGAATTCTCTGGTGCATAATCAGATACATGCACATTTCATATGCCAAGATATATATATATATATATCTGGCTCATCTATATCTGTATGACTATATCATTTGCATCATATCATATAAGCATGACATATAATCATCATATCATAGACTTGATCATGCCCTCATTAAGCATTTCACATGTTCATAGTCATGCTAATTCATCTTCTATCTCATAGGCAAATACATGCTCATATACTCATATACATAATCATAAATGTACATACCTGTGGGTACATTCGCATATAGTCGATTTATTCTTATGAGCATGTTTCCAACACATATATATATATACCTTTATCATCATTCAAGTCATGTGCTATACAAAATATCAACATGTTTTCATATGGCATATACACATGCCAAGGTCATACTATTATTCTCTTTTTCATATCACGAGTGCATATAAAAAGGTGCACTTACATGTCATAAGATTTACATGTATGGGTTCGATAATTCCTTTCTAGTCTTTATTCATATTCGTAAATGAACGCATGTGTATGCATACAATTCCTTCATTGACAGTCATATTACATGCATTATACATTTAACTTTCTATCACATAAGCAAATAGCTGTCTCAATCAATTAAAGAATCATATTATCAAGTGTAGCAACAATCTGTTCATACTAGCCATTTCTGTTACATAGAGTAGTCTAGAAAACTAGTCCGGATTCAACTATAGATTACATGTACATAGAGACAGATTTAAGCTTAGGTTTCTTCATGTGAAATATAGGTATGGAAGTCTATTTTTCAATGCAAAAAGAATCACTCAATTTGCTGTTCTATAGCTCAACTTATGAGCAAAACATTCAAGACAGGTCATTCAATCGTGAAGAGGAGTTCGACTCGTGAAGGGATTCACGAGTGAAGCAAATAAGGTGATTCTCACGACTCGTGAAGAGGTTCACGAGTGGAGAAGGAACTATACTTCACGACTCGTGAAGTGGCTCACGAGTGAGGAAGAAAAGCTGAACTTCACGACTCGTGAAGAAGCTCACGAGTGAAGAAGAAAGACTCGACTTCACGACTCGTGAAGAGCTTCACGAGTCGGACTGATGTTCACAACTCGTGAAGTCATTCACGACTCGGCAAGTCTGTCTTCTTCAACCTTTCAACGATAAACTTCCAGAAAAACGTAAATTCAATTCTGTAAATCCTATTCACTTCCAGTAATCCATTTTACATGCAATATGAATGGCCTAAATTCCCATACCTTAGCTGATAAACCCAAAGTCTTCAACCTCTATCAATCCCTTTTCCTTTGTTCCTTCTTCCTTCCTCTTCTCCTTCACAAATTCCATCACCATTATCATTTACATTTCCAGCAAATACTCTGTTCTAAGTTAACTTGATAAAGAAGAAGAAGATGAAGATGATGGAGGGTTAAATTAAGAGTTTGATTACCTTAATTTACTGCATTTTACTCTTGCTTAAACAACAAACATCATCCTCAATGCATTTAAGATCAAACATTGGAAATCAAGAGGAAGAATAAGGTGATCTATTTTCTGGTTTTACTCTTCAATTGCCGATTCCTTCACAATTTCTTGACACCTCCAAATTCCACTAACTTCCTTCTATTTATACAAGTGGTAAAATCTCCCTTTAACTCCCTCAACATTTTGCATGTCACAAGAAAACCTAGCAAATCTTTGCATGAATGACTTTAACCCCTCCACTAACTCTTCTTCTTAATTCAACCTATCAATTTAATCATTCTTTCAAATTAACCTTGAATTAAATGCTTTTATTCACAATTGGCCACCAAAATGCCACAATTACAAATTAACCCCAAATTAACACCTATTTACTTCAATTACATCCTCAATTACTATTAAACCATATTCTTATATTTTATTTTCATGCAATTAACATAATAGCATGCTAATTTATCCCCAAAATTAAATTAGGGTCATGTTAGGGGCCTTACAATTCTCTCCCCCTTAAGAATTTCGTCCCCGAAATTCATACCTGTGTTGAATAAATGAGGATGTTGTTCTTTCATAGCTGTCTCTGGCTCCCAAGTAACTTCTTGTATATCGTGATGTTGCCAGAGCACTTTGACAAGTGGAATTTGCTTATTTCTAAGCTGTCTAACTTCTCTAGCCAGAATTGCTATAGGCTCTTCATCATAAGTGAAATCTGACTGTACTTGCACATCCTGAACTGGTATCACATGAGATTCATCTGATCGATACCTTCGAAGCATGGAAACATGAAACACATCATGAAGTTTGGCTAGTTCCATAGGGAGAGCCAACCTATATGCCACTGGCCCAACTCTTTGAAGAATCTCATATGGGCCTATAAACCTCGGGCTCAGTTTACCCTTTTTCCCAAATCTCAATACTTTTCTCCAAGGGGACACTTTCAGAAACACTTTGTCACCCACTTGATATTCAATATCTCTTCTCTTCAAATCAGCATAGGACTTCTGTCTATCACTAGCTTCTTTCAATCTCTGCTTGATAACTTGTACCTATTCCTCTGTATCTTTGACAATATCAGGACCCATAACTTTGCGCTCAGACAATTCAGTCCAGTACACAGGAGTTCTACATTTTCGGCCATACAAGGCCTCATACGGTGCCATCTCGATGCTCCTTTGATAACTGTTATTGTAGGCGAACTCCATTAAAGGTAGATACCTATCCCAACTTCCTGCAAACTCCAAAACACAACCTCTCATCATATCCTCTAGAATCTGAATAACCCGTTCAGATTGTCCATCCGTCTGAGGGTGGAATGCTGTACTGTAACGAAGCTGAGTTCCCAAAGCTTGGTGCAAACTCTGCCAAAATCTTGATGTGAATCTCGGATCTCGATCAGAGATTATTGACACCGGAATGCCATGCAGTCTAACAATCTCATTCACATAAAGTTCTGCCAACTTATCCATAGGGTAGTCCATCCGAACTGGTATGAAATGAGCTGATTTAGTCAGCTTGTCAACTATAACCCAAACAGCATCATGCTTTTTCTGTGTAAAGGGCAATCCTGTTACAAAATCCATAGTGATATCCTCCCATTTCCATTGTGGAATTGGAATGGGGTTCAACAAACCAGATGGTAACTGGTGCTCTGCTTTTACCTGCTGACAAGTCAAGCATTTGGAGACATAGGCTACCACATCTTTCTTCATGCCAGGCCACCAATAACTTTGTTTCAAATCCTGGTACATCTTGTTCCCACCAGGGTGCATAGTAAATACTGTATTGTGAGCCTCTTTCAATACTGTTTTCTTTAATTCTTTGTCATCAGGAACATACAATCGATTCTGATAATACACACCCCCATCTTCTTTCACTAAGTACTCAGACTGGGTTCCTTTATGTAAAGACTTCAAAATCTGTTGCAGCTTTTCATCATGTTTCTGTGCATCAATCACTGTTTTCCTCAAACAAGGTCTAGCCTTCAACTGTGCTATTAAAGCGCCATCATAAGCAATTTTCCATCTACAGCGATGTGCAATCATAGCAGCCATCATCTTACGGCTCAAAGCATCAGCTACAACATTAGCTTTGCCTGGATGGTAATCCACTATACAATCATAATCTTTAAACAGTTCTAACCATCTTCGCTGTCTCAAGTTAAGTTCCTTTTGAGTGAGCAAATATTTGAGACTCTTGTGATCTGTATAGATTCTGCACTTCTCCCCATACAAATAATGTTGCCAAATTTTCAAGGCAAACACCACTGCTGCTAACTCTAGGTCATGGGTTGGATAGTTTTGTTCATGTGGCTTCAACTGTCTAGATGCATAGGCAATTACTTTGCCATCTTGCATTAACACACAACCTAAGCCAACTCTAGAAGCATCACTATACATAGCATACTCCTTTCCTGTAACTGGTTGTGCCAAAACTGGAGCCTCAGTCAGAAATTTCTTCAATTGATCAAAACTTGCTTGACACCGATCAGTCCACTCAAACTTTATACCCTTTCTCAATAGTTTAGTGAGTTGTGCGGCTATAACTGAAAAACCTTTCACAAAGCGACGGTAATAACCTGCTAAGCCCAGAAAACTTCTCACTTCTGTCACATTTCGAGGCGGCTTCCAATTCACTATAGCCTCTATTTTAGCTGGATCCACCCTAATGCCTTCAGAAGATACTATATGACCAAGGAAAGAAATTTCCTTAAGCCAAAAATCACATTTGCTCAGCTTAGCATACAACTGATTCTCCCTCAGAATCTGTAAAACAATTCTCAAATGCTCAGCATGTTCCGTTTCATTCTTCGAATACACCAAAATGTCATCTATGAACACAACAACAAACTGATCCAGGTAGGGTCTAAACACCCTATTCATAAGATCCATAAACGCAGCCGGTGCATTTGTTAACCCAAAAGGCATCACCAGAAACTCATAATGCCCATATCGGGTTCTAAAGGCTGTTTTGGAAACATCCACATCCTTAACCCGAAGTTGATAGTAACCCGAGCGCAAATCAATCTTGGAAAACACTCCAGCACCCTTCAACTGATCAAATAAATCTTCAATTCTTGGTAAAGGATACTTATTTTTGATTGTTACCCTGTTTAACTGTCTGTAGTCTATGCACATCCTCATAGACCCATCCTTTTTCTTCACAAATAAAACCGGTGCACCCCAAGGTGATGTACTAGGCCTAATAAAGCCTTTGTCAAGCAACTCCTGAAGCTGAGCTTTTAGTTCTTTCAATTCCAAAGGAGCCATCCTATATGGTGCCTTCGAAATAGGAGCTGTACCAGGTAGAATGTCTGTAGACAATTCAACTTCCCTTTCAGGTGGAAGACTAGGTAAGTCTTCAGGAAACACATCAAGAAACTCTTTCACCACTGGAATCTCTTGAAGATTCACATTCTCTATTCTTGAATCAAGCACAAGTGCTAAGAAAGCTTCACACCCTTTTCTCAAAAATCGCTTAGCTTGCATAGCTGATATTACATTAGCTATAGGCTCAGATCGAATGCCCTGTACTAGAGTTTCTTTACCATCAGAACTAATAAGAGTTACTGTTTTAGCTTCACAATCAATCACTGCATGATGTCTAGACAGCCAATCCATACCAAGTATCATATCAAACTCCCGGAATGGCAACTCAATAAGATCAGCAAGGAATTCTTTCCCTTGAATTACAATAGGACACTGTTTATGCACTCTATTAACAACAACACTATGACCCAATGGGTTGGTTACATAAATGTCATATTCTAATTCATGAACAGTAGACTCATTTCTACCCATATCCCCAGTGCAAACATAAGAATGAGTGGAACCAGGATCAATAAGTGCATGCATATCAGAATCAAAAAGAGAGAATGTACCAGCTATGACTTCTGGAGCACTCTGATCCTCTCTAGCTTTCATTGCATAAGCCCGTATCGGAACAACTGGAGCTGTGGGCCTGTCAACTGATTCAGAAATGTTCCTGGACTGGGATCCCTGATAACTCGATCCCCCACGTTCTCTTCCCTTGCCTCTACCTGAAGATGGTGCAATAAAAGTTCCTCTACTGCCCTGCTGTCCCACATCCTGTTCCCTCTTAGATGGACAACTAGCCATGAAGTGATCGGTACCACCACATTTGAAACATGCCCCAGACAATTTCCTGCAACTATCCCAATGTTTCCTAGAACAATGAGGACACACTGGAGGTTGCCCCCCACTCAAATTCCCTGAAGCTTGTTTTCCCTGTTTAGACATTGCAGAAGATTCTTGTCTCCTGTCCCTTTTTGCAGAACTATAGCCAGATTCAGCTGGCTGACTTCCTTGTGCTCCTCTAGCTCTCTTTCCTGTAAAAGATCCACCCTTGGACCCACCTCTTCTCTGTTCTCTCTCCCTTTTAGCCATTTCATTCTTTTCAACTCGCAAGGCTGCTGTAACCAATTGAGTGAAGTTAACCACTTGCAAAGATGTAGACCCAATCAATTTTTCTCGGATACGATCATTCAACCCATCTTCAAACTGTCTACATTTAAAAGCATCAGTTAACATCTCATCGGGAGCATATTTGCACAGGTGACTGAATTCTTTCTCATACTCAGCCACAGACATAACTCTCTGTTTCAAGTGGAGGAATTGCTTTAACTTCTCTTGCTTATACTCCTCAGTAACATACTTTCTCTTGAATTCAGCTGTGAAAAATTCCCATGTAAGGGGATCTGGTAACTGAGGTTGCTTCAATACCAACTTCCACCAGTCATAAGCTGCACCCTGTAACAGAGACACAACACAAGATGCTTTATGACTTACTGGACAACCGATTTCATCAAAAATCCTCTCTAGCCTTTCCAACCAAAATTCAGCTTCTTCAGACTGTTCTAGATTAGTGCCTACAAATTCCTCAGCACCATGCTTTCTAATTTCAGAAATTGGAGCTTTGGGTGCTGTCATTCTCTGAAGAACTTGAGCCATATCCTGTGATATTTTTAACAATGCTTCTGTAGGGACGGCTGTTGGGACCTCATTTGGATTGGAGAATGAAGGTCCAGTATTGGAAGGATTAGTTCTAACCGGCCTATTGCTTTCAGCCGATTCCTCCAAAGCATCTCTAGAGCTTTCCATCTTTGATCTATAAGAAAACAGGGACTTCTGCATCAGGCCAGCAATCACTATATCATACTATAGAATCCTAGGTTCATCTTTACCCAGAAAAGGCTAAACCTAGGGCTCTGATACCAAAATTGTAGCACCCCTTATGCAAATACCCTATTATCACATGTATCATGAATACTATTAATCATGCTCATACTACATGTTCGATTAACCATCACTTAGCCATTAATCATGCCATACGATTTCATATACTATTATTTGTGCCACCTGTCTGTTCCTGTTTTTCATTTCATGCTTAGTATCATGCATACTAACTATATGGATATTACTTCATGCATATCACATGCACACATGTTCTTTCGTACCTTTACTACTAGTGAGTTACATTATCCCACATAGGTTATATACATATCAAAATATGACTGGCCATTATACAAAACATATGATAGCTGTATTACAAAATATCCTACATCAAGGTTATAAGTCGATGGTTGGCCCTTCCTGATGCAGAGAACGTCCCTGAGCAAAAGTCTTTCTAGAAGGTACCTACACGGATAAATAACCTTTGCTAAGCTATAAAGCTTAGTGGGGAATATCTACAGATGGATGGCCATACACAAGGCCATCAAAACATACATATACAATATGTTCATATACTATAATCAACATGTCCAACATAACATGGTAACAATAACATATACAAGAAAGTATAAGCATATTCTCATGTACATATGCATTGTACCCAAGAGAGAGAAACACATATTTCTTTTTCATAATTCATATAGATGGCAATATTCCATGTGAACATATTCAATTAAAGCATAATTCCTGTGATAAACCAACAATATAAGCCACATATCAATCTTTAGCCAAAATAACTTTAATTGTTTACTCTTGATCATTACTATGAATAACGTTTAGCCTGCCTTAGCTTTATCAGTGGATGCGGGAACTATGGATACACAATGGTATCAAATGAGGGATATCCGAAGATATCGAATCTATAGACCCAAACGGGGCCAACTGTATTATGGACCGGTCAAGCATACCCAAACGGGGTAGCCTATCAACCCAAACGGGGCTGATCATGATCCAAACGGGATCATATACTATGGACCCAAATGGGCCAACTATGGCAGCTGCAATTTCCCTATAGGCGCCTATCTATCCACATCTAAAACTCTATCGCAGGCGGAACTATATTCGTGTTTAATTCACATTTTAATACTGTATTCATAGTATACTGTTTGCACATATGCATAGTCTTATCAACCTGTGAATTCTCTGGTGCATAATCAGATACATGCACATTTCATATGCCAAGATATATATATATATATCTGGCTCATCTATATCTGTATGACTATATCATTTGCATCATATCATATAAGCATGACATATAATCATCATATCATAGACTTGATCATGCCCTCATTAAGCATTTCACATGTTCATAGTCATGCTAATTCATCTTCTATCTCATAGGCAAATACATGCTCATATACTCATATACATAATCATAAATGTACATACCTGTGGGTACATTCGCATATAGTCGATTTATTCTTATGAGCATGTTTCCAACACATATATATATATATATACCTTTATCATCATTCAAGTCATGTGCTATACAAAATATCAACATGTTTTCATATGGCATATACACATGCCAAGGTCATACTATTATTCTCTTTTTCATATCACGAGTGCATATAAAAAGGTGCACTTACATGTCATAAGATTTACATGTATGGGTTCGATAATTCCTTTCTAGTCTTTATTCATATTCGCAAATGAACGCATGTGTATGCATACAATTCCTTCATTGACAGTCATATTACATGCATTATACATTTAACTTTCTATCACATAAGCAAATAGCTGTCTCAATCAATTAAAGAATCATATTATCAAGTGTAGCAACAATCTGTTCATACTAGCCATTTCTGTTACATAGAGTAGTCTAGAAAACTAGTCCGGATTCAACTATATATTACATATACATAGAGACAGATTTAAGCTTAGGTTTCTTCATGTGAAATATAGGTATGGAAGTCTATTTTTCAATGCAAAAAGAATCACTCAATTTGCTGTTCTATAGCTCAACTTATGAGCAAAACATTCAAGACAGGTCATTCAATCGTGAAGAGGAGTTCGACTCGTGAAGGGATTCACGAGTGAAGCAAATAAGGTGATTCTCACGACTCGTGAAGAGGTTCACGAGTGGAGAAGGAACTATACTTCACGACTCGTGAAGTGGCTCACGAGTGAGGAAGAAAAGCTGAACTTCATGACTCGTGAAGAAGCTCACGAGTGAAGAAGAAAGACTCGACTTCACGACTCGTGAAGAGCTTCACGAGTCGGACTGATGTTCACGACTCGTGAAGTCATTCACGACTCGGCAAGTCTGTCTTCTTCAACCTTTCAACGATAAACTTCCAGAAAAACGTAAATTCAATTCTGTAAATCCTATTCACTTCTAGTAATCCATTTTACATGCAATATGAATGGCCTAAATTCCCATACCTTAGCTGATAAACCCAAAGTCTTCAACCTCTATCAATCCCTTTTCCTTTGTTCCTTCTTCCTTCCTCTTCTCCTTCACAAATTCCATCACCATTATCATTTACATTTCCAGCAAATACTCTGTTCTAAGTTAACTTGATAAAGAAGAAGAAGATGAAGATGATGGAGGGTTAAATTAAGAGTTTGATTACCTTAATTTACTGCATTTTACTCTTGCTTAAACAACAAACATCATCCTCAATGCATTTAAGATCAAACATTGGAAATCAAGAGGAAGAATAAGGTGATCTATTTTCTGGTTTTACTCTTCAATTGTCGATTCCTTCACAATTTCTTGACACCTCCAAATTCCACTATCTTCCTTCTATTTATACAAGTGGTAAAATCTCCCTTTAACTCCCTCAACATTTTGCATGTCACAAGAAAACCTAGCAAATCTTTGCATGAATGACTTTAACCCCTCCACTAACTCTTCTTCTTAATTCAACCTATCAATTTAATCATTCTTTCAAATTAACCTTGAATTAAATGCTTTTATTCACAATTGGCCACCAAAATGCCACAATTACAAATTAACCCCAAATTAACACCTATTTACTTCAATTACATCCTCAATTACTATTAAACCATATTCTTATATTTTATTTTCATGCAATTAACATAATAGCATGCTAATTTATCCCCAAAATTAAATTAGGGTCATGTTAGGGGCCTTACAATAGCTATTAATCAGGAATATGAAACTATTCAATTGTTATCAGAAAAGGCAATAATTGAGTATAAAAAGAAAAAAATATAGATTTTTGCATATAGGATTAGTACAGATAGCAATAAAACCTTTATTCATATTAGGATTAGATACTCCTATTTTAATGTGTTTAAGAGATGCTAGACATGTTAGTTTCTCAAATTCTTTACTTGCTATAGTAGAAACAATTTTAGCTAATGGACCAGTATATTTTAATTATTTTTCAGGATTTACTATTAATCTATATGATTCGAATATATTTGATACTTTAACTTTAACTGTTAAAACAAAAAATTTAAATTTTAAGGAAAATGTTAGAACAATAACAGTAATATATAGAATATATTATAAAGTTATATCTACAACCATAGATCTTAAAACTATGAAACCTTTTAAAAGAAATGAAACTTTATTATTTGAAGCAAATAGAGCTCATTCTTATATTCAAATTCCAAAAAGACTTAGATGGGATGAGATTACTAGATCAGGAAATTGGGAACTAAAATAAGTATGTGAACATAAACCCATTAATATTAATAATCAATTTTCAAGAATATTGGAACATAGTAATTGATCAATTCAAATAAATTTTTCCTCAGATAATAATCAATCGAGTAGTTCTTCAGTATATTCAAACAATAGACCTTCAATACCTAAATCATTATATATTGAAGAAATTTAGAGTTAAAAGGGGTAGATTTTAATACAAGTATTCCTAGGCTATTATATATTGAAGAAAAAGATAGTGAATATTCAGTTAGCCCAACTAGATCTCAAATGGAAGCATTTTCTCAAATTAATTAATAATTTAAAAATGACTAATTTTCAGATAAATAAAGAATTTTTAAGAAATGATTTAAAAGCAGAATATAATAAGTAGAAAGCTAAATGGTATTTCAATAACTTTTCTCAAGCTGAATTAAGTAATTTTAGAAGTTTATGGTATAAAGATATGGAAGATAAACAAGTTAATATTCATTTATTTTTGTGGTTTGAAAATTATTATTATTATAACAATATAGATTATCCATTTGAAAGAGAAATAAATGTATCTTTAAGAATAGGTAAACAATGGAACATTTTAGATGGAAAATCAATAGTATCTATACATCCTCCGTTAAAGTGTATGCAAGTGAAAAATTAGCAAAGTTAAATATTAAGGATAAACATATTATGACTATAGACGAAGAAACTATGTTTGAAATAGAAATTCAATCAGAAGTAAAAAATTTAGAAGAATAGTTTAAGCCAAATGGAACATTAAAACCTATTTTATACCTATCTTCTTCATCTACTTGTATTTGCCAAAATTCTGATTTCATATCAAATTTGGAAAAAAATTGTTTGCATCATATAATTTCTTTAATAAATCTCTTTTATATAGTATAGGGTATCTTATCCATTGTAAAACTACATTTAAAGGTTTATAATTTATTACTAATCTAGGTGTACCTTTTCTATTTCTGCTGCATTTATAACATAAAAAGCTTAACATGACCAAGGAGAATTAGAATCTCTTATTAATCTTGTTCATAACAAAATCTCAAGCTATTAAAATTTTTCGAAAAGATATACATAAAAAGCTTAACATAACCAAGGAAACAAAACTTCATAATATTTAGTTGGCATTAAACCTTCCTGAATACAATTTTCGATCTGCTTCACTATCTATTAAGGCTAAAGTAGTTAAATGAAAATCATCATTAACAACTATATCTAATTTAACATACCATTTTTGATAATTTACTTGAGATAAACTATTTATTTATTCATCTTAAGTGTCTCTAATAACAATACTAGAGGATACTATTCCTTTTAATTTTTTGTCTTCTTTTACAGAATTACTAAGACTAATTTTGAAACTTTCTTCCTCTAAACTTTTAACTTTTTCCTTTAATTTATTTACTTCTTGTTTTAATATTTTATTTTCTTCTTGAAGATCTTGAATAGTTGATTCCTTCTTAATTTCAAATTTCTTATATACATCAGCTAAATTATAAGATGTAAAATCTATTTTTTCTTTTGTGCTGATTATTTCTTTTAATCTAAGTAAATAATTTTTTTTATTTTTGGGTCATCTATTTTATCGATAATGTCTAATAAAAATTCTTTTTCATCACTTATCGTATTTATATTATTACATTGACACGGTCCTAAGAAACTACATGATTCAAAATTAGAATTGCTATCTTCACTATTATTTTTAAATTTTTCACTTATTGCATTTAAATTATCTTCTGAATAATTACTAAGTTCTTCATCACTACCCGAATTTTCATTGATTATAATTTTAGCTATTTCCTTTTTTAATTCTTCTGAAATATCTAAATTATTTATACTTTTCTTTATTCTATAGTCTCTTGAACAATGTCCTTGCCTGTCACATTTATAACAAATTACTATATCTTTTTTACTAGTCTTAGGTTTAAACTTTCTATATTTTGGTTTCTTCTTAATGGATTTTTCCTGATTATAATTTCTTTTTGGTTTATATCTTTTTTCTCTTATATATGTATTTTATTTTAGGTTTTATTTTCCTTTTAGTAGCTGATTGTGATCTAATCTACTGATAACCATATTGTTCATAGAATGATCTTAATTCTTTTCTTCCTACTACACTATCTCTTTTAAGTTTTGCCTTTAATTTTAAATCAGTGCAAATCGATAATTCTTCTATGTTAACTATATTTATTAGTTGTCCATAAGTTAATTCGTTATAAGGTATTATACCATCATTATGTCTTTTTAATCTACTCTAACTCTTTCTGCAAATAACTTAGGTAATCCTGCTAAAAATCTTTCTTTCCAATAAATATTATTACAATATGTTCTAGTCATTAGTTTAGTTAAAAATAAATCCTTATACCATCTAAAATCTTGTAATTTAGGACAAGTTAAGTTTTGAAGAATTTTTGAACTTTTTTCTTGATATAAACGAGGATCTCCTACAAAATTTTTAGCTATTTCAAATATTAAAGTAAGGATTAATTAAATTAAATAAAGCTAATTGTTGACATATAAGCTATAATTTTGTCATAATAATTAACATATAGGTATTGATTTTTTATTATTTTCTAATTTTCAAATTAAATGTTTATTTCTATTGATTATATATTTAATATTTTCTACAATAGTATAATAATCTGAAAAAGGAGGTAAATTTAAATTGTCTATTTTTACTATATTCTCTTCTAATTCTATTAATCTAGGTTCAAGAATTTTTATTTCTTCTTTTAATTCATTTATTGATCTGTCTATATTCTTAATCTTTTGTTTAATATTTTCCATAATATTAACCTAAAGGTATCCTATTTAATATATTTTTTAATCATCTTATTTCATAATTTCTATTATATATTTGTTGATTATAATATAACATTAAAATATAATTTTCTGGTTTTAAACATATGTCTGTTAATAAATTTTTCATAGTTTTTATATATTTTTTTTTATTTTTGAATGTAACCTATTTATTTCATTATTTAATGTTCTAAATAAATCTTTAAGATAATCCATAAGTATTTATAATTAGTTTAAACAATTCTAACAGTGAATTAACTAATATTACATTTATTTGAAAATCTCTACAATTCCATCTTAATTTCATGAAATATTTTATAGATCTGGGAAACAATTCGCAAGAATAATAGGAATAAGATCAATTAAAATATTAATTAAATTTATCTTTCTATAAAAATTTCGACAATTACAAAATTCATTTGAATGAAAACAATGTAAACTTTCATGCATTTCAATTAAATGAGTTCTTAAACTGTTTAATTCTCTTATAAGCAAAAACATATCTTAATGAGTATCAAAATCAATTGAATATAAACCATTTAAAAATATATCTAAAAACCAATACATAATTAAAATAAAATACCTGATAGATTATAATTTGATGATAATATACAAGGCGTTTCTAATGAAGTAATAGGAGTACAAGAATAATCTTTTGAAAATATAAGCTGCAAATCTAAGGTTCTATTATAAAAGGATGTTGATAGTACAAGGAATTTTTTATTCTTCTCTCTAATTGTGAATCATAAAATCTTCATGTAAAAAGCTTCATTTAAAGTGTCATGCTCTAACTGGTGAAAATTGCCTTATTATATACTTGAATAAAGTTGTTGCTCATTTCCTTGTGACAATTGTATGAAGATAAAGTCGATTGCTGCACTTAACATCTGTCTTTCAAATGATGATCTTGATAAGGCTTTCAGAGTAGTAATAATGAGTTGGATAAAATTCTTTGATTTTTCTTTTGAAAACGTGTTTTTGAAATGATGAAAATTTAACTTTTGTGAAATAGTGTATGTCAGGATAAGATAATAAAATTTGAACAGTAAAATTACTATTTAGAAAATATTCCTAAAAGCTTTATCTTTTGAAATTTGAAATAGGAATGTCCCGAGAGTTTTGTTAAAGAGATTATATATATATATATATATATATATATATATACACACACATATATACATACATACATACATACATACATACATATATATATATATATATATATATACATATACATATATATATATATGTGTATATATATATACATATATATGTACATATATATATATATGTGTGTGTATATATATATACATATGCATATTTATATGTTTGTGTGTGTGTGTGTGTGTGTGTGTATATACATATATACATATATGTGTATACACACACACACACACACACACACATATACACATATGTATGTATATATATACATACATCCAAACAAACATACTATATACATACATACATACATATACATATATATATATACATATATATGTATATACATACATACATACATATAGATACACACACACACACACACACACACACACACACATATGTATTTGTATACATATACTTATGTATATGTATATACATATACGTGTGTGTGTGTGTGTGTAGGTATACATACATATTTATATATATACATATATATGTATGTGCATATATAAATGTATGTATGTATGTATGTACATATATGTATGTATATATATATATATACATACATATATGTATGTACATATATACATACATACATACATACATATATACATATGTATGTATGTATGTACATATATGTATGTATATATATATATATATACATACATATATGTATGTACATACATACATAGATACATACATACATGCATACATACATACATACATACATACATACATATATACATATGTATGTATGTATGTATGTATGTATGTATGTATGTATGTGTGTATAAATATATGTACACACAAACACACACATATATATACATATATATGTATGTGCGTGTGTGTGTGTTAAGATTATTTAGAAAACTTGAAAAATATCTTTTATAATTTTTTAATCTATTCTTTATTTTTGAAAACTAACTGAAACAAACATGATCTATTTTTTTTTATTTTAAGGCAAGGCCTTTTATGTTTCGATACCTATGGTATCTTTTGTTCTATCGCGTTACCCGCATCTAGAGACATTAACAAGTGATTCTGAATGATATTTTTTTCTTATGTGTTGTCTATTTTGAAACATACCAACCCTTATTTGGTATAAATCATTACATTTATGAATAAAAGTTATTGTAAAAAGTAATATTTAAGTTACTTGTTATGTATCATCTTATAATTTATTTACTTTTATTTATACATTTTACCTTATTCGTGTGTAATGGCTTGGTGATTGCTGTGATTAGTTGCCCTCACGTATTTTATTTCCCTACTAAGCTTCGTACTTAGTACGATGGTTTATTTCCTACTTGTAGGTTTTGAAGATCAGCTTAGGGGTTGGATAATCGCAAAAAACGAAGGAGAATTTTTTTTATGGCTCTTGTATGAAACATTCTTGTTGGGTTTTAATTACAAATGTAATATGATACTTTGTGTATTTACATTTTAAGTGAATCTAATTATATGAAAGATATGTTATACCATGTTGTTTCAAAATGTATGAATTTTGTTATACTATGATTATGGAACCTATTTTGTGTGTATTTATCGATATCTCCGTAACTACTATAGGGTGCATGCCTTATATTCTTGCTTGGGGTATAAGGGTGTATATATATATGGCTCGACACAATCTTGCTAGATATTACTTGGGGCAAATATAGAAAAATAAATTAATGCATAATATATAGTTAAAAAGCTCTAATTAGAAATAGTTAGTTAGTTCTGAGATAAATTGTAAAACCAGTTAGATAATAAGTAGCAAATCATGAATTAATATAGGAAATTACATTGTTTAAATTTTATACATTTATTTTAATGGTTCTTATGCTTGAAAATAAATGAAGATATTTGTGTTGAGAAATTGTGAACATTAAACATGTTATGATTGAATGTCTTAAATTGAGTGAAAAATGGAATTGCTTGAACACGATTAAGCATATAGTTTACCACGTGTTTTTCTTTTTGTGCATATGTTTTGAATAAACTTGAAGAAAAGTGTGGATCTACTGCAAAATTTGAGTCATATGAGGAAAAGTGGAAGATTTTGAGGTGGACGCACTATTTCTTTATTTTTATGCTCTTTTGGAAATTATGGCATGTACATCAAGTAGTAGTGAAATTAATTGTGTACATATAGACATATGTGGTTATTGTAAATTATATATATTTTAAAGTTGTGTATGTAAAATTTGTAACTAGATCTATGTGGAATATTGAGCATGGTTATGTTTTGAAATTTGATCAAGGTGAGTTAAGAATTATAGAGGATGGGCAAATTGTTGTGAAAATGAAGTTTGAAATGGAGATGGATAGTAGGGTAGATTGAAATAAAAGTGTATTAAGGTTTTTCTTGCAGTAGTTTTCACATAATCATAGGGAAAACTCTATCTAAATTTTGAAAAAAAATGAATATTATTTTCTAAAAGAATAAGGGTTTTAAAATAAGAAAATTTATATTTCATAATTGTTAAAGATTTGAAGTTTATGTGATTCAATAATTGGATCTTTAAATGGATCGGGTATGGGGTATTACAAGAAGTGTTAACTATGATGTGTGATATGATTGAACATTTATATTGTGTCTTTGATGATTGGTTACGCTCATGTTATGTATGATTTGAAATGCTATTAACATTGACGACTTCTGTGAGAAGTCATCCTTATTTTGTTATTTCTTGCTAAGTTAGTAAGCTTAGCACAAGTGTTTCCTCTTGTGCAGGTGTTCAAATATAGAAGCACAATGATCTTAAAGTCAGCATTCACAAGCCACTAAAAAGAGAACCGAAGGTTATTTAGGTGTATATATTGCTGTAATCTATAAGTTATAGTAACTTTTTGAAAGCAATGTAAATGTATAATTGTAAATATGTATCTATGTATGTATATATTAACTTGAATGTTAAAACCAAGTACATAAAAAGAAAAAAAAATATATGCATGCACGTGACAAAAAGATACATGTATGATCTGAAATAGTGAGTTTAACCAACGAGAAAGGATATATGAATAAAGTTTAACTGAACATCAACTTGATTAATACATAAATTGCCATATGTAATGTCATAGGCTTTGGTTGGCACTTTCATATCCTCCTAGGGTATATAGAGGTGTTATAATCTCTTTTGGAACTTATGGATATAACTTTTTAGAGAAGAAAAATGAGAGAAACCCTTCTTGCTAGCCATTTCTTCCTTTCCATTTATAGGTACTTTCTTGTATTTTTTAGAGATCAAACTTGTTGATCTCTTATTAGCTATAATTTTTATTTTCTTAATTACAATTTTCTCCTTAAAACTTTTTTAATCAACAATTTACATTCAATTTAGCTTAATTTACATATTAAAGTTGGTTTTATATATTTGTGCATTTACATCTCAATTAAAATTAAAGATCGAATTGCCCCTCAGCTTTTGAACTATTATCTAGCAGTCTCCAAGCTAGTAATTAGTTTACACATCCTTTATTATTCACTTCCAAACAAGTCATGATACTACTAGGGTATATTTTTGTAACACCCTGAACCCTAGTTACCTGAATATATATATATATATATATATATATGTAGTTTCTAATGACATAAAAATTAGGTCATTTGAACATCTATGGCATGAGTTATCTCAAAAAGAGTCCAAACTATTCCAGTTCATAGGTCAACAACTATTGTTGCATTCCAACCTAAGGTTTGATTGTCGTAGAAATAAAATCAAGTTTTAATCTCTCATAATTTTAAATCTATGTTTCTAGTTTATGCTTCAATTTGAATCTCCCAAATTTAGAGCTCTATAACTCAACTTGTTCTTAAAAAACACCTTTTTGGGTCAAGTCAAACCTAAAATAAAATTTTTTCATCTCTACCTTACTTACTATATTTGATCAATCATTCATGATCAAACATCACAACAATACTTTTACATCATTTAAAATATCCATATAACATTTTTAGCCATTAAAATAAGTCAAGAAATTGCAAAAAAAAAAATTGAAAGTTCCCATACCTTAAATATGCCTAATACTACCTTTGAACTATGGTGAGATATTTACCTTAATCTAGTGTAGGATACAATTTAAGGTGAAATTTTAGTGAAACCTAAGTCAGGAAGATGAAGATGATGGAGAAAAAAGGGAGACTTCTATTTGGACAAAGAGAGGAGATGAAGAAACATGTGTATTTTTGAAGTTTCTAGGATATTTTCCCTTATATGCTCTTACTTGGATGGCTATGATTGAATCAAGACATTCGATGGTCCTTAATATGCCCTTTTTCTCCAACTCACTCACTCCCACTCGCTCAACTTCACTCACTCACTCCCACTCCATAGGAGTGAGTGAGTTAATAAAAGATTAAATGAGTCACACCCCTTCATGAAAGTAAGAGTGAGTCAATTCTCATGGGTATGAGTGAGTCACCTACGTGGCCAAAAAGCACTCCACTTGTCACCCTAGGGAGTGAGTGGCTTAAATGGAAGGTCAAAATTATACCCATTTGTCACCATGTTATTAGTCCAAATGTTTTCTTTGTCAAATTTTCTTTCAATCCCTTCATACACTTTTAATTACCAAATCCTCTTAATTCTCTTTTCTTTTATCAATTTAATCCTTACATCACGTGTCACTAATTATGCATCTGCATGCATTTAATAAAATTACCATAGTATCCTCATCTTTAAAAGTAATTCCCTCTCTATCCCATCTTAAAACTAATTTTATTAACAAGGCATGCTTCATCTCTAATACCACTTAAGCATGTACATATTCTTCTAGGGTACATGTTGAGACCTCACATTTCTCTCTCCCTTAAAATAATTTCGTCCTCGAAATTCACACTTATGATAAAGGTCATTAATTCTAAACTCTTAAAATTAATTCAGGGTCTCCAGTTGTCCTGCACTTCCCTTTAATTATATCATTAAATTATCTTAAAAAATGTCTAAACAATTCCTCAACATACCAAGGTCTTTTAATTTAAAGTCATATAAGTTTAATTACCTAAAATCTTATTCTAGTTAAATTCAACCCTTTAGGGTTTATCATATACAATATGGAATTTATCTATTTGTTATTCTCGATTTTTCATTTCTATTAATGTTATTTCATTTGAAAACTCCAAATATATACATGTAATCATATTATCAAGACCTATTAGTATGCACGCGTATGCACGCACGCACACACATACACGCGTGCACACACACACACACACACATATATATAGTAAGAAAAGATGAAGTACCAAAATCTTTTCTAGTTACATCTCGCTTCAATAAAGCTTCGGTCCTACTAGTCCATATTGATATAGTTAATTCCATATATCAATCCCTTTCACTATGATCTACCTCTTCTTTTCAATATATAGTTAGAATGTTAAATTTCTTTCCACTCATTCGTTATGTACCCCTTTGCTCCTACTTTCTCAGGCAATTAGCAACAAAATGATCTATGCACGTGTATCTAAAACAAGTTATTTTGATAATTCTATACGTACCATATGGATTTTTAGAGCAATGTAACATCTATGAGCTTGGGCTCCTCTACCTTATCCAGCTAGTCCTTGCATGGGTTGTGATGTCATTAGGGTTGGAGTTACTTGTGTAATACAAACTCACTTCCCAAACTTGAAACTAGTACTACCTTTTTCCAATACTCTTTCACTTTACTTGTTCCCTCCTTTTCTCTACTCTCACTCCTACTTCTCTCAGTCTCAGTTTTCCTTTCCACATCTCTCGGTACCCTATCCCTATTAAATCTTGCAAAGTCTTGATCAGGTTACGGTTCATTTAAAAAAAAACCCTCTAATATTATAGCTGATATCTCATCTCGAGATATAACAAAAGGATCGAGATTAATTAAATTTGATTACCTAGGGTTGCTAATTTCTCTTATTACTTTTCCAGTTTCTTTCAAACCATTCATCTTTTAACCTACAACAAAGTAAAATAGGGTTATCTGTATTAGGCCAACTCAACTTATTCCTCATAGATATTTACAAAATTATACCAATCGTTGAGGTTCCTATTGACCAGAATTGGTCAAACTTATGCTCTTATACCATTAAATGTAAGGCTCCCTCTAATCCCTAATTTATAATTGTTGTAGTGGATTACACATTCATTATTAAGCAAATTAGTCAACCATGTGTTATGTTATTTTTAAACATATTCTAAATTACTTAAACATCAATGCCATAAAATTATACTATCAATTTACAAGTTTAGATTACATTGCATAACTATTATTATACATTTCATAACAACATAACTTCATATTAATACATTAACACTATTACAAACTTTAAACTTTAAAGTCATAATATCCTCATTTTGTGTTAACTTTCAATACTGCAGATGATCCCTGGGCTCAACTCCTTTAACTGGAACCAACATGAATTAAAAACATGTGCTAAGCTTACTAACTTAGTGGGGGAACACAAAACATTAGGATGACCTCTCATAAAAGTCATCAATAAAAAACATGTATATGAGCATGCCATTAAACATACAATAATGTAGCAATAATAATAGGTAACAGGTTCACAACATCACTGAGTATTATGCAACAACCTTTATCATACTCATTCATTATATTATCATACAAATCTTAGTCCATTGGTTAATTGCATACACACTAAGTTAACTACTTATTTATTTAACCTTCACTAGTTTCGTAACATTCATATAACTTTTAAGCATACATCTATCAATTTAACTTACCTTCTTCATATTTATTATTTTTAGTTAATCTTAACACTCATAAGACTCTTATGTGTGTGTGTGTGTATACACACACACAAACACACAAAAAACTAACTTTGCAGTTAAATCTTAGTAACTAGTCACATGTGATTAAGCAAACCAAGTAACTTTGTATGTGTACTTAATAAACTAACAAATTTCATACCATACCAAATTTTATATTATAATCTTATGTATTTTATGCATTTTATTACTAGTCTTAATTTTATCACTATTGTTATGCCTTTTCATTTCATAAGTATAAGTCTCGCTCCTTAACCCTTTAGAATTATGGCTTGCATTTAATTTATGAATTACATCAAATTTTTATATAGAATTTGTAGTTTTATATATTGCGTGAGATTAAATACCATGAGCAGTCTAATTTTTAAATTAACCATAGGTCACAACATTGATTACTGATATTAAATATGCAACACATAATTATAAAGAATGTGTCTTTGCAATGTGATTAATGATAAACAATCAAATAATTACACATGTTCATATATAACTTATGGTCTGAAGTGTAAAAAGTATTATGTAATTACAATAACAATTACATACATGTGATACTACAATACTATAAAACTACATGTTCCAAATATAACTTCATCCCAATTCATATTTTATATCTATTATGAATGAATTCATATAAAAGTAACATATAGATTAAGGCATAAAGTTTCATATAATCACTATCATTGTCATATTACTTAATATAATGCTTTAATTATTTCCTTTATTAAGCCTTCATCTTTCTAAGGCTGTGTATAATAGGCCCTATCGTTCCCTAAAGGCATCAAATTTATAAACCTAAATGGGGTTAACACAATACTATAGATCGATCAAGCGGATCCAAATGGGGTCGGCTAAGGAACTCAAACGGGGCTAATGCTATATTATGATTCAAATGGGATTGAAATTATAATAGTTGAAATATACCCTTATAGACATACCTATCTATCAATAACCTATACATACATGTAGGCAATTGTAATTTCTTTCCTTTGATTTTTATAACTTTTCTCTTTACAAGTGTATACTACCTTAACTCAGCCATATGCGTGCATTTATAAACATAAAATAATGTACATGTTTATGTATGCATATCTTATACTAGAAATTAATGTAGAAGCATATAGTTCTTCACTTGTATATATATGCTTTACTTATTTCCTTTTCATTATTTGGTTCATTATTAAGATAATATACGCATGTATATTTATATTCTCATAATTCATAATGATATGTCATATGAGTTAGACATACATCAAGAATGCAGATATCTTCAATACTCAAAAAATTCATATACATACTTATATAATATGCTTATAATCGTTATGGTTATATAGAAACTAATATACATATAAGCATATAATGTACCAAATGAAACTTAATCACTCCATTCGAATCAATTAACATATATTTCATATATAACTTTTCATGTCATATCCCTATGTATATGTTTATAAGGTTCTAGAGATATTTGGAAAAGTTCGGGTAAATCATGAGGCCTTCCAAGGTTCACTGGGTACCCTCGGTAGAATTTTAGCTACTGTATTTTGCTTTTATGACATGGCTATAGCAAGAATTAGATTAAATGGTCTTCTATAATTTTGTTCTTCTATGTCTCTAGTTTCTATAAACTCAGAAATAAAGTCATTTAGACTTCTACATCTTGAGATATCTATACAATAAGCCAAACTGCTCTAGACTGTTCCAAGTGACAGGGCAACAACCTTCACACAACATCAATCCGAAATTCAAAATTCCTAGAGGTAGAATAAATTTTTAGTTCCTTCATAAAAGTTTCAGATCTACGTCTGAAGTTTTTAATGATATAAAAATCAGGTCATTTGGACATCTACGACTAGAGATGTCTCAAAAGTAGTCCAAAATTTTTTGATTGACAAGTTAGCAGCCATTGCTGCAAAGTTTTAGTGGTCCTAGAGATCAAATCGGTAACACCTTACATTCATTCATGATCTCTATATATTGTATGCAATTACTAACAATGTCACATGGTTACTATACCAAACCATGCTGCCCAAACCTGCAATTGGCAAATTGACACTTCCAAAAGGCAACCTCCACCTCCAAAGCTCTATTACCAAATATAGCACTTATGAAATCATCCATCCCATCATTGCAACATAGTCATAAAATTTCATATACACATGCTTAAAGATATACATATATAAATATATTCACCATAAATTTGTATAATAACATAAAATATTACATTGTTAACCGCATATCAAATATCTTATACATAAGTTGTCTAAACATCATATCAACAAACACGACACATGTAAATGCCATTTTGCACCTTTTTCATTGTGTCCTCAGTACTTATGCTTTCATGTGGTTTGTTACATTGTTGCTTAGTGGTGGATACAACTACACAAAATTCCATTTAATAAAATTTATTTTTATTTTATTATTATTATTATTATTTTCATTTTTAAATTACTATTTGGTCTTGGCTGACTTTATGTTTTTACATTTTCATCTTTTGCCATCTGACCTCTGTCACTTATAATTTCAACCACTACAAGAAAATATCAAAATAGCAACGAAAAAATAGCAACAAAATTATTTTCGTTGCTAATTTAGCAATAGAATTATTTCCGTTGCTAATTTAGCAACGAAATTAATGAAAATTCAATTCTATTGCTAAATTTGGTTGAATTTTTTTATATTTAGCAATGGAATAAAAAATAGTGGTATTCTGTTGCTAAAAAGGGGGAAAGTTTAGCACCAAAATATAGCAAGGAAAAATAGCAACGAAAATATATAACCATTGCTAAATATGGCGCCATTAAATGGTGAAAAAATTTTGGAACTAGCAACAGAAAAAAAAATTCCGTTGCTAAAATAGCAACAGAATTTCACTTCCATTGCTATTTTAGCAACCAAATTGGATTTCGTTGCTAAATTTTATTTTTATTTAAAAATGGCAGCTAAATTGAAATTTCGTTGCTAATTTTCATTTTCAAAGAAAAATAGCAATGGAAAATATTTTCAGTTGCTAAATTAGCAACGGAATTTAATTTTCGTTGCTAGTTATATTCCATTGCTATTTAATAAGTTTCTTGTAGTATAGCAATAAAATGTTATTTCAGTTGCTATTTTAGCAACGAAAATCATTTTCAGTTGCTATTTTAGGGGCATTTACGTATTTTGCATATATATTGCCCTAGGTATAAAATGTCTTGCCTCTTTTTCTTTGCCCTCTACCATAAAATCACCTCTTCATTTCTTTTTGTGGCAAAGTAGCTTTCATCTCACTCTCTATCAACAGCCAACGCCACTTTCTTCCAATCAGCAACTCCGACCAGGCATTCAACTAGGTTTTTTAAGATCTTATTACTAATAATATTTATGTAAATTCCTTTTTCTTTTATTCTTTTATTGAAATGAAACAACTCAACGAGTATAATAAATCTATAATTGTTTAAGCTTGACTCAGTTATGGTAATGCTTCACTGTTTCCAATTGATTCAAGTAAAATCTCTATTTGTTTAAGGTTTGTATAATTACCTCTTTCTCACTTCTAGGTTTTTTCCATTTTAATTACTCTCTCTTTTCATTTCAGTTGATAAATTAGGAAAGAGGCCAAAACACGATTTGTTGTGTGAATCCTCTGTTTTGGTGCTGGCACATAAAGGTAAAACGTGTGCTTGGTGGTTTTATTTTTGTGGTTGTTGTGTTTTTAACCTGACACTTCCATAATAGAACACATGCTTGGTAGAAACCTGTTGCTTCCTCTCTTTTTCTTTTTCGAGGTTACTTGTTGTGTGGCTTTAGATAATCCTGGTGTTAGTAGAGTTATGAGAGAAACTGGTTTTTTAATAAGTTGATGTGCATGATTATGTGCACATATGGAATCCAATTCCTTTTTTTTGGGGTGCAATTGGTAGAATATATTTGCTTAGAACATTAATCACCAACCCGAGCTTAATTTGGAAAAACAACAAAATGTTGAATATATATATTTAGAAAAAAATAAAGATAAAATGGTTAATTATAATGAGGACCTTAAATATTACTAAAAAATGGAATTAAGACGTTCAATTTTTTTTAATTGTGGTTTTAGATTTGATTCATAAAATAAACCATTATTAATTTGAATACCCCATTAATTTAGACGTTAGGGTTAACTGAACCAAGACATATATTATAAAGTTTGAAAATTTTATGGTCTGAAATAACTGACTAGCTATAAGAGTTCAAAAGTAATTAACAATTAATGCACTCTGATTCTTTATATATATAACAGCTCTTTCAGTGCTTTTCTCATACACTTCTAATAGCAAATCTTCTCTTTTCGACTATCTCTATATTTCCAAAACACCAATTTTTATTCTCACGTGCCGCTTTTATAATCACATTATAATTTTAATATCATATGGAAAATATTGTAGTACACCAACAGGTTTACTCTTTATGTGAAATTATGATAAGGTGTTTTGGCCTAAATGCGATTGGGAGCCAGTTGCATTGATAGATTTGATTATATCAACATCAGTGAAAAAGGTTTATAGGAAGGCAACGTAATGTGTCCATCCTGAAAGGTTCAATAGAAAGGTTATACTCTTGAACAAAAATATACTGCAGAGAAGGTTTTTGATATACTAAAGGTACATTTTCAATTTTCTTGTACTTGAAAGTAGTTCTTGTATGCATTTGCTGTGACATCATCCAATTACCTGTAGTAATCAACTGCTGAAGCTAAAATTGTTGTCAAAGCTCATCAATGCAAAGGTGGAGTGGGATGAGCTTTGGTGAATATCACATAGATGCATATTTTCACCTTGGGTTTCCTGTATACCTAATATATTAGATTTGGTTTAAGTAGTAGTTAGTTATTGTCATCATGAGTGATTTGGTACAGTAGAAAATGATATTTGGTGGTTAGTACACATTAAAAATTCTTTTGTGTTATTGCATTTGAACTGGAATCTTGGAACAAGTTCAACAAGGAGGAACTTTCTTGATGAGGAGTTCTTTTTTTTTTTACACTTACCATGATTTTTTTATGATTTTTAGGAAAGGATGAAGTATTTTTTTTGTAATATTGTTTTTCTTTTTAAATGTCAACTTGTGAATGTGGTAAATAGAATCACACCATTTTTTCTACACATCAGCATTGTATGATTGCTTGAATTCCTATAAAATGTTCATCTCTTACTTCTGCTTTCTTCTTCTTATTGTTGTTCTTCTTTTTTTTTCTTCTTTCTCTATTGGCTGCAAAACTGACCATATAGTATAAAATCTAACTGCTAAATAATTTTTTTTCATAAGATCGATTTTCATTTTGAATTATTATCATCTTCTTTTCCATCTATTATAGTTTTGGACGTTAAACGCTATTGGAAATTGAATGAAAGCTTTTGTGATGCTATAATTAATTTTTTTGGGTGATTCCACTTGATGTATTTGTCAATCCAAACATTTGGTTCTGCTGTTTCCTGTCATTTTTCTTTTGGTTATATTGCGTAACACTCTTTGTCCCTAGGATATCTCGATACTCACTTTACTTTGTAAGGGACTCAACTATAAAAATCTAGCAATAATCTAATTCCTAAACTTTCTAAAAAGTAAATGCTCTGTTTGATCACTCTATTTTAATTATGCAGCTAATTTTTTGTTTGGCTAAAGTATGGTCGTGTATTTTTTTAGCTAATTATTGAAAAAACTGAGACTTGGTTAATTTCCTACTATCTTGATAGCATCCTTTTTATTAATTGTGTAGGATCGTAAGTATGGTTCACTCTCTTTCCTTTCATTTATCAGAATGGAATAGGTCTAATGCTTTTCTTCTAACTTTAATTAAAAATGATGGATAATTTATATGCTCTTTAGTTTTGCAACCAATTATTTTTTTTTGGTGGGTGCATCAATAAACCTTTTTGACTTCTCTCATGCCTATGTGGTTTTTTATTTGATGGGTCCTAATGATGCATATGAAGCAAAACAATGGCGGCCTATTAGCGAAGCTTTTGCTTGATAAAAATCACATAAAAATCACATATTTGTCATTGTCTTATAGATTATAGGTGAATATTATAAATATTTGTATTTTCTTAAATCCTTTGTTTTCTTATACACAAGTGGGATTTCATTCAAGAGCCGTATCCATTACAAATTATTAGTTATCTTTAGATACCTTGAATGTTAACTAATACATGCATGTTTTTTCACCGATGGTATTGATGCTCACCTAATGTTACTTATTTATGAGGCAAATCATATTTGAAATTAATAAAATTAAATTTTTTGCTATTCAACTTCCATCCTCTGCCAAATAGATTGATAATTTTTTTTTAATTTCTTCTATCTTTGTTACTTATCTTCCTTATTATAGCATTATTTGTTGTTGAGTGTGCACCGAGGTTTGTTCAAATGGCTTAATCTCATTTATGATTGAAAAGCATTTTTATGGCGGTACAATTTTGGCATTTTCTTTGTTATATGATTTTCTTATCAGAAGTTGGTATTTGTCTAGGTATCAAGGGCATCTACTTGCTAAAGAATTGGTTGCAAGAGGTCTGCAGACCACTTTGATTACCAACTCTGCAGTTTTTACCATGAATTCTTGAGTAAACACGGTACATGATAAATGATTTTTTCCCTTAAATTTTGCTTAAAAAGCTTGACGGACTGTTATTCATTTGACCAACTCATAGACATATAAATTTACAATCCAGTAAACTAATTCAAATATTTTTAGTGGGGGGTATAATCCATCATATTTGTATCGACTCATCTCTGTAAAGTTCATCACTTAGGAGTCTTTGTCTACCCTAAAGTCTCATCTGTTATGGCAGTTAAAATAGCTCGTTTGGATTTTTAATGTTAATTATATCTGGCTTGAGATGCTAATGGCTCTGTCCCTTGAATCCCAAAAAGTTACAGGATCTACAGTCTTCTAGGTCATACAACAGTATTCCTAATTTTATTTTAATGTACCTTTATATCCTTTCGAAATTTTTCATTAAATGGTTACTTTAAGGGAATAATAAATTAGACAAGGTGTTGTCTAGATTATAGCTGGCCATGCGAGCTTGTTTCCAAAAGGTAGCGTTGCATACTTGCCATTATAACATAAAAGAAAGGCATGTAACTTTTGGTAATATCAAATTGGTGGAGATAAATACTTTTAAGCATTCCCCAAGATCCGATAATTATTGTTGCAATGATTAGATGCTGAACTTTATAAATCATTATGGTTTAGTTTAAAATATATTATCTTTGTTTGGATGTTTTTATATAGATGTAACATCATGGTGGTGGCCTGAAAATTTCTTGGTTCCACTCTCAGGCCGTTTAGGAACTACCATGGAAGAGGTGGATGGGAGAGAGAAATCTCTATGATTTGAATATAATGTGATGGTATTTTTTTACTCATTGTTTGTTTTATGTAACTTTTAATATTGAGACTTCAGAAATCTTTATGATTTGAATATATATATATACACACACTTTTTCACATTAATTACTAAGTCTTATTTCTTTTTTATTTTTCTCGTAAGTCACATTAATTGCCTCTGTTTCCCTTTATCTAAGAAACTAATTGAATTGTTTAATCGTTACTCAAGCTAATAGTTTATTGCTCAACATCATGTATATTTTTTTCAAGTTAATTCTAGTTTTCTGCTGGAGCTTGAGTATAATTTTCATTGTTCTTCCCATTTTCTCATGAATTTATTTTTGTTTGGGATACAGGATGATGCCAAATATCACTTTGTTGCCTCTTAAAGACCAATTCATGTCATCAATAACAAGTTCGTTGCTAGTATCCCAAACCCCAATGGCTTTTCTCTACCCCAAAACGATGCTAAAGATCAAGAAATTGAACACTTAAAGGTCAATTTTTCTTTTCCACTTTCTGGGTATAGAATGGTCTACCTTGATTCCATCATTACCTATGCAAGTCTTGATTCTAGGTATAGGGTGTTGCTAATGAATTGAATTTAGGTCGTAATATGATGCAGATGTCTTTGAACTGGTTGTGTTCCTTGTACTCTTCATAGAGTGTAACAACTTTGTATTTAGTTTAAATTTACACTTTGTTTTAAATCTCATGAACACTTTTTTTTCACCAGATTAATAAAAATGTTGATGGTACATATTGATATGTTTGAAAATTATTTTAATTGTATGTATATATGTTTACTGTAGAAAAAAAAAGAATTATATGTATTTTTAATGTGATTTTGTATCTTGGTTTCAGGTAGACTAGTAACTTTCCTTCAAGATTTTAAAGTCACATGGTCTAATTCACACATTAGGCAAATTGATGGAGGTTGAGCTATCAAACTCATACTTGACTAAAATTCAAGTTTATTTTATTATTCTTATTATTTTAATTTGGTTAATTACACATTATATTATATAGTCAAACTAATAAAAAAATATATGTTTATTTTATTGAATTTTTAGGAGCTGGGTTTGCTTCCAAGGTGAAGTACTTGTTTGGTAGAGTTAGAAGGAGGATCAAGCTTATCCCTAGTGATTCTGCCGGAACTATTACTGCTTTCTACGTAAATAAAATAATAACATTTTTTGGAATATTTCTACTTAGGCAGTTGATGAACGAGGTGCTTTAACAAGCTTATAGATTTGTATTTTTAAATATTTCTACTTGGGAAGTTACATGATCCGTTTATGCATTCATAATTTTGGACTTATGATGTTCAGAAATTGGATAAAACTTTTGAATTTGTTTATAGAATTACAAGCTTAATCTAATAATGGCATTAATAATTAAAAAATTGTAATAATTTTTAGCGACGGAAAAGATCGTCGTTAATTTTTTACTTATGGGTAAATTTAGCAACAAAAAATGGTTTCCATTGCTAAAAATAGCAACGAAATCTAAATTTATGTTTCTAATTTTAGCAACGGAACTCAATACCTATTGCTAATTTAGCAACGAAAATTTATATTCTGTTGCTAAAATTGGTCGATTTATCGAATCTTGCATTGTTGAAGTTAGCAACGGAATAAATTTTCCGTTGCTAAAAATAGCAACTGCTGAATTAGCAACCGAAATTTTTGTTGCTAATTTTCGTTGCTATTTTTTATTAGCAATGGAAAATTGGCATTTTTTGTTGCTAAATTACAATTTTCTTGTAGTGAACATCGATTTACATTTATGCCCCTACATTTCTATTTAGTTAAATAATAATCCTTGTTTCATATTTATTTTACTTATTCATGCTACTAAATCTAAATTTTATTTTAGTCCCATTAATGTTTAGAATTTAATCGTATTGGGCATGCTAATTATATGATTCATAATTTATATTTAAATCTCCATCATTTGTGAAAATCACAATTAGGTCCTTAACATCTAGCAAGATAATATTTAAGTCTTACTTTACCTCATCATGACATTTGAGTCCTGTATTTTATTGAATTAACATTTAAGTCTCTTATCTAACTAAACTGACATTTATGTTGTCTCTATCCTTATAATTACTATTTTACCCTCCACCTCTCCTTTTTAATATTTTTCACCATAAAATATCATTTCTTTTCGTTTTAGTCCATGAATTTGTTCTTTTTGCCAAAATTTCTATTTTGTCTCTATTTTCTCAACCGTTTCCATTAAATTACAATTTTGCCCTTCATTTTCTAAACTAGTTTAAAATTCCCTTTTTACCCTTCATGTCTGCAAATTTTATTATCTATTAACCATTTTACCTTTACTCACTCTTTTTGTATCTTTTATGTCATTTTACTCCTCCATTTACATTTTAGTCCTCAATATTTCTTTATGCAATGGTAAATTATTATTTTATCCTTTTATATTATTTTTTACTAATTTAAATCAATTTGATCTTCTCACTATCATAATTTTGCTATTTAATCCTTTTGATACTCATTTTTCTTATGAATTCCCACATGATTCTTACTTGAATATAAAATTTCAATTTAGTCTCTTAACTTTTTATCTTATTATACTTGACTTAATTATACCTCAAATTTGCCTCTTTTCTTTAACCACCTTTACATTTTTCTTTTTTATTTCTTATTAAATCTTGCATAATTTCTACTTGAATATAAAATTACAATTAGGTACCTAAACTTTTTATTCATCATGCTTGATTCCATTTGATTTTAATTTTGACTATTTTTGTTTCTTTTGACTTTTATTTCTTTTTAAGTGTAAACTTTGCATTTTGGCCCTTATGTTTTCTTATGAAGTGATAAATTACATTTTAGTTCTTAAAATTTTCATTATTCATGATTTTATTCTCATTCACTTATTTGACCATTTTAATTTCTTTAATCACCTTGTTGATGCAAAATTATGATGTTGCCTCTAATTTATCGCGTAATTACATTTTTACCCTATTTAAATCTATTAATCAGGTTTTTCACTTTGCATCTTATTTAATCACACTTATGATCTCTTTTACACATATTTTATTTTTTGGTTTCTATTTTCTTATGTAATTATGTATTTTCCCTTTTTGAATCATTAGCTACACTTCTCGCATGATTTCTTATTTATTTAACTTTATGGTATCCTATATGCATATTTTACCATTTTTATCCTTGTTTCCTCATATATTTAAAAATTTGCCCCTTGTTAAAATTATTAGTCTCATTCTTCACATTATTTCTTAGTCAATCAACTTTATGTCATTTCTTTATATGTGATTTATCTTGTAATCCTTATTTTTTATATATTTACTATTTTATCCTGAGGGATGACTAGTGAAAATTCTCGAACTGAATATAAGGGATGAGAATTATATAACAATATGAATATACTGTATAATTATATGTGAGGTGACTACTTGAGTGTAGCCATCCCTCAGTACTGTATGTGTAAGGTGACTATTTAAGCATAGACATCCCTTATTGGAATTCTAATCTCGTAATGCTACCTTGGTATGTGGATCCCTATCGTTAGCCATTATATCCTAAGGTCGTAGATCACCACTGTACACTAAGGGCAACTAATTATCCTACATTATTATATTTTTTTACGTCAATCTTCATGTTGTTACAATTATATACCATATCATATGTTTTCATTCTTCATGCATTCATCAATATTACCTATGAAATCATAACAAACATGATAAATAATATCCATACATGATGAAAATGTGACATTAACATAAGGTATGTAATTTGGCCTCAATATGAATTTAGGCATACCATATATTTTCTTTCTCTTTTTCTATGTATTTTTCTAAGTTCACTTTATGTAATTATATGCTAACATACATCCATGGTACTTTATTATTCCTTAGTTACACATGTGTACACCATTATGTCCATATGGTGACCATCATATCTATATGTTATCTTAAGCTCACATTAATTACTTCATGCCTACATACTTTATTATGCATATTATAATTAATATACCTAATATTATCACATTATCATATTATTCAATACATGGTATAATTTGGCCATTTTTTATTTTGATACTTTCCTTATAGTTCTTCATCTATTATCATGCTTTTATGTTTTGATAATTATTTAGACCTTGATGCATTAGTATACATTTGATTTCCTATTGATAATCTTTAGTTACATAATGATACATTATTATGCACATATAGTAAACATTATGTCCAAGCTCAAATCATTCTAATTATCTTTATTTAATCTAATATGACACATTTTATGTCTTGAATACCAAATATCATCAAAATAACATATTATTCAATATACTATATAATTCAACCAAGGTATATTCCTTTCTCATATGTTTTATTTTTACTTCATTTCTTCCTCATTTCATGTTAGGACATTATTTTATCAAGTTATCTCAAATTATTTTACCTTTTTCCTTGAATTCATATAGTTACATAACAACACATCATTATTTACACATAGCAAATATTATATCTATTTATTGTTTCATGTTCTGATCATTCAAGTTATGTTTATTCAACTTAGTATTACACATTTCATGCTTGAAATGTTAATTAACTTCACATTATCATGTTACATAACATGATGTTCAATTCGGCTTCTGCATAGACTCTCATTCTAAGATTAATTTATTTCTTATTTCTTGCTTATTTCATGCTTAAACATCATTTTGTAATGCTATCTTAATTTATTTCATATTATTCCTTAAATTTATATAGTTACATAATATGAATTTCGTACCAAAGTTCAAAAATTAAATGAAATAGAGTATAGTTTGTATCCACTAAACTTTTGATAACTTGAAATCCCTTATTCTTCCCTTTCCCTTCCTTTCTGCTCCTCATTTTTCTCTTTTCTTTTAATTTCCTCTTTTGGCTGAATTTAAGAAGGAAAAATTCATAAGCTTATGCTATAAATTTAAACATCTAATTGCTACTAGCAAGATAATCCTGCTCGTGATGCTCTATAAGCCAATAAAATTTTCTCCATTTAATTTTAACAAAAATATAAGATCTTAACTAATTAGGTCACTTTTATTTCACTAGAATTTCTCCATATTCAAGCTTCCTTAAAGTTTTATACTAAATTCCATATTAAAAAGGAGGTTTTCTACTATATGCAGGTGAAATTAAAGCATGAGATATGGCGGAAGGAGAGAGAATTGAAGAAAAAATGGTAGAAAGGGAAAAGAATGCTAGGTTCGGATTTTGCAAGGAAGAAGGGGAAAATTTATAAAATTTTGGACAAAATTATAGGGGATTCCAGACCCCTCCAGGTTGCCTTTAAGTCCACCAAATCAATGGCTAAGATTTCTCCATTTACTATTTAATCGATTGGCTTATTTTAAAGCCACTTGTCTAGCTTTCATGAATTCTAAGACATCTTAATGCTATGATAATGCATTTAGATGATTATAACTCAATTCCAAACGAAAATTATCTCATAGATTAACTAAATATGGCTTTTAAGCCCACTAATTAATTTAACCTCAATTTTCCATTATTTTTCTGAACCTGATATTTCATTTGTCAGAATGCTCTAAAATTTTTTCCTACACGCAATAATATTTTTGAAAGCTTATGTTTAAATTTTCAAGTCATCTAACACCATTTCAATATACTTTTAGCTCCGGAGGCATAATCAGTATGTCTGAAACCTAATATTTTTAAACTGTAAGAAAAATCATTTTTCACTTCTGATAGCTCCTTTATGCTATTTCTAATAAGTTTATATGATCCAAATAATTTTTGGAGGTCTTTAGAATATTTTAAGGCCCAATCAAACTTTTGATCAACCTTTTTTATGGTACCAAATAAAATTTTACTGTTTATTTTAATGGCCTATTTAAGCTCAATTTCTACTGAAACTATACTACAGAACTCCGTTTGACACCTATTTCTTATTCAAGGATTAAGTCAAATTGTCCAATAGGTCAACTATCCTTAGATTTTCCTGGCTTAAGCATTTTTAATATTTATGCACTTTTAAATTTTTTTGTACTATTCTACTGTAATTTCTCTAAATTTATCCTAGATTTTTTTCATACTCTAGAATGTACCATACATGTCAGATGCAAATTTTAGGGGTGTTACAGTTCTCCCCCTCTAATAAAAATTTTGTTCTCGAAATTTACCTAAATGAAAAAGTTGTAAATACTACCGCCTTATGGTTTTCTCAAATTTCCAAGTTGCTTTCTTCATGTCATGATGTGTCCAAAGTAGTTTAATGAATAGTATTTATCTAATCCTTAGCTGATTAACTTTCCTGGCTAGGATTTTTTGTAATCATATCCACTAAGGAAGAACTCATTATCTTTTTCTGACTGCATTCGAAATATAATGAGCACTAAGTGTTCTCCTTTTATCTCTGTATGACCTTTACTTGCTATATCTAACTGAATCTATACTACATTTCAACTACAAGTGTTATTCCCTGAACTATGGTCAACCTAAAATTCATAACCTCCAAAGCTGCTAAATTTTTAGCTTTTAGCTTTTAGCTTTTAACTTTTTCAACAATGCTGCTATGGATTTTCTAGGTGATTGAGATAACGGTTAATGCTTGGTGCTATGATTATGGGAGAGTTAGGGCCTACAGTCGCTTATATAGTACATCCGCCACCATCTATGTAAGGCCTGGGATGTATAACTATATGACTGTATGAATGGTTAATAAATGGATATACTATTTCAGTATGTTGTATGACTATATGATTGTATGTATATGTTGTATGTCTATATGTGTAAAGATCTATATGTATGAAGGAATGCAAATGTATGTGAAATTGACTGAGGTGTCGAGCTGGTGGCTGTAAGGCCCCTAACATGACCCTAATTTAAATTGCATATTTTTGAATGGGATTTTTATTTGATTAAGATTAAATTAAATGAGAATTTTGTATAATTATGGGTCAAGGGGGTAAATTATCATGTTATTATGTTAATTGCATGAAAATAAAATTTAAGAGTATGGTTTAATATTAATTGAGGGTGCAATCGAAGTAAAAAAAATATTAATTTGGGGTAAATTTGTAATTTCAAAAATTTAAGGTTCAAATGTGGATAGAAGCATATATTGAGAGGTCAATTTAAAAGGTTGAATTAATTGATAGGTCAATGTATGAAAATAATTAAAAGGAGGGGTTAAAGATTAACATATAAAGAATAAATAGGTAAGTGTGAGATGCAATTTTTAGGGGGACCAAAAGAGAACTTTTTCACCCCTTTATAAAGGCTTAACTCTTACATGTGGGAGAGAGAAATGCAATGGTTGGTTGGAGATGAGAATGGGATGGCATAGGGAGGAGAATTTCTAATTTTGCATCTTCTCTCATCTCTCAATTCTCTCTTCCTAATCCTTGCATTCGTGAGATTTAATCAAGAAGTATATGTGCAACAAATTAAAGGTAATTAATCATCTGAATTTGTTCTTCTTCTTCTTGTTGTTTTACTCATTTTGGTGGAGGTAATTGTTGAATAAGGTGCTGGAAATTTTTAATTGAATGATGATGATGTTTGTGAAGGAGAAGAGGAGGGTAGAAAGAGTAAAGGAAAGGAAATTGCAAGGGGTTGAAGACATAGGGATTTTCGGCCAAGGTATGGGAATTTAGAGATTTTCATGTTGCATGTAATTATCTGCTAGAACATGATGACGTGGACTTGAGATTTGAATGATTTGTTGAGAATGTGAGGAAAATTGCATTTGAAACCTTAATAGGTTTCCTTTGACCTAGTAATGGAAATTCTAGTGTAAATTGAGTTAGAGACCTCAAAATGAATCAATTAAAATTCTATATTTAAATGAGACATAAACCTACAAAATTTTAGAAGGGACTAGGCTTTGATTATGCCTTCAACTAATTTCTATAATTTATTGAAAAATTAGATGAACTGTTAATGTAGATTTCAGAACAGCTGGATACTAAATTGAGATAACTTTGTGTACAATGATAATAATGAAGAAAATTTAATTTCTATGGAAAATATACTTTTATATCTACAACTATTAAGAAGAAACCTAAGATTAAATCTGTCTCTAAGTATATGGAATTTAGGGTTGAATCCGGACTAGTCCTCTGGACTGCTCATAGAAATAGAGTTTACAAAAATGGGCATAACTTTTTGTAGAGATGTTAAAATGCTACAAAATAAAATTATGGTAAAACTAGAGACATGAAAGTATAACTTTGATCAAGAAATGTTGGTCTAAATCTCTCTTAATTTTATGTTATGAATTTTCCTAAGTGACAGCATACACTATTTTGGTTCTATGAACAGCCTATAGTATTTTCCAAATATATCGAGCTATAGGTTGGATAATAAGGTGAATTTTGATGCTCTGGAAACTAGACACATAGGGAAATAAGATTGTAAAAAGATCATTTTGCCTAAAAATGACATCTTCAATTTCAAATGTGGCTCACAAGTCGAGTCCAGAATGCTGCCCTGTGCAGATTTTTGCTATACTTTATCTTATGATTTTTAATTAATTGAGATAAATAGGTGTTTATGTGATTGCAAAATAAAATTGGATAGAGCATGTAATATGACTATCAATGAAAGATCATATGCATACATATACATTCATATGTGTACATAGATAAAGATTAGTGATAAAAAAATCTAACCTATATATGAAAATAGATTTGTACATGATTGTCATATGCAAAATTTATGTATACATATGTAATCCTATGATGAGAAAGTGCATATTTTGACATGTAACTATGCTATGAAATAGAGAATATAATAGTATGACCATGTCATATGTATATGCCCATATGGAAACATGTCGGTATATGTATAGCACATGATTCGAATAATGATAAAGGTATACATATTGATAAACATGCTTATAAGAATAAGCCTACTATATGCGAATCTACCTACAGGTATGTACCTTTATTATTATGTATATGAGTGTATAAGCATGTAATTGCCCTATGAGATAGAAAATGTTTTAGCATGACTATGAACATGTGATATGCTTAATGAGAACGTGTTCAAGTATATGATGTGATGATTATATGTCATGATGCAAATTTTATAGTCACACAGATTGGATGAGCTAGATGTATAACTTGTTATATGAAATGTGCATATATCTGTCTATGCACCAGAGAACTTATAGTTTTACAAGACTTTGTATATGTGCAAATAGTATACTATGAATACAGTCTTGATATGTGAATTGAACATGAATATAATTCTGCTTGTAATAGAGTTCAAATGTGGATAGATAGGCGCCCATAGGGAAAATTATAGCTGCCATAGTTTGGTCCAATTGGGTCTAAAGTATGTTTGATCCCGTATGGATCATGAATAGCCCCGTTTGGGTTGTTAGGCGACCCCGTTTGGGTATGCTTGACCGGTCTAAAGTATAATTTTATCCCGTTTGGGTTTATAGATCTGATATCTTCGGATATTCCCCATTTGATACCAAAGTGTATCGACAGTTCCCGTTATCCACTGATAAAACTAAGGCAGGCTAAACTTTATTTATAGTAATGATCATAATTAATCAGTTAAAGTTTATCTTACTAAAGATCGTTATTGTGGATCATATTGTTGGTTTGTCCATAGAAATTGTACTTCATTTGAATATGTTCACATGGGAAATTGTCATCTATATGAATTATGAAAATGGAAATATTTGATACTCTCTTGGGTATAATGTTTATGTACATGAGGATATGCTTTAAGCTTTAAAGTATTTGTTATTATTGACATGTTATGTTGTACATGTTATATATATTGTATATGTGTATTTTTGATGATCGTAGTGAGTGGTCATCTATCTGTAGATATTCCCCACTAAGCTTTATAGCTTAGCACGGGTTATTTATCCGTGTATGTTCAGTTATCAAGACTTTTGCTAAGGGACGATCTCTGCATCAGGAAGGGCCAACTACCGACTGTTAAATCTTGATGTAGGATGTTTTTTTTGTATTACTATTATCATAAGTTTTTTATTATGGCAAGTTATCTTAAAAAAGTGTATCTAACCTATGTGAAGTATTGTAACTAACTAGTAGTAAAGCTAAGAAAGAGTATGGGTACATGAGATATATATAAAGTAGGTTCATATAGTACAGTATGCATGATATTAAGTATGAAATACAAAACAGGAATAGACTTGTAGCACGTACATAGGTATATGAAATAGTATGACATGATTAATGGTAATATGATGGTTAAGCGAAAATTTTGTATAAGCATGATTAATAGTATTTAATTTGTGAGTTAAATAGGGTATCTATATATAGGGTGCTACAGTGGCTGTGTATACTAGCTAGGTTGTCGAGACTAACTAGCGAGAGTCATCTTGTTAACTGTTGGACTTGTTGGGGCTCCACTCTCGTCATCTCATGCCATCTCACTCATTTGCCCAAGGCCAAAAGTTATCACTATCACTTAAAGTACCAAAAAGGGACAGGTAAATTACAATATTGAGTTCACGTATTCCTTTATGGCATGTACATGTATCGACTCAAATATTCATCCTTGATGATATGTTTACTCTAGTCTTAGATTTGCATAAACCTTGTTCTGATACCGCAAAATGTAACACCCTATGTTCAACCATGATCTCTATATACTGTATATTATTACTAACGATGTCATATCATTACTATTCATTTGGTATAAATTTTGGTAGTATAACGGTTTGTAAACCGTGCTGCCCAAACATGCGGTTGGAAAATTGACACTCCCAAAAGGTAACCTCCGCCTCCAAAACTCCATTAGCATACATAGCACTTCTAAATTCATCCATCTTATCTTTGCAACACAGTCATAAGTTTTCATATACACATGTTTAAAAATATACATATATAAATAGATTCACTACAAAGTTGTATCATAACATAACATAACATACTACATTATTAACCGCATATCCAATATCTAATACATAAGTTGTCTAAACTTTATATCCATAAACGTGACACATGTACATGCCATTTCACTCCTTCTTCATTGTGTCCTCATACCTATCCCTGCACGTAGTCAACAAACCAAGAGCTAAGCAACGTTGTTGCCTAATGGTGGATATAACTACACAAAATTTTATTTAAATAATTTTATTTTTATTTTTATTTTTATTTTTATTTTTAAATTACCATTTGGTCCTGGCTGACTTTATGTTTTTACATTTTCATCTTTTTCCACCTGACTTCTGTCACTTATAATTTCAACATCAATTTAAATTTATGCCCATGTATTTCTATTTAATTACATAATAATCCTTGTTTCATATTTATTTTACTTATTCATGCTACTTAATCTAAATCTCATACCAGTCTCATTAATATTTAGAATTTAATCATACCGAGCATGTTGATTATATGATTTAGAATTTATATTTAAATCTGCATTGTTTGTTAAAATCACAATTTTGTCCTTAACTTCTAGCAAGATAATTTTTAAGTCTTACTTTACCTCATTATGACATTTGAGTCCTGTATTTTATTGAATTAACATTTAAGCCTCTTTTCTAATTAAATTGACATTTATGTTGCCTCTTTCTATATAATTACTATTATACCCTCCATCTCTCCTTTTTAATATTTTTCGCCATAAAATCTAATTTCATTTCGTTTTAGTCCTTGAATTTGTTCTCTTTGCCAAAATGTCTTTCTTGTCTCTATTTTCTCAACCTTTTCCACTAAATTACAATTTCGCCCTTCATTTTCTAAACTTGTTCAAAATTCCCTTTTCATCCTTCCTATTTGTGAATTTTATTATCTATTAACCTTTTTTACCCTTATTCACTCTTTTTGTATCTTTTATTTCATTTTACTCTTTAATTTACATTTTAGTCCTCAACATTTCTTCATGTAATGGAAAATTACTATTTTATCCTTTTATGTTACTTTTTACTAATTTAAATCATTTTGATCCTCTCATTATCATAATTTTGCTATTTAATCCTTTTAATACTCAATTTTCTTATTAATTTCCATATGATTCTTACTTGAATGTAAAATATCAATTTAGTCCCTTAACTTTTTATCTCATTATACTTGACTTAATTTGACCTCAAATTTGCCTTTTTTGTTTAATCACCTTTACATTTTTCTTTTGTTTTTTTTCTTATTAAATCTTGCATAATTTCTACTTGAATGTAAAACTACAATTAAGTACCTAAACTTTTTATTCATCATGTTTGACTCTATTTGACTTTAGTTTTGACTTTTTTGTTTCTTTTGACTTTTATTCCTTTCAAAGTGTAAAATTTGCATTTTGGTCTATATATTTTCTTATGAAGTGGTAAATTACATTTTACTCCCTAAAATTTTCATTATTCATGATTTTATTCTTTTTCGCTTATTCGACCATTTTAATTTCTTTAATCGCCTTATTGATGCAAAATTATGGTGTTGCCCCTGATTTATAGCGTAATTACATTTTTACCCTTTTAAATCTATTTATCAGGTTTTCACTTTGCTTATTATTTAATCGTATTTATGATCTCTTTCAAATATATTTTACTTTTTGGTCCTTATTTTCTTACGTAATTATATTTTTCCCTTTTTGAATCATTAGTTATATTTATCACATTATTTCTTATTTATTTAACTTTATGGTATTCGACATGCATGTTTTACCATTTTTATCCTTGTTTCCTTATATATTTACAAATTTACCCCATGTTAAAATTATTAATCTCATTCTTTATATTATTTCATATTCAATCAACTTTATATCATTTCTTTATATGTGATCTATCATGTAATGCTTATTTTCTAGTATATTTACTATTTTATGCCTCATGATGACCAGTGGAAATGCTTAAATCGAAGATGCGGAATGAGAATTATTTGATCCTATGAATATACTCTATGATTTTATGAGAGGTGACTACTTGAGCATATCCATCCCTTAGTACTACATGTGTGAGGTGTCTACTTGAGGGTAGCCATCCCTTAGTACTGTATGTGTGAGGTGAACACTTGAGCATAGCCATCCCTCACTGGAAATATAATCTCATAATGCTACCATATTATGTGGGTTCTTATGCCTAGCCATTATATCCTAGGATCTTGTACTATAAGAAAATTAGCAAATAGCAACGAAAATTAGCAACTGAATTTGTTGAATTTTCATTGCTAATAAAAATTAACAATGAAAAATAGCAACGAAACATTCGGTTGCAAATTTGATGGTTGATATTTTTTATAATGGAAATTTTTTTCTGTTGCTAAATTTAGCAACGGATTTTCAATTTCCATTGCTATTTTTACCAATGGAATTAGATTTTTTGTTGCTATATTTAGCAGCCAAAAAGAAATTTTGTTACTATTTATAGCAATCGAAATCAATTTTCGATGATATTTTTAACAACCAATTTAAAATTTCCATTGCTAAATTCAGCCAATATTAAAATAAAAATTACAAAGGAATTATCATCGCTATTCCATCACTAAATTATTGTTGAATTTTTACACAAAATTTATGCAAAAGCCTATGTCCGCTAATTGAAATAAAAGTGCACCTACAATCTAGTCAACACGGACCCCAAAAAGCATAAATTCTAGAACATGAACTGATAATTTTTCATTTTCATTTGAATTTTAAAGTAGGAACATGAGCACAAATGATTTCAGATGTTATAAAATTAATGATGATAAGCATTACTTTTAGCTGAATGAGGTGAATTGAACTTGTTCAATAGCGGCCAGCTAAGCCCATGTACTTGAGTTTGGGTTCGTCCCTCTCATTCGATGTTTTAATCCTAATTTGATAATATTTGACTAAAAAATTGTAATATGTTATTTTTAGATTTTGAGAAATTATTAATTTCAATATTTGAGTTCTAGCAAACTCTACAATGCAAAATGCCAACACATGACTGAGACAACAACTCACTACCTCCCTTAGACAAAATAAATTATTCCACAACCCAATAAGCTAATGGCATATCTAAAATAAAATTGTTTAAATATTGTAGAAGCTTCCAGCTTTACATAATTTTTCAAGTCATCATTTGTTAGTTTTTTTTCAAGTCAATTAACTTAAATCAATAATTTTTTTAATTGTCAATAACAAAATTGAAATAGAGTAAGATGAACTAATTAATTAAAATGCTTATTTAATTTCAAAATTCAAATCGATTTTTATATGAGCTATTATGAAAAGAAATCTATTAAAATGCATTAATAGTCAGTATTTATAATAATTTCAAAATTCATATACCCACAACTCTGCATATCAATCATACGTTACTCGGTCTCATAATAGAACATATGTATAAGGCATGAAATTACAGTAACCCTTATAAATTGCTAAAATCCTGAATGCACATGAGATCAATGTGAAGAAACAAATTCAATATTTAATCTAGATAGTCTATCATCACCGCAAGAATTCAATACTAAACTACTTCAAGCATTCATAGAGCAGAGGCCATGTAAAACAAAAATGTACAAGTAAATAATGCAGCACATGGTTTATAAATAGCAAATATCATATCTTAAAAAAAAAGTTTAAAAAGTATATCTTACTTGCAAATATGTGATAGCCTTATGAAGATCACCTTAAGATATAGAGCTTAAGGTTAAAAGAGCCTACAATTCAAAAATATATGTTTTGCAGCATAATTAAAACCATAAATAAGCTAGTTGTAGAAATAAGACAATCCATAAGCCATTTGAAGTCCATACCTCTACATCCAGATTTAGGCCTTCTTCTTTGCAAATGTACAATATGCGACTGCCCATAATTTCTTCTGAAAGAGGCTTGAACCTGAATTTGGCACATCTTGAAGCAAGTGGTTCTATTATCCTATAGAAATAGGCAATTAGTTTATGATGTCTCAAGAGTAGTGTTCGATCATTTAATCTACATTCAAAAATTTGATAATATAACTTGTAAACATTCTTGCAAATCAAATGGAAGGAATTTACCAAGAATATTATCGCTGAAAAATAGCATTCCTAAGAAGCTAATAATAAAAAATCAATAAAATATTATCTAACCAAGCTAAATAATGCTAGACAACATGTGGGTAAACTGAATTACTATGAGTGGGATGGATAAGAATACATCATTCAGTGCATTTTTCCATGTCATGGGCTATTTCAAGCATTTCAAATTGATAAACATATGCAACGGAAAAGGGCAACGGCAACAATAATTGATACAATGCAAAGCTATAGTTTCAATCACAGAAGTCTCTAACAATCAAGAGTGCTGCTCTGCCACAATGAATTAAACCACATCAATGATTAAACTTCTATGGTTTAAATAGGAAAAATTGTGCAAAGTCTTTGATTACTTCAAGAAGATGATACATCAGAGAATTATAAGCCAAGCAGAAAAATCTTTAATCTTAGTTCGAACAACATTGATACCACAATCAGCACTTGCATTTAACTCCAGAACCCTGGACTTGTAAAGTTTAGGCCTATAGAAGATAGCAGTTAATTTCAAGTCTAAGAAAATAACAAGACATGAACATTCAAGAGTGGCTTTGAATATATTACCTATAATAGTAGGAGAGTACCTAAGCTAAGATGTGCAATCATTAAGATGATAAATGACATTACGAAATTAAAAGTATTCTCTTTGAGTTTGCTTTAAGAGCAGGTCTTCAAACAACATTACTATCATTTCAATATGTTACACCTATAGGAAAGTAGTCAATATTGAATGCAGTTTTAAATCGCTCAAGAAAATGTATTTCCTCAAATGCATAATAACAGCTCATATTTATAGAAAATCACACCCTAAGTTAAGTATGTCTTCACACCTATTCTTCACTCCTAAATAAAACTTAGCAACATCTCAAAATGTCGTTATCCATTTCATCTAGCTAGCCTTATAAGAGATGTCACTGAGAATGATTAATAGTTTGATTTAAAGGAAATATACATGATAGAACAAAGTAGATTGGAAATCAAGCTGAGTTGGGTAGAGTGCGTGCACTATATTAACAAGGAAAATATAAAAAATTAATCAATTAAATAAAAATTGAAAAAAAAATTAATTAAGTATCACATATGAACTAAACCAAATCTTTTTCCTTAAATACCACAACTTGTTGTAAATGATATTGGGTTAACTTCATGTAGAGCACATAATACAGAATTCTTAATCACTTTACACAAAGTCAACTTTTTTCCACTCACAACAACAGATATAAGTGTAAGTACCAAAACAACAAAGCTAAGTAACCCATACTTTTGCAAAGCCCACAAGTTAACATCAAGCCAGAGCTTATGTATTGATATATGTAACCACTCATAAACAAATAGTTAAAAATTTCCATATAGTAACCCAAAGAAGCCCTAAACGCTCCACTATCTTTCAAACAATCTATACATGGTAAAATCAACCAAAGTAACAAAAGCGTCTAAAAAAAAACCAAATTAGTCAAGGTCACATCCAAGTTTACAATTAATTACTAAAAGCTGAAATTAATAAATAACTATTTTTCAATTAGGCATAATATTTATATTAGCCAGGCGACCAAGAACAGTCAAGGTGAATACAATTATAAAGCCAATAAGTACCCAAAAAATTGGTGAGCGATGGCCAGTGTGGTGGTTGTTTTACCATATTTCTTGCTTATTTCATACTTAAACATCATTTTATAATGTTATCTAAATTTATTTCACATTATTCCTTAAATTCATATAGTTACATAATATGAATTTCATACTAAAATTCAAAATTAAATGAAATAGAGTGTAGCTTGTATCCACTAACATTTTGATAGCTTGAAATCCCTTTTTATTCCCTATCCCATCCTTTCTCCTCCTTGCCTTTCTCTTTTCCTTTAATTTTCTCTTATCCACAACTGATGGCAATAGAATTAGTAATGAGAATTTACACTTGGAAAAAGGATGTGAAAGACGGACCTGTTGAGAATAGAAGTAGATTTGGCCTAGAGAAAGAGAATGGCAACAAGAAGGATTATAACCAGCTCTTTCAAAAAGAACCCACAAAGTAGTTCACTACAAAAAAAAATACAGAATGGCGATGAAAATTTGCGAGGACAATAAAATTTGTTGTTAAATGCACCATTTAGCGACAACATTGCGATGAAAAATGATTTTTGTCACAAATATTGTTAGGGGCTAGTGGGAAAACAGATTTTGTGACAATTTAACGATAAATAATTTATATTGTAGCTAATTTTTAGCGCCAAAATATTGGCACAAAAAATAGAGACGACTTTGCGAGCACAAAAGCCTCGCTAAATCTTAATTCATGGCTAAAATGATATATGAACCATTTAGCGAGGACTTAGCGATGACTTAATCCTCGGTAATTTTGCGAGAAATAAATCCTCGCTAAGTTAGCAAGGACAAATCCCTCACTAACGGTCAAATGGTTTTGCATTTGATATATGAAGGATTTGGCGAGAACATTATCCTCGCTAATTTTGCTAGGACTAAAATCCTCGCTAAATTGGAGAGGATAATTCCCTCGCTAAACCATAAATCACATGCCATTTGGTTTATGAAGGATTTGGCGAGGACATTGTCCTCGCTAATTTTGCTAGGACTAAAATCCTCGCTAAATTGGCGAGGACAATTTCCTTGCCAAACCGTGAATCACATGCCATTTGGTTTATGAAGGATTTGGCAAGGACATTGTCCTCGCTAATTTTGCTAAGATAAAAATCCTTGCTAAATTGGAGAGCATAATTCCCTCCCCAAACCGTTAATCACAGGCAATTTGGTTTATGAAGGATTAATGTCCTCGCTAATTTTGCTAGGACTAAAATCCTCGCTAAAATGTCCTCGCTAATTTTGCTAGGACTAAAATCCTCGCTAAATTGACGAGGACAATTCCCTCACCAAACCGTGAATCACATTCCATTTGGTTTATGAAGGATTTGGCGAGGACAATTTTGCTAGGACTAAAATCCTCGCTAAATTAGCGAGAACAATTCCCTTGCCAAACCGTGAATCACATGCTATTTGGTTTATGAAGGATTTGGCGAGGACATTGTCCTCGCTAATTTTGCTAGGACTAAAATCCTCGCTAAATTGATGAGGACAATTACTTATCCAAACCGTGAATCACATGCCATTTGGTTTATGAAGGATTTGGCGAGGACATTGTCCTCGCTAATTTTGCTAGGACTAAAATCCTCGCTAAATTGGCGAGAACAATTCCCTCGCCAAACCGTGAATCACATGCTATTTGGTTTATGAAGGATGTCCTCGCTAATTTTGCTAGGACTAAAATCCTCGCTAAATTGGTGAAGACAATTGCCTCGCCAAATCGTGAATCACATGCCATTTGGTTTATGAAGGATTTGGCGAGGACATTGTCCTTACTAATTTTTCTAGGACTAAAATTCTCGCTAAATTGGCGAGGACAATTCCCTCGCCAAACCGTGAATCACATGCTATTTGATTTATGAAGGATTTGGCAAGGACATTGTCCTCGCTAATTTTGCTACTACTAAAATTCTCGCTAAATTGGCGAGGACAATTGCCTCGCCAAACCGTAAATCACATGCCATTTGGTTTATGAATGATTTTGCTAGGACATTGTCCTCGCTAAATTGGTGTGGACAATTCCCTCGCCAAACCGTGAATCACATGCCATTTGGTTTATGAAGGATTTAGCGACGACATTGTCCTTGCTAATTTTACGAGGACTAAAATCCTCTCTAATTTTGCTAGGACTAAAATCCTCGCTAAATTGGCGTGGACAAATCCCTCGCTAATGGGAAAATACTTTGGCATTTGACATATGAACCGTTTAGCGAGGATTAATTTTGCGAGAAACAAATCCTCGCTAAATTAACAAAAATAAGATAATTATATTTTAACTATTTTTATATAATTTAAATTTTATTTATTTTTAATTTAGTAAATTTAGTTAAGGTATTTTTTAGCAAAAATTAAATAAACTAAATTATTATTATTTAAATTGATTAAATTAAATTAAATTATTATTTTATATTTAATAATATTAATTATTATTAATTATATAATAAAAACTTTGGTGAATTAAATTAATGTTATTTAAATTAACTAAATTAAATTAAATCAAATTATTATTTTTATATTCAATAATTAATATTAATTCTTATTAATTATATAATAAAAGAAATAAATTAGGAGTATAATTCTCACTACATTAGCATGGAAAGATGTTGTCGCCAATTTTACGAGAGGCAAGGCCTAGCTAGTTTTCCAAATTTTTTAGCAGGATACAAAATAGAGTTGGCGGGATATATTTTTTCTAAAACCTTTTTTCCCTTCTATGTTACCGTCTTCTTTCCCCCCTCTCTCTTTCTCTTATAAGTCGATGTGGCCTGTAAGATCGCTTTTATTCCTAAAATTGAGGTATCGACCTCCTCCTCCTCTGTCGATTTGCATAAGAAAGCTGAAGAGAAGGATCAGGTTTGTGTTAAGAGGAAAACCTTGAAGGCGGTGCTTGAACAGTACTGGGACTACAAGGTTGGAAGTTGCTGCTGGGACTGCAAGGTTGGAAGTTGCTGCTGGGACTGCAAGGTTGGAAGTTGCTGCTGGGACTGCAAGGTTGGAAGTTTACTGTGCTGAGATGCTAAAATTTTTTGTGTCTTGAAAAGGTTTCGAGTCTATTTGCGGCTGTCTTCCATTTTTCTTTAGAGTTTATTTTGCTCCTTCACTCGTGTTTTTTTAGCCCCATTGATAATTTCTAGTGCATATATAGTTCAGGGTTAGGACAACTTAGTGCAAGCTATGCATCTACTCCAGGAAACATAGGATTTGAAGAAGTCTTGAGAACTTTGGATGTGGCTTCTGATGCTACTGAATCTAATTCGACTACAGTTCTTAGGTATTTTATATTTTATTTCCTCAGTATTTTGTTTTTTGGTGAGTAAATTTGCTGAGAATTTTCTTGTAATATTCCAGCACATCCTCTGTCCATGTTGGGGCAACTAATGTTGTGGATCCCATTTTATTGATTAGCCTGTATATCTCATGCTTGGTTTTCATTTCTCAACTGGCCTTATAGAGCAAATTAAACTTGACCGCTATTTGCATCCACACTTTCGATATTATATGAGGGAGGTCAGAACTATTGTTTATTCTCAGTTCTTGGAATCCTATAGGAGCGTGACAATTGAAGCAATGGCTAAGGCTTTTGGTGTGACAGTGGATTTCATTGATATGTAAGCTGTTCAATTTCCTGTTGCCTCTGGTTCCAGTTTTCTCTCTCTTTATTGTTAACTTTCTAGAATTTGAAATGGTGAAACCATACTAATCCAAACTTCTCTATGTTTATAGGGAATTATCACGTTTTATTGCAGTAGGGAAGCTTTATTGCAAGATTGACAAGGTTGCAGGTGTTCTTGAAACTAACCGTCCTGATGCAAAGAATGCTTTATACCAAGCTACTATTAAGCAAGGAGACTTCTTATTAAATCGGATCCAGAAGCTCTCTCGTGTTATTGATCTGTGAAGCTTGTAGGTGGTTTTTACGACATGCAAGTGACCTCAAAATTTGAGGTGCTGGAAAAAAGATGGACTTCATGTTGGATATTTTCCATTCAATTTAATCTGATACTAGTTGAGTTCTTTTTTCTTGTCCGAATATAATATAATGAGAAATGAGGATGTGAAGGTTAGGGAAGTTATGTTTATTTGTACTTTACACTCGTAAGCACTTGTCCATTTTTGCTAACATGTGTTCTTATTTTTGCTAACTAGTTGCTTTTCTCACCGTAGTTTATTGGGAATATTATATTCTGCTGCTCTCTTATGTATAATTCTGTGTACATTTTATTGATTTCTATGATACAAAAACACGAGTGGCTTGCAATGATGGCCACTTAGTCCATTATAAGTCATGACTTCTCATCTTCTTTATGCTTGTTTAGCAGTTAATGCACAAGATATATCTTATTCTTGTTTTTGTTGGTTTCAGTTGAAGGCTTTGGTTAATACTGATGGCAGAGAAGCAGAAATTCAGGTAATAATTTTTATGCCTCCAAACTTGCTCATTTATGTGGCCAAACTTTTTTTCCTACTTCGCTTGTATTTGTTGCTCTCCTAATTAAAGTGCATTTATGCTCATCTAAATCTGCTTTTTAAGGAGTTATTACGGAGGTTCCTGAAATCATTCTTAGGTGTGTTAGTCGAGATGAAGCTGCTCTGGCTGTGGCCCAAAAGGTGTGCTTAATTTTTCTGGAGTCCTATTTACATGAAATTTGATTGCATGTGCATCAATTTGACCTTTGGTTTTCTATTGCCTTTAAGTTCAGCCATGGAAGTAACCTACGTTGGCACATTTTCTTCAAGGTTTGATGTGAATTGTTATTGCCTGGATTTTTGCTTCATGAACTTAATATTTATGCAGGTTTTCAAGGGTTTATATGAAAATGCATCCATTAATCTGAATATTGAGTAATAGTTGTGTGGTAGATCTATTTTGCATCTTCTGCAGCTCTGCTCATTCAATTTGGTATAATCATTCCTAATTCAGTTGGAATTGGGCTTCTTATTCTGTATTGGTGTGGCCATATGTGATACTTTCTCTTCTCTACTTTTTAATTAGATTGGTGAAAGATTACATGGATTTTATGGGCTCTACAATATATATCTTTAGTTTTTTATTCATTTTAAATTCCTAGTACATAAACTGAATGAATAATTATTGAACATTTGTTGGCCAAATTAGACTTTGGATAATGTTCTTAAAAGTCATAAGTTGCATAATACTTGCTTTAATGAAATCAAATACATGCACACATTCAGAAGTTCAGTTGTTTTATTCTAATTCAATTGTTAAATTGTTAATTTTGGTGGAACTTTATTCTATTTCCAACACCAGATGAAGCTTTAAGGGGAGAAGACTGGACGCAAAGGTCATTTATCTATTGCAACAGAAGTATGTCTTGAAGATTCTTCAGGATGACAAATTATGTTATGCAATAAGAGATTATTCCTTATTGAGATAATCTCTTTCTATTATTCTTTTACCCGATATTTGAGGTGGCCCCTTCTCTGTACATGGTTGAGCTTCACAAATCTGGGGGAGATACCCTAGAATTTCACAAGGTATGAGAGAAAAAAAATTGTGATCGTATGATATCGGATTAAAAAATGTTTGTTGTGTGACATTAAAAAATAATTTAATATAGAAGAGACTCTTAGCTTTGTCATCATTTGGTAGTATAGGCTCGTAGATGGATCTAATTGTGAATAGTGCATTCTTAATTAATGGGAATTATTTTTCCTGTTTCCTGTAAAACATTATGACAAGGAATTATTTAAAAATAAAATTAATGATATGAAGGTTATGCTGGATATCTACTTTTGTTGTGCTGTTCCATATTATTGTATATGTGAATGCAAAAGACAGGCGTGCTGCACTAATCTATTACCGTGGTGAGTTTAACAAAAGAAAAAATGATTTTTTGGGCTAAATGTAATCTTGTTAATCTCTTCTCTGGGTTTACTTGATGGACTGGATGGACCAAAAAGAATTAGAGAAATAAACAGTTGTTTCTAGTCTGGCATATGGGTTTTTGTATGCAATGTAGTAGATAGGCATATGGGCTGGAAATTTGAGTTTTGGATGCTTTCATCATTTTGTAATGTGATTGGGAAATCATTTAGCTTCCTTTTGATGTTCGAATATAGTAACCAGAATTGAATGTGTTATAAATTCTTGGAATAACACTTTTACTATTATCTAATTTTGCATCCTACATTAGCATGTAAATATACATACAGCTGGACGATATTGGAACTTTATATGACATAGAAAATAACCATAAATCTTTCATTCCTTTAGGATTTAGGACAATGGGGAAAGATAATTATGGTGGATGAACTGTTGATAGGCCAACGATGTTAGTCTTGTCAATTTAAGAAGCGTTTTATTTCTCAAACTGTCTTCAGGCTTACGTAATTTTTGTTTTTGCCCCTTGCAGGTGCTAGTCTGGTTCCAGCATAATAATTGGCTTTTGTAATGGTTTGTCTAGTGGTTTTTTTGTCTTAGGAAACTCCAAATGTGTGATTATCCAAAGGATACGTTATGTTCTATATTAATTGTTGAGCGTGTAATGTGATATTATGGTGAACGAATTTTATGATAAAGAGCTTGCTTAATCTTGTATATATAAATTGACTTATATGGTTTGTATGGTTGCCACAATTGTTCTTTGACACCGTAGATACTAACTTTTTCATTATAATCTCTAGTTTTATAGTTTGTTATGCTCTTCTAGGCTTACAGGTAAGGTGTTCATTCCATGAAACCTCCATAGTAAATTAAAAAATTTCATTTTAAATTTAGAAAGTGTAATAAATTATATTATTGTCATCTCAAAATAATGTTTAGCGATGACCAATATCGTACCAAATTTAGCAATAACAATATTTGTCACAAATTTGATGCTAAAATTTAGTAAGGAATTTGTTGTTGCAAAATTTAGCAAGGATTAAAGTCCTCGATAAAATTTAAATTCTTCACAAAATTTAGCAAGGAATTCAGACCTCGCAAAAGTTAGCGACAAAAAAGTCCTTGCAAATGTTACTGAGGGCTTTACCCTTGCAAAATTTAGCGAGGACTTTAGTACTTGCAAATGTTAGCGAGGAATAGTTTCGTCGCAAAAGTTAGTGACGAAAAAATCCTAGCAAAAGTTAGTGAGGATTTTAGCCCTCGCAAAAGTTAGCGATGATTTTAGTCCTCGCTAAAATCAGCTAGGATGACTTTTGTTACAATTTTTTTCCTCGCTAAACTGATTTAGTGACGAAAAATCATCATTTAGCGAGAATTTTTATCCTCGTTATTTTGCATTTTTCTTGTAGTGGTTGCAGTTACTAGCACTATTAAACTCCTAGACCATCTCTTCTATAATAGCACATCAGCAACAATCAGATTAAATATTTAGATTCAAGTCAAATTCAAGAAAAAATCAACAAGAAAAACCAAGTCCCAATAAGAATCTAAAAGATTAGATCTATTTAGAATAAAAATGAGAACCATGTGTGAAATACCTTGAACCTGAACCTGTTTCCTCCTAAACCAAGTTCAATGGCTGGCGACGATTGGAAGCTAGGGAGAGAGAGCAGCAAAGAGAGATTACCTTTAGATTAGAATGACATTTGTGAGAGAAAATTTTCAATTTGTCACCTATAATCGAAAATTGCATAGCACCCTAGACCAAAACCAATAAAATTGAAGCAGCTACAAGATAAACCAAGTAAGGTCGAGAGCAATCGAAGCTTATATTTTTTCCATTTCTATTAGATTTATAAGATAGAAATAAAAGGTTTTGCATTTTTTGCACTTTTTTATCTTTTAAGTTTGTGATTTTTATTTTGGAGGTAAACCACTCTGAAGTCCCGCTTTATTTTCAGAGCAGTAACTATGGGATCTCCACTGTTTCAACCACTGGATTTAAGTCGGTGGTTAAATAATAAGAACTAACAACCAGAATAATTTTCCTTTGTTGTTAGTATATTTTAACGACCGGATTTTTAACCCTTCGCTAAATTTTGATGGTTAAAAGTCTATTTTCTTGTAGTGTAGGGAGAGAATGAAGGAAAACGGAGACATGGAAATTAAATTATTTATACTTAAGGCAGATAATGAAAGAGCAATGGAAAGCAAATTCCGTTGCTAATTTAGCAACGGAAAATACATTTCATTGCTATATTAGCAATAGAAAAAATTTTCATTGCTATTTTGAAACCATATTATTTTAAGGTTGATTATTTAGCAACGAAATTATATTCCATTATTAATTTAGCAACAAAAGAAGAATTTTATTGATAATTTAGCAACAGAAGAAGAATTGTATTACTAATTTAGCAACGGAATAAAAATTTTGTTGCTAAATAAGCAATCTTAAAGCAATTCGGTTTCGAAATAGCAATGAAAATTTTATCCGCTGCTAATATAGCAATGGAAATTTTATCCGTTGCTAATATGGCAACAGAAAATAATTTTCGTTGCTAAAATAGCAACAGAAATAACATTTCATTGCTAAATTAGAAATGAAAATTGCTTTCAGTTGCTAATTTTCGTTCTAAAATTTTTTCACCAACTGTTGGCGCCTTATTTAGCAACAATATAAGCATTATGTTGCTATATTTTGGTGCTAAAAAATTCCTTAATTTTTAGTGATGGAAGATAACTATTTTTTTTTTCATTGCTAAATTTAAAAATTTTAACAATGATTTCATTTGCTAAATTGGTAATGAAAATTATTTTGTTACTATTTTTTCGTTGTTATTTTGATATTTTCTTTATATTCATCGTATTAGTATTAACAAAAAGGTGACTGCAAAATCAATAATGAAATAGTTTAACATTGTAGAGGAAAACCTTAAAAATTGTATGACATTCATAGGCAAACTAAAGAATTTTAATGCATCATTAATGAACACCTTTAATTTGTGCAAAATATATAACATGCAGTAAAAAATATTCTTACATAAAACGATTCAAAAATTTATTCAATCATTGTAAAACTACCACCTTTGGGTGTATAAACCACTTAGACCGGTCCATTTCCAATCATACTGTCTGCACCACATATATTCAATCCATCTTAATTCGAAACACTAAAAGACTCGACCCAATTAACTCCTTCTCAAAAGAAGGCATATTGAGGAATCTCATCAAATTTCTCATAAGATTAAAAAAAAATTATTGTGATTACTAAGAATCAATGTTATTAAAACCAGTTCGGATGGCCGGTCGAACCGGGTTAACCACGAATCGATAGTCCATTCGATTGGTTCAACTAATAAAAATCGGACTGGAAAAAAACCGAATTGAACTGAAAAAATCGAAGAACTAGCAAACCGGCCAGAACCGGATTTTTTTCTAAAATGGCAAAACGACGTCGTTTTTAGAAAAACGTCATCGTTTAATGTGGAAAAGAAAAAAAAATATTGGCTGACGCTACGTAGGATTGAACTTGGGACCTTTTAATGGTAAAACTAATATGATAACCACTACACCACTACAACTTTATGTGTTTTTAAATATTATTAATATTATTTGTAATATTTAAATAATAATATTAATTCATTATATATATATATATATATATATATATATATATTTGGAAAAATTAGTATTTTAAATTTTAAGTATATCATTTAATAATTTCATATATTTTTTATTCATTGTAATCAAATATATATATATATATATTAAATTTTTATTATTTATTTATTTGAAAAAATTAGTATTTTAAATTCTAAATATATCACTTAATAATTTAATATACTTATGATATCTTTGGATCATTGTAATAGTATATTAAATTATTAAGTAATATCTTTAAAATTTAAAATACTAATTTTTTCAAATAAATAAATAATAAAAATTTAAAATATACATATATATATATATATATTAAATTTTTATTATTTATTTATTTGAAAAATTTGTATTTTAAATTCTAAAAATGTCAGTTAATAATTTAATATATTTATTATCTATTTGAATTTATTGTAATTAAATATAATTATACTCATATATGTAAGGTTAATATTTTTTGTGTTTACTTCATTAATACTCCATCTAAACATGAAATTATTTTCATGATATGATTGTACTTTTATGTTTCTAACATATGATATTCAAAAATCTATAATTAATTATTTGTAATAATAAAATTAAAATTATATTTTGTAACTTATTATTAGAATATTTATAATATATATTTAATATTTGATGGATGTTTTTTTAATTTTTATATAATAGTATTTAAAAAAGTATAATATTTTAAAAATAAAAAAAATCTGATTGAATCTGGTTGAATCGGTCGAACCACGAACCTACAACCTTATCGATTCTTTATTCGATCTGATTTTAATAACATTGCTAAGAATGATTGCGGTTGCTAAACAACCCTGAGATAGGTTTAGGTACCTCCACTTAATTACATTGGGAAAAACGTCATAAAGCCAAACCCAAAGATAGGTTTAGAGCTACTCCTATTTATGCCCCACTTTAATAATAAACTAGGTTGAATCAATTTAAGTTGTTAGATTTATCTCCTCTACCACACGATAGACACGCGAAATATATATTCACGAAAAATATATTGGGAAGTGGTAAATGTACATAAAAGTAAATATCCATGAGGCATGAAAGCCTTGTTTTCATCAAAATTTTTTGGTCTATTTGATAAACTTCAACTATGATACACTTAATTGTCAGTCTTCCCATAAAAAAAAATCATTTTGATTGCGGTGGGTATAAAAACTCTTTTGCCATACATAACTAAATTCTCTATGCATGTAATGTTACATTATATATATATGCACGCATATTAATATCACATAATTATATATTATTGGCTATCAAAAAAGGTTGGACCCAAACATTAAAGTGATCTAATTTTGGATAACATTATAGTGGATCTAATTTATATGGTAAAATATAGGCTTTATACATGTAGATATCCTATATACAATTTCTAATTCTATGATCGGCCAAATCAAAAATAAATTATTTATGTGCAAGTATAAAAACGTTATGGTTTTCAAATTTTATATATAGTTTTTTTTCTAAATCCCATTGTTAGAAAAGAGAGAGCTATTCTTCCAAATTTGTATGTATCAATTTGGAAGGCTAGAAAATCAAAAAGACCAAACGACAATAGATCGAAATATGCTTTCACTTCTAATTTTATTCTTAATGATTTGACATGATAAATCTATGGAATATTTGAAATTTAAGGTTTTACCCAACACTTTATTCGGATAAAAATTTTTAGGAAGCTAAAAATCTGGGTTCTCATTGTATTTTTGTAGAATACTATCCGTCACGGAAAGTATACAAACGTTATCACCCTTCTAGGAAATACTTCGTAAGTATGGATATTACTTTTCAATTTAAGGAGTTGAAGCTATATTTTAGTCCACTCCAATTAACTCTTCAGGGAAGCATAGGAAAGAAGGGGTGATATCTAGGCCTATAATCCTTTAGGAGCAAGTACGGTTAGTTCTAGCCAAGGGGAAAGTTTCGATCATGGGGAGACTATTAGTCGAGAAGAGATCCTTATAAAAGAATACTTGAGTGATCGGACGTACCATATTTAAAAGGTATTCAAGATAATAGAAGACCGAATAGGCAGTCTATCACCCTTGTCAAAAACCATCCTCATCTCCTTACATTTATTTGTTGATTCTTCTACTCACAATTTGGATATTCGTACTGCTATCAAGAAAGGGGTTTGCACATGTACTGATTGTGTCTTAGAGCACGTGGAAGCGACCAAAAGATTGTGGCATAATTTCTTTGCGGTCCAAACCTTATAGGATATCTCAATGGATGCATGATAAATATTCAAGTTAACCCAAACAGAAGCAATCCAGAAAATTGCACAATCTTACAATACATTTTCAGATAACAATAGGACTTCTTGCATGTTTTCAGAAGATGAACAGCCATGCAAGATTAATGTAATGTTTGTTGAGTTAAATTGGAACAATTTTTTTTTTTTTTTACAGAAGCTGTAACATAAAATGTGATAGAAAGTGGATAATGATAATGGAACTTGTAGTTGTTATCCACGCTTGACACTCTTGAGGTAGTCTGCTCTTATTGCCCACAGTTGCTCTCCTACCGTTTTCATGTCTGGTCGATCTGATCGAATGGGTGCAGCACATTGGATAGCCAAAGAAAACATTTTCATCAGTACTTCCCCATCTACTCTTTCTTCCATTAGCGGATCCACCATATCCACAACGGTTCCTTCATTGTACTTCCTAAATGCCTGCACAAATTTAACAAAGTTTCCATTCCCTGAAGTGAAATACTGCAAAATCTATTGGATATAATATGAAATATGAACTAAGCTATGGAAGCAGGGAACAGAAGTGGAAATTAACTACTTCCATGGCAAAGCTAGCTAGCAAGCATTCAAGTATTATAGACTAGTAACTAGTTACTTAAATGTTGCAGAATAAGCTCCCTAAAAGACTATTCTTCCCCAAGAGAAAAATCGTAAGCTCCTATTTAAAATATATAAAAGTTACAATTCACAATAATCTGATTCACAAATCTACAAAAAGATACTCATTCCTGGACAGTAGAATAATATATCGATTGTTAACAGAAATATATGTATATCTAAGATTTACATTTTACATAGTTTAATGTCTACTATTCAATATATGGGTAGGTGCAATGATGATATACTTTATCCAATCACAGAGTAATTCCTCGGAAACAAAGCTTGTATATATTGGAAATAATGTCATGACCAAAAATAAAAATAAAAACCCACATTATCAGGTATTAAATGCAGCGACGTTCAGCACAATAAACATTTTAGACGTCAGCTTTTATGATCAAATTTAAGCCTTCTATTGGTTTAAAAAATAAAACCCAAATTTTGAGGTATTGTCTATTGAAGAACTAAAGAATAAAAATTAAAAGTGTATGACAAAATTATTTGAAACAGGAAGGACCCAAGGGGTATTAGAACCAATCTCAAGTGAATCTTTGCAACGAGACCTTTTATCTATGTACTGATACCCAATCTCAGCTGAAAAGCAGCCTATGAAAAAAATTCTAGCTATATGAAGCTGAGGATGTGCCATAACTCACGTTAAGAACGAAATGCTAAAATTGGGATGGATTTGTCGATTGCAAGCCTGATTTACAGCTCATTTGCTCTCCAAAGATGGGAAGCAATAATCTACATTAGATATTCACAATGATATTTTTAACAAACACATGGTTCTTCCATTGGCAATGACCATTATGTCATATTTTAAAAAATTGTAAATGAACTAAGCTATTGTATAGGCATACTAGTTATGCCCCAAAAAAGAATTGCCTGAACTACTGATCTATCACAAAACAAAATTCACCAACTTGAAGAGGAGATAAGCTTACCCATCTAAGCGTTACTCGCTCATCTGCAGGTCTCTTCAGCTCCACAGGACGGCGCCCTGTCAGGGTTTCCAGAAGTAAGATTCCAAAAGAGTATACATCACTCTTGGGAGTAAGTTGATAGGTCTTCATATATTCAGGGTCAAGGTAACCCACGGTGCCTTTCACTTTGGTTGAAATATGAGTTTGATCAGAATCCAATGGACCAAGTCTTGCAAATCCAAAATCAGCAACCTTCGCCCTCATGCTCTCTGTCAAAAGAATGTTGGATGATTTGACATCTCGATGGATGATTTGCTTCTCTGTTGTGAGGTAAAGAACACATTAGATATAGGAAACACAAGTCAGAAGGTATAGAAGTTAAAAAAAGATATTAATTGACAAAATGAATCTATTAACATATCTCTTCTAGGAAATACATTAGAGTGTAAGAATACAAATCCAGTGTATTACAAATCTTGACCATGTATAGTAAAAAAAAAACGATTGTAAGAATAACTATAAAACATGATATATCAGCAGTTTAGAAGACAAAGAAATGGCACATCAACATATATACAGTAATAGATGATAAGGTCTCATATATGTGCACAACTTCATAATTCATACTGCTGTGTAGCATGCGGGCAGCATTGGAAGGCCGCTTAAACAGGTAATAGCAATTCTTAAACAAATAATAATGCTGATAATTGTGAATTATGCTATGTTTTAAGTGTTTAAATTAGTTAATTTAGTATTAATTTGGTTGATTTATGTTTTAAATAGTTAACTTATGTGTTTTTAGGTTTAATTGTATGTTTTGGTATTTTCCAGGGTTTAATTGAAGAGAAAAAAGACTTGATTTAAGAAAGGAGAAGCTTAGGGGCAAATTTGTAATTATGAAAAGAAGGAAGACTGAATTTCATGAGGGACAGCAGAGAGTCACTCGGTCGAGTGATTTTATCACTCTCGTGAGTGACCAAACACTCTCCTGAGTGTTTTCAGCACTCACCCAAGGCCAAATTCACTCACCCAAAGAGCATTTCACTCTCCGGGGCTTATAAGTCACTCTCGTGAGTGCTAAAGCCACTCTCCTTATTGTTTCAAGAAGAATAACGATAAAAAACTTCCTTTTTCACTCAAATTCAATTCCTCTTTGGTTTAGGAAGTTACAAGTGCAAAACTTCTTCTTTGGATGGTAGAATTCAATTATAAAAGCATGATAAAGCACCAAACTTAGAGAGAGACAATTAGATATGAATTTTCATTAGTTTCTAGTTCTTAATTTAGTTCTCTTTAGCTATTGTACAATAGTTTTAACCTAATTTTTCTATTGTTTTTAGTCTGCAGTACTTTTTACTTTAGTTGTTCTTTCGTTTTCTTCATGTTTGGTAAGTAATTTTCTTTTCTTCTATAGAGGAAAACTTAAACCCTTATTCTTTTATTGTAATGATTTAGTTTGTACTTTAATTCAATATAAATTTGATTATTTCTTAGTTTTAGGCAAATTCTTATCTTTGACTGTATTAAAATTAATTATAAACTTATTTTGATTAATAGTTGATTGATTTAAGTATGATCTATGATATGCATGCTTTTTTGTTAGTTTACTTGTATTGATGTATGATTATTTTCTGATTTTGAGGTAATTATATTTTGGTAAGAGTGGATTAATATTAAGAAAAGTTGAACTAATAATAGGTTGAAGTTAAGTTTGCTTGAAAAAAGTTTAATGGATATTTAGGAGTTTAAAACTAGATTTGTATGCTAAATATTGAATTATTTATAACAAAATGGTTTAATGCTTATAATGATATTTTTTATTAAGATATCTGGCTTTCTTTACCTAGTTTTTCCATAATCACTTGTGTTACTTTTGATTTAAGTTATTATAATGTAAGTTGAGGTGCATAGTCTTTTTAGCATAAGTGTTTTAGTTATTGCTTTATTTTTAATTCATGTTAGTTTAGTTTTAGTTTTTGTTTTATTTTATTATCCATTTAGTTTAGTTCTTACTTTCAATTCAAAAACTTGAAAAATAATTTCAAATTAATTTAATTCATATATAGATATTTTGTTTAGCAATCCATATTCTTTTAGATACAATTTTCAGGATCTTAATCTTATTTACTTATATTACTAAGTGATCTAGTAGTATACTTGTGAGACACTGGTCAAATGTATTGTTTTTTTTTTTTTTTTTTTGGTTTTTCTTCAAGGGTCTTCAAAACAGTATTCCTAAAGAATCTCTCAACAAAAATTAATCCCTAGTTGCATTGTGATGATATTTTTAAAGCAGATTATTACAACTTAAGCTTTGGGTTGGAGAAAGCTGATCCACATTCTTGGCCTATTCCTAAAAACAGTTCCTACTGATTATCTACATGATCATAATAGCTTTACCAAATTCACCACAGCTGCATAGACTTTTCAAATCCTTAAAAATGATGATTAACTGAAATGTCCCATTTAAATGAGATGAGGAGTTTCAGAAACTCTTTCTGACTCTTAAATTTCCAAAAAATCTTAAGTCCCTATAATTTCTTAACACAACTTTTTTTGTCTCTTTGGCTTTCAAGAAGATAGCATCAGTAAGAAGTTTAGCTATATCTGAAGAAATCTCTACAAATATAGTAACTCTCACGAAAAAAATTTAGACAATACAACAAAAAGACTACGTCTATGAGCTACGTCTCATGTGCATTCGTTCCAGGAAGGTTATTTGAGATGGATACAATAGTATCTTGTTGATGACCTAAACTAATGAGAATTTATAAGGGGGTAAGAAAGTTGCCGTAGTGCTTGCTCAACAAGTATTTAGTTTTCTCAATGTTATGTTTCTAACATATAGTTTTATTTCAACAAGATGAGATTTTATTGTTGATACTGCAACTGTAAGAATATTGGATAGAATCTCACAGTAGGTTTGACTTGTCAATCATATGACTGAAGATTACTATTCATGGTCTTCCTAAATTATTTTCGAGTAGAGATCAAAAATTCATATATAATTAAAGAGTACTCATCTTCATAACATTGAATAAAAGAAGGGGATAGAATACCGTTCATAACATTGCATACACGAGGATAGAATACTAACAATGTTGACAAATGAAATTAGGATAGGTAAAATGAAGTTCAGGTAGTATTTAAAGAGAAAACTTCTTTAATCTAAGGAAATCTAAAGAGATAAAGTCTGAACTATCTATGTGGGTGCTACAAGAAAAAGTTATCAGCTTAGCGCTTACACATGCAAACTAGTAAACTGCACATTGCCAAAACTACAAACTGTTACTAACAAGAATTCAGGGCGCAAACTATCTGATAATGCTGAAGTATCTTCAGGGGCAGATACTTGATTCAATTTGAGAGTGACCAAAATTTAATATATAATTGTTACAATTAATAGAAATTTATAAAAACGATAATCGCCATTTATTGTTAAGATAATCCCAAAATACATTCTGAGAAATTATATGTGAAAAATCAAAAAGAGTGCATCAGTCTCTAAAGCTACAAAAATTATCAATGCAAAAATTTAAATTTTGGGTATTAAATTGAATCGCAGTCCAATTAAATGAGAACGATTAAGAAATAACATAACATATTTATTAAAAAGAATTACTTGATTACTATTTACCCCAGTATATAATATTTTTCTTTTTTTCCGTAAAAAAAGAAGAAAAACTCATTAAACTAATAGTTTTCTTATGAATTATCTATTTTATAATGGAAAAATTTATGTTCGAAAAAATACATAGTGCACGTACAAAGATCAAGGAGAAGAGAGAATGAGAACAAATTTTGACAAATATTGAGACTCTCTCTCTCTCTCTCTCTCTCTCTCTCTCTCTCTCTATATATATATATATATATATATATATATATATATATATATATATATATAGGGTTCTTAAACAAAATGAGGGTCATCTGGGTTATAAAATATATGTATATAACTAAGTGTTTCTTTTTTAAAATAATAATAATAATAATAATAATAATAATAATAATAATAATAACAGTTATAATAAGAAAAATAAAAAATTTGGGGTTGGGGAGGCCAATGTGTCCTCCTCAAAGCTCAGATTGGTCATTTGGGTTCAAACGGTATTTAAGTTTTCGAATTTAAAAAACAAATAACCAAACTGGACAATTGCCTGACCTGCATACGTATGGAGATAAGTTAGTGCGTGAGCAACATCGATAGATATTTCAAGCCTTTGATTAAAATCCAAAATTTTTCCACGCTGACCTGCAAGGAAAAAAAAAAATACAAAACCATTAGTGTTAATAGGTATTGTCCAAACTAAGACTTTATATGCTGCTACATCATATAAGCTTACCATCCAGGTGTTCTCTAAGAGTACCATTTGGCACAAACTCCGTTATGATAAGGCGCTCATTTCCTTTATCAACATAACCAAGCAACTTCACCAAATTTCGATGATCAATTTTTGCCAGAAGTTCAACTTCACTGCTGAATTCAGTTCGCAAGCTCTCATAGAGTTCCTGTTTAACATTTTCTCATCAACAAACAGAAAAGGCTTAATAAAAATAAAATGGTCAATTAGGCAGAGCCAGGTATGAAAGCAACAATGAAGATTCTACAGAGCCAGCCAAACATTCATTGACAGTAAAGTTGTCTTAACAAGTGGGCAAACAAATAGTAGAATTTATACACGAAAGAATCATTTCAAAGCAGCCACATTGACAAATTTAGCATGCTCACTCTCAAGGTTTAACAAGCACCATCCATCCATCACTGTGAGGCACAAATTCTAGCCCTATGCTTGTTAGATTCAAATTTGGAAACTATTTGCTTACAACAATTTGTCTCAATTGAAATTTAGTGTATAATTCCCAATTTTAGGAGAGAGTGTTATGTAGGAAAACTAGAGCAACTTATTGTCCAATAGAGGTTATGAGGGTTTCCATTTAAGAGTCATAGTCCTTTTGGACAAGCGACCATTCATACGAATTCCCATGTAGTTATTAAACCTAGTTATTTTCTAGAGTGTTGTTATTAATGAAGAAACAAGTTCATTGATTTGATTATCAAGTCACACCTATCTGCTAGTTTTCTCACTCCACCAGCTCTCTTTTCTTTGTTCTCAGTAGAATTTTCCTACTCTACTTGTAACTTTCTACATGCCAATCCTACACTGGGCAAAAACCACACTTACCAAGTATCCAATCAACTCAGCATCTCCAATAATTAAATTTGCACCAAAGCATCTACATTTAATCACTAAGTATGTTACTCATAGCTTTCAAATATAATCCAACAGTTCATGTCACCACTGTGAGCAGGAAAGCTCACAATAGGACAAGTAGTTGCCACTCGGTGCAATCGAGAATCATATGAATTGGTTATTTAAAAAAATTATAATAAAAAATGACTTGACAAACTGAAATGGCTCTGTTGCCCTCTGATGTTAAGCATTTTAAATCCATTTATCTTCAGAAATTGAGTTCATTAATAGCATTTACTTATTATGTGAGAGGTAGTCCATACATGAATTTCAGTATTACACATTAGTCTCACCAGATTCTAGTTAAAGCAATAAACGTAAAAGCCAGCACATAATGGATATTGCATCAAAATATACATTAAATAGATAATTATAATTCCTCACTTTGGCTACATTATGAAAATAAACATGTTAGCAATGACAATAATAACAATAATAAGCCCAGTAACATCAATATTATAATCATAAACATGATTAAGGACCATATTAAATGTCCATTAATAATCCAAACATGATTATTATTTATTGGAAAATCATCAAATTGGCAAAATGACTTCTTATTTTTACCGAATTCAAACAGTTTAGGGTAAGATCCTTATAACTTACCCAATTTTAGGATAAGAACATCAAAACTTGATGATTTGGATACCAAACTTTGAGAATTCCTTTAAGGTCATTTCGAAATTCCAGGTCATAAGAATGGAATCTTTCTAGAAGATTCCAGCATACTCCTTCCATATCTTCAAAAGACTTCATGGCTATCATTAAAGAATTTCATTATTTTGGGCCATTCAAGCCCACTAGACTTTAGCTCACTCCCAAGCCCTTTATCCATGTCGTATAGTCCTTAAAACCCATTTTCCACTTTTTTAACTCACTTGTTCAGTGTCCAGTCCATCAAGAACCAATGTTTCATCAGTTCTCCAGCGATTATCACCAGGTAAATCAAGATATATAAAACTGGGTGCTTAAAATCACATGACAGATTATTACTTTCTTCACTGCATTTGTACATGCAGACTTTCAATAGGAGAAATTCTTGTTTACAGTTGAACACCTATTCTTCTATGCAAATAGAGTGCACAATTTATCTAAAAGCCTAAACATGGCTAAAGTAATCTTGAGAAGTTATTTTACTGAAGACCAAGAAAGGAATGCCCATTACCTTTTTTGCTCGCTTAATGGCTACCACCTGCCCATCTTCTAGTATAGCCTTATAGACAGTTCCAAAACCTCCATCACCTATTTGCATTGATCGTGAAAAGTTTTGTGTAGCTTTTGCAACCTGATTCAAATTGAGATGAACTGAACCCAGTCTACTTAGTTTTGGAGACATTGAAAATCTTGAAGGACTAGGAGGCACCCGAAGGGGACTGGGTGGAACTTTTTCAGGAGCAGAATTAGCATCAAATGAAGAAATTGAATCAACTGTAACAATGAAATAAGTGAATTGTCAATTATCACTGAAATATAGTATAGAGTTAATAAGCCAAAAAAAAAAGTACCAAAAACTCAGTTGATGTCATTACTTGTGATCAATTCTTATATCTACGAGTTAAGCTCAAACTTCAACAATTGCAACCAGCTCTATGGTTATTGATCAATTCTTGAAGCTATGTAAATCTTATTTACATCTTAAATATTTTTGAAGCACATTCAATGTTAGACAAAGCAAGTTTTGTAGCCCATCACAACATAGGGTTAGGCAAATGAAATGATCAGTACAAGCGATGTAAGAAGAGCTACAAATGGGACTCAGAAAAATAAGACACTGATTCAGGGAAGAGAAGCAAAAGGACTAGAGAGTTGCAATCTGTGGAACAAGAGAAGGAGGTGCAAGCTCAAATTGAATGCAAGTACACATGCAAGTTCAAATTGAATGTGCAAGTGCACATGCAAGTTCACAATCATTGAAAAGGGAGGTGCAAGTAGACTTGGGAGATGGAATTGATATCGGAAATGTTGAGAAACTCTGTTGTATAGTTGCGTTAATAATGTTTTCTTCCTAATGTCACTATAATAGAATAGTTTGTTTTAGTTACACAATTCTGTGTGTGTGTGTGTGTAGCCTTTCAGCAGCTCATTTATTCAATAAGAAATACGATTAATATTTCCTTCAACATGGTATCAGATCCTGCAATTTTTTAGAAGAAAATCCTTTTTTTCCGGAACCCTAAATCTCGCCAATTTTTTTTCTCCATCAGCCTTCATTGCAGACTGTTCTGTTTGACCGCCCTTCATTGTCATTAATTATCTTTTGTTGGCCATCATTGCTGACTTATTCCTATTATTCAACCACCGTGGTGGCCCTATTCTCCCTTCTGCCACCATTGCAGACTATTGCAGTACCTTCTGTGACATTGCTGCTACTGCCTAGCCTTGAGTACCCTCTTGAGACATCTGCTCATATTTTTTCCAGCTGAATTCTATCTTTTCCAGCCTGAACTGCTATTTCTATGTCAAAACTCATGTCTGGTACTCTTCCCTCTACGGAGGATGAAGTGCATTCCCACCCTAGGTATGCATCTGAGTTCCAGAATATACAGGCTGCATATAGACTCAATGGACACAATTACCTTAAATTGTCCCAACTGTCTAGGATCTTTCTGAAAGGGAAAGGGAAATCGAGTCATTTACTGGAGTCTGGTCCTTTACCTGAAGAAACTGGCTTTGCAGCATGGGATGAAGAAGACTATGATAATGTCTTGGCTATGAAATTCTATGACACCTGATATTAGTGACACAAGTATATTCCTACAAATGCTGCCATAATCTATGAAATTAAAACCAAGACAGCAGCCATGAAACAAGTGTAAGACAGTCACTGAATATGCTAATTTGCTCAAAAATCAGTGGCAAGAACTTCATTATCGGGTGATTGATTTAAAGTGCAGTAGCTGTGCTACAACTGTTAAGCAGTTTATAGAGGGGGACCAAGTCTATGATCTTCTTGCAGGTCTCAACTCAGAATTTGATCATGTTCGAGTCCAAATTTTGAGCAAAACTGAGGTGCTTTCTCTTAATGAGGCTATCTCCTTAATTCAGGCAGAAGAGAGTAGGACGGATGTTATACTTGAGCAGCAACCAGTAGAGGGATCAGCCATCTCTACAGTTGCAAACAAACCTCTAGGAATCTCTCAAGATCAACAGCCAAAGTGGGGGACAATGGAAAGATGGATCGAAGGGAAACCTAAATGACCTTTGGTGTATGGATTTATAACAAGTCTAGGCATACACAAGGTCGTTGTTGGAAACAAAAGGGAAAACAGCCAGCAAAGAATGAAGGAATAAAGGAGGGCAGGAAAAACAAGGCCAAGCTCACATTGTTCAAATACCAATTCCAACCACGAACAAGGGGGATTTAATTCAGCTGAGATTGAAAAGTTGAGGAGCTTGCTGAATTCCCTTGAGTAGCCCCCACTGCCTCCTCCTAAAGGTTCTCTGGGCCTTTTAGGTAAATTTCCTATTGGGTTACATGTGTCTGATAACTTTTTTGTGGACTCCTAGATTATGGATTCTAGAGCAACTGATCATGACTCATACATCCAATTTATTCACAACTTATATACCTTGTCCTAGCAAATGGAAAATTATTGTTACATAGGGAACTACTACCACTGTAGCTAGAATAAGAAATGTTACTATTACTCCCACTCTTATTTTGAAGAATGTCCTACATGTTCCCAAATTATCCACCAACTTTGTGTCTATTTAAAAACCACACAAGACTTGCATTGTCATGTTAAATTTTACCCTTCATATTGTGTGTTTCAAGACCAGGGTCGGGAGAGGAGGATTAGATGTGCTAAGGAGAGAGATGGGCTCTACTATCTGGGGGCTGAAGCATCCCAAAAATCTTTGTCCTCATTGTTTCTTTCTTCTTCAAATAAGGATAATATTTGGTTGCGTTACTTTCACCTTGGTCATCCTCTTCTTTTTCTTATTTTGTGTTGAAGTTAATGTTTCCATCTATGTTCAGAGGATTATATGTTAATCTATTCACTGTGACATTTGCGAGTATGCCAAACATTCTTGTGTATCTTTATCCATTAGTAATAAAAGATGTTTATTCCCTTCTGAGTTGGTTCATATTGATATATAAGGACCGTATTCAGTCCCAAATTTAACCCGTTCTTGGTGGTTTATTTCTTTTATTGATTGTTGCACTAGAGTCTCTTGGGTTTTCTTTTTTTTTTTTTTTTTTTTTTGTTAAACACTAAATCAGATGTAAGTCATATATTCACAATCTTTCATATGATCATCTGAACCCAATTTGGTGTCCGTATAAAAAGGTTCAAGTCTGATAATGCAAAAGACCATTTTAATTAAGTTTTGTCATCTTTCTTCCAAAAAAAGAGAATTATCCAGAAGTCTTTGTGTGTTTACAAGCCTCAGCAAAATGGGGTTATTGAGAGAAAAATTGGCCATCTCTTGAGCTCCACCAGGCTCTGTTTTTTATTCACAATGTTCCAAAACACTATTAAGGAAAAATAGATCTTACTTTTGCATATCTTATAAATAGGATTCCTTCACAAACTCTAGGATCCACAAGCCAAATGGATTTATTCTCAAAGTTCTTTCCTGATTTTCAACTCTCAAATGGTTTGCAACCTAGAATTTTAGGCTGTACTCCCTTTGTTCATGTTCACAATAGGGGTAAATTAGATCCTAGAGCCATTTAATGCGTTTTCATACTCACCTACTCAAAAAGGGTATTGGTGTTTTCATCCTCCAACTAGGAAAGTCTATGTTTCAGTTGATGTTACTTTTGTTGAGGATAAACCACATTTTACTCAACCTTATCTTTAGGGGAAGCCTTATAGGATAGAAGATAAGGATTCTTTGTGTTTTTTGTTGACTTTTCTCTTCTTGTTTTCGGATATATTCCTACTCCAAGTTTGATCTTGGCTCCTTTATCTGTTTCTTTCCCTAATGCAGCTGCTGCCCTGAGTCTCCTATTGTTCTCGAATTGTCATCACCTGTTCCTGAGTCCACAACCGCCCATGAGTAGGTTCGTGTGTCTTCTGTCATGTCACCATCTCTAGATCATATAAGGTATGTGAAAGTTTATTCAAGGAAGGTACAAGAGTCCAATCTTTCTCCTCCTACAAACTCAGAGAAAGAGGCAAGTACTTCTGAACCATTTGAACACATTCTTCATAAAATACAGGTAACTGATGAAGAACTTTACATAGCTAGGAGAAAGGGAACCCAATATTTCACATACTTTGGAACCTTTAGTTGAGGATAAACCATATTTCACCCAAACTTATCTTCAAGGGAAGCCTTCTAGTATAAAAGATAAGGATTCTTTGGGTTCTTTGTTTGACTTTTCTCTTCCTGTTTTGGTTTCTATTCCTTCTCCAAGTTGAGTTTCGGTTCCTATGTTTCTTTTCCTAATTCAGCTACTGCCTCTGAGTCTCCAACTGTTCCCGAATTGTCACCACCCGTTCCTAAGTCCACATCTGGCCCTTAGAGGGTTCCTGTGTCTTCTATCATGTCACCACCTCCGAATCATATAAGATGTGGGAAAGTTTATTCAAGGAAGGTACAAAAGTCCAATCTTCCTCCTCCTGCAAACTCAGAGAAAGAGGTAAGTACTTCTAAACCTTTTGAAAATGTCCTTCCTGAAATACCGGTAACTAATGAAGAACTTCACATAGCTAGGAGAAAGGGAACCCGATATTGTACCAAACATCCCTTATATCACTTGTCCCATTGCATTTCCTTTGAAATGTTTTCACCACCACATAAATCCTTTCTCACAAGCCTAAATGAAGTTGCCATTCCAAGTACTTTATCAGAAGCATTGTCCAAAGAAGAATGGAAAGAAGCTATGAGGGTGGAAATGGAACAATTAGAGATGAATGGGACATAGGAGTTAACCAATCTGCCATAGGGAAAGAAGGCAGTAGAGTGTAAGCGGGTGTTCTCAATGGGCTGATGGGTCCTTGAAACATTACAAAGCAAGGTTGCAGCAAGGGGTTACACAAACATATGGAGTTAACTATGAAGAGACCTTTGCACTAATTGCAAAAATGAATACTGCGAAGGTTTTACTATCACTGGTAGCAAACTTCGATGGGAATTACAGCAATATGATGTGAAGAATGCTTTTTTTCATAGGGACTTGAAGGAAGAAATTTATATGACCATCCCACCTAGTTTTGGAATGGATGAAGGGCAGAAAGTGTGCAAGTTAAGGAAAGCCTTGCATGGCTTAAAACAATCACCTCGTGCTTGGTTTGGGAGGTTCACGAAAGTAATGCTTGATATTGGCTACCGAGAAAGCCAAGGTGACCACACCCTCTTCACCAAGCATTCAGCTTCAAGTAGAGTGACTACAATGATAGTGTATGTAGATGACATAATTGTTGTTGGCAATGATGAGAATGAGAACTGTAAAAGAACAAGAATGGAAAATGATTTTCTGTATATTTAACTTGAGGAATTTACAGATATATATACATGAAAGAAGAAGCTAAGAAAACTAAATCAATTAGCTTAATTAGGAAAGAGTATACAAGGTCAACTAATCAACTAATAAGGAATATACTATATATATTTTGTAACACTCCCCCTCAAGTTGGAATATAAATATTAATCATGCCCAGCTTATTATATAGATATTCCACTCGAGATCCACAAAGTGCTTTCGTAAACAGATCGCCTAATTGTTCTCCCGTCTTCACATATTCAGTAGAAATAACATTGTCTTTTATCTTTTTACGAATGAAGTGACAATCAACTTCAATATATTTAATCCGTTCATGATACACTGGATTAGAGGTGATATAGAGAGCATCTTCGTTATTACACCAAAGTTTGCTGGCAATGAAGGATTCAAACCAATCTCATCTATCAAATGATGAATCCACAAAATCTCACAAGTGGATTGTGACATAGCTCTATATTTAGATTCAGTGCTGGACCTCGATACAATAGTTTGTTTCTTACTCTTCCAAGATACTAAGTTTTCTCCAACAAAGACACAATAGCCAGTAGTTGACCTTCTATCACTCTTAGATCCTGCCCAATCAGCATCTGTAAAACACTCAATGCGAGTGTGCTCATGATTACTGTGAAGTATATCAAATCCAAGAGCCCCTTTCAAATAGCATAAGATCTGCTTTAAGGCTGCCCAATGCTTGACTGTGGGAGCAGACATGAACTGGATAACAACACTTCAATCTGGACGAGTCACACTGAGATAATTAAGTTTTCCAACCAGTTTCCTGTATTTCTCTAGATTAGCAAAATGATCACCATCATCTTTCATAAATTGCACATTGGAGTATAGCAAGGCATGTCTCCTAGTTTTTCGGTCTCTACAAGCAAATGAAGGACATACTTCCTCTGAGACAGAGAAATTCCCTTTTTGCTCGTTGAAACTTCTACTCCCAAGAAATATTTTAGCTAGCCCAAGTCTTTAGTGTGGAACTTGGTGTGCAAAGAGGACTTGAGAGAAGAGAGGCATGTATAATCACTTCCAGTAATTACAATATCATCAACATAAACAACAAGAAGGATGATAGCAGTTGGTGATTGACTATAGAAGACTGAATTATGACACTTGCTTTTATACAGTCCAAATTCTTGAACCAACTCACTAAACTTACCAAACCAAGCATGGGGACTTTGCTTCAAACTATATAGAGATTTTTTCAAATGACAAACTTTTCCATACTACCCTTGAGCAACAAATCGAGGTGGTTGCTCCATGTACACTTTTTCCTGAAGATCTCCATGAAAAAAGGCATTATTTATGTCCAACTGATGTAAGGGCAAATGCTATGAAGCAGCTATGGAGATAAACAATCTAACAGAAATAAATTTAGCTACTGAAGAAAAAGTATCTGAATAATTCATCCCATATGTCTGAACATATCCTTTTGCAACAAACCTGACTTTAAGTCTGTTATAATATGTACAACTGTTAGCTTAATTATAAGAATTTATTATTAGCTTAATTATAGGGAATTGTTAGGGATTTATTTCCTAATTCAATTCTTGTATACATTATAAATACCTGTATATTTTTCAATGAAAAAAATAAGAATTATCTCTCACTTTCACATGGTATCATAGCCTCCTTTGCCTGAGGGTTGCGATTCCCTGGAGCTCTTCCTCTTTTAGGTTCTGGGTTTTCTATTTCTGGGTTCTTGATTTTTTAGATCTCGTTTTTTGCTTTTTTGGGTCACCTGTCTGTGACCATTCCTCTTTCTCACCACCACCACCACAAGGAGGTTTGTCTCCGTAATTCCGGCCATTTCACCTTTTTTCGGTGACCATCGGAGCCGCGAGCGAGCCTCACGCGCCGCTCAAAGATCACCGCCATTCTCACGCGCCGGCGAGTGACAGCGCGTGGCCTATCTGCCGGACCTCCACTTTTAGCTCCGACATCGCCTGAGTGTCTACGACCAGATTACAGTGTCGTTTTCTCATCTGGTCTCTTCTAAAGCTCTCTCTCTCAGATTCGTTCCTGCCTCTCTCCGGTGTGGGTTCTGTTCTCACATTTGCTTGCTGCTGCTGCTTCTTGGTGAGGTTTATTGCTCTCTTTGCTACATTGTTGATTTTATTGATTTCAATTATTTGCGACAGGTTTAAATGGCTGAGAATAGTGATAAGAAAACAGTTACTGAAATTATGTTTGGTTCGTCTAAAATTACGGATAGAAAACTGATTGGAAGTAATAATTATGCACAATGAAAAAGAACAATTCGTAGATTTATGACGAGTATAGACTTGGAGGACCATTTAACTAGTAATCCACCGCCTAAGGATGATTCTGTTAGTCAAAAGAAATGGTTAATGGAGGATTATAAGTTGTTTAATCAAATTCAGAATACTTTAGATCCTGTTGTTAATGATGTTGTGAATCATTGTGATAGTGTGAAAGAATTATGGGAATATCTAGAATTTTTGTATGCATGCAAACAAGATATGTCTCATGTCCATGATTTATTGCTCAAGATTTATCGAGTAGAACAAAAAGGTCGCTCCCTGTTCCAGTATTATACAGAAGTGAAACAAGCTTTTGAAGAAAAACAGGCTATGTTTTCTATTGTTGCTGATATTAAACAAATGCAAGAACAGGAGGAGCAGATTGTGGTACAATGTTTCTCAGTAGGATTGGGTTCTGAATATGATGTGACAAGCACATAATTGTTAACTGGTGAGTCACTCCCTTCTTTTACTGAAGTTTATGCTCGTTTACTTCGAGTTTGTAAAAACAGTGAATTGCCTTCTGATATGGTGCCCAATGATACAGTGACATTGGTTGGTAATGTTTCGAATAGTAATCGCGTAAGTAAAGGTGAAAATCGTAGTTCTGATGTTGGGAATAGTAGTAATTCTCGTACATGTCATTATTGTGGAGTTGAGGAACACATTAAAAAGAATTGTTGGAAATTACATGGGAAACCCTCCAAGAACTCAAGTCTGATGAATAATAAAAGGTTTGCAAATATAGCTACTCAAGATGGCATCCTACCGCTTCCGCAGTCATCCTTACCATCTGTTACCATTTCAACGGATGAGTATGCTCGTTTAAGTGCCACATATGATTCACAGCAGTTATCTTCTGGGACTTCAGCTTTGGCTAATACAGGTAACCCTATTGCATGTCTTTCCACCTCATCTCATAGTTGGGTTATTGACTCAGTTTCTACTGATCATATGACTGGCAACACAGGTATTCTCTCTTCTTTCAAATCTACTGCTAATTTACCTTGTGTTACTTTAGTCAATGGATCTACTGCTTCTGTAATTGGGCGTGGGACAGCAAACCCAACAAAATCTCTTCCATTGTCATTTGTTTTATATTTACCATCATTTCCTTTTAACTTGTTATCTGTTAGCCAAATTACCCAAAATCTTAACTGTCGTGTTATTTTCTATCCCAATTATTGTCTTTTTCAGGATCTTGGGATGAAACAGATTCTTGATAGAGGATGTCTAGTGAATGGTGTGTATGCTCTTGAATCAACTTCTTAACTAGTGCCTCCATCCATTGCTTGCATAAGTTCATCTTCTCTGTTACAACTTCATTATAGTTTTGGTCATCCTCCTCTTTCAATTTTGCAAAAATTATGTCCTAATCTTAAAAAGGAATCTACTTTAGAGTGTGAAGTTTGTTAATTTGCTAAACACCATAGAGTATCTTATTTTCCTAGAATAAATAAATGTGTTGTCTTCTTTTTCTTTAGTTCATACTGATGTATGGGGTCCATGTCCTGTTATATCCAAACTTGGTTTTCGTTATTTTGTGACATTTATTGATGATTATTCTCAGATTACTTGGCTTTATCCTATGAAATCTCAATCAGAGTTGTTTACTATATTTTGTGCTTTTCATGCTGAAATTAAGACTCAATTCAATAAATCCATGTGTTTTGAGAAGTGATAATGCTAAAGAATATGTTTCTCATTCTTTTAAATCTTATCTCTCTGAGCATGGTATTATTCATCAATCTTCTTGTATTGTTACCCCTCAGCAAAATGGTGTAGCTAAGTGGAAGAACCGTCACTTATTAGAAGTTTCTCGGGCACTCATGTTTCATATGCAGGTTCCTAAAATATTTTAGGTAGATGCTGTTTCTACTGCTTATTTTATAATCAACAAAATGCCCTCTTCTGTTCTTGACGGTCAGATTCCGTATTCTCTTCTTTTTTCCTCGTCTACCCTATTTCATCTTTCTCCTCAGATTTTTTGATGTACTTGCTTTGTTCAAGACATGTGACCTCAGGTTTCAAAACTTGATCCTAAATCTCTTAAGTGTCTTCCTGGGATACTCGCGTGAACAAAAGGGGTATCATTGTTACCTTCTTTGGGTCGTTATTTGATATCTGCTGATGTTACATTTTTTGAGCATACACCTTTCTTTGATTTCTCTGCATCCTCTCCTTCACCCTCTAGTGATTCAAGGGATGATTTTCTTATTTATACTATTAGTGAACAGGTAGTATCTCCTCCCTCCCGACTTGTTATTAGTCAAGTTTATTCTCGACGTGTGCACCATCCTATCGAGACACCTCATGCCCCTGCTTCGTCTTCAGATCCTTCAACACAACCAGATACTAGCCTTGACCTTCCTATTGCTCTTCGCAAAGATAAACGCACATGTACTTATCCTATTTCTTCTTTTGTGTCTTATCATGCTTTATCACCTTCCTCCAAGTCTTTTGTAGCTTCCTTAGACTCTATTGTTATTCCAACGTCTCTATTGTTATTCCAACGTCTCTTACTGAAGCATTAGCTCATGATGGTTGGCGAGCTGCAATGAAAAAAGAGATGATGGCCTTAGAGCAGAATCATATTTGGGATCTGAGTGAAGAAGTTTACATAGAGCAACCACCTGGTTTTGTTGCTCAGGGGGAGTCAGGGAAGGTGTGCAAATTAAGAAAGTCTTTGTACGGGTTAAAACAGTCTCCTCGTGCCTGGTTTGGGAGATTCAGTACAGTTGTGATTGAGTTTGGCCTACAAAGAAGTGCATATGATCACTCAGTGTTTTTTTTACATAATGTATTTCTGGGTGCATTTTGTTGGTTGTATATGTGGATGATATAGTTATAGCTGGAAGTGATGAAGCTGGAATTACGAGGTTGAAAGCATTCATTGGGACTCACTTTTAAACCAAGGATTTAGGATTATTGAAATATTTCTTAGGGATTGAAGTTTCTCGCAGTCAGAAAGGGATCTATCTATCTCAAAGAAAATATTGCCTAGATTTATTAAATGGTGCGGGTTTTATTGAAACAAAAGCATGTGATGCGCCTATAATAACAAATGTAAAGCTGAAACCTGAAGATGAAAACTTGTTTGAGAATCCTGAAAAATATAGGAAGGTTGTGGGAAAATTAAACTACCTTACTATCATTCGTCCTGACATTGCCTTTCCAACAAGTGTTGTTAGTCAGTTAATGTCATCTCCTAGAACCTCACATTGGGATGCTGTTGTACATATTCTGAGATATTTAAAAGGTGCACCAGGACGTGGCATCTTATATCGAAATCAGGGTCACCACACTATAAAAGGTTTCACGGATGCGGACTATGCAGGAGATCTTTCAGACAGGCGTTCTACCACCAGTTATTGTGTCTTCGTTGGAGGTAATCTTATTTCGTGGAAGAGTAAGAAATAGAATGTGGTATTCCGATCAAGTGCAGAATCCGAATATAGAGCTATGGCACAGACTACTTGTGAACTTATATGGCTACGTCATTTGCTTGGAGAGATTGGGTTTGTTCAGTCTAAACCAATGAACTTATTGTGTGACAATCAAGCAGCTATTTATATTGCAAATAATCCTGTCTTTCATGAGAGAACCAAACATACAGAAGTTGACTGTCATTTTACTCGAGAAAAACTAAAAAATGGATGAATCTCAACTTCACATGTCAGAACAGGAAGCCAATTAGTTGATATATTAACTAAAGCGTTAACTGGGAATCGGATCGATTACATTTGTAACAAGCTGGGCATGATTAATATCTATGCTCCAGCTTGAGGGGGAGTGTTATAATATGTACAGCTGTTAGCTTAATTATAGGCATTTATTATTAGCTTAATTATAGGAAATTGTTAGGGATTTGTTTCCTAATTCAACTCTTGTATACATTATAAATACCTGTATATTTTTCAATGAAAAAAATAAGAATTATCTCTCACTTTCACAAAGTCTAGCCACATAACCATCTTGATTAACTTTAACTACAAAAGCCCATTTGCATCCCACAGCCTTCTTCCCTTTAGGTAAATCAACCAAGTCTCAAGTGTGATTCTCATCCAAAGCATTTATCTTCTCTATCATTGCATCACGCCAATCGGGATGAAACAAAGCTTCTTCAACAGTTCAAGGAACAGATACCGAGTCAAGAGAAGTAATAAAAGAATATGTAGATTGAGATAAATGATCATAAGGGACAGAATTATCAATAGAATAGGCACACTGGCGTTTGCCTTTCCATAAGGCAATGGGGAGATCAAGATCACCGAGACTAAATCTGATAATGAATTTGGTTTAGGCATTGTATTGAAGGTTCCATGTTTCTTATAATAGATCTGTACAATAGATGGCTTTGTAGAAGCAAGTGGAGTCGAATCGTCGACAATAGTAGGAACAAGTTCACTTGGAGCAGGAAGATCAAAATCTCTTGGGAGTAATAGTAATAGAATTATCTGCTAATCTTGTAACAACATTGTAGACCAACCAATGATCATCCTCCCCCTGACTTATAGAATCAGATGATGGGTAGAAAGATTTATTTTTCCAAAAAGTAACATCAACATACACAAGATACCTATTAAGCACTAGACAATAACATTTGTATCCATTCTAAAGATAAGAATATCCCAAGAAGACACACTTCAGTGACTTGGGATCCAATTTCGTAATAAAAGGTCGAATATCTCAAACAAAACAAGTGCTCCCCAAATATTCTTGGTTCTATAGAAAACAATAACTTGGATGGAAAAGGCACAGAATAGGGAGTCTCACCAAAAAGTATTGAAGAGGCCATGCGATTAATTAAAAAGCAAGCAGTGGGCACAGGCCAAAATTGTTTAGAAACTTTCATCTGAAGTAAAAGAGCCCGTGGTGTCTCAAGCAAATGTCTATTTTTTCTCTCATCAACTCCATTTTGAAATGGCGTATCAACACATGAGGATTGATGGAATATGCCATTTTTATTCATGTACGTCTGAAAAAAAACTTGAATTATCACTCCTTAATGTGTGAACAGATATAAATTGAATTTTTATCTCAACACAAAATGCATTAAAATGAGCGAATAATTTAGAACGACTTTTCATAAAAAATACCTAAATCATACGGGAGTAATCATCCACAAATATTACAAAAGACTTGAATCCAAGCTTGGCTACTACAGAACACGGTCCCCAAACATCTAGATGAACTAATTCAAATGCAAAATTAGATCGTTTATTAATCCGAGGACTTGAAAAATTCCAATGATGCTTGGCAAACTGACATGACTCGTAGTGAAGAGAAGAAACATTAAAATTTGAGGATATAATTTCTTCAAAGAAAGATGCCCTAATCTACAGTGTGGTTCAAAAGGAGAGAAGACAATAGGACAAAAAAACTGGTCTAGATACTTGTTGGTTTAGAATATAAAGACCATCAGCCTGATACCCTTTGCCAATAACCTGATTTGTCACAAGATCTTGAAAAAACAATGATCAGGGAAGAACGTGATACTACACTTAAGGTCTTGTGTAAGTTTACTTACTAAGATCAAATCGAATGATAACTTTGGCAGGCTTAGTACAAATGACAGAGATATGGATGAAGTTGGATTAACAGTACCCTAACCATCAACATATGTACCTGACCCATCGGCCATAGTGACCGAAGAAGATGACGTATGTGGCAGAAAATTAGAAAAAACTTTCTTATTACTTGTCATATGATCTATCGCTCAAGAATCAATGACCCACTTAGATGAAGAAGACAAAAGGCATGTACTTGGTTCTCCTAACCCAGCAGTTGTAGTGACATATGAGACTTTTAGTGAGTTTTGATACTCGATAAATATAACATATTCATCCAAAGAAATACGAACAAATTTTCCAGGCACAACCATTTCAATCGAAATAGCAATTCTCAAAGAAATGAGATCAATCACAACAAAATATCCTGCAAGCAACAAGCAAAACCAACAACAAATATTCTCAAATACCAAAACTCGACAGATGCCGGAATGAAAAAGGCAGCAACTTTCAAATCAAAACAACAAACCCACACCTGAGTAACACTGAAGGGTGGCCAAAATAAGAGGAAGTCCTCCAAATCTAAAGTTGCTCAACCACCAACAAATCCAAAAAGTAGACAAAACACCTCACACAAGAAAAACCACAACACCAACAAATTCGATGACCAAACAGACACGTAGGAATGCCAGAAACAGCCAAGCAACGCTGGATAATGAATCGGAGGATCGCCGGAAACCGGAGGCCCTCCCATGCGCCAACGCGTGAGGAATGGGGTGGAACTGTGGCAGAGCATGAGGCTCACTTGCCGATAGGATGGATACCGGATTTTGTGGAGAGGCCGGAATACTCCTGTGCTCCGTCCGATGTCGGCAGTGAGACAAAATAGTCACCGGAAAAAGTAACCCTAAGAGGAATAGTAATTGGATATGCAAATCCCAAAACCAAGGCTCTGATACCATGTAAAAGAGGAGAATGGAAAAGGATTTTTTGTATATTTATCTTGAGGAATTTACAGGTATATATATATATATATATATATGAAAGAAAAAGCTAACCAAGGAAACTAAATCAATTAGCTTAATTAGGAAAGAGCTATATAAGGTAAGCTAATCAACTAATAAGAAATATACTATATACGTTTCGTAACAAGAAGAAAGCCTCATGGGGCTGTCTAACCAAGCAGTTTGAGATCAAAGACTTAGGAAGGCAGAAGTACATTCTTGGGGTTGAAATTGCTCGTTCTCAACAAGTGATTTTTATCCAATTTCTAAATGAAATAGGGCTGCTTGGAAGTAAACCAGTTGCTACTTCTATAAAGCCTAATCATAGGCTTGGAGAAGCTTGTAAGGATCTACTAGTTGACAAGGAGAAGTATCAAAAACTGGTTCGGCAGTTGATATCTTTCTCATACCTGTCTTGATATAGCATATTATCTAATAGAGAACGGCAATGCTAGATCCATAAATGTGAAAGTCCCTTATCCACCAAAAGGAATTCATGTTAGTGGAGGAAGCCTCACACACTTATAAGCCACTAACTGCCTAGGCAGTTAACCGATGTGGGATTCGTAACATTGCCCCCTCCATCAACAGCCGACGTCCACGGCGGCTGACACCCACTGGCGGCTTCTCCCCAAGGGTTCCTCTCCTGGGCCGCTTTCACCCCTTCTCTTTTGGGTTGCTTGTCACCCACTGGCGGCTTCTTCCATGGGGTTCCTCTCCTGGGCCGCGTTCCCACATATGGCACCAATTGATAGAGAACGGCAATACTAGGCCCATAAATGTGAAGGCCCCTTATCCACCAAAAGGAATTTCTGTTAGTGGAGGAAGCCCCACACACTTATAAGGCACTAACTGTCTAGGCAGTTAACCGATGTGGAATTCGTAATATTATCTTAGTGTGATAAGTCAATTAATGCATAATCCCAAAGGGCTCTATCTACAAGCTGTCAACTAGGTATTGCCCTACCTAAAAGCTAGTCCAGGGAAGGGCACTCCATTCAAGAGAGATACCTTTCTTGTTCTTGAAGCCTATACTGATAATGATTATGTAAGATCTCCTGTTGATAGGAGGTCTACATCTAGTTACTGTACTTTTCTTAGAGGTAATCTCGTGACTTGGCGGAGAAAGAAGTAGAATGTTGTGGCCCAATCTAGTGCTCAAGTAGAGTTTAGATCAATGGCACAAGGTGTGTGAGAGTTATTGTAGCTGAAAATTATTCTTGAAGATTTAGATTAAATAGTGTGAGCCAATGAGGCTATATTGTGACAACAAATCAGCCATTAGTATTGCTCATAACCTAGTGCAGCAAGACCAAACTAAGCACATTAAGATAGACAGGGATTTCATCAAAGAGAAGCTAGAGAGTGGACTGATTTGTACACCGTATGTTCCTACAGAAGGACAGTTGGCTGATGTTTTTTACAAAAGGGCTGCATATTGCCACCTCCCACGATTTTGTTAACAAGTTGGAAATGGTAGATACCTATTCACCAACTTGAAAGAGAGTGTTGAGAAAACCTGTTGTATAGTTGTGTTGATATGTTTTCTTCCTACAGTTATTACTTGTATATTTTGTTTCCTAACTTGGGATAATAGAATAGTTTGTATTAGTTTTCACAACTGTATCAATATCCTTTGGTGGCTAATTTATTCAATAAGAAATACGATTAATATTTCTTTCAATAGGAAGAGATGCAAATTAACTAGAGATATGCAAACTCTGTAAGCAGAGGCAGAGGCAGAGGCAGAGGTGCAAGTACAAAGTGGATGATGTGTGATTCTGTTGTTGAAATAAGTTAAGCATTAGTGTTCTACAGAGTTGGCCATGATACTACAGATATCGAATTTGGTCTATATAACTGCTAAAAATGAAAAAAGAATTGGCATAATTGAGGTGAGAATGTGATGTAGTTAGGATTTATAATGTCACTAGCCCCATAATCAAGATTTAGCAGTTGTAGACTCTTGATTCAACTATATTAATTATAGACTTGTAGACTACAAATACCTAGAGAATTTAATATTCTTGAAATTACAAAGAAATAGTTCGTTCAAATATAACACACGAAATGATATGAATATATATGGTAATAGACTCACTTGAATTTGTCTCCTTTGAAAGAACAGTATGAGAAGTTGCTTTCCTTTTCCTATAAAAACAAGGACACAGAAGACCGCAGCTCATGACAACAATTCCAGTAGCTATTACACCAACTTGTTTGGAGGTTGAAAAAGTTGAGGGGTCATTCTTCTCCTCTTTTGAAGGAATATCCCGATAAGCGTCATCTATTTTGGACTGTCTATGGACATCCTTTTGCAAGATTTTCCTCCCTTGATAAAGGGGCAAATCAACTGCCAAAAAAGTAAGAATTTATTAGAAGCTCACATCGAGTGATCTTCGATGTTGCGATGCCTTAAAGCAGGAAAACTGAAGGAAAGAATACTGTATTAGCACATACCTACAGAAAGGTCCAACTTGCAGTAGCTACTCCCACCGTAGCTGTCAAAGATGCAATCATTTGCTTTGTGGAAACGAAGAACATTACAAAATGAATATTTGTCTACAAGACTCCCATTGATGTAAAACAATTCATGACGATGAAAATTTGAATAAGCCAAGTGATCTGTACCACAAACCTTTGTCTGTATGTAAAACCTAGAGGCAATTACATTAGGACAATGCACCAACAACAACAGAATCAATGCATAAACAGCCTTTCTTAATGAAATTTGGTGCTCCATTTCTATCTTTCACAATTTGTATTCAATAAGATCATTTCCAATATTCCAGAAGCTGCAACTAAGCTCTGTAAACAAAAAGAAGCTCTGGAAACGTAAATCTGCAATCTCAGAACCTTGAAATTTCAACCACTATACTTCACAGAAGCCATAACGCAGTGGAGAAATAGCTGGGTTTAACCACCAATAATTGTGTTTACAGGCTCAAAGTGCCCTAGTCAAATGGCTCAAGTTCAGACAATAGCCATAAAATTCAAGTGAGTTCTTCAAAATCCACTTTCACCAAATTGACCGAAGGGAGAAGAAGCTACTGAAACTCAAACGCCGATGGACTATCCTGAGTTCCAACCAGGCTAACAAGAGTTATCAATACCTTACTATCACCAGAAAGTCCAAAATACAGTGTTCAAACCAAGTACGAAAGATTTATAATTTGGTACTAACTTTTATCTTGCAAAATTAAGCTAAGCAAAAACTAATACAAGAACTCGCTACCAAGATATAATACAGTTGCTAAAATAGCAGCAGATCCAAATTCCCAACCAAAACCACAAAAGTGGTAAAGTCTTACAGTAGAACCGAATTCAATATGCTTAAATCAACAAAGGATAAAATGAATCAAATCCACATAGCAAATAAGCAACACTTCATGATTAAACAACTGATCAACAAGAAATCTCTACTCCACTGTTAACCCCAAGCGTATAACCAAAGAGGTTCAAGAAACTGATAAAATCATACGCTATACACGAAATACAGGGAAAGAATCCAAACCTGAGAAAAAGAAGTAGCTTAAAGAAATGGTAATAAGATGATAGAATATTGCAGAGAGAAATAAAAGAAAAGAAAAATGAAAGAAGTGAAGACCGACCAGATGATGTAACGCCTTGCCGTCTGATTTTATTATAAGTGTAAACAACAAAGATGGACCAAAACCCCAACGTTGGACAATGTTGACCGTTGAGAAAATTTATGTCCATTGCTTTCTTTTGGATTTGTCGCCTCCTTTTTGGTTTAGACTGTTAAAAAAGAGCCTCTATTTTTCTACAAAAGGTTATCTCTGCACTGCATGATTGTTGGAAAATGAAAATTGATAGTAAAAATTGTATATGTCCATTCACTATTCTATATGTGAGTTTTTACGTACTAATTGCACGTGCACGTGCACGTGCACGTGCAAACATGAAAATTAAAGGACCTGTTTATTTATTTCAATTGATGCTATATTATTTATAAATATTTAATTAAATAAATAGATAATTGATGTTATATAATTTCCTGTCTCATAAATAAATAGAGAAATTATTTTCTATTTTTCTAAAATGAATGCATTTTTAAATTTTTAAAACGGAAAATTGTTTTTTTCTTTTTCAATAAGTAAATCAACGTTTTCAGTTTTTTAAAACAGAAAACTGTTTTTTTCTTTTATTTTATTTTCATCAAATGCATTTTTTAAATTTTCTAAAAAATAAATACTTTAATCTTTTTAAAAAATTGAAAATGAAAAAAAAAAGTATTTTTTTAAGTAAATGCACCTCAAAATTGAGTCCGAAATGAACCAATCCACTTATTTATGCTACTTAACCCAAGTATTTAGAGGACTATGTGCCTTGATTTCTAGCTTTTCATAAATATTTACCGTGCAATTCTTTTGATCTTTTCATCATACTATTCTCATTCAATTCTGAGACTCTCTCTCTCTATATATATATATATAATATATTACGAGCAATTGTCCTCCTTAACCATTTTTCCTGTTAAGTTCACCATTTTTTTCCTGTTAAGTTCTTTTAAAACATTTATTAAAGATTAAAAGTTTATTATTTAATAGAGTTAAATTAGCTTAAAAGTACAATAAATTGTAACATTTTGCTACCCTAAGAATGATCTCTAAGAAATATCATTAGAATATAATGCTTAATATCCAAGATAATTTAAAGGTCTATAATCATGCTGACAAACTGTTACGAGGGGATAGAATCACCAGCATCAATAGCTATCCATGACACTAGCTCATAACTAGATCATCAAATGAACTTGCTCTTATTAACAACCATATGCATGTTAACTCGGAATTTTTTTAAAATTAGTATGTTTGTAAAATATAATTTAAAAATGAGGTGTTTTTAAAATTATTTGGTAAAGTGGTATGGAGTTCATTTTCGTAATATCACCACTACAAAAATGGTTGGTGGGGACCACTCCCAAATCAAGTGAAGCCAAGGACTAGAAAGCAAGAAATTATGGTGGGTCAGCCAACCATACTAATTAGATGAGCTGCTTTGGCAAGATGGTAAAGGTGCACACAATGATGAACCCAAAGTTTTGGTTTCAATTCCTTGGGCAGCTATATTCTAAATTTTCAAATATATCAAATCATTTTTTTCATATTAAATTTTAAAATTAATTTTAATACATTAATTAATTAAAATCTATAATTAATTTTTCAAATTAAACAGTTTTATAATCAATTTAAATTATTTTATATTACCTTTAATTTTTTTCAATTTTTTTTTAAAAAATTGGAAAGTACATAAAATTTGAATTAATTTTATATATATATATATATTCAATCATATTGGGCCCAAAATATTTTTTTACTAATTATGTTTTCCCCTAAGTTTTAAATTATATCTAAATTAAAATATGAAGTAACTTTATTTTTTATCTTTTTATTAAAATAAAAAATTAATTTAAAAAAAAATTCAGTTGTAAATTAAAATTTATAAATAATTTTTTAAAAAAATTAAAAAAATAAAGATAATATAAAATATTTAAATTGATTATAAAATTATTTAATTTGAAAAAACTAAAATATCGCTACCCAAGGGAATTGAACTCAAGACTTTGGGTTCATCATTGTGTGCACCTTTACTATAATGACTACACTAGTCTATCCTAATCCTTGTTACTTATTTCATTAAATTAATAAATAATATTGTGATACTAATAATCTATTCGACTATCATGTACTGTAATATATATATATATGTCCAGACAAGTCGTATATATCTAAATCTGATACATTATAATCATACTTTAAGTTATTAATTACAGAATTTGTTGATTACAATTATTACCTACAAGGTACAATATAGTTAAACAAAAAATGTAAGAAAATACATTTCATACATCAAAAATTTTTCTCCTTAAACTGATGTTAGCTTTGAAGTTGTTGGCTTTGTCCTTGAAGCAAAGGTCTAGCCTGCGACCCTACGCGAATAAACATCTGTGCTAAGCTATACAGCTTATTAGAGAACAAACAATATGTTGATTAACCACTCAGAGTTATTATCACCAAGCATGCAACTATAATAACAAAGAAATGCATTTATTTCATCAATAACCATCACTGAGTATGCTATTGAATTCAATTATAGCAGCAATAACGGTATCATGACTGAAATCTAGTATCATTCATGTGTAATGAAAATATATGAACTTATTCATTTTTTAACATTAGTATGTATTACTATTATTTATTCTGTGAATTGTCTGCTAAAATTCTGTGGGTGTGAATAACGGGTGTTGTGGATACCCGAAGCTATTAAACACATAAATATCCAAAGGTATTAAATCTGTGGACCAAAATGGGATTAGAAATTGTGATCCAATAGGGATATACTGTGGACCTAAATAGGTCAAACTATAGCTAGCTACAACTGTAACCCATTTGACATGTCTATCTATCTACCACCAAGTTTAGTGTAGGCAAAAATTAGAACTGATATTGAAATTAGAACTGATATTTAAATTAGAACAGTCTTCAGATTGCATGATGCTTTTAATTAAAAAGAATAGTTGATTTATATTTTTTTATCTTTGTTATATGTAAGTAAAACTTTTCGAGACAAAAATCATATTAATGTTTTTTCTTTTATTTGTAAAACTAATTGACCTAAATATAATTAATTAGAAAGATATTTGATTTTAAAAAGATATTATCAATTTATAGAAAAACTGAAATAGAATATAGTTTGTATTCTAATTATCATAAAATAGGAAAAATCTTCAAATAGAAAGTATTTTGTATGAATTTGATCGTATTGGCGGATAAATTAATATATAATTAATTAATAAGATTTTTATTAATCAACAGAAGTTCTAATTAGAATATACTTAATAAAAAAATTGATACGAATTGATTTGTATCATTAATAATTTGAATTTAATAAACCCAAAATAGTTATTTAAAAACCTCTTGCAATTTTATTGTAAATTTTGATTGGTTCCTTCTCAAAAATTTGAGGTTCACAAAAAAAACTTCAATTAAATAAAAAAATATTAACTTTTCTTAAATAAAGAGAGTTCATAATTATACCTTGCATAGATGAGAAAATATTGAGATCCCACAATCTTTTCTTCTATTTAGTCTTTCAATAATAATAATAATATAGCTATGCTCATACATTGTGCTCTTTAATATCATATAATTATCATAAATCTATAAAAAAAAAAATAACCTATGCAAACCTTTTTTCCTGAATACATGGAATTATTCTTTCAGTTATATATATATATATATATTATATATATATATATAATCCTAATAAGGTGCATGACATATGCATTAATTTATTTATATAATATTTAAATTTGGATGCTGACCAACAATCCATTATCCAACCTTTATATCTAAATCTAGATAATGCCATTTGATAGATAGAACAGTCTTCAGTCTTCAGTATTTGGGACGATATCTTCCAAATTAGAACTGATATTGAGATGAGATTTGATGTTATAGAAAATAGAAATGTATATCTACAACTTTGTAGAAGAAAACGTTTTCTAAAAAGGTCTTTTAGTGTGTCAAAAATGAAGTACAAAATGAGTTTGTTAAGCAGTTTGCAGGATTCTGGAATAGGGGGAAATTCGTATGGCCAAAAAGGCTATGTCATGAGCGCGACATTTGTCACAAGCGTAGCATCATGATTTTGCCCATAAATTTGCTTTTTATTCCCCTTTATCATTATATTAGGCTACCCTCATGTGTTACACATATAATAGAACAAAATAGGCCTTGAATGCAATTATATGAGGGTTATAGACTCGTGTGTATATAAATTAGTATTAAAGTATATTTATGGGTTTGCATGGTTTGTATCATTTACATTGAAAATTGTCTATAAATGTATACCTATGCATCATTGAAATTGTGCATTTATAGTTAAGTTATATCACCATGAATAATTATGAAAACTTACACGAGTGGTCATCTAATAAGATGTAATGTGATAACCTAAACCTAAGAGTTTATGTATTGTATCACATCATTATATGTATATATATTATATATATATATATATATATATATATATATATATATATATATATATATATATATATATATATATATATATATATATATATATATATATATAATATATATATATATATATATATATATAATATAAGTATATATATACCTGAATGTTTAAATGACACTAATACTAAAGAATATACATATTTGTTATTAATCTATTGAGGTTGATGTTGTGTATAGTTAAAATGTCAACTTTACTTATATAAAGAAGTAATGCTATTAATAGAGTATATGTGTGCTTATAACATAAACATGGCATGTTTTATACATGTTTGGGTTTAAATCTTGAAATATTCTTTTACTTAATTATGACATTGACAATACATATGCATTTACATATAATTATTGTTCCTATTAATACATAATATAAGTATGATAATACAAAGCTTATACAAGTATGAATTTTTAATCATAAACAAAAGTGTTCTTAAGCATATAATATGTTTAACAAAAATATGGAAATATAGATATTGTGGCATGTATACTTGAAATGTAAATATGGATGATTAATTTTACCTGAAATAATTATGCTGATTTATTGTGCTTGTCATGTGAAATATGTTTAAGAGTAATGATATAAAGCATGTTTTCATAGTGAATTGTATAAATACACAATTATATAATGATACATCTATGTGTACATTTATCTCCATATAACGATCATTTCTATGAATGTGATATACGAGTATGATAGAAAAATGTGTAAAAAGATATGCATACTCAATATATGATTCTAAACTTTACTGTATATCTTGAAGTAATGGGAAATATTGGTATGTATGTATATAATAAATGAATATTGGAATCTATGATAGCATGATTAATAAAGTATGTGAAGCATTATGGGAACCTTGCATACATAATTATGCCATGGCAATAATATGTCTATTTTATGGTTATTACCACCATTGACCTTTTTAGGTTTAAAGTACAATTGATCCTATTGGATCATGCATAGTCTCATTTGGGTTGTTAGTTGATCCTGTTTGGGTCTATAGTTTTGATATCTTCGGATATCCACCATTTTGATACCCTCGAGTATCCACCGATCCCGTTATCTACCTTTCGAACTTAGGCAGGCTAAACTATAAGTACAGTACAGACATTAAAGTATAAAGTAAAAAGCAAGCATCATATAAGAGTTAAGGATATTGCTTGATTACATGTCTAACATGATTTGCTTCTATTGTTTCATAAGTTTAAATAAATAGAGGTTACCAAGTAACACATGATATGTATGTTGTTTATAGTTGGTTCCAAATGTTCAAAATTGCTTAAATGAGTTAAATGCATGAAGAATTCTCAGTCAATATACAATACAAGCATGCTAAGTTTACTGTTAAGCTTTTCAAATGCTTTTATTGTTTACTACGTGAGGTTTTTAGATTTATCAAGATTTTCTAATCCATTGATTACATGTTAAATAAATGTGTATATATAAAGTGTGCTGAGTGTGATTACTGATGAAGCAATAGTAATATCAAAATGCTTTAAAAGTTGAAAAATATACAAGGTAAAGATATAATAGCTTAATAAAAATAGTAAGTATTCAAATGAATGAGAATGCATCTTATACATGGAATATAATATACATATGTATAAGGAATATAATTTATCTGAATACAGTACCATGTTTCTAAGATAGTTAAGTATATCAAAGTGATCACTAAAATCAAAATGTGGGAACTCATAAAGTATAGATGAAGTATATATAAATATTTGTAAATAAGTGATAGAAATATGACATAGTTTTTAAAATGTTTGGCAATTGATCTTAATACATGAATAATATAGTCATCAATATTTGACAACTAATAATTCAAAGTAATTGGTCAAGAGTAACATATAGAAATCCAGAAAGTAAGCTTGATGTATAGGATTCAAAGTAATGAATGAATAATGATAAAGGTAATAAATTGATAAGCAAAGGAAATATCAATAGGTATTGATATTGGTTATAAGTATAGCAAAAGAGAATATAATTATGGGAGATTATTGTGAATATTGTTTATAATGATTGGTTTATTTTCTTTAAGATGTGTATATATGGGTTTTCATCTTGACGACCTTTAAAAAGGGTCGTCCACATGTTTTGTTCCCCACTAAGCTTTATAGCTTAACACGGGTGTTTCAACCGTGTAGGTTGCAAGGATGGATTTTTCCCTGGGATGATATCTGCAACGGGATGCCCAACACAAGAGAGAGATTGAAAGTATAGTCTACTGTTGAATGCATTTTGATTACAAGATTCTTATTTACTTTGACAAAGATGTGATGTACAGATGATTAATAGATGTAAATACTGTATTGTTTAAAAATACTCTTAAGTATGCAGTAAAGAGTTAATAGTATAGTTTATATCACTACAAGAAAATCAGCAAATAGCAACAGAAATTAGCAACCAAATTTGTTGAATTTTCGTTGCTAATAAAAATTAGCAACAGAAAATAGCAACGGAACATTCGGTTGCAAATTTGACAGTTGGTATTTTTTGCAACGAAAATTGTTTTCCGTTGCAAAATTTAGCAACGGATTTCAATTTTCGTTGCTATTTTTACCAACGAAATTAGAATTTCCGTTGCTATATTTAGCAACCGAATTAGAATTTTCGTTGCTATTTATAGCAACCGACATCAATTTTCGTTGCTATTTCTAACAACTGAATTAAAGTTTTCATTGCTAAATTTCGTCAGTATTATAAAAAAATTGCGACGGAATTATCGTCGCTATTCTGTCACTAAATTATTGTTAATTTTTTACACAAAATTTATGCAAAAACCTATATCCGCCAATTAAAATAAAAGTGCACCTACAATCCAGTCAACACGAACCCCAAAAAGCATATAAGAACTTACATAGCTTTCAAGAAATATATCTAAATTCCACATTACACCATGTAATTTATTTATCCTTATTTATTATAATACAAAAGCACAAATTGTAGAAGGAATTGTAAAAAATAAAAATGCAATTAATCTGATTGTCTCAATCTAGAAATCTTTTATTATTCTCCACATATAATATACAATGGTAATTATCTTCTGGCTTCTTTTCAGAACCTTCTACATTCTTACAGAAGGAAACAAATTCATAACTCGAGCAACAATGAATTGATCCCTCAATCTTAGGAGCAATTAAAGATTTTGGAAAAACAAATAAATAGCCATTTAAACTTGATCCATAGTATAATTAAGCAATTTAAAGCCAATTGGGATAAAAATAAACAAAGAATAAAATGTACTGATTATGTCTATGCGATGACCATAAGAAAGCAGGAATATGGATGGAGAAGCCAGTAAGAAAGGGAACTGAGAAGTTAAGAACAAAAGTGACACTGTAATAGCCTTAATCATCATTGCCATCATCCTTCAGTCTGTTAACAATGGATCCATTAGCAAAAACAGAAATCATATCAATTTTGATCAATAACAAGATCAATTAGCAACAAACTAAACACAAAATATGTATAGATAAACTAACCAAATGATAAAGAAGCAGAGAAATTGATTTTGAAAGAATCAGTGTTTTAGATTTCTTATGGAAAATAAAGTACTTTTGGACTCCATTAATGGATCAAATTTTACATTTTAATTTTATTTTTAGCAATGGAACTGATAAATTTTTGAGGTTTTAATTGCATAACCTACCATTAATTACAAATTAAATTAGATTGACTTAATATTCATATTTTAAATTAATTATATATCTATGCAACAAATATCTTTTGAATAAACATAGCAAGTAATATGTTAATGAATTGCATATTAAAATCTCTAATTTAAAAGGACGACATAACAAAAATCGAAGGAATAAATTTGGTTGGATGTAATTTTACTTGTAGATGGATGAAGTCAGAGTGGAGACACCACTTCCGAAAAGAAGATTGACTCAACTGCTTACCTATATATGCTATGCACCTAGCTATTAAGTTAATAATTTAATAGTTTTCATTGGTTCGATCACCTATATCTAAGTTTGAGTGATGATCTGATGATAAAATATGTAGCTATATGTTTGTATATATATATATATATATATTGTATTTGATAAAGGAATTCACTCAAAGATCTAATCAAGATCTAAAAGTTTTAATCTATAGATATAAAGAAATAATGTTTTAGTGTAAAACAATGTTGACAGTTTTGCACTAAAATAGCTTGCTGTTTTAGTGCAAAACAGCTTGTTGTTTGTATTTCATTTTTAGCCCTTAATTCTCTTAGTAAATAGCTATAATATATTTTCTGCTGTAATTAAGGGATTTAGCTTAATCATTTCTGCTGTAATCAATGGATATGATATTTTGTAATTATTCTATATAATGAAAGGATAGCTCATTGTTTCGGGCATCCAACCACATAAATAATTCTAGTTTTCTTATATTCTTTCAGTTTTGGCATAGCTTTCAATAAAAATACAAAAGAAAAATTGAAAGAATTTACCTCTTGGAAGTAGAAGAATTAAGCAAATCGACCATTGGCATCTTATCATCTTTGGCCTTCGTCGCCGATCTCAGCGATTTAAAATATGTATATTAGATGAAGTTAATGAAACTTTGTAATGTAGGGGAAACTTCATTGATTGTATTCACACCTGTTTCAACAGTATTTCCCTATTAAATTTACAAAACACATAAGCTTAAACAAAAGAAAGGAATTGACGAAAATAGATAACCATATAAATAAATGAAAAAATGATTAAATTTTGTGGATCCCTTATACCTTGGTAGCAGCCATTGCTTTCCCTTCTCTGTGTTTCATATTTTACTTTGCAACTGGTTGCATTATTGAAGATATAGTACCTGGTTAAAAAAAACAGATATGAGGAATTGTTTTTTGTCTATCCCAAAGTTTTTCTCACTTGAGTTGTTTTACCAGGAATTAAAGAGAGAGAGAGAGAGAGAGAAGATCCAGTTCAAGACACATAAACACAAAAATTTCTCTCCATTCTGCATAGCTGAGTTGATTAAATATATAAATAAACTAACTACTAATCGAGAAGAAAAAGTTAAATAATTAAACAAAGCCAAAAAGAACCACCGATGGTTCTTTTTTTAAGATGTGACCAATGCATCATTAACCAACAAAAGAGAAGTTGTAGTTTCAAGAAAATAAGAAATATTTGACTCGAAATCTTAAACTCAATAACTAAGAATTATACAACATATACCCTTTTCAAATAACTTCTTACATAATTAAACCTACCAATGTACCGACCAGTTATAAAAAATCTAAACGTGTTACTGTAACATGCATTTGGTCATGAGTATACAACATACAATTGGAAATAAGAAACTTACATGTGGTACATCATGAGTATAAATCACATTCAAGTCTACAGCAACATCCCACACTTTAACCGTCTGATCCAATGAACATGATAACAGATACTCTTTCCAGCAAATAAGAGACATCACAGCATCACTATGCCCAATAAGTGTATGAACACACTATAATGTACTGAGGTCCCACACCTGAAAGGGAAAAAAACAAAAAAAAAGGAGAGGGCAATCAAATTAAATGATTGATTTTCACAGGGAAAAAAGAAAAAAAATTATAAATTTTCAAAATCAAGCAAAACTAAAGGAAATCATAAAAATCACATAAACTTGCCCAAATAATATGTGCTTATTGCCAAGACTAAATTCTACAGCTGTCTCAATATTCCAGGCCTATAACATCACAGACAAAATCCTCTCCTCAGAAATAAAACCAACAAGCTTACATTAAGTATTTGAAGTCATCTAAAAATTTACCTTGATAACATTTGGAAAAGCGACAAATAGCCATGGAGCTTCACTGATCAAAGACCCAATTTTGGCACCAAGATTTATCACCCTGGTAGATTGACCAATGTGGGAATCCCAGATGTATATTGTCCCATCACTGTTGCCCGAGTAAAGCTTGTCTAATCCTGAAGGGAGTGAATCCCATAGATAGCCTGACATAAAAGAACTCATCTGTGAAATTATGCCAATCATACTACCATGCAGCCATATATCAGCTAGAAATTAGAATAGAACAGACTTCTTAGGAATAGTATATGCAACGAGTTTAATAATAATTCACTTCAACCACGCCACTCTGTTCCATCAACAGAGTTTACACAGTTTTAATCATGAAGGTTCTGAGCACATTACATAAAAGAAAAATAGCTAGCACAGACTGCATTACAAACACAACACTACAGTAGGGAAAAAACAAACAGAACACCATAATGTTTACCTGGGTATGCCCCTTGAGCTGTGTTAGCATTGAGAAAAAATCCCCACAAAACCATGAATGCAAGAATTGGCACCCATCACCTTTAACGCAATTGCCTGACATCCAATGCTGACAAGCCTTTACTGAAGGCTTCTCAATAGTTTTATCTTCACAAGCATCAGTTGCTGCAATCACAGATGGAGAATTCTTAGGGCATTTCTTAAACACACTTCTATTCATATTCATAGCATTGGTGCCATATCCAGAGTTCTCACGTGCACATCTATCTTGAGACTCGTCACGTGCGGAAGCTAAAGCCAACAATTTCTTTGGACTAATGTGCTTCCCGTGTAGCTCCTCAGCGACAAGGTTGGAGCTTTTTTTAGGCCTTATATATTCATGAACCTACAAGGATTTCTATTGCACTTTCCTTACAGCCAATAACGACAAACAATGTTGCCATTCACAGGTCCTCCTCCATGTCATCTATGAATTATTGCGACCTTGATTTCCATACTAGAAAGACAAAAAACACAAATAGCAGAATGAAAAAAGAGAACCACATAGGTGCTATATCCATCTCTAACCACAATTTCTGCCCATTCCATGAACCCGATAAGAACTAAAACCCTCGAACGAAGTGACACCAAATATTACCAAAAAATCCCAAAATATAACCGTTAATCGCTGATTTCCAGATAACCAGTCCAAAAATACTCCGCAGTTAATCCTAATAAGAATACTAAAGAGAAATCCTGCGATTGATAAGCTAAAAAAATATGCACACATCCGTCTATCCGATAGCAGATCCTTCAGCAAAAATTAATGAAAAGAAAAATAAATCTAAAAAGAAAACCCAAAAAGTCCACAATGGATAAGGAAACAACGCAGATTTGATCATCATCGTCACCATCTTCAATTCCTTGATGATCAAAGCTTGTTAGCCATCCATTAATGTTGTATGATGATAAAAGAAAGCCTAAAATATTGGGGAAAAGTGGCGATAATGCGCGTGATTAAGAAGAAAACCTGAGTCTGTATTAAAATTCAGAGAAAGCCAATGAAAAATCTAAAAATTTTGACAGAAGTTGATAGATCGAAGAAAAATAGGCCTTTTATACCTAGGGCAAATAGTAAATTACCAACCAAAATTTAATTCGGTTGCAATTTTAGCAACATAAATTAAATTCCGTTGCAATTTTTGGATCCAAAATTTTTCTGTCTTTTTGAGATAAAAATACCAACGAAATGCAAATTATGTTGCTAAAATTGCAATCGAATTGCTTTCGGTTGCAATTTTAGCAACGAAAATTAAATTTCGTTGCTATTTTTAGACACAAATATTTTCTCCTTTAGAACCAAAAATACCAACGGAATTTAAATTTCGTTGCTAAAATTGCAACCGAAATGATTTTTCGTTGCAATTTTAGCAACAGAAGAGCAAATCCGTTGCAATTTTTTGATCTAAATTTTTTCCATCTTTTTTTTTACCAAAAATACCAATGGAATCTAAATTCCATTGCTAAATTTGCAACTGAATCAATTTTTCATTGCAATTTTATCAATGGAAAATCAATTCCGTTGCTATTTTTGGACCTAAATTTTTTCATCTCCTTTGGGACCATAAATACCAACGAAATTTTATTTTCGTTGCTAAAATTGCAACGGAATTAATTTTTTGTTGCTAAATTAGCAACGAAAATTATATTCTGTTGCTATTTTTCGTTCAAAAATTTTTTCGCCATTTGTTGGCACCTATTTTAGCAATGGTATTGGATCTGTTGCTAAATTTTGACGTTAAAAATTCCCTCCACTTTTAGCAACGAAAGACAACCAAATATTATTCCGTTGCTAAATTTGCAAAGTTTAACCAAGTTTAGCAACAAAAATTATTTTGCGTTGCTAAATAGCAATGGAAATGGAATTTTGTTGCTAATTTAGCAACATAATTAATTCCGTTGCTATTTTTCCGTTGCTATTTTCATATTTTCTTGTAGTGTATGATAGATTTATGTTTGAAAAAAAAAATATTTCGAGCATTAAACCTGGTAAGCATGCTTAATGATACATGATATAATGTTTACAATTATGTAGGGGATAAGGGTGTTAGAAATTCTGACTGGCTTCTCATCATATGACAAATCTAGTCTCAATTGCACTTCTTCAGGACTGATAATATATGTAGATTAGATCGGTATCATTATAGCATCAAGATATGGAAAACATCATGGAGCCTTTCCAACTCAAGCAGTAGTTTCAACTTATAGGCTACTGGTCCCTCACGTTGTATCACTTCATATGGACTAATAAACCTAGTACCCAATTTTTCTTTCTTGAAAAATCATAAAATTTTTCTACAATAAGATACATTCAAGAAGACTTCTTCCCCCACTTCAAACTTTATATCTTTTCTTTTCAAGTCTGCATAAGATTTCCAATGATTAAAAGTAGATTTCAAGTTATCCTTAATAATCTGCACCTTTTCTTCAATTTCCTTTATTAAATCTAATCCCACTAGCTTGCTTTTCAATAAGTTTTATCTAGCATAATGGGGTTTTGTACTTTCTTCCATACAAAAATTCATAGGGTGGCATCTTAATGCTGGCTTGATAGCTATTATTATAAGCAAATTCAGCTAATGGAAGATACTTTTCCCAACTGCTTCCAAACTCTAAGATACAACTTCTTAACATGTCTTCTAACACTTGTATGACTCTCTTAGATTGCCCATCTATTTGTGGGTGGAAAATAGTATTGTAATGGAGTTTAGTACCCAATTATTCTTGTGATTTCTTCCAAAATCTTACAGTGAAGCGAGAATCTCTGTTTGATATAATGAAGGAAGGAACTCCATGAAGTCGAACAATCTCATTAATATATATATTTCTACTAACTTGGTCATTAGATAATCAATTCTCATAGGTAAAAAATGAGCAGACTTTGTTAATTTATCAATAATCACCCAGATAGAGTCGTGCTACCTCCTAGTAAGAGGTAAACCAGTAGTAAAATTCATGGTGATTTTATCCTACTTCCATTTTGGTATACTGAGGGGTTGAAATAATCTAGAAGGAACCTAATGTTCTCCCTTCACTTGTTGGATATTAAGAACCTAGCAACAAAATCTACTATATCTCGCTTCATATCAGGCAACTAGTAATGAGTTTTCAAATCCTGATACATCTTAGTGCTACTTGGATGCGTGGCATACCTGTTACTATGAGCTTTTGTCATGATGTTCTTCTTATATTTTGTATCATTGGGCACACAAATTCTCCTTTCATAAAATATACATCCATCACTTCCTAATGAGTAGTTGCCATCTTTCTTCTCATGGATGTGATCAATGGTGGAAGCTATCCATCCATCTTTCCTCTGGGTAGCTTCAACTTATTGTAAGAGATCAGATCTAGCTTGCATTTTAGCTATAATCTCTTTATTTTATCCTATAGCTAATCTAACATTCATAGCCATCAAGGCTATTTGAACAACATTTTATTATTATCTTATTATATCTATAAGGAAATAAATTCATCATTGAAATCAATTTATTAACTATCATGAGTTTTTAACTAAGTGCATCAGCTATTATATTTGCCTTGCCAGGTTGATAATCGATGAGACCATTATAGTCTTTGATAAGTTCTAACCATTGCCTCTATCTCAAGTTGAGCTCTTTTTGAGTAGGCAAGTATTTTAGGCTGTTATGATCGATGCAGGTGTAGCACTTTTTGCCATATAATTAATGCCTCCTGATTTTTAGTGCAAACACAATTGTTGCAAGCTCTAAGTCATGAGTGGGGTAATTATTTTCATGTGTTTTCAACTGTCGGGAGGCATAGGCAATTACTTTTCTTTCTTGTATTAATACATAACCTAAACCATTTCAAGATGCATCACTATATATCACAAAATATTTCCTTGGTTTTTGCTATGTTAAGACTGGTGCTTCTATCAACATCTTTTTTAGCTTCTCAAAGTTTTTTTTTGACATTTATCAGTCCACTCAAATCTCACATTTTTTGGAGTAATCGAGTGAGTGGGGTTGCAATCAAAGAAAAAGGATTTAATAAATCTTCTATAGTAACCTGCCAAGCCAAGAAAACTTCTAACTTTTGTTACATTTTTGGCTGGTTGCCATTCTACAATTGCTGCTATTTTTTTCGGGTTAACTTTAATGCCTTCTACTGTTACCAAATGGCCAAAGAATGAAACTTTATTAAGCCAAAAGTCACATTTACTAAACTTGGAATAGAACTATTTTTCCTTTAAAGTCTGCAGCACAATTCAAAGATGTTTATCATGCTCTTCTGGTGTTTTGGAATAAATCAGGATGTCATCAATAAATACAAACATAAACTAATCTAAGAAAGGGTGGAAGATGCTATTCATCAAGTCCATAAAAGCTACGGGCGCATTAGTGAGTCCAAAAAAGCATGACCAAGAGATCATAATGCTAGTACTTGGCGTGAAAGGCAATTTTTTGTATATCTAACTCCATTAATTTAAGCTGATGATATCCCAATCTCAAGTCAATCTTTGAGAACACACCTGCTCCTTTCAACTTTTCAAACATATCATAAATTCTAGGTAGTGGGTATTTGTTCTTGATGGTGACTTTGTTCAGTTGCCTATAATTAGTGCATAGCCAGAGTGATTCTTTTTTCTTTTTAACAAACAACATAGGTGCTCCCTATGGTGACACACTAGGATAGATAAAACCCTTATCAAGTAGTTCTTGCAACAAAAATTTTAATTCTTTAAGTTCTATTAGCGTCATCTTGTAAGGAGCAATGGAAATGGGCATTATACTCATCATAACATCGAGGTAAATTAAACCACCCTGTTGGGTGGTAACCCTAAAAATTCATTAGGAAAGACATTTAGGAAGTCATGTACTATGGGGATGTTATTGATCTGTGGTTCACCCTCTTTTGGCTCCAACACACTGGTTAAGTAAGTTGTATAACCTTTTTAGATCAAGCATTTTGAAGTAGTGGCTGATATGATATTGGAGAGAAAATATGATCTCTCATCCATAACTATGATATCCTGACCTTCTGGAGTTTTTATGGTGACTTTTTAAGTTGACAGTCAATAGTGACTTGGTGTTCATATAACCAATCCATGCCCAAAATTATATCAAATTCATGGATTAAGAGTTATATCAAGTTTTCAGGGAAAATATGCTGTTGTATTTGGATATGACAATTTTTGTATATTTTATTTACTACTACACTGTGCCTTAAAGGATTACTCATAAAAATATCTTGATCTAATGGTGAAGTATCTAACCCTTTCTCCTATGCTAGAGCTATGCTAATATATAAATGTGTGGATTCTGGGTCAATTAAAGCATAAACAAATTCACTAAGTGGTAAAAATTTACCTACTATAACATCGGGTGCATCTTGCTCCTTTCGAGCTCTAGATACATATTTACGGATTAAAGGTTATGTCTCTGTACCCTATTATGCCTGATTAACACCTTTGGCTATAAAAGCTCTACTAGAGGCACCTCTGCCTCAGGATGCTAGTGCATCAGATCTATGTAGTTGTGATGCTGGTGTAGCTTTCAGCTGAGCTTTGGGATAATCCTTCAGAATATGATCTTTGGATCCCCTATAGCATACCCCTATGAGTTTCCAACACTCTCCTATATGTTTTTTCCATAGTGTTCACGAGAACGAATGTTCCATTTGCCTACACCCCTAGGTGCACTAGCTATTGAGGCTGCTGGGATGCTGGCCCTAGCTATATATCTTTGACTCTGGGCTTGGGACTGATCCAGGGCTTAAAACTAGGATGCTAGGCCTTTAGATTTGTTACTGGAAGTGCTAAGGGCACCTGTTTGTGGTGGCATTCTCTTCTGCCATGAGCGAGCTTGTCTATTAGCTTCACTAATTGCACAGTCTTAACTCTAGTGGTTGTTGTGATCAAGGATCTCATATTTGTATACTCGTGTGCTACAATGACTCCCCTGATTTTATTATAAAGATCCTGTTTGAATAACTGGCATAATTTTTCTTATGTCAAATGGTAGTCTTTCACATAAGCACTAAGTTGCTCAAATTCTTGCTCATATTCTAATGCATTCATGTTTCCCTATCTCACTTGCCAAAATGCACTTTCCATGGCTCGTTGATATTCTTTTCCAATATATTCATCATCAAATTGCTTAAAAAAAAGTCCCATGTCAATTCAACTGCTGGGACTACCTCCTTTTTTATTCTCACCAAGTGTAGATGGGTCCTTAAAAGAAGGTTATTACATCCTTTAACATCTCTTCCATTGGGCTATGAGTCATCTTAAACAATCTCTTAATTTTATTCAACCATTCCTCTACTTCTATTGGAGATGTTGGGTCTCTCCCATAAAAATCTTTGGCTCCTAACTTTTTTAATTGCTCCAGAATACTTCCTAACTGAATATGGGGGAGGTTGTTGTTGTGATTGTGGAGCTGGTAGAGCTTTCATTCTTTGGTAGATAAGATCTACCATAAACTGTATAAAATCTTGGTGAGGTAGAGCCACAAGTGGTGGTAGAGGTGCAGCTATAGATAGAGGTGATGTAGGCTGTATGTGCCCATCAGCAGCACTCCGATCTCCTCTATCTAATGAGGTGCTACTCCCGGTTGCCTCCTTTATCTCCATGCCTCTTCTAGAGCCGGAAGCTATTCTTTAAGCTATAAAAAAAAGGATAGGTATCGATTAACTCTTAACATCATCTAATACTCAAACATTCAATTATGGCATGCATATGTAATACATATCACCCACTCCAATCTTAGGACCACCTAAACCACATTTTGATACCACAAAATGTAATGACCTAAACTTTCCTAAGTCCAAATATCATTTAATCATGATTGGGTTACCAATTGGATATTGATATCAATTATTACATCTTATTTCCAATTTATCTCCAAATTAGTTGAAGTTGGGTTCATTGCTATTTTGTATTTTCGTTACGTGCTAAATTAAATTTTCGTCCTAAAGTTTCTATTCATTTGGTAAAAATTTCAGCAGTACAACGACTATAACGTTAAGCTATCCCTCCTGCAAAATTTCAAAAGCACACTCCTAAATGTTCAACCTCTCACTCCAATACTCTAGGCAACAACACAATACTCATATAATCCATCACATCCATCAAAGTTACATGTCATCAACATAAGCACAAACATATACCCATGTCTGACTAAACCAATCCATTACATACATATGCATGCCATAATAGATAATAGTGTTACAAACCGCGTCACATATACATAATCTTGGTCCAAAATAATATACATAAGCAAAATAGTGAATACTACTAAAAATCAAATTTTCTTCCAACTGTCTCGCATCCTTGTACTCGAGTACCTGTCCCTACTTATAGCAAATGACTACACGCTAAGCATAAAACCTAATGTTGGATACCCAACTAACAAATTTCATTATACTATAAAATTTTAACTTAAATGAAAATACTATCTATATTTATCTTAGTATAATTAATTTCACTTATTTAATTTATTCATCAACATTTTATTTCACTCAATTTCTTAAATTGGTCAAATTAACTACAAAATTTTCATGTATTTATATAATTTACTCAATTCTCATTTTTACCCTTAATATTCACTTCTTTTATCAAAATGATATTTGTATCCTTATCTTTTGCCAAAATGATATTTATGTCCTTTCTTTTACCAAAATAACATCTATGTCTCTATTTTTTCCATAATTACTATTTTACCCATAGTTTTTCCTCTTTAAGCATTTTACACCCCCTTTTTATGCTTTTACCCCTAAAATTTAATTTTCTTTCATTTTAGTTCTTAGATTCATTTCTTTTACAAATATTATGTTTTAGTCCTCATTTTTACAACTTTTTCCATAAATTATGATTTTACCCTCTGTTTACCGAATTTATTTAATAATTCCAATTTTGCCTTTCCTAACCATATTTTTATTATTTTTGAACCATTTTGCCCTTAAATAACCATTCGATCATGCTTCTTCCATTTTAACTCTAATTATTCATTTTTACTCATTATCTACCATTTCTTTTCATTATTCATCATAATGTCATTGTTTTAGTTTCGCCCTTAATAATATATGAGGATATTAAATCATTGAATCGGATATGTGGAATGTGGACCCTACAGGTCTAAATCTGCATATTCCTTATCTCTCTTCATCTTTTTTCTTGTCTTTCTCATTCTTTTCTCATTTTCGTGGTGTGGGATCACCTTCGGCCCACTACTGCGAGTCGCTATGACTCACTACCATAATAAATGCCCTTATGGCTAGCAAATTATATTATGTAGCTCTAGTTTCACTTCTAAATACTAAGGGCAAAACTATTCTCATATTAGTTATATAATATAACCATTAATTTCACATTTCTCACATTTTCACAATATATATCAACTAAATTTCATATTATGCACATTATTTATCACTTATTTATCATGTAACTTTATTTTCACATAGTAAAACATTATAACCACATTAATCTAATGCCACATATCATTCACCACATACAATCACATATCTTTCACAATTCTTTTCAAGTTATTTATAATTCTCATCTTGTTTTTAAAGTCTAAATTGCATATATCTCATATTATTTCAACATTTTCATTGCATATTCAACCATAACCACATGCCATATCATTCGGCCCATACTAGTCCACATGTATATATTTTTATTTAATTCATAAAACTCTTTCTATCTATGTTTTTCATGGATATTAAACTTTCTAACATTAAATCAAATTAATTCCTTATGTAACCTTGAGTTCATATACTTACATAATAGGTTACATAACTAATGTATTATTTCTAATCATAATTTCAAGCTTCTAACATCATATATCTCTTTCATTATCATCTAATTGCATGATTTACTATAGATTTGAATTAAGGCCGACATTACACAATTTTTCTCAAAGTTACATAATAGATATTTAACACACTTTTATTCATTCTTTTATACAATTTTTCATTGAAATTTAATCATTTGACATTTAATTTCATTATTTTACCTTTAATTTGATGTTAGACATAATATAAACTATAAACCCCAAATTGCATAAATTAGGCATTTAATGAAATTAGCTAGTTTAGGTATCCACACATACCTTAATTCGCTTGTTTTTCTTCAAATTTTCTTCTCTTTTCCTTTTTCTTTTCTTTTCTCTTCCTCTTTATTTTGTTCTTCACCTAAAACATAATGAACATAATGTATTTATGAAATTATCTTCACTTTTCCATCCAAAATCACAAGTAAACACTAACATCCTAAATTTCCTAATTAATCCTAATAAAAACACATAAATTTACTTACTTGGTGGATTTTCTCTTACTAAAACCCCTTACGTTCCCAACTTGATTTGCTTCAAACTTGTTTCATAGGTTTAGAGGATGATATATTTAAAAACTAGATGAAATTTAAGGTAGGATTATGGTAGAAAATAGGAGCTTGAAGAAAGAAAAATGGTGGAGAGAAATAATGGTGAATTTGGCCATGTGAGGAAAATGGAAAATGTGGCAAATTTTTTATAAGATTTGGAGAAAATTCTTCACTCCTCTATTTTTAGTGACTTTAAATAGAGGGGCAAGATTAAAATATTTACTATTCAATCTAATAGCTTATATTATGCCACATGCCATCATCTCATTAGTTACTTATTTTAATTATTATTTACCACCAAATTAATTATAAAATTATGTAAAAATATTAACTAAGCCATGTTTAAAATTTTTAGTAAATTTGATTTCATTTCAATACAATTCTAGCTCCGAAGGTAAAATTCCACTAGTTGAAATTCAAAAATTCAAAGTTGTAAGAAAAATTATTTTTTACTCCCAAATATTATCTAGGATTATTTCGAGTAGGTCCATGTGAAATGAATAATTTTTAGAGGTTTATGAAATATTTTTGGATAAGTAAAATTTTGGTCAAACCCTAAATATGGTCTCAAAATTTTTTTCTCTATTTATTTAAAAGGTCCATTTGACCTTAAATTATACCACATGACTCATCAAGAATTATACTTTCCAATGATGATGAAAAAAAATTTTTAGCTCCTGGTGGCACTATTCACCTCAATGACACCTAATGTTACTATTCATCTCGAAAAGTACAATTTTGATAACTCGTATAGTAAGGGCATCATAGGTTGCAACCAAAAGTGTCAGTAGTCATCTCCCAAGGGTGTGGTGCATTTTTAAACATAAAAAAGAATCCCACAAACATGAAAGCCTTATTAATTCAAAACAAATAAAATCACATCATGATCGTGCATGCCACGACCATGGCAGGTCCTAAATCTAAAATCTGAGCCATCTTATGTCCATAAAGTTTTATTTCAAAATCTTAGTTTTTACATTTTAATCCTAAAAAAATAAAAAAATTATTTTTAAAAGATCCAAACATAAATCAAACAAAAGGGTTTAAGACTTTTTTTAAATCATTTTTAATGAAAACTATATAAAGCCACAAACCAATAAAAAATCACAATATTATCTTATGGTACTTAAAATGCTAGATCCACATCATTAGCATGCTAACACATATATTATAAACATACGATAATGTATGAAATATTGCAATTATTAAAATTGTACAAAAATTAAAAATTGCATTAAACATTTATTAAATGGGTCAGTCCACCACATTTAATATAATGGATGGATGTACTAACCCTTTGAAGAGACCCAAGGTTGAGAAAAATTCCTTATATGATTTCACCTTCAAGTTGTTAGTGCTTTTAAGATGTAGACACATTTAAGAATCTTTGGCTGATTAAACCAAGATGTGGCTTTATTTGGTGGGAAAGTAATTAAAAATAAGACAAAACTCTATAACCCTAGGGTTGTTTGGTGGTTCGTAAATTCTAGGTGGCCTCATCCTTTCAAATGTTCTATCATAAGGGTTTTATAGGTAAATTTTATGGTTTCAACATTTGGGTTATCCCATGAGCATGATGGCATGGCTTTATGATTATGGGAGGCAAAAATCCATCAAAATGCATATTTCACTTAAATGCAATCAAAATCTAGTAAAAAAGGTTTTTACAGTTGTGGAAGGCAAAAATCTATCAAAATTAGCATTTTACTTAAACATAGTTAAGAATTGGTCAAAAGGATTCCCAAAACCATGGGCCACTTAAGATGCCCAAAACGTCCAAACTTCCTTTTTAAAGCATAAAATGTTCACTTCGCCATAGCATTTGTTCTAGAAGAGACAAGTTTATGCCTGAAGAGTGAGATAGATTTTGATTTGATGGAATGTGACCACTATATGCATTTTTTTATGTAAGAATGTGTGGCTAATGCTCTTGTAGACATTGAGTTTTGAGATGGCTTGCGATCAAGTTTACGTAATAAGAAAGGCATTTCTCATAAATAGAAAAGAAACAGAAGTGCTAAGCTCTCTTCCGAATTCTATGTTTTTCAAATTGATTTTTAAGCTTTTTCTTGGGGTTTTAGTGTTAAAAAAATCTTTTTTAGATGTTTCTCCATTCTCAATTAAAATGTGCTTTAGGATTAAAATTCTTTAAAAAAATAAAAAAAAAAAGAAAAAAAGTTGAGTTATAGCTTGAGCATGACTCACTAGTTGAGTCATAGCCAGCTCGTGACTCACTTTCTAGAGTCCATTTTAACCAATTTACTATAAGAAATAGGAAAAAAGGAAAAAAATAGGTTTAACTTATCTAAGCATTAATTATTCATAAGGAAAGGTTTGGATATATAATCATGATTTCTCATAAAGCACAAGAAGGAGGGCTGGCGTTCTCTCTCTCTTTCACACACTTTCTTACTTTACACACACACATTATAACTTGAAAATTGAAAAATAGAGAGAGCAAAAAAAAAAAAAGGTAAGAGAAGCCAAAACCACTGGAAATCCTTTTTCTTTGAGTAAACTAACCTGAAGATAATATTCAGAGCTCTTAAAAACTACTTAATATAGTGTTAATTCCCTTTTTATAGTAAGTAATCTATTTACCATTTTTATTCCTTTACTTTGTAATTTTTCCCATTTTATTTACATGATTTAATCTCATTGATTATTGATTCCTTGTATTTTATAATGGTTTTGGTCATTAATTTGTAAAAATCGAATTAAATAAAGTAGAAGTCAAGTAAATATAATTAATCGAATTTTATTATTCACATTCTTCTTCCTCCTCTGTTTCCATATTCTTAATATATGATTTTTGCAATTTTTTTTCTTGTATTAAAGCATGGTTTCTTTGTTTAATCATGAGTTTTGAAAGATTTTAGTATGAATCATACATTATCTTGGTTTTTTACATCTCTAATGTGAAAAGCACTATTTACATTCTTCATCTTCTTTATTGTGTTCTTCCATTGGTGATTTTTGATTTCTTATTTTCTCTCTCAAATCTTGTTTTCCATGCATTGAAGTGAAATTTAAAAGGTTTCTAGGCATAAATTATGCATTATATTTGAATTCCTTGCATTTAAAGTTCTAATTTGCATTTCGGAGTTTGAGCAACAACGTTCCTATAGCCTGCACTCGTCAGCAACATTCATGTAGCCTACATTCGTTAGAGGCAATTAATGGCTTAAAGGCATGACTCACCAAAGTGTCACAACCTTAGGCCATGACTCAGTCTTAGCTCGTCCAAACTCTTACGTCTTTCCTTCATTCCTCAGCTTTATACCATGAGTTCCTTTAGGTTCTTCTTTTTGTAACTCATCCCTGCATGGTTGTTGACGTGATTAATTTATTTAGGCCATTTTCCTCTTTTTCTTTCATTTGTTTGTGTACCTTTTGCATGGTTTTCCATTCTATTTTCTTTATTTCAGACACTATACTTTTCTTACTGCCTTTTTTCATTCATTTAGTTACTGTGTACATATATTCAACATATCTTATTGTTGTTGTTGTTGCTGCTGCTACTGTTGTTGTTGTTGTTATTATTATTAATTTATTGTTGTTGTTGTTATTATTATTACTTTATCTGTAATCCCACTTTGCATGGTTTTTTCAGTTCCCTTTGTCTTGATTGGCCAATTTGTATGCAATTCATGATTTTATTTCCATTTCATGCTTGCAGCGTCTTTCATTTATTTATTTTATGAATAATTTAGTAAGTCATGTTAATTTATCTTATTTTCTATTTACATAATATGTTTTATAATATTATTTATTTATTATATTTTGTTAATATTATTTTTGTTTATGTTATTTCTTATTGCCTAATTAGCCCAATTAATTATTTTCTGTTATTTAGTGGTTTATTTTTTTATTTTACATATTTATGCAAATATTTATCTCCCTTTAATTAAATTACTATTACTACTGCTGCTGTTGCTGCTATTACTAATGCTGTTGCTGCTACTATATAATATATATTTATGTACTATTAGTGATTTTATACTTATATTTTCTATATTTTATTTATTTGTAATTTGTTTTAACACGCGCGTGCTTATGGTTAATTGCTGTATGAATTACAGATGCATCATGCATTTTGTATATTTTCTTTATTTTTTTATTATTCAACTAGTCGTTTATCTAATTTATTAGAGTTGATTAAAGTTGGTTAATATTTGATTTAAGTATTATTAACCATCATTGTCTTTTGCCTTATTTTAATGTGCATAAACACTTATATCTTTCGGATCAGGATGGAGAATCGATGCAATGTGATGTAGGAGCATTTTTTAAATTTACTATTTTATTTCATTTATCTTTTGGGCTTGTATTATTCTTTCATGTCTTTTTTTTATACAACTTGGTTGTAATAATAAAGAGTTTTTGACCATTAATTGGAAAATTCACTCATAATTTTTCTACTTAATTAATTCAATTTTTCAAATAAAACGAACCAATGTCCATTTTTTATTTCAAAAATTACACACAAGAGTTTTTATAAATAAGCATGAGGGAACTAATATTTTTAATCTAATAAATAGCCTAATTTATGTATGTTATTTTTCTTTTCCTGTTGGACGATACACACAAAACTCACCAAAAGGTTTTATATAAGTTTGAGTGATTTTTGTTTATAATAAAAGGGACCAAAGTCCCATTTTTCATTCATAGAATAATATGTAAAAAGTAAAGATTTTTCTTAAATACAAATGATTTTTCTATTTAAACTTAGCATGATTCTTTCAAAACCTCGAAAAGACCAAATATCCTCATTTTTATCCAAAATACACCTAAAAATTCTTCTTTTTATAAATATGCATGTAGGGACTAACATACCCATCAAAATGAACATTGTAAATGAACCACCTATTTTATGTGTGATTTATTCATTTATTTACCATAAATTTGCTTCCTATGCCATGACTTTATTTCTTTCAATTTAACATGCTTTACAGCTTTCAAACGTGAATGAGTTTGTCTTTTATTTCTCTAGAATAATTACTCATGTGAAAAAAGAGAAAATAAATAATCAATAAAACTCAGGTTTTGGCCTCATAAGGTTAGAACTCATTTTCTAATATTTTATGGGTGGTAACTCCATAATAGCTACCTTGTGGTGCCCAATAAATGTCCTTGTAGGTTGATTGCCAACAATGACATAGGGATACCCCGAGACACTATCTCATACCTTTTGAAGGCCTGAAATTTGGCAAATTGGGTTGAATCCCTCTCTATTGTGAAGCGATCGATCTTAACGAGTTAAATGAACCTTTAATTATCTGATCTTGGATCCTAAAAGTGGACTTTCAGAACAAGCCGAATGCCTATCAGGGATTTGACATGGTTGCAGTGGTGACTTTGTTAGGAAGCCATGAGATTTTACTCCGAAAGTACCTTTGGTTAATTTAATATAAATGGGTTTAAGATTAAGAAATTTTATCTCTTTTTAAAAAATTACATTACATTCATGCTAGGGTTTTAGAATTAAGTTAGGCATCCCCTTTTTAACCTTAGTGCATTCCCAAAGCATGATCATACGTTAACTTAATTTAGGGAAGTGTTAGGAAGGACCATCGGCCAAAGCCTTATGCCTTTTAGCATATCAAATGGTGATCTAATATTTCATTATACTCATGATGAGCTAAACCTATTGGTATAGACCCTGTTTGGATAGCTCTAGAGTTGTATCACCAAACCAAAAGCTCATGTAATGGCACAGATAATTCTATTAAGGGGCATGCACCATAATGTTAGAGAGTATGCCCTAGAGCCCATGTAATAGGGATGTTTTTCATATGTATGAAATTTATATTCTTAATAAAAGGCATCATTCATTTATTAATGCTGTGTTTGAATACATGAGTTTGTAAATCTTAAATTAATAAATGAAGTCCTAGATATTATAAACACAGTGCAAAGGCAATCATGAAAGTGTTCATGATGTGAGATGTCTATCGCATGCAAATGTGTTAATATCTAAATATCCCTAGTCATAGAATTAACAAGATAGGACATTGTTAATTCGGACAGACTAGCACATGTTATGCTTCTTGAATGGTTCAAGCAATGGTTCTCATAATTGTGATTATGGATGATAATCAATGCTAACATGTGGATGCTTGTTAGAGGAACAAGTTCATTGGAGACCTGCAAAGAGAATCCTCATATGGATATTAAATCTATGTCAGTGAGGAATCTCTTCATAGCGGTTGTGCAAGTATCCTTAGACTTGAGATCACCAAAGTTATCTTAAGTAGCAAGTGGTATACTTTGACTCCATAACTGATTACTTCCAACTGGGAGTGAACATAGTTAGGAGATTGGGTATATCATGACCTACTTGAAGATAGTTGAGTGATTGATAAAGGATTCACCATCCCAGATTTAACAAGGGAAGTTATCTCGCATGATTCTATAATTACCTTGTTCAGTGAATCTCTGGCCAGAGTAATATGCCGAGATGGATGAAGATCCATGAAGGGCATTTTAGGAACAATGGTTAAATTAATAGAACATACATAATTAGATTTATATGAGTTGACAGAAATCCATATTCAGAATCTAATTGAGATAAGAGTGGTGAAAGGAGTAATTGCACGGTAACTGTTTCTATGGAAGGGTACAGTCAAACCACATGACTTTCCTGACATTTGGGTAGTCATGATGCCTAGCTAGAGGCCAATCATGACTTGTATAATGATGTATCAAAATATCAATAGAGATTGATAAATTGATTTAAAGGAGTTTAAATCATGTGAGTTTTGAATAGAACTCACGATTACATATTATACTGCCAATATGGACAGGAACCCAATAGGTCACACACATATAGAGAAAAGGGTAAAATGGTAAAATGACAAGGATAATAATATTTGATATTATTATAAAGGTAGAGAGGAGAATATGATAATAATTAATTAAAGAGTTTAATTAATTATGATCAAATAAAATTGTCCGCGGAACTTTTGAGAAATGTTCTGTAAATTGGACCTAAATGAAATAATGTATTTCATGATTAATTATTATTATCTTATAAGTGCTATAAGACTACTATAAGTGTTATAGGACTGATATAATAATTAATAGGACCATTGGAGAAATTATAGAGGGCCAAAGGAATGAAGAAGTTGGAGGAAGCCCTCCAGAAGAGGGCTACACGCCAACTCCATACAGAAGGGCTTAGAGGGCTTTTTCTTGGACCAAATTAATTTATATATGTTACATAAGTGTTATGGAACTCACATATTTAATTTGGTTGGATTTGGAATCCATTTGGGTATTTAAATCCAATTAGATGCACAAAGGGCCTAGTTTGTGGATTTTGTGCATGGTCTTTTATGAAAAGATTTAATTTGGATTTAATTAAGCCCAAATGATTATAATTAATTCCAGAAGCCCAATTAATAATTCTCCAGCAATTTTAAAGATCCCAATCTCATTAAGGAGTTGGAATTTTAACCTAACTATAAAAGGCCAACTAATGAGAATTAGGGTTAAGTGATTAAAACAAAAGGAAAGTCTTTTTCTCTTAATTCTCTCTCCACTTTTGCGCCACTTCCCAAGCTAGCTCTTGGGAATTTCGGCCAGCCCTAGTTGAACACCAATTTGTTGGTTTAATTTACCCCTCTCTAGTGTGGATTACTCATTGGAGGTGTTCGATTTTGGACACTGTGGTTTGCGACAACCCGGTGCGAAGTAAAATCAACTGTTCAACAAAAATCAAAGGTGATTTTTCTTATTCTCATATAGTTATATTGTGTATTCATGGCAAGATCAGATCATATGGTTAAAAATTTTAAAATTCCGCTCATGTATATGATGCATGTAACCATAAAAATCCAACATGGTATCAGAGCCACGGTTTTGCCATGGATATACAATTCTATATTTTTCTGTGGAATAAGTTTTGTTTTGTTTTGAGTTATTTATTTCATGAACTTTAAAATATTAGATTTGATTGTTCATGAATGAGAAATATTGATTTCTGGTTGTATGTGTGATCAAATAAATTTGGTGGAAACAAAAACGAATTTTTTGAAGCATTTTGATTTGGGTTTGGCGTGAAACCCATTAGGGTTTGGCGTGAAACCCTAGGTAATGTAGGGGCTGTTCTAATTTAATTTCTTATGGATCCATTTAAAAATCATTTAGATGATATTTTATGTGTTTAATATGTGATATTAAGCCGTAGGATCGAACGGAATTAAAATCGAACAAGTTTTGCATGAAAACTAGTTTTGTCGAAAAGTTCGATAAATTGGTGTTCTTCGTATGTTCTTGATGTGTTCTTGGTTAGAACGACTTTTGATCTTCTAAATCTGATATATATGATATATTAAAGTGTTTTTAATTAATTGGATTAATTAAAATGGGCCTTAAATTAATTTGATTAATTTTAATTCATTAAAACCACTTAATGGGCTTAATTATGTTTACGGACTTGGTTTAAATTAGTGAATGACTTGGTGGGCCCAAGGAGCTGATTTAAATTAACTATTATAAACATTAATTAAGTTTATTAATGGGTTTTAAGGGCTGGAGTGGGCTTGGCTCATTCCAAAAGGCCCAAATGGTCCAAATGACACAAAACTAGTTTGTGTGTGAACACACTTAGGGTTTTTCTTCTGTGGGTTTCGGCCTACACTTGTTTTAAGCCCAAAATTGATTCTTTTAATTATTTAATATGATTAATTAATTAAATAATCAATTTATAATTAATTAATAATCAATTTGATTGATTATTAAGACAAGAACACATTCATGCAAAAAGGTTTCCTAAAATGAAAGTTTCCAAAATGGAAAAAGTTTCCTAATTTGATCACATCATTAAAATAACTCAAAATATTGTTTCAAAAGTTGAAACAAAGTTAGTAATCCATTTCTTTATGCATTAGAGAGGCATATAAGGGTGAATGATTGGCATGATGGTTAGTTATGGACAAAGCCCAATGTGATTGAGCATAATGCATGTTTTGGCCCAATGAGGACTTTCATGTCCCGGCCACTTGTTTTTGGTTTGTATTTCATTTCAAATTGTAATATTTAATTAGATTACTTAGATTAGAATTAGAAATAGAAATGGAGACAAATATCAAGGAGCAAGATGGGCCGGATGGAGATCCAACAAGCTTGAAGATAATGTAATTATTTTCTTGTTTGAATCATGCATACTACCTAGGTATGACCTTTTGATTTCCCTCATGGCTCGGGGAAATCAATGTAGTGAAGTCCATAACTATACCATATTTGTATGCTTATATTTATGTGATAGATATAGGATGCATACCAATGTATGCCAACCATGTATGATGAGACTTAATTAACTAAAACCCTCAAACAAATACTAAGGTATATAAGCCTTCCATTAATTTGAGGAGAACCAGAGTTCTTTATAGTGTGGGTTGTTGACCACAGTCAAGCTCACATTATATCGAATATGTTCAAATCTAATTAAATGGGTCATCTTAGCTAGCCCATTAGTTTGTTGACCACAGTCAAGGCTAATGGTTCTAGAGGCAAGATTAGGGAATGCATATATGATATGCATGCATCAAAAGTTGATAACCTAATGATCCAATAGTTGTGTAGAGACACAATTGGTATAGAGATACCTACCTTTCAAGGGTATGGAATTTGGCTTGTTGACCACAGTCAAGGTCAAATTACATATCAAGGATTGGATATTGGCCCACTAAGAAAACCATCGGGTTTTCTCGGATTAAATAGTGAGGGCTATTAATTCGTAATAAAATAGTGGGAGTAAATGTATTAATTAAAGACCTTATTAATGCATACATATATATGAACATACTCTCATATCTTTTCTTTTTCACATCTAGGTCATCATCATGAGCACATCAAACATTAATATACGATCAATCTTGGATAACAAGCTGGTTGGCAACAACTATTCTGACTGGATCAGGCAAGTGAGAATTGTTCTCAGGGCTGAAAAGATCCATTATGTCTTGGATAAAGATCCACCACCACTTCCATCAGATGATGCCATTGATGAGATCAAAGGCATTTATCGAAAATACATGGAGGATAGTGAAGCAGCAGCATGTTTGATGCTGGGTGCTATGTCCTCGGAGCTTCAGAAGCAACATGAAATGATGGATGCTAGAACCATCGTTTTGCATCTAGAGGAGCTTTATTCTTCTCAGGCTAGAACTGAGCAATATGATATTGCTCGAGCTCTATTTAGTTGCAAAATGGTGGAAGGCACTTCAGCTGCTGCTCATGCATTGAAGATGTATGGGTATATTGAGCATTTGAGTAGACTTGGCTATGTTATGGATAATGATCTATACATAGATTTAATCTTGTACTCGTTGGCTCCAAGTTATGCACCTTTTGTGCTTAACTTCAACATGAACAAGATCCAAGTATCCATTCCTGAGTTAATCAACATGCTCAAGACAGCTAATGGATCATTTAAGAAAGATCCAAAAAGTGTCATGGTTGTCACTTCTGCTAAAGGCAAGAAGCAGAAGAAGAAGAAGATAACCAAGGCGCAGCCAAAGAATGGTGGGATCTCCAAGAAGAAGGTTGCCAAGAAAGACAATCCCAAAGGAACTTGCTTCCATTGTGGAAAAGATGGTCATTGGAAGCGTAACTGCAAGGCCTATCTAGATTCTCTTAAGGAGAAGAAGCAAGCTGTTGCATCTACTTCAGGTATTCATATGATTGAAATTAATACTTATTCTATTGCTTCAAAACAATCTTGGGTATTAGATACCGGATGTGGATCTCATTTATGTAATGATCTACAGGGGCTTAGAAGCTTTAGAAGAGTTGGAAAGGCAGAGATATGTTTGCAGTCAGCTACTGGACAGAACATCTCTACAACAGTTGTGGGGACTTACTATTTGCCTCTTCTTAGTGGATTAGTACTGGAATTAAATAATTGTTATTATGTTCCAGCCTTATCCAAAAGTATTATTTCTTTCAGTCGTTTGATGAACGATTATGATATTTCTTTGAAGGACAAATGTTGTTACATTTTTAAGAACAATATGTTTTATGCAAAAGCTATCATTGAGAATGGTATTTTTGTTCTTGATTTAATTAAAGAAGTACATAATGTGAATACCAAGAGAATGAAACATGATAATCTGAATACCTCATACTTATGGCACTGTCGTTTAGGCCATATAAATGAAAAACGCATGACCAAGTTACACAAGTTAGGTGATTTGGGATCATTTGATTATGAATCATTTGATACATGTGAATCTTGTTTATTGGGAAAAATGACAAAAGCTCCCTTTATTGGTAAAGGAGAACGAGCTAAAATGATTTTGGACTTAATACATTCAGATGTATGTGGTCCAATGACTACACATGCCAGAGGTGGTTACTCCTACTTTATTACTTTCATAGATGATTATTCCAGGTTTGGATACATCTATCTAATGAAATATAAGTCTGAAGCATTTGAAAAGTTCAAAGAGTTCAGAAATGAAGTAGAGAAACAACTTGGCAAAAGTATTAAAACACTTAGATCAGATCGAGGTGGAGAATACTTAAGTCAAGAGTTTCAGGATTATCTTAGAGATAATGGGATTTTATCTCAATGGACTCCTCCATATACACCACAACACAATGGTGTATCTGAAAGGAGAAATCGAACACTATTAGATATGGTTCGATCAATGATGAGCCGAGCGGACTTGCCTAAGTCCTTTTGGAGATATGCACTAGAAACTGCTGTTTATGTGTTAAATAGAGTTCCTAGTAAATCGGTTGATGTTACTCCATATGAGATGTGGAATAACAAGAAACCCACGCTTTCTCATATGAAAGTATGGGGTTGTCCTGCTTATGTGAAGAGGACAATGTCAGACAAACTGGATGTTAAGTCTGACAAATGTTTATTTGTGGGATATCCAAAAGAAACGTTTGGATATTATTTCTATCATCCCTTAGAACAAAAGGTGTTTGTTTCAAGGCATGCTATCTTCTTAGAAAGAGAATTTCTCCTACGAGAGGACAGTGGGAGTAAAATTGAGCTTGGTGAAGTTCAAGACCCACAAATAGAAGATGATCAATCGATTGAACCTGAAACTGAATTTCATAATGATGAAATCACAGTTGAACCTGATTATACACAAAATCCTAGAAGATCTACTAGGATGCATTCTATCCCTGTGAGATATGGATTTCATATTGATTCGGATAGAGGCATAACTGTAGTAGAGGACAATGAGCCTACAAGCTATCAAGAAGTTTTGAACAGTTCAGAACGTGATTTATGGCTTAAGGCTATGCAGTCCGAAATGGACTCCATGTATGAGAATAAAGTATGGACTTTAACTCAACCACCTGAAGGGATAAAACCCATAGGGTGCAAATGGGTCTTCAAAAAGAAGACTGACATGGAAGGTAATATAGTTACCTATAAAGCTCGCTTAGTAGCAAAAGGTTATCGTCAAAAAGAAGGTATTGACTATGACGAAACTTTTTCTCCTGTAGCGATGCTTAAGTCTATAAGAATACTTTTAGCCATTGCAGCTCATTATGATTATGAGATTTGGCAGATGGATGTGAAGACAGCTTTCCTTAATGGAAATCTTACCGAGGATGTGTATATGACACAACCAGAAGGATTCACATCAGGAAATGGCGAAAAGGTATGCAAGCTTCAAAGATCCATTTATGGATTGAAGCAAGCCTCTAGGAGTTGGAACATACGATTCAATGAGACAATCAAAGAGTTTGGTTTCTCACAGAATGAAGATGAACCTTGTGTGTATAAAAGGGTCAGTGGGAGTGCAATTGTCTTCCTAGTTCTATATGTAGATGACATATTGATCATGGGAAATGACATTTCTCTTCTCCAATATGTTAAAATATGGTTATCCAAGCAATTCTCCATGAAAGACCTTGGAGAAGCATCCTATATTCTGGGAATAAGGATCTATAGAGATAGATCCAATAGGTTGCTAGGTCTTTCTCAAAGTACATATATAGATAAAGTATTGAAGAGGTTCAATATGGATCTCTCTAAGAAAGGGTTTATACCCATGGTGCATGGGAAACACCTTTCTAAGTCTATGTGTCCACAGACACTAGAGGATAGAGAGAGCATGAATAGAATACCATATGCATCTGCAATTGGTTCTATCATGTATGCTATGTTATGTACACGTCCAGATGTAGCATTTGCTTTGAGTGTCACAAGCAGATTCCAATCCAATTTTGGAGAGGAACACTGGGCAGCTGTCAAGAATATCCTTAAGTACTTGAGAAGGACTAAGGATATGTTCTTGGTATTTGGAGAGGGCAGTTTGGAAGTAAATGGGTATACAGATGCCAGCTTCCAATCTGACAAAGATGATTGTAAATCACAATCTGGTTATGTGTTCATAATGGGAGGAGGAGCAGTTAGTTGGAAAAGTTCCAAACAAGAAACAACTGCTGATTTCACGACAGAAGCTGAGTACATTGCTGCTTCAGAAGCAGCCAAAGAAGTAGTCTGGATCAAAAAGTTCATAACCGAACTAGGAGTGGTGCCTAGCATTGTTGATCCGATTCCTTTATATTGTGACAACAATGGAGCCATTGCGCAAGCAAAGGAACCACGGTCTCATCAGCGATCCAAGCATGTTCTCAGACGCTACCATCTCATAAGGGAAATAGTAGCTAGAAATGATGTGAAAATAGAAAGGGTTCCCACAGATGACAATGTGGCGGATCCCCTCACTAAAGCACCTTCCCAGATAAAGCATGATCACCATATAAATAGCATGGGTCTGAGACATATGAGTGATTGGCGCTAGTGCAAGTGGGAGATTGTTAGAGAGTATGCCCTAGAGCCCATGTAATAGGGATGTTTTTCATATGTATGAAATTTATATTCTTAATAAAAGGCATCATTCATTTATTAATGCTGTGTTTGAATACATGAGTTTGTAAATCTTAAATTAATAAATGAAGTCCTAGATATTATAAACACAGTGCAAAGGCAATCATGAAAGTGTTCATGATGTGAGATGTCTATCGCATGCAAATGTGTTAATATCTAAATATCCCTAGTCATAGAATTAACAAGATAGGACATTGTTAATTCGGACAGACTAGCACATGTTATGCTTCTTGAATGGTTCAAGCAATGGTTCTCATAATTGTGATTATGGATGATAATCAATGCTAACATGTGGATGCTTGTTAGAGGAACAAGTTCATTGGAGACCTGCAAAGAGAATCCTCATATGGATATTAAATCTATGTCAGTGAGGAATCTCTTCATAGCGGTTGTGCAAGTATCCTTAGACTTGAGATCACCAAAGTTATCTTAAGTAGCAAGTGGTATACTTTGACTCCATAACTGATTACTTCCAACTGGGAGTGAACATAGTTAGGAGATTGGGTATATCATGACCTACTTGAAGATAGTTGAGTGATTGATAAAGGATTCACCATCCCAGATTTAACAAGGGAAGTTATCTCGCATGATTCTATAATTACCTTGTTCAGTGAATCTCTGGCCAGAGTAATATGCCGAGATGGATGAAGATCCATGAAGGGCATTTTAGGAACAATGGTTAAATTAATAGAACATACATAATTAGATTTATATGAGTTGACAGAAATCCATATTCAGAATCTAATTGAGATAAGAGTGGTGAAAGGAGTAATTGCACGGTAACTGTTTCTATGGAAGGGTACAGTCAAACCACATGACTTTCCTGACATTTGGGTAGTCATGATGCCTAGCTAGAGGCCAATCATGACTTGTATAATGATGTATCAAAATATCAATAGAGATTGATAAATTGATTTAAAGGAGTTTAAATCATGTGAGTTTTGAATAGAACTCACGATTACATATTATACTGCCAATATGGACAGGAACCCAATAGGTCACACACATATAGAGAAAAGGATAAAATGGTAAAATGACAAGGATAATAATATTTGATATTATTATAAAGGTAGAGAGGAGAATATGATAATAATTAATTAAAGAGTTTAATTAATTATGATCAAATAAAATTGTCCGCGGAACTTTTGAGAAATGTTCTGTAAATTGGACCTAAATGAAATAATGTATTTCATGATTAATTATTATTATCTTATAAGTGTTATAAGACTACTATAAGTGTTATAGGACTGATATAATAATTAATAGGACCATTGGAGAAATTATAGAGGGCCAAAGGAATGAAGAAGTTGGAGGAAGCCCTCCAGAAGAGGGCTACACGCCAACTCCATACAGAAGGGCTTAGAGGACTTTTTCTTGGACCAAATTAATTTATATATGTTACATAAGTGTTATGAAACTCACATATTTAATTTGGTTGGATTTTGAATCCATTTGGGTATTTAAATCCAATTAGATGCACAAAGGGCCTAGTTTGTGGATTTTGTGCATGGTCTTTTATGAAAAGATTTAATTTGGATTTAATTAAGCCCAAATGATTATAATTAATTCCAGAAGCCCAATTAATAATTCTTCAGCAATTTTAAAGAGCCCAATCTCATTAAGGAGTTGGAATTTTAACCTAACTATAAAAGGCCAACTAATGAGAATTAGGGTTAAGTGATTAAAACAAAAGGAAAGTCTTTTTCTCTTAATTCTCTCTCCACTTTTGCGCCACTTCCCAAGCTAGCTCTTGGGAATTTCGGCCAGCCCTAGTTGAACACCAATTTGTTGGTTCAATCCCCTCTCTAGTGTGGATTACTCATTGGAGGTGTTCGATTTTGGACACTGTGGTTTGCGACAACCCGGTGCGAAGTAAAATCAACTGTTCAACAAAAATCAAAGGTGATTTTTCTTATTCTCATATAGTTATATTGTGTATTCATGGCAAGATCAGATCATATGGTTAAAAATTTTAAAATTCTGCTCATGTATATGATGCATGTAACCATAAAAATCCAACACATAATACATTGCTTGTGATATGGGCCTTTACATATTGAATAAATCCAAATAAATTTAGATGTCTGCTCATCAAAGGCTTTTATATCCCAGTGGGCACATTTTAGTTTGCTTGGATTGTTTAAATACACAATGGCCAAAATCCATTTGCATGCATTTTAAATAAAGAGAGATTATGCTGCTGGTTTTCCATTGTGCACCATATGCATTCATTGTGTTCCCTGTTAACCCATAAATAAAGCCCACCAAGGAAAGAGATCGCATGATATCCTGTGTGGGAGTAATAAGGTCGGAAGGATTTTCTTTTCTTTTGCATGTGTTTGTCCATGTTGCATACATGCCCATGCATCTCTAATGAATAATAAAAATAATAGCAATAACAATAAACCATAAAATATACGTGTTTTGTTTGCATAGACTTTTGGTGTATGTACATTTCATCCTATGTGCATAGTTCCTAATTGTGCAAAACATTTTATGTACAACCAAAAAAATATAATAGAAATTAAAATGCGTAATTTTTATATGTGATCAATATCTAGCAAGTGTACCAGATCGATTAGTAATATAGGGAAGTAAGATTAAGATCCCAAAATATTATACCCAAGAGTTTGTATAGAAATTGTGTATTTCAAGTTTTATAATGAGTGATGTGTGAAGGAATTCCCAATGTTTTAAAGAGATTGTTAACTAACTAAATAAAAAGTAGAAATTAAAGAACTTAGGGTTTGGAGGCTGAGAATTGGTGTTCAAGTATCCCTTAGCCAAAGTAAGGAAAACTACTCACTTTTCATCTTAAAAATAAAAGAAAAATTGAAATTAAAAGATATAATACACATAAAGCTTCAAGCATCTCTTAATGTCTTCTGAGAACACCAATTCTCAGCCTCCAAACCCTAAGTTCTTATCTCTTAAAAACTAGGTCTCAATTACTTTATAAAATTTATCTTCTCTTATATATTGGTGTTTTTGTCTGCTTAAAATTCTCAAAAAGGAAGAAAACCTGCTGCCATTTAACTTACTATTCCAGAAAGAAATATGAGTTTCATCATGTTTGAACCACCTTGCCTTTGTAGAGGGAAAATTCCCTCCATCGAGGAGATTTATTTCTTCTATGTCCTTTGGGTTATCTCGATAGAGGGAAAAGTCCCCTCTATTGAGAAATGGTCTTTTATATCTCACATTCACAAACTATCATCAGTAGAGGAGAAAATCTTCTCTATCAAGGGATTTCAATCTGGACTACAATGTGTTTTAACTCTTCCAAAATCTTTAAGTTAACCAGATTTTCTCCTTTCTCATATAACTTTTTCTTTTCTTAAATTAAGTTCCTAAAAACACCAAAAGTTACAATTAAGTCCACAAAAATAGAAATTTAGAAATTAAACACGACATTAAATAAATTAACACCAAAATAACATATCAAACACATTAAAACATATTGATAATATAGTTATAATTCGCAATTACCAAATACCCCATGCTTAGTCTTTGCTTGCCCTCAAGAAAACTTAAACAAACCAACTTCTCAAAACTATCAAACCTCAATCAAGAATCATGCATTTCAAAATCATTCTTAGCAGTTAACAAGAGCACTCAATAAAACTCTAACTAGATTACATTCAAGCACGAAAATATGAGCTAGTTTCAATGTGTATGTGTGCAAGACCAAAATATTTTAAGCTCTGTTCAAAATTAAAAACACTTATGCACTTCATAGTTAAGCTCTAAAATTTACATGCACCTAAATGTACAAGTGGTTTAGCATTTGAAACTCTAGAAACACCATAAACCTCTTCTATCTAAAAGGCCATCTCTGCTAAATAACTCAAAAGCAAACATAAAATTACTAGGTCTTAAATGGATTATAATATGGTTAGAGTAATGGTTAAAAAAGAATGGTTAAAGATAAATAAAAAGAATAGCCACTCTTTGATTGAATAGACCAAGATTTTTAAAATTCATCCCACTAACTCAAAAACATAACATTTAACTAAACTTGCTTACTTAATCCCTTATACTCCAAAGACGTTTTGAAAGAAAGACAATGAAACTCCTCTTATTTCCTAATATATCCAAATTTAGAAGCCATAATTCTTTTTCCCTTGGTAAACACCTCACACTTAAAGTTTTTCCATATACTGCTAGCTTTATTGCAAAGTTTCTTTCTTTTTCTTTTTCTTCTTTATATATATATATATATGTGCTAGCTTCATTGTTAGCAACCAATGATAACATGGGCGTTTACAAGGTCAATTTCCACTATTTGATTTCATCAATAACCCTTGACAATAATCTCAAAATCTTTTTTCTAATTACACCCTTTTAAAATATCCAACAATGTTAATCCATCCCAATCCTAGAGTGGGTACTCATAGAAGGGGAGATAAAAGCTTTTTAGGCTATATGGCTAATAAATGAGTGTAACAAGAAAAACAAATATGGCACACATTAAGCATCCCTCATTGGGTTCAAAATGGCTAACAAGGGATAAATGTACCAATAGGTTAGGTAAACAGTTTAAGTTATGGCTAAACAAGAAAGATATGCATAGATCACTTTCTAATTTACTTGTGTTGTTTCTATGCTTCAAAGGATAATGAGGAAGGTTCTAGTGTTCTAAAATTCCTTGCTCAACTACTCAATGCACCATTTTTATTCTATTTCCAAACTGGTTTGTAGTGCTCAAAAAGTGAAAACTAACAAATATAGTTCAAGTTGAATGCTAAACTAGCTAGAATTCAATCAAGCAACATGCTTATCTTACTGCTAAATAATAGTTCTAATTATAGAATATTCTAAGTTAAAGTTCAACATGTTCAATTTTGAGAATAAACTAAGGCAAACTAAACTTAGTGCAAACTAAGTGTTCATTGAACTACTGCATTACTAGCATAACCAAACTAGACGATATACTAAACTACCAATAAACTAAAAAAATAAAAGCACTACTATTAGTAATAACACAAATTACAAAGTCACTAAGATTAAGATTACAATCAAAGCAACGAAAACTAACAAGCAAGAAGCAATAGCTAACTAAACAAAAAACATAACATTAAAATAAAAAACAAAAAATGAAAATAAAAGCTTTCATGAATAAAAAAAGGAGATGTGAGATTTTCTACTTCCTTAATCTCCTAAGAAAAATTGAGCTTAGATAAGCTCTACCCCTTTCCAAAAACTTCGCTGTCCACAGCAAAATAGAGCTCAAATCACTGTGGTGGTGGTGGAAATCACTCCAAAAAATGGATAATGAACTGCTCAAAGTGTGTGGTGAGACACTCAAAACTCTTTTTTAGTTTGTCAATAGTATGTCCAATCTACCATTCGCCTGGTTCATGAAGGTGACCATTTGCAAAGAAGGGTTCGCTTTAGCTTCAGGTGCCTCTTGATCTTCATCTTAATTTTGGCCAACCGTGATCAATTGCAAGTATTCATCTCTATCTGTCCAATATCGACACAGCTTATCCCACAGTACCCTCAATTTCTTCAGCATTGTAAAATCTATAAACTGGGGTTTACCAAGGGAATCCCTCATAACCAAATGGTTTGACTATTGCCATAATTATTGCTACCCATCCTAAGGAAATTGTCTTGACTACCTTAAGCTTTTGCTACAAATCCTCGATCTTACACCATAGATGAAATGCTCCATTTAGTTTGATGCCTTCAACCGTGAACCTTAATATAGGCACTCACTTGCATTGACTGCACCTGAGCCATCAAAACAATTATAAAAGTTAATCGATAAGAGCTAATGAAGAACCTGCAATGCATGGCTACTTAATGCATGAGCCTTAGTTTTGCTAGAGTTGTATGGAACTAAATCAATAGAATCTCAGATTACTTCCCAGTTGTAACTCAGGTTAAAATTTGGCAAATCTTTTATACCATCCATCAGGAATCCCAAGTGCTATGAAAAGTCAAGAAAAGCCATGGTGTAGGTTTTTCGATCAAGTTTGAAATAGACAATGCTGCAATCATGCTCGCTTTAAAGTGATAACTAAAAGATGCGCAAAAATCCCTTGCAAGTGCATGATAATTTCCTATCTCTTCTTGATAAGGGCACCCCAACCAATATTGCAAATCACTATCTTAATTTCAATCTAATGATCACCAATTGCAATGTCGAGAAAGAGATTATTTAAATATATTGGATACACATAAGTGCAGTCTTAAAATACTTAAAGTCCAACATGATCCTCATCCACATAAAGTGGGATGTGTAAACCCCGAGGAACTAGAAGCACCATCATCTTTTGTTCTTTTTGGAGCCACTGGATAAATCAAAATAGCACAAATAAGTGTCTAAAATTAAAAGTTCAAAGCATCATCCTAAAAGAAATAAGTCACAATTTCAACTCAAGTTCAACAATACCAAAGCATTATTTCAGGTGGCTAAAAAGTGGATATGAAGCATGGAAAGAAAATAATGTCATATGAGATTGATTAAACATGGTTGAGACTAAGAAAAATGAAGCAAAATAATTGAACTTAGTCATTGGCACATTTTACCAAACGTACGGTTAATGGGGATTTAATTGAACCCTTAGTCACACTAGATTGCGTATAGGATGAGTAGGGTATCGTTCCAAAGGGAACAGGGTAATTTTGTATTGAAATCACAAAGAGTAGATGGATAGATATCAAATAAAATAGAGATTATGTATTTAATTTAATAACTAAACTACTTTATATATATTAAATCAATTTTGGATAAAAATAACTTAATTGATGGTATAAATATACATTAAAAATAATAGAAACAATTTCATTTAAGAACAAGTACAAACAATTTAATGAATAAAATGGTTGGAGAATTTAACCAAGATTCTTTAAAGCAACTCTCATTGTCATTAAAGGTGTTTTCATTTAGAGTCTATAAGCACTATTGTGTCATTATAGAGATAAACAAAAATTATAAAGCTCTATGCCAATTCTTTAACCCCTCAAAGTGAATTCATTATCTCTAAGTAAATTCAATGCTTTAAGTAAATTCATTTGTTTTTCCATCAAAAAATTCCAACTCTCATTGCGAATAAATTGACTAACTTGCCAATATGGTGATCAAGCATAAATAGCAAATCAATGCACACAAATGGATTTAAATTAACTTCATTCATAATAATAAATAACATTTCTTAAACAAACTCTACTACATAGTTCTAATGCATAAAGGAAACTTAGCCAAATACATATTTGAAATAAAAATGAACAAGAGAAAAGAAACATAAACACTCCCCAGAGTTTTACTTTCTAAATAAATCTTCTGATATATCTCTTATTCCTTTGACTTTGTTCCTTTATCATCATTTAAAAAACTAAGTAAAAACTATTTATCCAAAAACTAAATTTCTCTAAAACTAAACACTGATCAATCCCCTCCTCAGCATCTTCAATCCATATTTATAGAGAGAATAGCTCTATAAACATGTCTTTTCAGAATAGGTATGAAGATGGAAAGTTACAATGAAAGGTCCTGATGGTTGGTTGAGAAAAAGTATGTTGAAAAATTATGTCGCTTGAAAATAGTTAGCATTACCGTTTCATGAATGCCTTCATGATTCGTGCTCCTTCATACACTATGCCACTCGTGAACCTTTGTCTGACTTGTGATCTTTTGTCTTTTCTGGCTACCGAATCATGAATCCCTTCACTACTCATGAATGGTGTTGTGAGTCGTGAGCCTTCGTGCCCCTTCTTCACTCGTGAAGCTCTTTACGAGTCGTGCATAATTGTCCGAGTCGTGAATCCCTTCACGACTCGTGAATGTTGGTCCTCCGTTTCACTTTTAAAATTTTCCTACAATATAATTAAACGCAAAAATTAAACAAAACACATAAAATATAAATAATATTACATACTTAGATGCCTAAATGAAAAAAATACATAATAAATAATAGACCATTTCACATAATATCAAATTCCCCCATACTTAAACCTTGCTTGCCCTCAAGCAAGAGAAAAGAATGAGAAAATCTAATAACAAATTAAACTAAGTAAGTTGTACTATAGAACATTGTTCATTATGCATATATAATAGGATTGAAAAGAAATCAAAGACCTTAAAGAATCAAAATACCAACGACTCAATTCTCAAAGCATGTATTCTAAATTTAACAAGTCACCTAAGTTTACTAATTTCAACATCAAGAGTATAAAGTCTCAAAACTAAACATGCTTGAAAGTAGAATATTAATCATAAACTTTAAGGTCCTAAGATTGTTAGTTGGCTTTTTAGGACAATTGTAAGCAAACATACCCTTAGTCCAATCTCATGGAATTTTTAAACTTTACTCTTTTTTTTTCTTTTTTTTTGTTCTTGCTTTTGTTCTATCTTTGAACATGGATATACTTTTAGACTTTATCCCATGAATTTAAAATAACAAGAGAATGTAGTATTGGGTGCATTTTACGCTCCATCCCATACCCTATTGAAATTTTAGATATACATCTTGCTTTTATTTTATTTTATTTCATCATCATTTTTTTCTTCAATACTGGTCCTCATTCATTATTGAAAGGGTCTAAGGGTAATTATGATGGCTATAGTTTCCATGAGGCAACAAAAATCCTAAAATCTTAAACTAAATGATCAAGTCCTAACCTTAAAGCATAATTAGTAAAGAGACTAAATAACCTAAAATGTTGAAAGAAGTAAAAAGAAATAACTTGAAAAACATAAAAGACATACCAAAAGCTTTGAAAGACTAATAAAATGAGCATAAAAGGTAAATGACTTAACATATTATATACAAAGTGAATAATGCTTTATAATAAAACTAGCTAAAAAGTCTAGTCTAGTTTGAAGATAAATACCCATAAATACGCACACAACTATCATATAAAACACAAACAAAACATGCAACACACAACCATACTCCTCCACACTTAGAACAAACATTGTCCTCAATGTGAAGGAACAAAACAAAAAGAAAAAAAAAATAAACAAACTAAAGAATAGAGGAAAGAAACTCCCCTGAATATCATGGTGAAGGTGGAGGAGAGGACACCATATAGCCTGCTTGGGCAATGAAAGTATCAACCTTGTGCTCAATTCTTCTTTGATGTCTAACCAACTAATGAGTAACTTACTCCAAAGAAGTAAGTTGGTTTTGAATGGTGGACTGATTCTGCAACAATGGAGTGAATATGGAATGAATGTTACATGAATAAGACTCAAAAATGGGAGGAGTAGCAGCCATATCACTAGGAACATCATCCATGGTATCATCACTAACCCCCTGCTCCGCTGGCCTTTCCTCGTCGGAAGTACTCTCAATAGCAGCCTCTTGTGGAGCAAAAAACCTTGCAAGATCCTTCCAACAAGATCATGACAGAGGTGGAATGAACTGAAATGCATTATTAACAATCTCACCATGAACAAAAAGATGTTTAGTAAAGTATGCACATGGAAGGATACGATCATAAGTACGAAGATCAATATCAACACTCCTAGCAATAGTAGAAATAACATGGCCATGTGTAAGAGGAGTTTCCAAACAACTAACACATTTCATTAACTGATTGAAAATCCAATATGACCAACAAACTAATTTTTGATTATGCACACACCACATCAAAAATAACTCGTGAGTGGAGACTCTATTAAATTTAGGTTTATTAAAAATAACAGAAGCAAGGATCTTATGCAAAATTCAATATTTCAAATCTATGATAAACATAGACTTAGCCTCCCAGCTCAAAATGGTTGGTCAATCCAATAAGAAAATTCCAAAATTCATTGGGTTGATAATTCTTAGGAGGAGCACATAATCCTGATTGTTTAAAGCCAAAAATTCTATGCATCATAAAATAGGTAAGAGTATGGTTCTTACCATCTAAACGATACTCCAACAGACCAAAACTTTCTGTATTCTCTTTTAAATTTGTATAAAACTCTAAAACTAAATCAGGATAGAAATGTTCATGCAAATTAACAAAGTGTAACAATCCACATTGAGACAACATCTCATTCATAGTATCAAGCATACCCACTTGCTTAAGGAGAAAATCTAGAAAATACTTACATTGTAAGATGGCCCTATCCTTGAGAGCAAGAAATCTATTACCTTCATGTACAAAGGAAATGTGGAACTTAGCACCAAACTGGGATGAAAGAGTTTTAGGTTATACCTCATCTCCCACTTGCTGTCCTTTTGAAGATGAAGGGTTCTTTATTCTTACCATGGTGGAAAAAGAAAAATGCAGAGAAAGAAGTACAGAACCAAAGAAGTAAAAGAAAAAGAAGAATGACAGAGAAAATAAAGTAATAAAAGAGAAGAATGAATGACAAAGAAGAAAGAAGACCATTTTCACGAGTGAAGAAAGAAAGAAAACGGGGGCAATAAAAAAGAAAATTGCAACATTTATAAAGAAATTAAAGAGGGAATAGTGAAACGACAGTGAAGAATCGCGTTGTTTCACAAACCCTAATGGCAGTTATATCTATCTTTTTGTTTTTTTTTAAATTAGTTAGTTTTATTTAAATAAAATTAGAACACATATTGGACTAACTAAGATGAAAAATAATTAAAATAAAGAAGGAAAAAAAATTAAAAAATAAATAGACAATACCAACTGTTCATGACTCGTGATTGAATGCAAGAGTGAATCACGAATCGGTACCTACCTCACGACTCGTGAAGGAGTTGTTCTGATACACTCGTGAAGGACTTCACGAGTTGGACAGGACTTGTGAATATAGGCCCTCTATCTCAGTTGTGAAGGGAATCACGAATCGTGCCTTCCTTGAAGACACATGCATGACTCGAAAATAGAATCATGACTCATGATTGATTTGCTTCTGGAACACTCGTACACCTCTTCACAAGTCGGACTGCACTCGTGATAAGTCCCCTTTTTCAACCTTTCTTCAAAAATTATCTATCTCGATCAATAAACTCAAAAAGAAAAATAGACATTATACAGTAAAAATTAAAACCATAAGACACAAGCAAAAGTAAAACCTTCAAATAAATAAAATTTAAACTAAGAAAACTAATCCTAAAAACACAAAAATCATTTTTATGCAGGGAAAGAATTCAATAAAAATAGTTTGGGCAGAAGCCAATACATCACCAATAAAATAAGGCTTTAACCTATGTCCATTAACCTTGAAAGCCACCCCTTTGTCATTAGGAATATCAACGGCCCTAAAAGAGTAAATATAAACCACCTTAAAAGGACCCAACCACCTTGATTTTAATTTACCAGGAAATAGCTTCAACCTTGAATTATACAACAAAACCAAATCCCAACCTGAAATTCTTTCTTTAACAAATGCTTATCATGATATAATTTAGTTATCTCTTTATATAACTTAGCATTTTCATAAGCATTCATACGAAGTTCTTTAAGTTCTTGTAATTGAAGCAATCTTTTTCTACCAACTTGTTGCATATCAAAGTTCAATACCCTAGTTTCCCAATAGGCCTTATGTTCTATTTCAATAGGTAAATGGTAAGATTTACCATAAACCAATTGACAAGGAGTAAGTCCTATAGGGGATTTAAAAGCTGTCTTATATGCCCAAAGAGCATCATCAAGCTTAAGTGCCCAATCCGTTCTTGATCTAGGTATAAAGATGGAAAGTTACAATGTCTTTTCAGAAAAGTATGAAGATGGAAAGTTACAATGAAAGGTCCTGATGGTTGGTTGAGAAAAAGTATGCTGAAAAATTGTGTCGCTTGAAAATAATTGCCATTACCGACTCATGAATGCCTTCATGAGTCGTGCTCCTTCACACACTGTGCCACTCATGAACCTCTATCTGATTCATGATCTCTTGTCTTTTCTAGCTACCGAGTAGTAAATCCCTTCATGACTCGTGAATGGTGTTGCGAGTCGTGAGCCTTCTTGCCCTTTCTACACTCGTGAAGCTCCTTGCGAGTTGTGCATAGCTGTCCAAGTCATGAATCCCTTCACGACTCATGAATGTTGGTCCTCCACTTCACTTTTACACCCAAATTTTCCTACAATATAATTAAACACATAAATTAAACAAAACACATAAAATATATATAATATTACATACTTAAATGCCTAAATGAAAGAAAATACATACTAAATAATATACCATTTCACATAGTATCAATGGTGTTCACAAATTAACTAAGCGAATTTGAGAATAATCTCAATCCATATTAAGCCAAAAATTTAAATCATCATTCAATATCAATTAGTAAGGAAGTGAGATGAACTTGGAATGAAAGATTGCAACAAATGTGTTCAATCTACAGAATGTAAAAATCCAAGTTTAAGAACAATAAACCCATAAATTTGTAATCCAATTAATCTAAAAATTAAATGGAAGAATTAAACCAAGTACAAGGTACTTATTTAATATATGATGAAAAGTGATGAATAACCAAATGAAATTTGAATGCCTTGGGAGAGGGATTGTGGAACTTGAGTGATGGAGAGCAATTTTTGGGTAAGATGTGGGATGTGGCTCAATAGAGGAAGAGATGAGGCTATTTAAAGATGTTGGTCCATCAGTGGAGGAACAATTCGCTCTACTAAGGTGAATGTCACGGGTTGGGAAGCTAAAGGGTCCCTCAATGGAAGGAAAATTGTAATGCCTCGAAACTAACATCCAACATGCTTGGCATGTTGTAGAGCATGAAAGATAATCCCGAGGTAGTTTTTGAAACAAATAGAGTTGAAAAAAGTAGAGAAATTTGAGAAAGTATAAAAGTTAAACATGCTAAGGCTAAGGAAACCGAGGATGGATGACCCAACAAGAAGTTTGGGCTGATAGTGAATTATGAAAATAGGTTTTAAATGAAGTCCAATGGTAAAATTTAAGGCAAAAATGAGTTCAAATGGACCCTCAAATCAGATAGAGAAGTTTTTACTCAATATAAAGGAAAGGGTTGACCGAAAGTTTGATCGGATTTAAGAGTACTCCATTGACCTCTAATAATTTTTATGATCATATAGATATGGTAGAAATAATTTAAATAAAATATTAAAAGTGGAAAATAAACTTTCTAACAGTTTCGATATTTTGAATTTCGGACTGGCTATCCAAGCTGTCGAAGCTAGAAGAATATCGAAACAATGTTAGAATGGACTAAAATTTTAAGTACATGGTTTTGAATTCCCTAGTACCCACGAGCTAAAATATTGAAGCATTTTGACCATTGGAACAATAGTTTCAGAAAACGATCGAGAGATAAGAAAAAAAGGGTTGATTAAGGTTTCAATGGAGATTTAAAAATAGTAAATGACTTCTAAAAATCACCAAACTTTCCAGATCTATTAAAGATGATCCAAGTTAGTGTTTGGAAGTGAAAAATTATTTTTCTGATAATTTTGAATTTTTAGAGTTTCGACAAGTAGGATTTTCCTCTAAAATTGGAAACACATTGAAACAATCTCTGAATGACCTAAAATTTTAACCACAACCTTCTAAATATGTATAGAAATGTATGGTAAAATTTCAAAATATTTAGATGAGTGAAACATTGATTTCTAGAAAATGGCCAAATTGGATTGGCGAAAGTAAATTGAAATGAAAATTAACTTCTATTGGTTTAAAAATTTATGTAGAGTCCTAAATTATTTTTTTAAGAATTATGGAATTGATTAGAAGTGATATTGAACATGGAAAATGAGAGAAATAATTTTAGGGTATAAATAGCCTAATTAAAGAAATTGGGCTCAGGACTTGGTTGAACCATTGGGTTGGACCAAGCCCAATCCATTAGAGAGCTTATAAATGCTGGAAAAAAATCTATAGGAAGCTAGAATTTTCTCCTGCTTCCTTCTTCTTTCATGGAGACCGAATGGTGCTCTTCACCATTCTCTAGATTCTTCTCTCATCCTCTCTTATTAATTCTCCAAAATTCCACCTCCTTACATAAATTCCAGCTCCTCTCTCCATTAATTATGGTCTCAAGAGCTCAAAAAAAGTGATAAAAGTGGTAGAAATCAAAGAACAAATGTTATGTGTCAAAATTAAGGTAAGAGAAAATGGAAGTTTTAATTTATTTCAATGGTTTCAATAGATAAATTAGAGTATGTGAAACATATTTATGTGATTTTTTTGTATAAAGGAATAATTTGATGAAAAACTATCATGAGGAATTCAGCCACTTAGGAATAATAAGGAAGATCATGGTGTTTCAATGATGGAAGACAAGAAAAATGAAGAATAAAGTGTGGAGAACAAGAATTAAGGTAAGTGGATACAAACTACATTCTATTTCATTTAATCCTTGAATTTTAGTATGAAATTTATATTATGTAACTACATACATTTAAAGAATAATGAAAAAATAAATTAAGATAACAAAGTAAAATGATAAATTAGCATGAATTAAGTAGGAATTAAAAGAAAAATCAAACATTTAGCAAGGAGACTAGAGGAGGCCGAATGGTGTTCTAAAAGAAATAAAATGATAATTGATTATTAATGAGATAGGAAATGCAATTCTAGTATTAAAATAGTAATTAAATATGTTATGATGAAATTGGAATAAAAATAATATATGTATACGTGATTGAGTATGAAACATAATAATGATCATATATGAAACAAAGAAAAAGTAAGATAAAATAAATAAAGGAAGGCATGTGCATATGTAATTTAATGTTAGAAAAATAAATAACATGAAGTACATGGAGAAAATAATAAGTATGGTGGTTTTTTTGGGTTGGCCGAATGAAGTGTGTAGTAAGAATATTGTGTTTAATTAATATTCATGTGTTATTTACATGCATTTATGTACTTATGAGTGATGAGAATGAATGTATAGAAAAATGATGATGTGTATACAAATAATTATATTAAGTGTATACAAATAATTATATTAAGTGTACCTTGAAATTTTAAGTATATAGTTAACATAATATAAAATAAATAGTTGCCCTTAGTGTAAGTGGACAATCCTAGATGCTAGGATATAATGGCTAGCCATAGGAACATCTATACCGCGGTAGTTTCATACAGATAGATAGACATATAGCATTGAGAGGCTTCTCATCTACATTCAGATAGTATTAAGGTTGGCTACCCTCATGGTAGTCACCTCACATCCAGCCAGATAGTTCTCATCCAGCATATCATGTTCGAGGATTTTCACTGGCCATCACTAGAGGCAAGATGTAATTATAATAAAAAATGGAAAAAGAATAAGTAATTAAGTTAACAAAAAGTCATAAAGATAATAAGCCCCAAAGTGGAGAAATTCTCTCAAAATTTGAACCTTCTTCCACCCTAAAATAAAATCTTAATTTCATTTATAGGGTTTGATAAGAGAAAGAATTTAAGGTTTAGCTATTCTAAGGTAATAATCCTCTCTCTCTTTTACTTCCTTTTGCTTTATATGTTATGAATTGAAATTGAGGAGTTATATAAATATTTCTATGTTTGATTTGTTATATGATGAAGGAGAAAATCGCAAGGAGAAAAAGATAGTAGAGAGGAATTAAAGGAGCATTTTGAGGTATGGAAACTTTAATTACTTGTATATGTGTGTGATTGTGTATAAGGCATGTGGTATGTTATAATTGAGGTTAGAATGAAGTTTTGATATGGAAATTAAGTTTAAATTTGTATGAGAACCGAAATAGCAAGGTAATTCTTGAAAATCCAAAATCTGCCTTAAGAATTAAGTGACCTTTAGGACTATTTTTGCTATAACTTGAGATATATTGATTTAAATTTTGTGATTCTAATTGCTACAAAAAATATACTTATAGACATTGATTTCATATGAAGAAGTAAAAAATTAAATCCTTTTTTTATTATGGTGGAAATTTAACTTGAATTCTGGCTATGGCCGCTGCCCTATCATTAGGTGCAGTCTGTGGTTTTATTTTATTATATAGAGATTTACATGTCCGATTAGGGTGATGTTTGATGTTTTAAAATCTATAGACATAGGGGAAAAACTTTTTAGATTGACACTTTGGCTAAAAATGATGTTTTATAGGTCTAAATGTTTATACAAGCCTAGACTAGAAATCTACTTCTAGGCAGTATGGATCTCATGATCAGCAGGTATGACCTATTAATCATGACATGCTCCAATTTCAGTCTAGAACTGGAATGGGACCTATATCACAGTCAACAAGTATGACTTAATGACCATGACCCCCCTTCTATAACCTAGGTCACGGTCAACACTCTTTTCGTATTGACCATAAGGTAGTTTGGAGTTAGTCCAGAACTGAGATACAACTTATGTCACGATCAATAGCTATTAACTAATGATTATGACCCTCTATTATTCATTCCTAAAGTTTATTTTAGGTCTTAATTTGTTATCAAAGTTAGTCTAAACCTTACTAAACTTATTTAAAGCACTATAATCATGAGAATAAAAGTAATTTAGTGTACATGTAAATTATGAATGATAATATAAAAGCATTGAACATGTATTGGCAAGTTTTAAATATTGTTAGAGCTTTATATTTATAAAACTAAAGATGAATTGTGACACTAAATAGGTAAAAAGAATATTTTAACATAAGAATAAAGTTAGGGAATGAATACTAATACTATGAGATATGAAGCCTTTAAGTTATGTATGAACATACATAAAGACACCAATGAATACATGTAAATTATGATATTTTAATGAGATAATGCACATGTGTATAAATGTATACATATGTGTGCTTATACTATCAAAGTAATATAAAGATAAGTATGTTGTATTATTATAATTATTTCATGAATAAGAATATAAGAATTAAATGATGACATATGAATGAATATGCATACGATTCTTTATTCCTAGTTATGCTCATGCATATGATTTACAGATAAATAACATATGAAAGGGAAGAGTAAAGAGATTAAAGTAAAGAACTATAGTTGCCTACATCTATATCTAATTCATTGATAGATAGGCATGCCTATATAGGTATATTGTAGCTACTATCTAGTTAACCCATTTGGGTCCATAGTATAGTTTTACTCCGTTTGGGTCACTTGCTAACCTCGTTTGGATTCGGTTGACCAAACTATAGTACAGTTGGCCCCATTAAGGTTTATAGTTCACTACAAGAAAAATGCAATTTATCAACGGAAAATTAGCAACGTAAATTGATATTTTTTGTTGCTAATAAAAAATAGCAACGAAAATTAGCAACAAAAATTTCTTTTGCTAATCTGGCGGTTGCTATTTTTTAACAACGGAATTTCATTTCAGTTGCTAAATTTAGCAACGAAAAATGAATTCCATTTCTAAATTCAACCTACTCATTTTCGATGAATTGGTAATTTTTAGTAACGAAAATATCAATTCCATTGCTAATTTTAGCAACGGAATTGATTTTTCCGTTGCTAATTTTTGCAACGGAATTGATTTTTTCGTTGCTAAATTTTAGCAATGGAAAAAAAATTCCGTTGCTAATTTTAGCAACCAAAACTTAATTTTGTTTTTTTATAAGCTAAAAACCCAACTTATTATTATTGACCCATATGTTAAATTAACAACATAACTTGCCATAAAAAAGCACTAAAAGTTTATGTCAACAAACACATATAATTCAATAGATTATGAATAAAATCAATAATTACCAATAATTTATCATCAGAAATATAGATAATAAAAACCCTAAATTAAATTAGAATTTCAGAAGAAATGAATAAATCTAACAGAAAGCCTAAATGAATTATTTTTACGGTATAGACTATTTTGGTCATAACTTTTGCTACAAGTGTCAGATTTGTTATTATAATATATTTTCGGAAAGATCGTTTCAATACGGTCATTTATTATATAGCAAAGCTCTTGTAACGGCATTTTTCAGGCCAAAAAATGACGTTTAGGTTGTCATTTTTCAGTTTAAAGTTTTTAGGGTTTTTCAGTAACATTTGGTCCTTTTTTTTGTTTTCACTCATATAAATTATTTTCTTTCCCTAATTCAAGTGAAAGGAATCTATATCTTAAGCACATAATTTAATAATAAATTTAAATATAATTATTTATTATTTATTTTTTTAATTAAATCTATGAAAAATCCTAACCACTATCTTTTATATACCAAAATTATAGACATTTCCATATCACAAAACATAATCTTTGGCAATACCCAATATGCATGAAGTCATAAAATGCTCGAAAATTACTGTAATTACCTATTTTAATTATAATAATATTTAAAGATATTTTTTCTAATATACAGTAAAAGAAGGCAAATACATCAAATCATGTATAACTTATAAAGAATTAGAACCTGCTGAAAATTGGCATGAGGTTCTCAGAATCCCAACTTGTGATAAAGATGAATGCCACAGATAAGCCCCCCACGGTTGAAAATGAAGTCATGCAAATTGGAAAGGGAGTTTTAAATCTGATGGAAAAGAGATCAAGAAATAAAAATCATAAATAAGAAAAGGATATAAAGATTTCACCCTCACTCCTAGGAGTTTGGGGTATAGAAGCCAAGGAGGAATTGCTATTTGAATTCCTACCGTATTTTGAGTTCAGTCCTATATAGAAAGCCAATAAATTAGAAGAAGATATATTTATGTGCATATTATTGCCTTGACGGGCCAATACTAACTTGAAGTCCTCCCTAAAAGCACAAATGATGTAAGAATCTTACAGAAAGTCTTTTTAATTCGAACTATGTACTTTTTTAAAGATAATTTTCCGTATATAACAAAAGTATACAACTCTAAACAAAAGAAGCTCTACACCTCCAAAATTTGGGTTTCCAGTAAAACTGAAAATTCTGTTAGAGATGCTGATAGAATATACCAAAATAGTCATAACATTTCATGCAGAGGAATGTAAATAACGAACCAAAATGCAGGGGAAATCCATGCGAGAACAAGAAACAAGAACAACTGAATCATAATCCAAAAGTAACAAAAATAATGAAAGTTAATTAAAACAATTCCAATTAAACAATATGTAATTTCAGTAATAAAAAAAAGGAAAGAAACAAAACAGAGAAAAGGGTACCTGTATTAGAAGGAGTATAAGCCTTGATCCAATTGCTCAAGTAGAGACCTATCAAAATACAAACTCCAACACTACCTGAAAATAAATAAACAATTAATCAAAAACCACCATTTTTAATAAACGAAGCATTATAATCTCATCAAAATTTAAATGGACGCATCCTATAATGAACCCTAGTCATATTTTCTCATCTTTCCTGCCTTAATTTTCTCAGCTACCAAACAAAAATAAAGGTAACTTGAAAGTGCACGAACCTTAAGGTAACTTCTTTCTAATATGCTCAAATGAATTTTATTTCCTTCTGCTCTTTAATAATTTCTCAAGAAACAAACATATTACAAGTGAGATCAAAGCCAAACAAGTTGTAGAGAATCTGGTAAGTAGAGAGTGAAAAGGTACCTATATTTGTAAAAATTGATGGATTTTGAACCAACAGATCTCTGTGGATTGATTTGAAATTCTCTATAGTCGAGCTCCAAAAGCAGAGAAACTGAAATAGAATGAGGCAGGACGTGCAGAAAAGAACAAAAATGAAAGAAATAGGGTTTTTTCCCTATATAAATTATTTTTAGCAACGAAAGTTAATTTCGTTGCTATTATAGCAACGATTTCAAATTTAGCAATGGAAATTAGATTCCGTTGCTATTTTAGCAACGAAAATTCAATTCCATTGCTAAATTTCATCCAAAATTTTTTCTGCAGCCATATTTAACAACAAAAATTAGATTTCGCTGCTATTTTAGAAACGAAAAATAATTTCCGTTGCTAAATTTCATTCCAAAAATTTCCTGCTATGAAATGCCGCTATATTTAGCAACGGAAATTAGATTCCGTTGCTATTTTAGCAACGAAATTTAATTTTCGTTGCTATTTTAGCAACAGAATTAATTTTTGTTGCTAAATTTCATCCCAAAATTTTTTCGCTATTAAATGCCGCTATATTTTGATGGAGTATGACAAGGTATGAATGTGATGATAACGCAGCGGAAAAACAAAAATTTTTCATCATACATACCATACAAATCCGAAGCAAGAAACGAAAACATGCAATTTTAGGGTTTTGAAACATACAACTTTTGATGCCTTTTAATTTTTAATTTGGTTATGACCAGCAACTAAGATGACTTTTTCTGCCTTAGATCTCGATCACCAATGCCAAGGAATAGCCTTTTATGCCACTCCCTCTATTCTCACACACACAATTGCACCGTCGGCTTAAAATCGAGGTTGCTAGCTCTCTTTTAATGTATTGTGTAATAGCTATGGTTTGAAGCTACAAAATTTGATTTTGTACTTCTCTTAGGTTGCTATTACTACCCAAGATCACAAGAGAATGAGGAACTATCCTTTCTCCTTGTGAAAATAGGCTAAAATAAATTCTTGAGAGAGAGAGAGAGTTTCACGCAAAAACCATAGAAGAATTAGGGTTTTTCATTTTCTCTCTCATTCAATATATATCTTTTCATTTTAAGTGATAAATCTAAAATCAAATACTTAAAGATAATTAATTTCAGCCTTTATCACTTCTTTAAAATAAGAGATATATATTGATTTAAATTCTTTTGAATTAATCCAAGATTAAAACATAAGACATATTAACCAAATAAATCACTTAATAAAGAAATTCACATGTGCCAAAATTCCTTCAATATTTATCTTGGAATTTCGGCTAAGAAATCCTTTAATTAAGTGTTTTAATTTGATTATTATTCTTTTAGGTATTAATACTCAATTAATTAAATTAATACAAGACATTTAATTAATTGAAATTAAACCTTATGGGATGAATTTCTCTCTCTCATGGACCAAGGTCCAATAGCAATTTTATAACCCATTACACACATTAATTTGACTTTAATTAAAAGCCCAAATTAATGCCCAATATATTATTTAAATATTTTAAGCCCAATACTTTGTGTGCGATCCTATAGGTCCATTTAATGTTGGCAATGAATTAATAAATTAATTCAAAGGTTACATATATTCTCTAGCAAGATATTATAGCATTCCAAATTAAATGAAAATGCATATGGCATTTAGTGACCTAATGCAATTTTGCATAGTCCCTTACCCATAAATATCAGAATTAATATAAGGCATGGAACTAGTCATCCTTATATATATTAATTCCTTTCTTGATATATCAGTGACACTGAACTCTCAGATAAATAATGATTACTCATTATTTCATCTCGGTATGGCCATACACTTCTCAGTTCACTGATCAAGTGGCCGATGATATTTTCTCTCTTATTGAGAGGGGTCATCCTTTCACTTCTCTCATGCTCTCTAACATGAATCAATGCATACCCAATCATACCCGTACTTGTCACTCTGTTACGAGCACATTAGGTGTATGTCAAAGTACACAGTAATTCATAAAGAGTTTCATAGAGATTTTAGGTCTAAGAACTCCGATACAAAACTTGCATATGAGAAACACTTATGACTTTTACCATGTAGTGTTCTCATGAGCGGATCGTATCCAGATACCATGTTCTTTAACATGTATCTATGATCTCTGATTGACACTCTTGTCCTAATGATCTGTAAGACATAACTCATAATATCAGAGAGAGCATACTAGTCTTAATTCATTGTTATTCCCATAACAATGACTGACTAGGGATGTTTAGAATGAAGTCTCATTTGTTTCAAGGTCTTACAACCATGTGCCTCACACATGATAACTTAAACCGAAACGACATTCTTGGATAGTTTTATCAATTGATATGCAAAAGAATACAAAAGATAAAACAAATGCCTCATTTTATTAATTCAAAGTGTTTTATTACAATGCATTGAGGCTAGGGCTTACACTAACAATCTCCCACTAGCACTAGTCCCAATTGGGCATAGCCCTAAGACTGAACGCTCTCAAATGAGCTTTGTACAGATTTGGACGCAACTGTTTCATCAAAGGATCTGCTACATTATCTTCACTTGCTATCTTGCTAACCTTGACGTCCCCATGATCAATGATTTCTCTGATTAGGTGGTACCTCCTGAGTATGTGTTTGGATTTCTGGTGTGATCGGGGCTCCTTTACCTGTGCGATGGCCCCGTTGTTGTCACAGAAAATTTCTAATTGATCTAGGATGCTTGGGACCACTCCTAATCCAGAAATAAAATTTTTAATCCAAACAGCTTCTTTTGCAGCCTCACTTGCTGCAATATACTCAGATTCTGTAGTTGAGTCGGCAACGATCTCTTGCTTTGAGCTTCTCCAGCTGACAGCACCACCATTCAAAATAAAAACAAATCCAGATTGCGATATAGAATCCTGAGTGCTGGTCTGAAAAGCAGCATCGGCATAACCTTGTATGACGAGCTCTTCTTGACCACCATACACCAAGAAGTGATCCTTAGTCCTTCGCAGGTACTTCAGAATCCCCTTTACAGCAGACCAGTGCTTTTCACCATGGTCTTGCTGAAACCTACTGGTTATACTCAGTGCATGAGAAACATCCAACCTAGTACATAACATAGCATGCATGATAGATCCAATAGCAGATGCATATGGGATTCTACTCATGTTGTCCCTTTCCTCTTTGGTTTTAAGGCACTGTTCTTTAGTCAAAGGAACTCCCAAAGACAAAGGTATGTACCCTTTCTTTGAGTCTCCCATACTAAAATGCTTTAGTACTTTGTCTATGTACTTTTCTTGACTTAGTCCCAAGAGCCGATTCGATATATCTCTATAGATTCGAATACCAAGTATTGTCTCGGCTTCACCTAAGTCTTTCATTGAGAAACATTTTCCCAACCATTGCTTAACCTTTTGCAATGTTGGAATGTCATTCCCAATGAGAAGGATGTCATCCACATATAAGACCAAAAATACTACTATGCTCCCACTAACCTTCTTGTACACACAAGGCTTATCTTCATTCTTGATGAAGTCAAATTCTTTGACTGCCTCATCAAAACAAAGATTCCAACTTTGGGATGCTTGCTTTAATCCATAAATAGATTTTTGAAGCTTGCAAACCTTCTTAGGATGCTTGGGATTGACAAAACCCTCAAGCTGTGTCATATACACATCCTCAAGTAAATTTCCATTGAGGAAAGCAGTTTTGACATCCATTTGCCATATCTCATAATCATGATATGCAGCTATAGCAAGCAAGATCCTAATGGATTTAAGCATGACTACAGGCGAAAAGGTCTCGTCATAGTCTACACCATAAGTTTGTCGAAAACCTTTTGCTACTAGTCTACCTTTGTAGGTCTTATCATCTTTGAGTTTGAATAGCCACTTGCATTCAATTACCTTAGCACCTTCCGGTGGATCAACCAAGGTCCAAACCTGGTTATCGTACATTGATTGCATCTCGAATTTCATGGCTTCAAGCCAATTTTCTGAGTCTGGGCTCTCAATAGCTTCTCGATAGGTAGTAGGATCCTCACGATCTACTAACTCAATAGTGTCACTGTCAGTGATTAGAAATCCATATCTCTCAATCTCCTGACGTACCCTACCGGACCTTCTAGGTTCTTGTGTAATGGGTTCTTGTTCCACAACTGGTTGTGAACTTGATCCCATTTCCAACTCATCCTCTATAGGAGTTTGTGGCGCTTGAATTTCTCCAAGTTCTACTTTACTCCCACTGTCTTTCTTGAGAAGGAACTCCTTTTCCAAGAAAACAGCCTTGCGAGTAACAAATACTTTGTTCTCGGCTTGTGAGTAAAAGTAGTATCCCTTTGTTTCTTTAGGATAACCCACAAACAAGCAGACACTGGATTTGAACTCTAGTTTGTCAGATGTTAATTTCTTAACATGTGCTTCAGTGCCCCAAATCCTGAGAAAAGACATATTGGGTTCTTTTCCAGTCCATACCTCGTATGGTGTCTTCTCAACTACTTTAGTTGGAGTACGGTTCAATAGAAACACAGCAGTTTCTAATGCATAACCCCAAAAAGAGATAGGAAGATTAGCTTGACTCATCATAGATCGAACCATGTCCAACAGAGTTCGATTTCTCCTTTCGGACGCACCATTCCATTGAGGTGTTCCAGGAGGAGTGAGCTGTGAAATAATACCACACTCCTTTAGATGATTATCAAACTCTTGGCTTAAGTATTCGCCACCTTGATCTGATCGAATGGCTTTTATACTTTTGCTAAGTTGGTTTTCTACTTTGTTCTTAAACTCTTTGAATTTCTCAAAATTTTTAGACTTGTACTTCATTAGATAGACATAGCCATATCTACTGAAGTCATCTATGAATGTCACAAAGTAGCTAAAACCACCTCTAGCATGTGTACTTAAAGGTCCACATACATCAGTATGTATTAGTTCCAATAAGCCATTAGTCCTTTCACCTTTCTTGTTAAAAGGACTCTTTGTCATTTTTCCATGCAAACATGGCTCGCATGTGTCATAAGACTCTAAGTCGAATGACCCAAGCACTCCAGTTTTGTGGAGTCTTGAAATGCATTTTTCGTTTGCATGTCCTAATCGATAATGCCAGAAGTAAGTGTTAGTGTAAGCCCTAGCCCCAATACATTGTAACGAAACACTTGAAATTAATAAAATGAGCCATTAGTTTTATCGTTTGTATTCCTGTGCATATCAATTGATAAAACTATCCAAGAATGTCGTTTCGGTTTAAGTTATCATGCGTGAGGCACATGGTTGTAAGACCTTGAAACAAATGAGACTTCATTCTAAATATCCCTAGTCAGTCATTGTTATGGGAATAACAATGAATTAAGACTAGTATGCTCTCTCTGATATTATGAGTTCTGTCTTACGGATCATTAGGACAAGAGTGTCAATCAGAGATCATAGATACATGTTAAAGAACATGGTATCTGGATACGATCCGCTCATGAGAACACTACATGGTACAAGTCATAAGTGTTTCTCATATGCAAGTTTTGTATCGGAGTTCTTAGACCTGAAATCTCTATGAAACTCTTTATGAATTACTGTGTACTTTGACATACACCTAATGTGCTCGTAACAGAGTGACAAGTACGGGTATGATTGGGTATGCATTAATTCATGTTAGAGAGCATGAGAGAAGTGAAGGGATTACCCCTCTCAATAAGAGAGAAAATATCATCGGCCACTTGATCAGTGAACTGAGAAGTGTATGGCCATACCGAGATGAAATAATGAGTAATCATTATTTATCTGAGAGTTCAGTGTCACTGGAATATCAAGAAAGGAATTAATATATATAAGGATGACTAGTTCCATGCCTTATATTAATTCTGATATTTATGGGTAAGGGACTATGCAAAATTGCATTAGGTCACTAAATGCCATATGCATTTTCATTTAATTTGGAATGCTATAATATCTTGCTAGAGAATATATATAGCCTTTGAATTAATTTATTAATTCATTGCCAATATTAAATGGATCTATAGGATCGCACACAAAGCATTGGGCTTAAAATACTTAAATTAAGTATTGGGCATTAATTTGGGCTTTTAATTAAAGTCAAATTAATGTATGTAATGGGTAATAAAATTGCTATTGGGCCTTGGTCCATGAGAGAGAGAAATTCAGCCCACAAGGTTTAATTTCAATTAATTAATTATGTTACATTAATTAAGTTAATTGAGTATTAAAGCCTAAAGGAATTTAAATTAAATTAAATCACTTATATATTTAATGAAGTGGCCGAAATTCCAAGAGAGAAATCAAGGAATTTCGGCACATGCTATTCATTTAAATTAAGTGATTTCATTTAATTAAATGTCTTATGTTTTATTTCAAATTTGAATTTTAAATTCAAAGGAGTTTAATTCAAAATATATTACTTATCTTTAGGAAGTGATAGAGTTTGAATTAACTATCTTAGGATAGTTGACTTCAGATTAAAGACTTGCCAAAGGATAAGCATATATATTAAAAAGAAATAAAACCCTAAGAGACTAAGAGAAGTTGGCGTGAAACCCTAGTTTTTCTTGCTTTTGGCGTGAACTTTCTCTCTTGCTCTCTCAATTCTTTTGGCCCAATTTTTCACAAGGAGAAAGGATAGTTCCTCATTCTCTTGTGTTCTTGGGTAGTAATAGCAACCTAAGAGAAGTACAAAATCAAATTTTGTAGCTTCAAACTATAACCATTACACAATACCGAAAAAGAGAGCTAGCAATCTCGATTTTAAGCCGTCGGTGCAAGTGTGTGTGTGAGAATAGAGGGAGTGGCGCAAAAGGCTGTTCCTTGGCATTGGTGATCGAGAACTAAGGCGGATATAGTCATCTTAGTTGCTGGCCATCACCAAATTCAATTTTCAAAAAGCATCATAAGTTGTAAGTTCTACAACCCTAAAATTGCATGTTTCGATTCTAGCTTTGGATATGTATGGTATGTATGATTAAAAATTTTTGTTTTCCGTTGTGCTATCATAGGATTTATACCATGTCATATTCCATCAGTAAGTAGGGTTCAATTCGTTTGACTTAACCCTCTTCATATTAATGTTGTATATGGACTCTTTGTTTTGTAGATCAAGGATATAAAGGTCATTTTGCAACATGGCATTGCCATAAGAAATGCCTTGGCGACGAATATGAGCATTGCCATTTTTAATAATAAAATCAAATTCATCATTATCCAAACATGAAACTGAAATAATGTTTCTGCTCATAGCAGGCACATAATAACAATTATTCAAAATAATACAAAGTTCGGAAGGTAAAGTGAGGTGATAGTCGCCTATCTCCATGGCAGCAACTCGTGCTGCATTCCCCACATGGAGGTCCACTTCATTCTTCCCAAGTAACCGCCTAATTTTTAGCCCCTGTACATTTGAACAAATGTGAGAACCACAACCGGTATCCAATACCCAAGTGGTAGAAATAGAAAGGCTAATTTCAACAACAAAAATACCAGAACTGGATGCGTTGGCTCCATTCTTCTTTTGTTCTTCCTTGAAGAGAGCGCAATTCTTCCTCCAATGCCCTATCTTGTTGCAATGGAAGCAAGTACTCTCACTCTCTTTGAGCTTCTGCGCCTTGGGCTTGGATTGGGCCTGATGTGCACTCCCACTTGACTTGAACCGAGTCAGGTCATTTTTGGGTTTTGCCTTTCCCTTTCCCTTTCCCTTAACGGGTCCCTTTTTAATGCCCCCTTGAACCATCAATACGGGATTGGTCTTTTGAATGTTCTCTTCAGCATTCTTAAGCATCCTATGGAGCTCAATGACTGACTTGTTCATTGCATGCATGTTATAATTCATCATGAATTGATCATAATCATCAGTCAATGATCCTAAGATCAAGTCAGTGGTCAATTCCTTTGGCACTTGTACCTCAAGCTTCTCAAGAGTATCAAGATACCCTTTCATCTTGAGTACATGGGTACTAACAGGAGTACCCGCAGCCATCTTACAAGAAATTAAAGCCTTTGTTGTCACGAACGTCTCGTGACGAGCTTGCTCTTGGAACATCTCCTTGAGGTGCACCATGATCGCATAAGCCTCTTGGTCCATAAATTGCTTTTGCAATTCAGGCACCATAGTGGCCAACATCAGATAGGTCACATCATTGGAATCACTCTTCTTGGTCTCAAAAGTTTCCTTTTAAACTGCAGAGGCATTCCTGCCAGGTTCTTCATGCAAGGGTGCATCCAAAACATACGACTTTTTCTCTTGCTTAAGAGCTATTCTTAAGTTTCGAGACCAGTCTATGAAATTGGAGCCATTCAATTTGTCCTTTTCAAGGACCGATCGCAATGAGAAATTGTTGTTTGAAGATGCCATTTTCAATCTACAATAAAATTTAGCAAGATTACATGAGGTCTTATTTATGATCCCACAAATCGAATTAATATCCCTTTAAATAATTCGCGTTAGTGATTTAATGTGGGCCAAGATCCACTTTTCACAACAACTTATTAGTCAAGCTGAGCTTGTACACCTAATAAGTTAAGTTACTTAGGTAGGAAAACTCCAATCATGTCTCGTACATGACTCTTGGACCAAATGGGCTAACATCTTAAGATGTTATAGCACAATCCATTTATTAGTTGCCTAGGTCCGGGCATCCCTTTCTATGTTAAGTCCAACCTACATTCACAACCCATGCCTCACAAAGATAATCGGGTGCATCTAGGACTCCTAGTCTACGTGACCGATGATCGATGCCTTGACATGTTTCGAATTAGGAAGGCAACTTTGTGACTTACTATTTTAGGGATTCATTTTATTACAGCTTACATGGCATACGCTTTGTCATCCATACATAGCATGCATATATAAATAATTGCATAAAGTAAAGCGTGACAAACATGGGCCCAAAAACCTACAACTAAGATTCTATACTATTACAAAAGAATCTTCGAGTTTGGCTTTTTCACTCCGGTGGGCTTCATCTTGATTTACAAAATCTTCAAGTATTTTCTATTCTAAGAAATAAATGAAAAATTTTATAATAAAAATAATGGCTCGCAGGCCATATTTAATTACAAAACCCAGGGCCCATGAATGCACCATGCATATCCATTCATCACACCAAACAAGCAAATAAATATACATAGCATTCATGGATCAAACAAAGTCCAATTTTAATTAATTTAGCCAAGCCCATTAATGGAAATTGTGTACTTGAACCTTTAAGAGATGACCCCGTGATGGGCCTGGGCCGAAGCCCAATGAACTAAATCCTCTTATTGAATAAGTTCTCTTAAAAACCCAAAACACAAAATAGTTAGATTTATGCCATAAATCAACTCTAGTATAATTTCCAATTTTGCCATTTTTAATTTTATGTCATACAGCCCATAAACATTAAAAGTACATATAATATGTGCTAACATGAATTAAAAATACAATCATGAAGAACACATATATAGTGCACGGCATTCATGCAAAAACAAACAAACAACAAAAACTAGTTGTTTAATGCTTATGTAATGCCATAAAATGCACAAACATTTAAATCAATTTTATGAGTCATTTAATAATCTAAATAAGTCCATAAATATTGATTTAATATTATGTACCAATCTGATCTAAATGTGTTTTTACCATTTTAATCAAAACAAAACAAACAATGTTGATTAAACATGTAACAAACACAAACTAGTCATAGTTTTAAGTGATTTTAAAATTAATCAATTAAATTGTCATGGACCAGAATTAAAACCAAATTTAAAATATGTCTAGACCTGATATTTAATATTTAAAAATCACTTACAAACATTCCAAAAACATTTTTACATTTAATATTTAAAACTAGTTGTTAAACTTACAATTAACATGCCAAAATGCACCTAGTTTTAATATTAACATGTACCATCAGGTATTAGCAATTAATTCTGACAATTAATAGCTCCTAGAACAACTTAAGACAGTATATTAACATGTCATATTAATTATAATACCTATCTAATCAATTAAAATCGTTTTTACACCAAAACAATGCAAAAAACTCAAAATAGAAAATTTCAGATTTGCATGTTTTCATAATGACGATTTTTAATTAATTTTTTCATGCATCTAAAGCACTAAAATAAGCATGTTTAGGCTCTGATACCACTGAAGGAATATGACATGGTATGAATGTGATGATAACACAGCAGAAAAACAAAAATTTTTCATCATACATACCATACAAATTCGAAGCAAGAAACGAAAACATGCAATTTTAGGATTTTGAAACTTACAACTTTTGATGCCTTTTAATTTTTAATTTGGTGATGACCAGAAACTAAGATGACTTTGTCCGCCATAGATCTCGATCACCAATGCCAAGGAACAGCCTTTTACGCCACTCCCTCTATTCTCACACACACAATTGTACCGTCGGCTTAAAATCGAGGTTGCTAGCTCTCTTTTAATGTATTGTGTAATGGATATGGTTTGAAGCTACAAAATTTGATTTTGTACTTCTCTTAGGTTGCTATTACTAACCAAGATCACAAGAGAATGAGGAACTATCCTTTCTCCTTGTGAAAATTGGCTAAAAGAAATTCTTGAGAGAGAGAGAGAGAGTTTCACGCAAAAACCATAGAAGAATTAGGGTTTTTCGTTTTCTCTCTCATTCAATATATATCCTTTTCATTTTAAGTGATAAATATAAAATCAAATACTTAAAGATAATTAATTTCAGCCTTTATCACTTCTTTAAAATAAGAGATATATATTAATTTAAATTCTTTTGAATTAATCCAAGATTAAAATAAAAGACATATTAACCAAATAAATCACTTAATAAAGAAATTCACATGTGCCGAAATTCCTTCAATATTTATCTTGAAATTTCGGCTAAGACATCCTTTAATTAAGTGTTTTAATTTGATTATTATTCTTTTAGGTATTAATACTCAATTAATTAAATTAATACAAGACATTTAATTAATTGAAATTAAACCTTATGGGCTGAATTTCTCTCTCTCATGGACCAAGGTCCAATAGCAATTTTATAACCCATTACACACATTAATTTGACTTTAATTAAAAGCCCAAATTAATGCCCAATATATTATTTAAATATTTTAAGTCCAATGCTTTGTGTGCGATCCTATAGGTTCATTTAATGTTGGCAATGAATTAATAAATTAATTCAAAGGCTATATATATTCTCTAGCAAGATATTATAGCATTCAAAATTAAATAAAAATGCATATGGCATTTAGTGACCTAATGCAATTTTGCATAGTCCCTTACCCATAAATATCAGAATTAATATAAGGCATGGAACTAGTCATCCTTATATATATTAATTCCTTTCTTGATATTCCAGTGACACTAAACTCTCAGATAAATAATGATTACTCATTATTTCATCTCGGTATGGCCATACACTTCTCAGTTCACTGATCAAGTGGCCGATGATATTTTCTCTCTTATTGAGAGGGGCAATCCTTTCACTTCTCTCATGCTCTCTAACATGAATCAATGCATACCCAATCATACCCGTACTTGTCACTCTGTTACGAGCACGTTAGGTGTATGTCAAAGTACACAGTAATTCATAAAGAGTTTCATAGAGATTTCAGGTCTAAGAACTCCGATACAAAACTTGCATATGAGAAACACTTATGACTTGTACCATGTAGTGTTCTCATGAGCGGATCGTATCCAGATACCATGTTCTTTAACATGTATCTATGATCTTTGATTGACACTCTTGTTCTAATGATCCGTAAGACAGAACTCATAATATCAGAGAGAGCATACTAGTCTTAATTCATTGTTATTCCCATAACAATGACGACTAGGGATGTTTAGAATGAAGTCTCATTTGTTTTAAGGTCTTACAACCATGTGCCTCACACATGATAACTTAAACCGAAACGACAATCTTGGATAGTTTTATCAATTGATATGCACAGGAATACAAAAGATAAAACAAATACCTCATTTTATTAATTCAAAGTGTTTTATTACAATGCATTAGGGCTAGGGCTTACACTAACATATTTAGCAACAAAAATTAGATTCCATTGCTATTTTAGCAACGAAAATTATATTCTATTGCTAATTTTCGTTGCTATATGTTGGCACTAAAATCTCCCTCCCTTTTTAGCAACGGAATACAACTATTTTATATTTCGTTGCTAAATCTCTAAAACTTCACCCAATTTTAGCAACGAAATTGATTTTCCGTTGCTAAATAGCAATGGAATTTGTATTCCGTTGCTAATTTAGCAATGGAATGAATTCCGTTGATATTTTTTCATTGCTATTTTGATATTTTCTTGTAGTGGTTATTGCCTTTGGTATCCTTTCTTACCTTTGGGTGCAATAATATTGCCCATATCCACACCTTCAAGAAAGGTGAAGGCCTAATACAAGATATAAGTAAAATGATATAAATAACAACATGATAGAGATGATATGGTATTTAATGACCTGACTTGGATATTACTTTCCATGAATTTATACATAGTAAATGCTAAACACGAGACTGGATAGAACTATATGTGGACATGAAATTTTATGATAGTGTAATATTATTTGTGCGTGTTTATCTAATGCTTTCTTTACTTAAGGCTATAAACTATATATATGAATATATAGGATTATCTGATGGTTTGTTTGTAGTCACGCCATAAAATACATATATTCCTTGTATCCATATGTTGTATATTTAGTATTAAATAACCAATATATGAATCATACTTAATTTAAGATTAAAACGATCATTATAAAAATGGGTTTTTAAACAAGAACTTATAATTTATTAATATATATACATATGTGTAGTTAATTAAAGAGTTTAGTATAAGTTACCATTCTAATGTGTTATTAAACGAGAAGGAAGGTAGGAGATATAAGATTAACTTAATAGTAATAAACAAGTCAAGACTATCAATGGATGCATATGGTATATAGGATAACAATAGCCAAGTAACATGGACATTTGTATGTTATAAAACCATGTTAGTAGAATAGATGCTTAGAAAACTAAACTAGATAAGCACAATCACTCAATAGCGACTATTATAATTCAGCTGTAAGTTTTACTTATATGACCTTATATACTAAATAAGTACTTTAAGAAACATGACATACCAAAATAACTTAAGGATTTACGTAAAAATATAATAACTGTGCAAAATGGAATAACATGCATAATGTCTTACAATATTATAAATACTTTATCTACGATGGATATTTGCTCGTTGTATGTATGATGGTATACTCATATGTGTGTATGTTATTGACGACTTCTATAAGAGTCATCATCATAGTTTATATTCCCCACTTAGCTGTATAGCTTAGCATGGGTGTTAATCCATATAGGTACATAAATCTTGGATCTTTCCAGGGATGGGGCCTGTTACAGTAGGGCCAACATCAGGGATAGAAAGATACAAAGTAGGGAGTTTGTATTTTGCTTTTGTCACTATAAATGTTGTAATGTACAATGTAAATTATGTTGTGAAGAATAGTATGGTATCAATGTAAATTTACCAAGTATTTCCTTTTATATGGACTATAGTAATGTAATAATGTATGTACATGAATCTTGAAAGCTAGAATATCAATTGTACAATGGTCTAGTTTATATTCAATTACACCTATAGTGGTATGTACGAGGTTAAGTATCTGAAGGATTACGGTAGTCTTTACACAAACCATTTAACTCCTTCTTCAACAACTCCATATGTGCCCTAAGCATGGCCACCTCATCTATACTATGTACTCCTTGTTTCTTTTATATGGTCCCTGTACTTGCCTATTGAGGTTCATTTGTGTCCATCTCATTAAGAAGTAGAAAAGCTTCCTTTGGTATTTTGTTAATAAAACTACCACCCAAAGCTGTATCAATGAGGGATCTAGTTGCTTGATTCACACCTGCATACACTACAAAAAAATTGTAAATTAATGACAGCATTATTTCCGTCACAAATTTGCAATGGTTTTGCCACTACATTATAATTTCGTCGTGGGAAGGTTATTTTTCATTTTTTTGCGATGAAATAGCGACGAAATGAATAAATAGTCGCTAATTATTGGTGGTAAATATATGCGCCTTGTTTTGCGACAGAATTAGCGAAAAATTATCATCGCTAAAGTTTTTTAATTTTTTATTCGAAAAATTAGTTTCAAAAAAATTTTCGTCTCTAATTTTGGAGGAAAAATTTAATGCCACTTTTTGCGACAGTTTAGCGACGAAAATTTAATTTCGCTAACAGTATTAAATTTCAGTAAAGAGGATTAGCGACAACATTTTGTAGTCATTAAGCTGTCACAAATAAAATAAAAAATAATTTTTTATTTCAGTCACGTGAATTTTAATATAGATCATATGAAATGAATATTCTATTTTGGAATAGAAATTTGTAAATTTTCATTATGATGTGATAATAATTTTTTTTATCAATTATCCAAAAATTTAAAGTTATTTATTTAGAAAATTAACATTTTTTAATAATAATAATAATAAACTATTTGTTTCAATTATTATATAATTACATTATGAAGATTAATAAAAATAAATATTTGTAAAATAGTAATATAAAATTTATTATCTCATTTAAAATGATTATGAAAAATTTTGTAATTTATTTATATTTTGTTAAATTTTGATCAAATATTAAATTATTATAGACAAAATAATAAAAATTGACAATGACATTATAATTTTGTAATTTTATTTTTTCTCCTACAATCATATTATATTATAATTGTATTTTTTTTCATGTAATCTTATTATACCATATATTTAACTACTTTTAAAACTAATGAAATTGACATTTTTCTTCATATATCTTAATTAATTATGTATTCATTATGTGTGATCATATAATTATCTATAATGAAATGAAAATTAGCAACCTAATGAATATAACTAGTTGTTCAATAAATTTTAACTTATTCTAGAAAATAAATAAATCTAAACTTATCATAATAAATATAAATATATCTCTAATTAATGAAATGAAACGATAAGATAATTTTCTCTCAATTAAAAGTTTCAATTTTAAATTTGAATATATATATTTGGACAATTTTGCGCAATTTATAAATAAAATGACTTTTTAAGTTAAAATTGATAAACTAAAATATTTTTGCATTAAAAAATTTTCTTTTGCAATTTTTTTAAGTGCATAAATTCAATAACGGTAAGTGAAATTAATCCCAATTAGAGACTGTAAAATTTTTAAGATTGTATTCAACTTTAGTTTTTAGAAAAATCAAAGTATCATAATCATACTCAAAATAAAAATTCTATGTATTGAATTGCAATGAAAATCAATTATATGGTTTTCAAGTGCTTTCAATAATCAATTCAATAAAATTATATTCCGAAGTAGAATATTTTTGTATAATACAAAATAATTTAGGTTAAGCATAAAAACATAAATAATACAAAACTTTATTACTATAAAAAAATCTAAATGATAATTTCATAGGATAATTATTTGAATTTAATTTCACTACAACATTTCCAATTAAAAACAAACATATTGAAATGCAGCGTGCTTGTATGATTGATAATTTTACAAAAATATTAAGAAAAGCACCTCAATAATTAATTTGCAAAATTATCCCTCAATTAATAGATATTATAAAATAAAAATAAGAAATTTTTGTCTTTTAAAAAACCCTAATTGCCCCTTGTCTCTTTGCCATATTCTCCTTTTTCTTTTCTCAGGTAGAGCTGCCATCTCTTTTCCCTTATTCTCCCGTTTCTTCTTCTCTCCGCCATTGATCAACGGCCACCGTCACTGTTTTCCCCATCGCCGGCATCGCTCTCCACCATGGCATTTTCTTCCATCGGTGACCTACGACGATAGTCTGCAACGATATTATCTTTCCATAAATCCTTATCACCATAACCAACATTCACCAAATATGCTTTCTTTTTGCCTCTGTTGGTGAACCCTAATATCCCAAATAACTTCCCCTCTCGAGAATAGTGTGGGACCATTTTTAAGCCCCCACTTTGCTTCTCAAATGACACCATTTACTGGATAATTTCAGTTACCCCCTTTACGCCTTTCATTTTCACTGTATTTTTACATTCCTCGCCCTGCTTGCTCTACGCGAGCAACTGAAGAAGAGTGTTTGTCTTTGTACGAGACAGAGGGAGAAAATAACTGAATCAAAATACAGAGAGAATCTGCCAGGTACATTCTGGTTTTTATTTAAATTAATTTCTACTTTTATTTAATAAAAAATTTTCTTTGTTTTTCATTTTCATTTTCTTTTGAGTTAAATATCATTTTTTAGATCTCTAGTCGCTTGCTGTTTCCATTATTTCAGCTGTCTTGTTTGTCTGTTAATGGCCAGAAATCACACTTGCATTACACTTGCTTCTACTTGTGTTCTCAAGAATGAAAAACATTTTGGTAATGGGATAGCAGAAGCTTAATTTAAACTTGAAAATAGATAAAAGGAGCTCTTGATGACTTTTAAATGCATTTTTTAATTTTGCCTTGGCATTGTCATGATGCTTGTAAATTGTTTTCCTTGCGTAAACATTTATAAGGGCTGAATGTTGAATGATATTTTCTTGTTTGATCCCTGATGTAAACCTTTTTGTATTTTAGTTTCTTCATTTTATTTGTAGTTTGCCACTTTGCCTCTAGTTTTGTTTATTTTATGCGTTGGCAATTGCCTCTACACATTATAAAATACTAATAATTAAATACTAATTAATTTTAGCTACAAGTAAATTTGTGGGAAGAAGAATGGCATTTTGATTGGCTAGCTACTAACCTAACCCACATAATTAATTCCTCAACAAATCTAAAATCATGTTGAAGTTGAAATTATTTTGATTGGCTAAATACATAGGCCAGCTAGAGACCATGCTAATCGGTCACTATTATAAACATATTCATAATTAATTTGATAGACACGAATTGAAAACCCACCAAACAGCCATATATTAACTTTAAAATACTTAATTAAAATGCTTAGACACAAAAATATTTTCAAATACAGGTCACCAAATTATTTAATTGATTTGAAATTAGTCTTGCTTTGATTTTTAATGCATTTTTCCTTCATTTTCACATATATATTGCTCATTCCACTATTCATTTATAATTTCTTAGTCAGTCTCAATATTAACAATATCATGCACCTTTTAAGTTATAACTGCTTAGATGATTTTTATTTCCACAATTAGCATTTGAAATTGATCTATACCTCAATCCATTTTCTTAGCATGTGTAAGTTCTTAAAAATTTAGAAAAAGGGTCTTTTAGAAAAAAAGTGTCTTTACTTCCTGTACGATATGCTTTCTAATGTATGCGTCCATTATCCATAGATTCTATTTAACTATTTTGTTAATGTTTCCAATTGGAATTTTATTTAGAATCATTTGTTATCAAAATAACTCATATTTATAATTTATGTAGTGCTGCTACTTGATCATCAAATTAAGTCATTATCTTGCAGACTATACAATATTTAACCAAGCACATGCACCATTCTCTATTTTTTTGCTTGCTTATTCTGCTTTCTAACACACTTATTAACTTTGCTTCATCATTTTTTTTACTTGTTATCTTTTTGTAATGGTAGAAAGGGCGAAAATTCTTCTCTAATTTTTTTATAATGCATTTAGGTCTATTAGAATAAGAAGGCAAGTGCTTGGTTGTTGCTTATGAGGAATGATGAAGACTGCGAAGTTTTTTTTTTGTAGCATATTGTATATTTGTTAGTAGTGTTATTTAGTTTGAATTTTTTTCTAATTATTTGTAAAGTACTGTACAATTTAATTTACTTTTATGATATTATATTTCTTAAATTCATAGTATTTGAGAAATTTTATTTATATAAATTAAATACTGAATGTTATAATAATAATAATAATAATAATAATAATAATAATAATAATAATAATAATAATAATAATAATAATAATAATAATAATAATAAAATGTTACAAATGAATTGTGACGAAATTTGTATTATTAACGATGTTATTTTGCGTCGTTAATTTTCATTTTTATTTACAATTTATAAATATTTATTAGTGACGGATTCAGTGACAAAAATTTGTCACTAACAATAATTATTATATTTATCTGACTAATTTTAGAATTAATTAGTGATGGAAAATGTAGTCACTAAAAATTATTATTATTATAATATCGGCGACTAATTATGAACATAAATTAGCGACAACACAAATAAATTAGCGACTGATTTTGGATTCCATAGCTAATATATTCATGACTAGGCTATTAGCAACTGTTCATCATGCTGGCACTAATTTATTATAGCGACGGAATTTTGCTAATTAGCGACGGAAATTATCATCGCTAATTGGCAGTTTTTTTGTAGTGATAAAAAGTAGACATTAGTTGATGCATAGTAATCTCATGATGTGAACAACTTTTTTAAACTCTTCTATATCTCTCCCAAGCTTTATGAAATGGTTCCTCATACAACTATTAAAAATTTTAAATGCCATTTCTAATATTGACGATCTTGGTTGGTGGAAAGACTTAAATTAGGAACTTCTCTTACATTTGTTCCTATGATCTAATAGATTGGCTTGGTAGGATTTGCAACTAATCCCTCACTTTACCAATAAGAGTAAAAGGAAACAACTTAAGCCTAATAGGATCAATTGACACATTTGGAATTTGCATTGTATCATTTATCTCTAGAAAAATATCCAAACGTTGAGCCAGATCTTCAATCTCTGATCCTGAGAACTGGTTCTTCAGGACTATGGTGATAGTAGTAGGTTTTAGCTCAAAATGATGATTCAGAGGTAACACAATAGTCTTCTGCTTCTCATTCCACCTAGGAATGACATAGTCTCTTATGGTTATCAGTCTCATCCCATTCCCCTGAGCATGATTTTGGATAACTTGCCCTCTGAGTGGAGGTGGATCTTCAAATGGAGGGTCATTGAATTGCTGATCTTGTAGGTTCATGTTGTTTTACTATTGTTGCCTTAGTCTATGTAAATTCCTCTCAATATTAGAGTCAATAGGTAAAATTGGATCTTTTCTTACCATGCATTATTGGCACCTGGAAAGAATAAAAAATAGAAAGAAGAAGAATAACAAACAAAATTCACTTTAAAATATGAAATAAATGCCAAAAACTTGATCGGTGTCTACCAAGTGTACTAGATTGACTAATAATATAGGAAAGTAAGATCAAGATTCCAAAATATTATACCCAAGGGATTGTATAAAGATTGTGTATTTAAGATTTTATAGCGAGTGATGTGTGACAGAATTCCCAATGTTTTCAAGAGATTGTTAACTAAATAAATTAAAAGTAGAAACTAAACAACTATAGTAATGAAATTAAGACAAATAATTAGAAACTTAAACAAATCAAAATATAAAATTTGATAAAATTAAATATTAACTGAAGGACCATCTATCTCAACTTCTATTTTAATGATTTAATTAAAAATAACACAAGTGATTATGGAAAACCATTGTAAATACAAATATCTTATTTAGAATATCATTTTAAATACTAAATCCTCTATTTAAGAATAATTCAATACTTAGTATAAAAGTCCGATTTAAAAATTCCTAAACTTACATTAGATCCTCTCGAGAGAGATCCAACTTCAATTTATTCTTAATTCAACTTTCTTAGTCATAATTCACTTTTTACCAATACATAATTATCTCAATTTTTAGAACATAATCATGAATCAACTTAAGTGAATTAAACCAAAAACATTCATATCATAAGTCATGGATGAAATTGATCATTAACCATTTATTCAATACATCAATAATCAAATCAACATAACTTAAGATAAGAATCAATTCAAAACTAAGAAATAACACATTTATATTGAATTAAAGCTCAAATTAAAGTCATAACAATTAGAGTATGAGGGTTTAAGTATCCCTTAGCAAAAGTAAAGAAATCTACTCACTGTTAATTTTAAAAATAAAAGAAAAACTGAAATTAAAAGACACAATACACATAGAGCTTTAAGTTTCTCTTGATGTCTTTTCAGAACACCAATTCTCAGCCTCTAAACACTAAATTCTTGTCTCTTGAAAACAAGGTCTCAATTACTTTATAAAATTCATCCTCTCTTATATCTTGGTGTCTTTGCTTACTTAAAATCCTCAAAAGGAAGAAAACCTACTGCCATTTAACTTCTTGTTCTAGAAAGCAACAATAGTTTCATCATGTTTGAACCATCTTAACTTAGCAGAGGGAAAAATCCCTCCACTTAGGAGATTGATTTCTTCCATGTCTTTTGGGTTGCCTCGGTAGAGGTAAAAGTCTCCTTCACTGAGGAATGGCCTCCTGTATCTCACATTCACAAACTCTTTTAGATAGAGGAGAAAATCTCCTCTATCGAGGGACTTCAATTTGAACTACAACATGTTTTAACTCTTCCAAAATCTTTAAGTTAACTAAATTTTCTCCTTTCTTATGTAAATTTTCCTTTTCTTTAATTAAGTCCCTAAAAATACCAAAAGTTACAATTAAATCCATAAAAATAAAAATTTAGAAATTAAACACAAAATTAAACACCAAGATAACATATCAAACACGCTAAAACATACTAATAATATAGTTATAATTCACAATTATTAGTATGCATAATTTTCTACCAAAAAAGTGCATATGCATGCATCTCAGTCTCTATACAAACAAAAAAATATTAATATGATAATGTAAAACATGTTCATTGTATTTGTAATCTCTATCATTGAATTGTATACATTTCATTTTCAGTACCATAGAAAGTGTACATTCTGTGTTTAAGATTTCACTGCACAAAATAAAAAAATACATTAGCATGACATGTACATACAGACATTACCATGGTATGAACATATATATATATTATGCATGTATGTATTGATGCATGTCACAACATGTACATATTAGCATACATCATGGAACATACACATGCCTATCATGTATGTACATAATAATACTTGTCATAGCATGTGCACATACGTCATGACATGTGTATGTAAACATCTTCATAATGTCTACCATATGCATATTATCTTATACATGTAAACATTCACTATCACATGTGCATATTGATGAGCATCTAAGCGTACATCATGACATGCACATATCCCTATCATACATGCACATAGTGATGCATGACACAACATGTACAAATATACATACATCATGATATACATACATATCTATCATGCATGTGCATGTTGACATGTGTTATAGTACGAGCATATAGACATACATCCTAGCACATACATAATGACATGTAAACATACATCATAATATGAACATATTAACATTTGTCATGACCTATACATAGAAACATTCATCACCTATTTTTACAAATGAATGTATAAAAGTTATGGCATGTACATGTAAATATTCATCATGTATTATAACATGCACATGTTAACATACGTCATGGCATGAACATATTAACATACACTATAACATATACATGTAAACATCAGCCATCATATTGGCATTACACCCACCATCGCATGTACAAATTAATATACATTATAGTAATATACATTAACCATCATGTGTACATATTAAAATACATTATAGCATGCACATATAGGCATCCATCATCATATATGCACAATCAACATGTATCATAGCATAAATATATCAATATATGTCATAACATGTACATATTGTTATTAAATTGTGCCTTATGCATGCTTCCAGTCGCACGTATACATAGACATCATATTTATCTCATGTTGGATCATGTATACAAAGCAAACACCATGCATATCCCATGTTAAGTTACATGCCATGTCATGTGCACTTCACCATGCTACACTCTCTTTTCTCATACTGTATATATATATACCATTACACATATGGTATCTCATGAGCATATTTCTTATCCTTTATTGATTATTATACCATATGCCATGCATCATATAGATTTATATCGTGTACTTTGCATGATCTATACCATAGGCATACATGTCATTTATCGTGGATACATATTCCTATACCATGTCGTGCATCGTGTATATATCCCATTCATCATATACCCGTATGCCTATAACATGACACATGTTATATATATCTACCATTTATTGTATATGCTTATCCTTATGCCATGTTGTGTCCCATGATACGAGTATTTTTGCATACATCTTGTACTTTTGCATATGTGATTTTTTACCATACCATGCAATTCATTAACATGTATCATCATGCCATATCTTATGCATCTTATGTCACATCACGTACACACATATCATTGTATAAGTCATGTTATGCATGTATATGTTGTATGTCATGTGCATTCATTCTTATGCCATGTCACACCCTACGTATATATACCATCACGTTTGAAACATGTCATATACATATACATTATGTGTCCTCTACATTCATTCTTATATTGTGCCATATTCTGTACACTCACCTTTATTATACATTGTGTACATATACATTGTTTGCCATGCCATGTTAGGCTTTGTTTTTTATTCTCCTATTGTATGCCATATGTATTCGCCACATATATGTGCATCATGTAAACACATTCTAAAAATAAAATGTATAAAAATTAAAATTTATACATCTCATTGCATATCCTTATTATACAATCAATAAATGTGTGCATTTTGTTATGTCTATATAATTTTTGATATAAATTTTTGCCAAGCATCGTTCTAACTCTTTGATTTTTTAAGTCATTTTAGATCATGTACCTAGGTGGTTTAGGATTTTTGGTGATCACCTTGTTAGGAATTTTAAGAGTGCTCAAGGTTTAAAAGTAGGTCCAGATGACATAAAAGGAATGCAAGATAGTTAAAGGGCATACAAAAAAGGCATAAATGCCTAATTTGACAAGGCGTGTTGGTACTTCTGATCCCCATGAATTGGATAAGATATTCGAGGGATTTAAGAAGAGAATAATGGCCATGATTAGTGAAAATCTTGCCACCATGGCATTAGTTTCTATAATACAGCCTATAACACCTGTTGCTAACCAAGTTAAATTGGCCAAGGTAAAAGAGATAGTTATAGTGATAGCTATAACCCTTCCAATTACTAATGGTTCTAGTGGCAAGGCACCGCTTATTGTACCAGTTTAGTAAGAAGAATATGAGGGTTATACCCTAAAAGATGATTGTATGCAACCCCTAAAGAGCAAGGTACCGAGAATAGAAGGTCCAGTCTTGAAAAGGATGGAGGAAAAAATAAAGGTTGTGGCACGGTTAATGCTAATAGGTAAGGGTATCAATCTAAAAGATGAGGATTTGGATAGTAAGAAAGTACTTCTATGGGATTTTAAAATGCTAGACTTGCCTAAGTTTGATGGCACTTTTGATCCAGCAGTCTATATAAAGCAATATGCCCTAGTAATGAAAGGAACCACCATCACTAAATGATAAAAGGTTTAATATTTTAGCCTTATCTTATGGGCCCTTCCATTAGCCGGTACTATAAGCTAGGCTAAAAAATAAAGGAAGATCGGGATAAGCTAACAGAAGAGTTCTTAGAATGAAAGTGACCCTTAAGGATCTAGAGTTGCTATGTCAGAAACTAAAAGAGTTTTTGTTTGAGTATCTTTCCTAATGGACAAATAGGGTAATAAAAATAAAAAGAAAGCTAGAGACTATTGATCAGATCAGGCTATTCATCTAAAATGCCAATCCTTACCTAAGAGACAAGCTTAAAATGAAAGGTTTAAAGGATTGAAAATCTCTAAAGGATATAGCCATCGAAGCTGAAGTCGAATATTTGGAGAAAAAGGTTAACTCTATCCACCATAGTTTTGTTCAAAATGATGATAATAATAGTAATCATAAAGGAGATGGATGTAGAATTATAGAGGTGTTAGTCATAGAAACAATAACAACAATAGGAAAATCACTATATTGGCACCTCGATCATCTTGTTAAAAAAGGGAAATTACAACCTTTACCATCTAAGCTAGTCGAGAGCCAGGGAAGGCCTATGTATAGGGTAGACTGGTACTATGCTTACCATCAACATGTAAGCCATAAAATGAGTTATTGCCGTGCTTTGAGAAAATGTATCTGAGATTAGGTTAACACTAAATAAGTGCTAAATCTCAAGAAAAATTGGAATAGATAGAGTTATCATAGTGCTATGCCATCACCAGCTTTTAGGTTTGACTCAAGATCATTGGAATGGTTTGTGCTTTGAGATGTATATGGCATGTAGATACCTAGCCATTACCCACTCAATTCCAATGAGAAGTAGTTTAGAGAATTTCAGGATATGTAGATATCACCACCAATCTTGGGGGTACGATCCAGAGGAATAAGAGCCTGGGAACTTTTTGCAACTTGTATATATAGCAGAGGAAGATGGAATATATGATGCTTTCTGATGATGTAAATATATCTTTAAAATATGTACATATTTCTCTAACCATGTTAACATTATAAGTTTTCTTATGTATGCAATGTCTTATTTTATTGCATCATACATGGAAATAATTATAACATATAACACATTAATTCGATAAACACTATTCTATTTAATCTCAAGGAAAAAAAGGAACATCTTGATTGCATTCAATATTGCTTCTAATGTGAAATAGTTTGAGAGAGTTGAAAAAATGAAAAAAAGTATTTAGTTGGACCTAAAGCAACATGATAGAGACACTATAAGACATGTTGTCTAAGCTTATTCGAATAACATATCATTTAAGCAACAAATTTTAAGATTCAGACTAGAAGGCGAAAAAGATAAGATGAAAATTCCAATTGAAAAACATCGAGGAAAGTAATGGGAAACCATAGCCCCATTACTTAAAAGTACTAAAATTTCTTAAAGATTCCTTAAAGAAGGACCAGAGAATGATCCATAAGTTATCACCTTAGTTCATTATCCTAAGTGGAGCATTGTGCAAGAAATAGGCTAACAAAAACTAATCGAGATAAAGAGAGGAAAATGAAAATGAAAAAAACTAGTATAAAAGCTTGCATGGACAACATGAATGAAAGAACAAGACAACAAGTAAAGTTTTAAAGGCTATTCTTTTCTATTAAATATTGCTTTAAGAGCTCAACTGTCAAGAAGAACTCACTTTCCTTACTGAGTTCATAGAGGAGAGGATGGTCTACTTAATCTTTTAAAGAATAGGTCGAAGGCCATTGTTTGAAAGAAACAACTCAAATCAAGTGCTCTAGGTTACACGAACTAAAGTCAAAACCTTTATGCTGAAGAAGCTACGATTAGAAGGGGTAACCATTTCTCACCAACAATGATCCAAAAGGATTTAATGAATCAAGCAATGCCGATGGACTAAAAATTGTTCAATGGAAAAGATAAAAAATTAAAATAAGAGAAAATATAGCCCTATAGGTTAAAAATTGAAAAAAGGTAGCCTTGCTAAAATTAGGCATCCCACTAGGGTGAAAACAAAAAAAGGGCATCCTAGAAAGAAATTAGGGGTTGAGAGAAAATATTTTTTCAAGAAAATAAGTGAGGACTAATTGATAATAGGAGTCAGATGTACGTAAGGTGTCACCCCTAAGAGTGAATGAAACATGTATTTTTGCATTACATATCTGGATATCATTGCTTATATTGCTAGATGATGCATGTAAAAAGGAAAACATGCATAGGCTAAGCATGAATATATGATTAACTTGTCAAGAGAAACCTATGGCATACATAAAAACATATGCTGAAGTGGGCTTTAGCATTTCATATAACAAGGACTTTTTTTGTTGTTGTTCTTGTTATGATATTTTCACCAAGATGACACTTTTTTAAGTGTTTAGGGGCATTAGATGGTATGTGCAGTCTGTAAAGGGGTAGATTATATTTGGCCAAAATACGACAACTATTTCCCTTAAAAATAATAAGATAACTTAGATAGAAAGCAAAGCACAAAAAAGGGAGATAACAAAAGGAAGCTTACTTGAAGATCATGAGTTTTAAGGAAAACATGAGTGGGCCAATAGCCAAATTGCATGTGAGATGAGGTTCCTAACAACTTAGGGTGTAGCATATGCATTTTTACATACATTATTGCATTTCTATATACATTCTTTAATTTATGTGTATATATTTTTGCATTTCTACATGCATTTTACATTTATGCACAAATTTCCATATAGTCCACAAGTACAAGTTTTTTGTTTTGCACAAAATTTTATGTACATATCTTGATTTTTGAATGCATCACACATAACTTTTTGTATATCTTGTTGTACATATAACCTCGCAAGCAATTAGAAGGCATGTTAGTGGTTATGCCCTAGGCCATATATTTGGTTCCTTAAGTAATGTCATATTTCATTTTATAAAAATGGATTTTCTTTATGTTATTATATTTTGGTATGTTAGAATATAATAATATTTATAAATAACAATTCAATGTTATTTTTGGCTATACCTAGTCATTTATCATTAAAAGGAATAATGATAAATAAATATTAGTATAAGTTTCATTGATAATTATGGAATGATTATATATGGTGATATAAATCAAACTTATAGGTACTTGTTGGAGAATTTGGTACTGGATAGACCCATTATGAGATACTATATGGGTTAATGTCATTTGTGATCTTATAATAGTTGTGTTATCAATCCTTAGACTTGAGATTATCATAGCATCCTACATAAGGAACATTATGTTTTGACATGATCAAACATTATCTTTAATTGGATAATAATAAAATTTGTGATTGGACATGATAAGAATCATGCAGAGGATAGTGAATAATCAAGATAGAATTTATCCCTCTCTTATGAGAGAGATATCTATTAGGCCCCTTGATAAGTAGGATTGAGAAATGCATGGCTATGCTCAAATGAATTGATGGAGCAATCAATATCATTTGATATTATCAGTTTACTAAGTGATCGAGAAATTATATATTTGAACTATATAAGTTTTACATGGACCATGACTTATGTTCAAACAAGATATCATGTGACAAATGGATTATAAGATGTTCTATTAGGTTAAAATCGAATTGTCGGTAATCATATTATTTGGGTAGTTGTAATGTCTTGCTAGAGGCTACTTATGACTTATGGTCCATGATGGGATTGGGGCCCACAACCAATATAATATGAACCTATTGGGTCACACACATAGAATGTGATGAATGGACTAAGGGTTTATTCGGGCATTTCAAATTTTATTTTGTGATAAATTAAAATTTGAAATAAATAAATATTCTTAAGAATATTTTTATAATTATTATTTTAAATAAGAAATAAAGTATTTCTTTTTTTAATAAGAAATATGGGCTCGACAGTCTCTCTCTCTCTCTTAATTAGGGTTGGATCACCTATATATATGATATGTATGTTTTATAACCCTAAAAAGACATACTAAAAGGGTGAGTCATGATCCTTGAGAGAGTAAAAAAAATTGCTTTTCTGTGTTACCCTAGCCGCCAAGGAAGGAAGCTAGCACTCTAGGTGAATTCATTTGTTGTGTTCAAGTATAGATACCGATAGAGGGTGTTTGCTTTGTGTGAGGTAGCACCTACTAGATGATTTTAAAATTCAAATGGTTAGTAATTGTTACTTTCTTTTCATTAAGTCAATAGGATTGCATGGATCCTGGTGGATTTTATATATCCACTGCGTTTTTATTTTATTTTTCCCTTATCGAAACCCAAAAGTGGTATCAGAGCCACTTGCGAATTGAATTGATTCAATAATTATTTTTTATGTGTATGTGATGTATTTAAAATTGGTCATATAGGATATGAGTAGTATGTATGTTGTTACATGATGAATCAATTAATGTTTTGAACGACTTAATAATTCTGTTTGTATGTGATATGAACGAAATAATTCTTTTTGTATATGATATGAATGAAATAATTCTATTTATATGTGATATGAACAAAATCAATCTGGTTATATGAGATATAAACATGATTGGTTATTTCATAGTTATAATATTATGTTCATTGGCTACGCAATTGATAGATGTTAATATGATTAACATGTATGTGTTAATTCTGATTTAATATGATTAAAAAAATTATCATGAGATTATGGTGGTATTTTGTATCTATTGTGAATGTTTAATGTGATTAAATAACTACTAATATGATTGGTAAAATCAAATTTCATAGATACAGAATATGGTTTTAGAGCAAAAAATTGTTAGTGAGATTAATCGGCTATTGAGATTGCCGTGTTATCGAATTGTAGCATACAAAATATTGTTATTGCCATTATCTGCCAATTTTAATATATCAATCTTATATGATCTATTGAGCATGATATGAGGTAACTTGATTTTAGTTGGTGTATGTATGATGTCTTTGTATGGTGCATAGTATGGCCAATTAAGACCTTTGTGATGGTGTTTACTATATTTAATTAATTTATTCATTTTATGGGTTTGTAATTTTAAATATGATTTACGTATCATTCTTTTGCTGTAATTTTATTTTACTAATAGTTATAGTAGAATATTTTATTTCAGTATTGTAATGAAGACAAAGGAATTTCACGAAGACCATGAAGGGGATCAATCCAATTTCATGATACTGGAGGTGCAAAGTGGGAGCTTATTAAGTCAAGTTCATGTTATTCCACCTAGGATTAACCTTTGATCTTCATATTGGCTTATGAAGGTCATATATTTTTTGGCTATGCTATGACACATTTTATATATTGTGCATATTATATCGGTATGTGATGCGATGAATGATTATATATGTGTATGAGATGGCATGTATGGGATGATGCATGATATGTAAATAAATAGATAATATAAATTAAAATTAAAATTCCATTACCATAATTTTAAGTTATATGCCACCCATAATTATAACACTTGTCAAAGACTAAGATCATAAAATATGTAGGCTCTGCCAAAGCAAAGTACATCAGGTTATCATAGTAAGTTAAGATGGGTAATAGTGCTACCTATATGTTAAAAAGTGGTTAGACTTAATTAGGCTATCAAAATGGTTTTGGGCCTAAGACATTAGATGGGATTATAACATGCCGAGACATATGGTGTTAAAATCCCATAAAGAAACTGAGAGTTACATGAGATGTAATTGGTAAGAAGTTATCTACCTAAATAACTTTATTTTAAGCGTCATGCCAAAGCTGACTTAGAATTAAGTGAAATATAGATCTTAGCCTATTAAAATCATTACAATTGTTGTAAATAATATTGAGGGTGAATATTTTAGTGGGAGTTTTTAAGAAATATCCCAAAATGAAATTGATACTAATATCTATTTTACATATTTGTGGATCAATGGGTTCAAATAACACTTTCACACTATCACTGCAATCAATCCTTGAGAAAGACAAGCTAAAAGAAGATGGCACTAACTTTTTTGACTGGTTTAGAAACTTAGGAATTGTTCTCAAGCAAGAAAGGAAGCTATATGTGCTTAATGACATTGTTCTTCCTATCCCACCTGCTGATACCCAAAGGGCAGTCAAAGAAAAAAAAGAAATATGTTGATGATTCGGTTGATGTGGGGTGTCTTATGTTAGCCACAAAATGCCTAGAACTTTAGAAGGATCTGGAGCATATGGAGGCTTATGAGTTGAGAAATTATCTCAAACAAACATTCCAACAACAAGCAAGGCAAGATAGGTATGAGACTACCAAAGCATTACATTCTTGTAAAATGGCTAAAGGTGCATCGATGAGCTTTTATGTTCTAAAAATGAAAGGCTACATTGATCACCTTGAAAGGATTGGATTTCCTATTACTCTAGAACTGACCATATATTTGATTCTCAATTCATTGCCAGATAGTTATAACCAGTTTGTTATGAATTATAATATGAATAATATGGAGAAATCCATTCCTGAACTGCATACGATGCTTAAAACAGCTGAGCATAAAAATTAGATACCAGTTGGATCCTCGTAAAAGTCACTGGACAGCTGTTAAAAATATCCTTAAGTACTTAAGAAGAACTAAGGATGCATTCATGGTGTATGGAAGATTGGAAAATGAGCTAGTAGTAAATGGATACACAGATGCAAGATTTCAATTTGATAAAGATGACCATAGATCGTAGTCTGGATATGTGTTTTTGTTAAAAGGAGGTGTTATTAGCTAGAAAAGTTCTAAACAAAGCATTATCACTGATTCTACAACAGAAGCTGAGTGTATAGCAGCATCAGATGGAGCTAAGGAAACAGTATGGATTAAGAAATTTATTGCTAAATTGGGAGTAATTCCTAGTATCATAAATCCTATAAACCTTTATTGTGATAATAATGGTGCCATAGCATAGGCTATAGAGCCTAGATCCCATCAAAGATCCAAAGATATACTCAGGCACTTTCATCTCATTCATGAAATCATTGAAAGAGGAGATGTCAAAATATGCAGAGTACCAATAGATGATAACATTGTTGATCCACTTATAAAGGCTCTCCCACAAGCCAAACATGATAATCATAATAGGTCTATGGGTATTAAATACTTATGTGATTAGGCCCAGTGTAAGTGGGTGATTGTTTCCACTTTTTAATGGTTATGTCTTAGGCTATATATTTGGTTCCTTAAGTAATGTCACATTTCATTTTATAAAATTTGGTTTTCTTTTTGTTATTATATTTTGGTATGTTAGAATATAATAATGTTTATAAATAATAATTCAATGTTATTTTTGGCTATCCATAGTCATTTATTATTAAAAAGAATAATGATAAATAAAGACTAGTACAAGTTTGATTGATAATCATGGGATGATTATATATGGTGATATCAATCAAACTTATAGGTACTTGTTGTTGAATAGGGTACTGGATAGACCCGCTACGAGATACTACATGGGTTAATGTCATTAATAATATTATAATGGTTATATTATTGATCTTTAGATATGAGATTATCCACTACAAAAAAACTGCCAATTAGAGACGATAATTTTCGTCGCTAATTATAAAAAATCCGTCACTAAAATAAATTAGCAAAGGCGCGATGAATAGTCGCTAATATATTAGCGACGGAATCCAAAATTAGTCGCTAATTAAGAGACGAAAAATTTCATCGCTAATTTGCTTGTGTCGTCGCTAATTTATTTTCATAATTAGTCACCGATATTATAATAATAATTTTTAGCGACTATATTTTCCGTCGCAAATTGCATCGCTAATTATTAATTTAAGTAAGAGTTAGCGATGAAATATTAGTCACTAATTATTATTTATTAAATTCTAACTTTTACACAGTAGCGACAATTGCTGTCGCGAATTCGTTGCTAAATTATTTCATAATTTAAATTTTTTTGATGTATTTTTAACTTTTTACCCATTACACAATATAAATAATAATCTTATATTTTCATATATATACATAATTTGTAATTAATTCATTACAAAATATAGAGTTAACAATAAAAAAATATATAAAATAAAGTATTGTTTATACAATCCATTTTCCTAAAATTAATAACAAATTAAATCTTTACAATTTCCTACCAAATATAGAATTAGCTCCTAGCTAATATTGTTGTAGAAATATACCCTAAGCCTAAATGCAGTCCCTCTTTACCGATAGTCTTTGGCCAGAAACTACACTTGGTTTGCAAGAAACTACTCCATTTGTTTTGTTATTGGAATATCCCTACTTACATATCAACCAATCATATATTAGTTGCTAATTTTGGCTTACTCTATCATAATGTGTAAGTAATTAACTGAATTTTAGTTTACTAGTTAGAAACATGATTACATGGAAATTGATAGGACAATTTGTTATCCACTACTCACTCTGATCTTATTCAGATGAGTTAACAATTCCCATATCCCCATTACAACAATATCCTCCATTGGAAACAAAGATTCCAATCCTTTATTGGATATCATGAACCCTATACAAATAACATAACCATTTTCACATAACATAGCAGTTAAAAATTAATAGATTGCAAACTTACACATCAACATATTTTTGTGCCCATCAAGAGAAAGAACATCCTCACTTCTATCGGTATATAAGGTTCACATGTTAATTATGCTCAACAGCAATTACATTAATCAAATCAAACCATAAAAATTGTCCTTAAGATCAAATCATTTAACAAAATGCCACACTTTTCAATTATATGTTACAAGCTTTAAACGCATATTGTCCAGATCTTTGAGGCTAGCAGATAAGCAATGAAGAAATAAGTATTCAACTATAGTATTTTGATTTCAACAACAACCTCCCCAAACACTCTCTTTCACAATTAATACCGATTGAATGTGATAAGCACACTAATCAATAAAATCAAATCCCATTTACAGGTGTAGCAAATACCCATATAATCATAATTAGATAAGAAGGGATAATTTTGACAAAAACATGAAAGAATAAAGACCATTTTCAAGGATTGTGACTGCTTGACCTATATCTCTCGTGTTCTTAGAATAGGTTCAAATTAACACAATCCTCAGCCAAATAAATACTTAGCTAAAGCCACCAAGAAATAAATTTGCAGATAGCACAAATTGTGTCTAATTTAGACTTAAAAAGGAATCAGAGAACAATATGTAACAGGACAATAAAGAAATTACAAACTCAAACATAAAAAATACAAAACAAAAATTGAAAATCACCTTCGATCTCTAAGGATGAAAATGTGAAAATCACCATTTTTTATCACTCTCTTTTCTCTTTCTCTATGGCTCAGAGGCTGTGTATGCTCAATCACAACAAAATCTGCAAGTTAAAAATAGGGAAAAAGAAAAAAAATAGCTTTCTTTTAAAAGAAGAGAACTCACCAAAAAGCAAAAACAGATTGTCATCCACACAAACCATAATCAATAATAGAAATTCAAGAAACAAAATTGAAAAAAAAATTAGTTGAAAAGAGAGCAAGGTGAGATGCAGTGAGATGGCTCAAACATAAAAAGAAACAGAGTTACCAGTACAACAGCAACTCTCAAAGGTAGTGAGTCACAATTAATGCTTAATTATTTAGTTATAAATATCTCCTCCCACCACAAATTAAAGAATCATTTAGTTATAAATAATATTCTATACTCTTCATCTTTGTAATTCAAGTCGGAGCAGGAATATAAGCAGGACATTTAGATTTTAAGAAAAATTACCAAGAGTTATGAGATAAAGTATTTGATTATACCACTCAGTAACTTGACAAAATCAATAATAAGGTTTATTATTTATATAAGCCACTCTATATGTGTTCAATAATATTAAATCTACATGCTAGTGGTCAGCAATTTGATGTTTCGGGTAGCTATTTATCAATTACAAAAGAGATTTTAAGATTGCTGCATCCTTGAATAACTCTTTTAGGAAACAGCTACATCTGGACCTTTAGTTGTTTAGCATATTTATGAGACACCAAAATATATCAGTGAATATGGGCCAGGAAACTATTTATCCAATGAAAATTTTTTGAACATCTAGTGCAAGATGATGATGCACCATAAAGGTATTCAAGTAACGACACAAAGTAGCCATTTCAGTAAAAGTAAACAAAAATTCTACTTACCCTTATAATTTCGGCACCTGAAACATGAGTCATATGTTGAGGTAGTTCCTCTCTCTCTAAATCCTAACACACAAAAATGAATATTTTTGATAAATGCTACAAAAACAAATTTCACAAATCAAATATTAAATTTGCAACAATTCACATCAATTAAATCAGTCATTTCATACCAGCTCCCCAATTAAAATAACATTTTTGCCTCGGATAACATATAGCCCTAAAGGGATATCGCAATAGAGATCACCAACAATTACTCTTTCACATAGACTCGGAGAACAACATCTGAATATATTTTTCTTCGGTATCAAAGTTCTTTTACTAAAAAATGTGCATGAAAATAGCAAGTACTGACTTCAAGCCCCAAAAGATCAGTACTTTAAAGATAACACAATAATTTGTATCACTAATTAAAGCATAAGTGCTTGAAAATCTAACCTGAATAAGGGTAAAGTTGGCCCATCCCAAGCTTCCATTTGACCTTTGTAATAATCATAAAAATTGACAACCTATGGCAAAGAAACTGATTACACATTGACCATATGCAATTGTGAAAGATTATGAAAAGACGTATATTAACTAGAATCAATAATAACTACATAAATACACATTGACCATATGCAATTGTGAAAGATTATGAAAAGACATATATTAACTAGAATCAACAATAACTACATAAATTTAACAATTTTGTAATACAACAGACAAAACACAATACGCAATAATCAATTACAAATTAAAGACAAGACCAAGAATAAAGAAATACCAACAAGAAAAGAATGTGACATATAATCTACTAGTTGATGGAACATAGCAAACAAAAATAAGCCATAAGGTGCACCAAGAAAGTGAGTTTCAGGCACCATTTAGAATAAAAATTTATCACTTTTAACACACTTAAGAACATACATTGGTTGTAACATTATAAAGTTTTTAGTTTTACTCTGCTTATTCCAAAAGTTCCAAGATTATAATTTAAAATATTAAAACAAAGTCAAGTAATTTACATTGTAATAAGGTTTCTGTCATATGAATTATAAACATAATGAACAAAATAACTATTTGAATTCCATATCAAGCCTAAAACTATCTTTCTTATCTCAAATTGCAACAAATCACGTTATCAGCTTGGTTCATATAGCACCACTTCATTCATTATCTATTCTTGGTAATCTTGTAAATCCTTTAATCTAAGAGAAAGACTTAAAACTACAAGCTTTAATCAAATCCTTTAATCTAAGAGAAAGACTTAAAACTACAAGCTTTAATCAAATCCTTTAATTTTACGCCCTTCAGACAATTCTAATCCCATGAAAATTAGATGTAGGTAATCCAACAATTCCATGAATTAACTAAAGATGATAAGAATATAAAACATATGATAGTAAAATGTGATCATGACCAGAGACTATATCAAGTTACAAAGCATCACTTTAAGCACTAACAATTTAGCAGTTCACTACACACATTAAGGTAGCTAAGAATGCTAGGTCTTAGAATAATTTACCAGGTGCACATAGCTTTTACAAATTATTCAAAACATAACATTCCAATTCTCTCTTCATTATAAAAGTATTTTCTCCCGAACAGTTCGTTGCTTATTATAAAACGACAGTGCAACTTACCAGCAGCACCTATGTTGTCCAGGTTTCCTATATTAATTGTCTTCCTTGCAAACTGGAATAGAAACAAGCTATTGTACAAGATCATATATATTCTCAAGTTACCTCCAATCATCCAAACAATTGCAAGTTACAAGTTTGCTAAGCAGCATAACCATCCCAGCCCACTAAAGTAGATTTTAAAGCAAGTGTAAAAATGAATATTATAGCAACTATGCTTCAAAGAGATAGCTAAGAAGCTATCAAATCACTCTAAGAAGAAAATAATTACCTATAATCATCTGAACTAGGTTTTGAAATTTTGATTTCAAAAACCTCTACATTAAAAAAGAGGAGATATATTTTTGCATGAAGATAAATTATAAAGCTTTTACATTCACTACCCTTAAAAGAACAACGTCCTTAGTATTGATAATAGCCTACTAATGGATAACCTATAAACTGTCTAAATGATTCAAGTTGCACCCAATAATGGGTCTGGCAAGAAGAAATCAAACGAATGAACATTTTTACCTTCTATATTGTCAACATGATGACATGCTACATTAAAATATAATTTTGTTTTGAGGAAAATCATGTCACCTATAAAATAATCTTAATGTTGTACAAGGTTAATCACAATAAGATTTTAGAATTTTATATTTTCAGTCTCTAATGGAGGAAGGGGCAATGGTCGACAAATTTACATCAACTTGAATTGAGAGAATTTAAAATTTGTGATAAGAAAGGCAGCTCAAAGTATAATAGGGGTTATGATAGAAACAAGATCTATGGTTACCTCGAAGATATAAAACCATCATATCTACCGGCAGTAGTGGTCCATAGACAATTTCATAAAAGAAATTTAGTTCAACCAAAGACTTACAACAATATCAAGCCATACCTACCTCAACATTTTTCTCCTCTATAGCATTGATGAAAGGGAGGTACAGTCTCAACAAAGCTGTGACACTTTACCCATCATACTAATTGAACTCAAAACTCCAAAAGCCTATGCTCATAAAGTTAGAAAATAAAAAAGTCTACCTTGTGTTATTTAAAATCATGGATAGCTGTCTATAGAATCCAATTAATATAGATAAATTAAACTTTTGGGAGATGTCTTGTGTCCATGTTTGACTACTTCGATCACAATATCTATCCCTTCCATTCCTTGACCTCCAGTCTGTACCCTTCCCTCCATCCCCATAACCTTTACCATTCCACTCTCGTGACCTCTTATGATCCCGATGGTGGTCTCTCTCCCTTTCTCGATCTCTAGCATGATATCGGTCCCTATCATTAAAGTTACTTCTCCTCTTCTCATATTCCTTCTCTTTGTTCCTCTTTTCTTCAGCTTTTTCTCCCTAACTAGTCTCTCCTCCTTCCTTACCTTCTTATTAACTGCTTGTAAATGGTATCTTATCACTATAAAAAAATACATAATAGCGATGAAAATTAGAGAAGGACAATAAATTTTGTTGCTAAATGCACCATTTAGCGACAACATTGCAACAAAAAATGATATTTGTCACAAATATTGTTAGGGGCTAGTGGATAAATAGATTTTGTGACAATTTAGTGATAAATAATTTTCAAAATTTTGGCGCAAAAAATAGAGAAGATTTTGCGAGCATAAAACCCTTGCTAAATCTTAATTCATGGCTAGAATTATATATGAACCGTTTAGCGAGGACTTAATCCTCGCTAATTTAGCGAGAAACAAATCCTTGCTAATCCCTCGCTAACGGTTAAATGGTTTGGCATTTGATATATAAACAATTTAGCGAGAAACAAATCCTCGCTAAATTGGCGAGGAAAATTCCCTTGCCAAAGCGTGAGTCATATGCCATTTGATTTATGAAGCATTTGGCGAGGACATTGTCTTTGCTAATTTTGCTTGGAAAAAAATCCTCGCTAAATTGGCAAGGATAATTTCCTTGCTAATGGTTAAATATTGTGCCATTTGATTTATGAAGTATTTGGCGAGGACATTATCCTCACTAATTTAGCTAGGAATAAAATCCTCGCTAAATTGGCAAGGACAATTCTCTCGCCAAAGCGTGAGTCATATGCCATTTGGTTTATGAAGCAATGTCCTCGCTAATTTTACTTGGAAAAAATCCTCGCTAAATTGGCAAGGACAATTTCCTCGGTAATGGTTAAGTATTGTGCCATTTGATTTATGAACATTTGGCGAGGACATTATCCTCGCTAATTTAGCAAGGAATAAAATCCTCGCTAAATTGGCGAGGACAATTCCCTCACGAAAGGCATGAGTCATATGCCATTTGGTTTATGAAGCAATGTCCTCGCTAATTTTGCTTGAAAAAAAATCCTCGCTAAATTGGCGAGGACAATTTCCTCGCTAAGGGTTAAGTATTGTGCCATTTAATTTATGAAGCATTTGGTGAGGACATTATCCTCGCTAATTTCACTAGGAATAAAATCCTCGCTAAATTGGTGAGGACAATTCCTTCTCCAAAGCGTGAGTCATATGCCATTTAGTTTATGAAGCATTGGTGAGGACATTGTCCTCGCTAATTTTGCTTGGAAAAAAATCCTCGCTAAATTGGTGAGGACAATTTCCTTGCTAATGGTTAAGTATTATGCCATTTGATTTATGAAGCATTTGGCGAGGACATTATCCTCACTAATTTATCTAGGAATAAAATCCTCGCTAAATTGGCGATGAAAATTTTTTCACCAAAGCGTGAGTCATATGCCATTTGGTAAGGGTGTGCAGAATCGAACCAAAACCGAAAACCAAACTAAACCAAATGGAATTTAATCTATTTGGTTCGGTTAGTTCAGTTCTTAATTCATTCGATTATGAACCGAAATTTAAAATTGGTTTAATCGATTCGGTTCTTGAAATTAAAAAATCGAAGGAACCAAACCAACCGTAGTTTTTAAATATATATATTTTATAGTATTATAATATCAAATTAGACACTCTAACTTAGTGGTGGCATAAAACTCTATCAAGACCTAATGGTCTTGAGTTCGAATCCTGGTAGGCATATATTTTTTATTTCTCAATTTTGTTACTTTAATTTTTTATAAGTGAATTAAAATTAAAATTTAGAGGTGAAGTAAAATATAAATTTAAATCCTTAATTTATTAAATTGAGTAGTAGAGTATTAGTGTTCTCAATTTTTGTACTTTAATTTTTTTACAAGTGAATTAAAATTAAAATTTTGAAGTGAATTAAAATATAAATTTAAATCCTTAATTTATTAAATTGATTAGTAGAGTATTAGTTTTAGAAGTGAATTAAAATATAAATTTAAATCCTTAATTTATTAAATTTATGTGACTTTCTAACTGCATGTAAAATCGAATACGATTTATTAAGAAAACTAATTCACTATAGTAAAATTGTAAACCGAATACACCGAATTATGTAAACTCATTATAGTGTAGGAAGAAAAACTAAATAAAGTTTATTCCGATAACTGAATAGTTTTTTTTCCATTTATGCAGTCTGATTAAGGTGTAATAAGAAAATTGAATATACTAAATTCGTATTCGGCAAAACGAATATTTTTTTTATTGATTGCGGAAAATTTTTTTGGATTATTAAATCTATGATCAAAGTATCCATAATTTGATATCAGAAACCAAAATAGTAAGACATTTAATTTTGGTTTTTTCAAAAGAAATACATTGTTATATTTTAAGTTTCAAAATTATCTTAATCTTCTCAATTTTTATTTTTTCAATTGTGAAAAATATATAAGTAATCATCTATTGCAGGCACAATTTATGAATATAGTTTATCGATGTAAATAATACAGTGAATTTAGTTTGTCATACGCTGTACTACAATTTGAAACCAAATACATCAAATTATATAAACTGATTATATTGTAAAATGAAATCTAAATAAAGTGTATTATGATAACCGAATAAACTGGGTTCCATTTAGGCAAAATCATTTAAGGTTTAATAAGAAAACTGAATACACTTTATTCGCATTAGAGAAAGAGAATAATTTTTTTTTGAAACCTGAATAGTAATACATTAATATAAAAAGTTAATTGTTTGTTTTTTTCAATGAATTACATTATTGTATTTTAAGATTCAAAATTATCTTAATCTTCTCAATAGATGCTATAACGGTTTATTAATAATAATATCTAAGAAAAAAAACCACTGCATATTTGGATTAAAATACCAAACTACAATATGTAAGTAATAAAATTTTTAATTTAATAAGTGCTTTCTTTTATTAATTTATATTTTTTATTCACATGTTATAAAAAATGCAATAGAAATAAAACGTAACAAGATACTCATATAATTAGCAGGACTTATCTTGAATTAATTTTTGATATGATGAGAAGTTTATATATATATATATATATATATATATATATTATGAAAATAAATTAGTTATACCAATTGACAATTTGATAGATAATTGCTGTAATTATTTATTTACTATCATATAAAAAAGTATTTTAATTTGCACAAAAAAAATTGAATATGCTTTATTAAGAAAACTAATTCACTATAGTAAAATTGTAAACCGAATACACCGAATTATGTAAACTCATTATAGTGTAGGAAGAAAAATTAAATAAAGTTTATTCCGATAACTGAATAGTTTGTATTCCATTTATGCAGTCTGATTAAGGTGTAATAAGAAAATTGAATATACTAAATTCGTATTCGGTAAAGCAAATATTTTTTTTGTTGATTATGGAAAAGTTTTTCAGATTATTAAATCTATGATCAAAGTATCCATAATTTGATATTTCTGGTTTTTTCAAATGAAATACATTGTTATATTTTAAGTTTTGAAATTATCTTAATCTTCTCAATTTTTATTTTTTCAATTGTAAAGAATATATAAGTAATCATCTATTGTAGACACAATTTATGGATATAGTTTATCAGTGTAAATAATACAGTGAATTTAGTTTATCATACGCTGTATTACAATTTAAAACTGAATACATCGAATTATGTAAACTAATTATATTGTAAAATAAAATTTAAATAAAGTGTATTTTGATAACCAAATAAACTGGGTTCCATTTAGGCAGAATCATTTAAGATTTAATAAAAAAACCTGAATACACTTTATTCGTATTAGGGAAATAGAATAATTTTTTTTGAAACCTGAATATTAATACATTAATATAAAAAGTTAATTGTATGTTTTTTCAAACTTTATTATAATGCGCCATTATTTCTAAAACTCCCCCCATTTTGAAATTATTTCCCAACCTCACTCCTATTTTAGCTAGATAAAGATAAATTTTTGCGAGATTTCATTGAAAATTTTGAATATTGCTCTCCTAAAGAAAAATTCCCAACTCTCTTTTAACTTTTATCTATTAATCTCTGCTAAAGAAAAACCCTAGATCTCACATTTTCTAATCCAGTAGTTCCTGATGAAGAGAAAGCTCGAGCTACTGTAAGTTGTTTCGCTTTTCATATTTGCTTTACTTTTGTCTACATTGAATCATTTTTGGTGAGGAACATTTGATTTGAACGTTGAACACATAGCTTAAATTGTATGTACGTATTCTATTTCTCTTAAGATCCGTAGTAGATCTCTTCCTATTTTTAAACGTTTTGTTAATTCAATTTGTTGCAAAAATGCAACTTTTTATTTCATGACACATTTTACGTCTGAACTTGAGGTGCTATTGTTAAAGCTTTGCAGTTGATGAAGTTGTTTACTAACCACCGTTCTCCTTTAATGACTTCAATCCATTGTATTTCTGAGCAGTCTTTTTTCCTTTTTTTTTATTCAGCCTCTTATTCCTTTCTCATTCTTACTCTTTCTCCAAGTTTTTTTGACAAAATTACTCTTATTCTCCAATGGAGGGTAAGTAGCATAATCATCACCCTCCCCTTCCCTCCACATCATCGGAGATTTAAATTAGGGTTAATTCAAAAAGGGGAAGCAGAGTGATACACCCACTGAAGGGTGACACGCCTCAAATTCAATTGACGTCTTAGAGTCCAGTACCATACACTGAATTTAAGAATTTTAAGAAATAGGTACCTTGGATTATACCTGTTTTTATTATTGCTAACATTGTCATGTTCGTTATCACCATGTATGTCAATAATTGCCCCAAAAGTTCTATTTCTTGTATTGTTCGTTTCTTGGGTAGATTTTCCTTTCAGCCACTTAAGGAGAACCCACTTCTTGGCCCTTCTTCTACCATATAAGTTCTTTTAATTTCTTGTATATATGCTTTTTTCTATTTTCGGTGGTTTAAAATGTGAAATACTGGTTGTTAATATTGCTTTAGGCTTCAAAAGATGGGAGCTTTAGATGGCAACTTTTCACTTGAAATTGGTTACATGGAGGGTTTTTTCATTTGCTGGCAAATATGCTGAGTCTTCTAGTTATTGGCATTCGGCTTGAGTAGGAATTTGGATTTGGTATGAAATTTTTTAACTTTCGAGATTCTATTGCTCCATTAACATGGAATTTAGTTTTTTGTTGATAGAAGTCTAAATGATAGATCTTTTTGAATGTGTAAGATTTGTCTTGGTGCCTTCCAGTTTTTGGTATTCTTTCATCCTACCATCTCAAATTAATGTCATCTGCATTTGCTTTATTACTGTTCTTTCACATAATTCAGAATTTGATATAATAGCTTGCAATCTATTTCCTTTTTGAGTCTTAAGCTTGATAAGAAACTAACCAGCTTCTGGGATTTTAGGATATATATTTTGAATTTGTAGTTTACCTTTGAAGGTTTGCATCTTATTCTTGTTCTGCACTTTTCTAGGTTGAATTCATAGTTTAGCTTTGACAGTTTGTAACTCTTAGTTGTTCATGTACAATTTTTTGTGGTTTGCTTTTCCTATGCTTATATATTTCTTTGTCACTTGCATAGACATTGTTACAGCAGTTGTGCTTTCTGGGAATCACAATTTTGAAGGGCATTTTCATTTATTGACAAGAGCTAACTACCTTGCTTCACCTCCGTTATTGATCGCCTATGCACTTGCCAGCACGATATGTCTATAGTTTCTAAGTGGTGATACGAGAAACTTTAATTATTGAACATTTTGAATGCTTTGGTACCCGGGTACCAAATTTAATTTCATAAATGAAATATGTCATAATACAAGTTAAAACCATTTAGAGAGCATTGATATAATTATATCTTCGTGTCTATTGCTTTAATCCATTTTTTTTCTATTTTCCTTAAACTTATATATCTATAGATGTGAGAATTTTAGGACCTGTGGCAAGCTTCCTATTTTATATTTATATGGGCAAATGTTTCGAATATCTAACACTATAGACACAAAGATACAATTTTTTGTATAGATATATTTTTTTTTGACATGAACAATGATGTCATGGTTTGAAAGCATCCTTCATAGGCTATGAAAGAACAATCAATGCTAGAAATTTATGAATCATTTTTCTTATATGAAATTCTTTCTAAGTGCAAAGTTTGCTTTAACCTTCTTCTATACCTTCATATAAATGAGTTCTCTTTTATTGATATGTAGAAGCCAGCAAATTCTATTATGGAAGGAGTTCTTGGTTATCTACAATCAATCAATACATAACTATACGAACTAGAAGCAGCTGACATTTTATGAGCTGTTTATGATTTTTCACTGTTATTATTATATATGCATATATCATTTTAAATATATTATTAGCAATATTATACACTTGTAAATAACAATTTATTCATTAATATATATATATATATATATATATTTATATTAAATATTGAGTAAATATAAATTTGTTATTTTTTAGTTTATTATTTAAATAATGAAATTTTCATATTAAATTAATAACAATAAGTTCATATTAACATTTAGCGAAGATAAATCTCATGATAAATCTCATGTTTGTAACAAAATTCATCCTAGCTGAATTTAGCAAGGATATCAGTCCTCACTAATTTTTACGAGGACTAATTTTACGAGGATTTAGTCCTCGCTATCTTTTTGTGAGGATTTAATCCTTGCTAAATTTTACGAGGGCTAATTCCTCACAAAATTAGCGAGGACTTAGTCCTCACAAAAATTAGTGAGGACTTTTAAATTCAGCTAGGATGACTTTTGTTACAAAATTTTTGTCCTCGCTAAACTGATTTAGCAACAAAAAATCATCATTTAGTGAGGACTTTTGTCCTCGCTATTTTGCATTTTTCTTGTAGTGTATTCTTATATGAGGAGAAAATAAAGTGTGTTCTCAACTTGTAATTCATTCTTGAAGATTTAACTCACCTTGTACTCCATAATGAAGTAGCGAACCATGCCACAACCTATGTGCTGCTTCCTTACAACATGAGACTGAGTCTTCTCTGTAACATCATTTGTAATAAGAAAATAACCACAAATTTCACACAATGCCATCAGTAAGCATTTAGATGATCAACACCTAAAATAGTAAATCAGTAAGCAGGAACTAAAAGCATCTTAATAGGAAGTTTCTTGAAATTCATACTTCATAATAGTTGTGAAGAGTGAGCTCCCAATCTAGCTCAGTTTTTCCCCTCATTTTGTGTGTGTGTGTTCATGAAAAACATTTTATTTTGCAAAGTTAAGAAGCGAATAGGCTGTTATTAGGTAAAGATAAAATAAATAAAACCTTTTTCATAAGAGCTTAAGCTTCATCCACCTTTCCAGCTTCTCTAAAGGATCCACTTGCACCAGCAAATTCTTTATTTTTTCCTTCAACACAAAAAGTTGTTCAAACTTTTCAATCGATAAGGAAGGAGGTTGTATAGGTTCCTCCCCTTGAGCAAGGCAAATCAAAATACAACATTATCAATAGACCAAAGATTAGAAATTGCTTCTCTACTTTTCGTGCATGAACTGATACTCAAAGTAGACTAACTAGCCATTTACCAACTGGTTTACATTGAGAAAGAATGATTAAATCCCAGATCTAATCCCAAAATCACAAAACACTGGATCTACAACTGAAAACTCAAACCCAACCAAAAAACACAGGCACACAATTGAAATAATTATACACAAAGACAATAACCAAGCTCCTAGAAAACGTTAGAAAACCAAATGGATTTAACCAAATCACAAAGAAACAATATGGGTTTTATGAAATCACTAAGAAACAATAGTATAAGTAATCTAAAATTCAAATAAGTAGCCCACACACTCACCTACAACTATCCAAACATTGGGAACAAACTTGCCATACAGAGGAGAGAAACTCTCAAAATTGGGTTTGTAACCGGATCTACAGAGCGGATTAACGATAGAGAGAGAAGATTGGCTTGCTGTTGCATTGCTGACACAGTGAAGACATCGGAGTTAGGCAATCGCCAATGCTGGTCCGCCCTTTTTCCCCGATCTCCCTCTCTTTCTTTTTCTTTCTCACTCTCTCTCTTGTTGTCTGTTCTTTTTTTTAACACTTGTGGCCACTGCAACTTTCTAAAGGAAAATGCTCTTGGTCCATCCTTTTGGTTTTTATATTTTCTTACTTCACACACACATACACACATATATATAAATATACACACACACCTGTTTGTTACACATTTTATTTAATTCAAACGACATAAGGCTCCATTTTATAATTTATTTATAAATCTCAAGATTTTAGAGCATTACAATTCAGTCATTGGATTACCAAAGTGTATAAGCAAAGGAATTTTTAATAGACTTTATATACTTATTTTTAGAGAAAAAGTAAATTTTATAACAATTATATATTTATAGGATAAATTATTTTGATAAAAATTTATTATTAAAATAGCCACTAAAGAAAATTTTTCATAAATTTAGTTTAGATTAATTAATTGAATGAAACTAAAATTTATAATTTCATGGTTTTAAATTAAAGTCACAGCCTTATCACTAATATATCTATAAGTTATTATCAGACGACTTAAGTTTTGGGGCATTACAATTTCATTCTTATAACACTTACTTATTTTTTTCTAATTTATTTTCGTGTCTAATTTGTTAAATTTATTTTAAGATTGAATTTTCCAAATAAATTATTTTTTATAAATATGAAATAGATTTTATTATTTTATTAATTAATCTCTTCATATTTTAGTTTAACTGATATTGATAACTATAATTTGTGCATCTCATGTACCATCTCAATTTATTCTATTAAAAGCAAAAAAGTGTTTAACATCAATTAAGTTTGAAATTAAAGAAATTAAATAAAAATAAGACATGGCCATTTATATAAAATTTTAAGAAGGGAAGAGAATGGATTTGATAAATTTTGAGAAGTGAAGAGAATAAAAATAGGGTTTTCAATTTTTACCAATTTATCCTCAATAAATTGACCCTTGTGAACCGATATCAGAAGTATTATTCACATATTATAAAGTATTGTCAAGTGACTCAAATTTTGGAGCGTTACAGATCAAACTTCCCAATTTCAAATCTTATTTCTTATTTCCATTAAGATAACTAACTTTTTTAGTATTGTTAGCAATTATTTTTCGATCTATCTCTTAATGGCGATTGGGCATAATTGATGGATCTGGAAAGGAGCACTGAACTACCAAAAGTCTAAAAATAACACCTATCGGGTTTGAGGTGTTACATGACTACCACATATAACTGGACATAGAATTATATTTATTATCATAAGTTCATATTTATTTATTTAAAATAAGTTAAAATTTAATGAACAATCAATTCTATTTATTTGGATGCTAATTTTCATTTGATTATAGATAATTATGTGATTACACATAATGAATACATAATTTATTAAAATATGTAAAAAAAGGTCAATTTCACTAGTTTTAGAAGTAAATTATATTTAGTTAAATATATGGTATAATAAGGTTACACGTAAATTATATAATTATAATATAATACGATTGCAAGCTAAAAAATAGAAGTAAAAAGTTATAATATCCCTGCCAATTTTTATTATTTTATCTTTATTTGTAAAGATGGTTTGATAAATATATATGATTAAAATTTCTTATAATTTAATATTTGATCGAAATTTTGAAAAAAAAAAAATAAATTACAAATTTTTATAATACTATTTTATAAATATTTATTTTTATTAATATTCATAATGCAATTACATAATAATTAAAACAAATAGTTTATTATTATTATTAAAAATGTAAATTTTTTAAATAAATAGCTTTAGATTTCGGTATAATTGATAAAAAATTATTATCAAATTAAAATATAATTTATAAATTTCTGTTACAAAATAAAATATCCATTTCATATGGTCTATGTTAAAATTACTTGAAATTATACAAAAATTCATGTGATCAAAATTAAAAAATATATATATTTTTATCTTATTTGCGACGGAGTAGCGACTAAAAATTTTCATTGCTAATCTTTGATCGAAATGAATACTATTCGCGATAGACAAATTTACGTCGCTAAACCATTGCAAAAAGTGGCACTATATTTTCCCTCCAAAATTAGCATCTAAAACTTTCGCCGCTAACTTTTCAGGAAAAACAAAAAATAAAAAAAATAGCGATGGAACTGTTGTCACTATTTTCGTCGCAAAACATGGCACTTATATTTTTCGCCAATAATTAGCGATTGTTTATTCATTCCGTCGCTAATTCATCACAAAGAAAATAAAAAATAACCTTCCCATGACTAAATTGAAAAATAGTCATGAAACCATCGCAAATTTGCGACGAAATTAATGACGTCGTTATTTTTTGTTGCTAATTTACAGTTTTTTTATAGTAATCATAGTATCGTACATGAGGAACATTATGTTTTGATATGATCAAACATTATTTTTAATCGGATAATAATAAAGGTTATGATTGAACATGATAAGAATCATGCAGAGGATAATGAATAATCAAGAAAGAATTTATCCCTCTCTAATGAAAGAGATATTTATTGGTCCCCTCGATAAGTAGTACTGAGAAATGCATGGCCGTGTGATAGAGCAATCAATGTCATTTGATATTATCATTCTACTTAGTAATCGAGAAATTATATGTTTGAACTATATAATTTTGTCATGGACCATGACTTATGTCAAATAAGATGTCGTGTGACAAAAGGATTATGACATGCTTTATTAGGTTAAAATTGAAGTATCGATATTCATATTATTTGGGTATTCATAATATCTTGCTAGAGGCACTTATGACTTATAGGCCTGCGATGAGATTGTGGCCCAGGGTCAACATAATATAAACTTATTAGGTCATACACATAAAATGTGATGAATGGACTAGGGCTTAATTTGGGCATTTTGAATTTTATTTTGTGATAAATTAAAATTCAAAATAAATAAATAAATATTAATTAAGATTAATATTATAATTCTTATTTTAAATAAGAAATAAAGCAATTCTTATTTTAATATGAAATGTGGGCCTAACATTCTCTATCTGTCTTAATTAGGGTTGGATCACTTATATATATGATATGTATGATTTAGAACCCTAATAAGACATACTAAAAGGGCAAGCCATCATCCTTGAAAGTGTAAAATACTAAAAAACATTTTTTTTTGTGTTAACCTAGCTGCCAAGGAAAAGCGCTAGCACTCCAAGCGAATCCATTTATTGTGCTCGAGTGTGAATACCAATAGAGGGTGTTCGTTTCACGTGAGGCAGCACCTACTAGATGATTTTGCACTTTAAGAGGTTAGTAATCATTACTTTCTCTTCATTGAGTCAATTGGATCGCCTGGATCCTGGTGAGTTTCATATATCCGCTGTGTTTTTATTTTATTTTTCCCTTGTCGAAACCAAACAAGGTAGACTTTGTATATTTGCCCCAATTCAACTAAAATCAACAAAACCTTCGGGTTTTTATGCGTGTTTATGTGTGATGCACTAATTGCAAAGCCCAAAGATTTAAAAATTTCTAATGTCAAGTATTAACTGCTTCTCTAACGTGTTTAAGATGACTATTGTAGCATCATCCTTTTCCTAAATACAAGGAGTATTCTCAATAAAATAATTTACTTAAGTATGATTTATCTTGCTAAGTTACATCTAAGATTTGACATAATAATTTCTTATTAATTTACTTTCAATTTAAAATTTTATTTCATCTAAGTAATTCTCAATTGTGAATGGGTTTTACCTTAATCTTAAAAATTTATGTTTCATTCAAGTATGAGCGAAATAAGAAGGAGTTATATTTTATTTTTATCTGCTAAATTGCATAAAATCCTTGGCTATGTTATGCAATTCCCAAATTTTGAGCTCCTCGGGCCAATTTTAAAAATAAGTTGAAAAATATTGTTTTCAAATAAGGGGATTAGGTAGAAATTAATAAGAGGATTACCCATCAAAGCAACTTTAAGATGAGACAAAACTTGGAAAATGATTCAGGTAGCCCCTTTTTGTACAGCTCTCTAAATGACTCTTCCTTCCCTGATTTTATAGCTGCTTGCTAGCCCATTGAGCCTTTATTTCAAGCATGTTGAATGTGTATTCTTTTTATTGTTACACATATTGAAATGACCTTTATCTCGTAATGATTTTATCTTTCACTTAGGAAGATGACCACTGTGGTAAAACTAATTTCACATTTTAATAATAGGAGAGTTTAATTTTTACCAATCCTTTCTATAAATTTCATTCATAGGGAATTAAGTTTGTTTGATAAAATAAACCCAAAAAAATAAAGAAAAAGAAATAAGAGAAAGAGAAAGATAAAAAATGGAAATAAATAAACATACAAAAGGAAAAAAGAAATGAAGAAAAAGAAAGAAGGAGGGAATGAAAAAAATTTTGAAGTCAATGCCATAGCAAAAACATGAAAAAAAATGAAAAGGGTGATCTTCAATAAATACCCTTTGAATAATTTTTGATAAATTGAAAATCATTAAGCCCAAATGTGAGAGTGCTTTGATAGCAGGCAAATGGGTAGAGAATGGCCCTCTCTCTAGTTAAAAAAACATAATGTTCATTTTCCCCTAGCAATTTGATCTATCTTTAATAACCATTCACCCATACCTAAAGATGAAACTAATGTAAAACCTTCTGATTTTGGATTTAGTCTCATCCAACCTTGTGGAGATGACCTTCTATTAAGGTTTCGTATGTAAAAAGAGGCATATTTTATTTCTTAAGCTTCGAGCAAGAGGCCATGAATGCATTTATGCATTCGAGTTAAATCTCATTCCCAACTTTGGATCCAAAATTTATTTTTAAGGGGAAAATTTTTATTTTGGCCTTTAGCACACACACACAAAAATTGCTTGGTATACATTATACTTATTTGTCGATTTAGTAGAACTTGGTATTAGCATGCCTATTCTCCTGTTCCCGCATCGAGAATGACCTCTTAATTTCTCTTGTTGAGATTAAGCTAATTGAGAATATAGTTTATTCAACGTATTTAAGGATGAATAAAATTCAAGCTTAAAGTATTTGATGAGTTACAATTACTTTAAATTTTTGAAATTTCTTGACTAAAAATTATTTACACACACCACTTGTAACACTTTAGTCATATATAGCTCACATATGTGATTGTGTGTACACATATAAATGTAGCATATGTATTGCATATATATAATTTTTTGCACATACTCAAATGAATAATTAACTACAAGGAAAATAAAAATAGACTCTACGCATCAAAGTTGATCATGGGTCAATATTAGACAACTAACGATCATATAAGAATAAAGTTCCTATGAGAGAAATCATGCAAGGCAAGTATCTCAAAAAGCAAGGTCATTTACACATACCATGCTGTGGCAAATTACAAGAGGGTAACCATCTTGTTACTTATGTGTATATGAATTATGGATTGTATTATTTAGTACATAAATTAGTTTTGAGAGTTTAAATGGATGGAAATAAGCTGATGCAATGAGAAATAGGTGTTAGTGTAAGCCCTAGCCCCAATGCATTGTAACGAAACACTTGAAATTAATAAAATGAGGCATTTGTTTTATCCTTTGTATTCCTATGCATATCAATTGATAAAACTATCCAAGAATGTCGTTTCGGTTTAAGTTATCATGTGTGAGGCACATGGATTGTAAGACCTTGAAACAAATGGGACTTCATTCTAAATATCCCTAGTCAGTCATTATTATGGGAATAACAAATGAATTAAGACTAGTATGCTCTCTCTGATACTATGAGTTCTGTCTTACGGATCATTAGGACAAGAGTGTCAATCAGAGATCATAGATACATGTTAAAGAACATGGTATCTAGATTCGATCCGCTCATGAGAACACTACATGGTACAAGTCATAAGTGTTTCTCATATGCAAGTTTTGTATCGGAGTTCTTAGACCTGAAATCTCTATGAAACTCTTTATGAATTACTGTGTACTTTGACATACACCTAACGTGCTCGTAACAGAGTGACAAGTACGGGTATGATTGGGTATACATTGATTCATGTTAGAGAGCATGAGAGAAGTGAAGGGATTACCCCTCTCAATAAGAGAGAAAATATCATCGGCCACTTGATCAGTGAACTGAGAAGTGTATGGCCATACCAAGATGAAATAATGAGTAATCATTATTTATCTGAGAATTCAGTGTCACTGGAATATCAAGAAAGGAATTAATATATATAAGGATGACTAGTTCCATGCCTTATACTAATTCTGATATTTGTGGGTAAGGGACTATGCAAAATTGCATTAGGTCACTAAATGCCATATGCATTTTCATTTAATTTGGAATGCTATAATATCTTGCTAGAGAATATATATAGCATTTGAATTAATTTATTAATTCATTGCCAACATTAAATGGACCTATAGGATCGCACACAAAGCATTGGGCTTAAAATACTTAAATTAAGTATTGGACATTAATTTGGGCTTTTAATTAAAGTCAAATTAATGTATGTAATGGGTTATAAAATTGCTATTGGGCTTTGGTCCATGAGAGAGAGAAATTCAGCCCATAAGGTTTAATTTCAATTAATTAATTATCTTGTGTTAATTAAGTTAATTGAGTATTAAAGCCTAAAGGAATTTAAATTAAATCAAATCACTTATATAATTAATGAAGTGGCCGAAATTCCAAGAGGGAAATCAAGGAATTTCGGCACATTTTGTTTATTTAATTAAGTGATTTCATTTAATTAAATGTCTTATGTTTTATTTCAAATTTGAATTTTAAATTCAAAGGAGTTTAATTCAAAATATATGACTTATCTTTTGGAAGTGATAGAGTTTGAATTAATTATCTTAAGGTAGTAAATTCAGATGAAAACACTTGCCTAAAAGATAATGATAAATAAAGAAATAAAACCCTAGGAGGAAAAGGGGAAGAAGTTGGCGCAAACCCTAGTTATTCTATGCTTTGGCGTGAACTCTCTCTCTCTCTCTCAATTCTTTTGGCCCAATTTTTCACAAGGAGAAAGGATAGTTCCTCATTCTCTTGTGTTCTTGGGTAGTAATAGCAACCTAAGAGAAGTACAAAATCAAATTTTGTAGCTTCAAACTATAACCATTACACAATACCGAAAAAGAGAGCTAGCAATCTCGATTTTAAGCCGTCGGTGCAAGTGTGTGTGTGAGAATAGAGGGAGTGGCGTAAAAGGCTATTCCTTGGCATTGGTGATCGAGATCTAAGGTGGACAAAGTCATCTTAGTTGCTGGCCATCACCGAAATCAATATCTAAAAGGCATCTTAACTTGTAAGTTCTACAACCTAAAATTGCATGTTTTCGTTCCTAGTTTTGGATATGTATGGTATGTATGATAAAAATTTTTATTTTTCCGCTGTGCTATCATGATTATCATACCATGTCATATTCCATCAGTGGTATCAGAGCCTAGACATGCTTATTTTAGTGCTTTAGATGCATGAAAAAATTAATTAAAATCGTTATTTTGAAAACATGCAAATCTGAAATTTTCTGTTTTGAGTTTTTTGCATTGTTTTGGTGTAAAAACGATTTTAATTGATTAGATAGGTATTATAATTAATATGACATGTTAATATACTGTCCTAAGATGTCATTAGGGCTAGTAATGGTCGGATTTAATTATTTATACCTGATGGTACATGTTAATTATGAAACTAGGTGCTAGTTGGCATGTAAATTGCTAGTCTATCAACTAGTTTTCAAAATTAAATGTAAAATTGATTTTGGCATGTTTGTAAGTGATTTTTAAAGATTAAATATCAGGTCTGGACATATTTTAAATTTGGTTTTAATTCTGGTCCATGACAATTTAATTGATTAATTTTAAAATCACTTAAAACTATGACTAGTTTGTGTTTGTTACATGTTTAATCAAGATTGTTTGTTTTGTTTTGATTAAAATGGTAAAAAAACATTTAGATCAGATTTGTACAGAATATTAAATCAATATTTATGGACTTATTTAGAATATTAAATGACTCATAAAATTGATTTAAATGTTTGTGCATTTCATAGCATTACATAAGTATTAAACAACTAGTTTTGTTGTTTGTTTGTTTTTGCATGAATGCCGTGTGTTATTATATGTGTTCTTCATGATTTTATTTTTAATTCATGTTAGCACATATTATATATATTTTTAATGTTTATGGGCTGTATGACATAAAATTAAAAATGGCAAAATTGGAAATTATACTAGAGTTGATTTATGGCACAAATCTAACTAGTTTGTGTTTTGGGCTTTTAAGAGAACTTATTCAATAAGAGGATTTAGTCCATTGGGCTTCAGCCCAGGCCCATCACGGGGTCTTCTCTTAAAGGTTCAAGTACACAATTTCCATTAATGGGCTTGGCTAAATTGATTAAAATTGGACTTTGTCTGATCCATGAATGCTATGTATATTTATTTGCTTGTTTGGTGTGATGAATGGATATGCATGGTGCATTCATGGGCCCTGGGTTTTTGTAATTAAATATGGCCTGCGTGCTATTATATTTTATTGTAAAAGTTTCATTTATTTCTTAGAATAGAATTTATTTGAAGACTTTGTAAATCAAGACGAAGCCCACCGGAGTGGAGAAGCCCAACTCGAAGATTCTTATGTAATAGTATAGAATCTTAGTTGTAGGTTTTTGGGCCCATGTTTGTCATGCTTTACTTTATGCAATAATATATATATGCATGCTATGTATGGATGACAAAGCGTATGCCATGTAAGCCGTAATAAAATGAATCCCTAAAAAATAGTAAGTCACAAAGTTGCCTTCCTAATTCGAAACATGTCAAGGCATCGATCATCGGTCACGTAGACTAGGAGTCCTAGATGCGCCCGATTATCTTTATGAGGCATGGGTTGTGAATGTAGGTTGGACTTAACATGGAATGGGATGCTCGGACCTAGGCAACTAATAAATGGGTTGTGCTATAACATCTTAAGATGTTAGCCCATTTGATCCAAGAGTCATGTACGAGACATGATTGGAGTTTTCCTACCTAAGTAACTTAACTTGTTAGGTGTACAAGCTCAGCTTGACTAATAAGTTGTTGTGAAAAGTGGATCTTGGCCCACATTAAATCACTAACGCGAATTATTTAAAGGGATATTAATTCGGTTTGTGGGATCATAAATAAGACCTCATTTAATCTTGCTAAATTTTATTGTAGATTGAAAATGGCATCTTCAAACAACAATTTCTCATTGCGATCGGTCCTTGAAAAGGACAAATTGAATGGCACCAATTTCATAGACTGGTCTCGAAACTTAAGAATAGTTCTTAAGCAAGAGAAAAAGTCGTATGTTTTGGATGCACCCTTGCCTGAAGAACCAGGAAGGAACGCCTCTGCGGTTCAAAAGGAAACTTTTGAGACCAAGAAGAGCGACTCCAATGATGTGACCTGTCTGATGCTGGCCACTATGGTGCCTGACTTGCAAAAGCAATTTATGGACCAAGAGGCTTATGCGATCATGGTGCACCTCAAGGAGATGTTCCAAGAGCAAGCTCGTCACGAGAGGTTCGTGACAACAAAGGCCTTAATTTCTTGCAAGATGGCTGAGGGTACTCCTGTTAGTACCCATGTACTCAAGATGAAAGGGTATCTTGATACTCTTGAGAAGCTTGAGGTACTAGTGCCAAAGGAATTGGCCACTGACTTGATCTTAGGATCATTGCCTACTGCTTATGATCCATTTGTGATGAATTATAACATGCATGCAATGAACAAGTCAGTCACTGAGCTTCATGGGATGCTTAAGAATGCTGAAGAGAACATTCGAAAGACCAATCCCGTTCTAATGGTTCAAAAGGGAATTAAGAAGGGACCCGCTAAGGGAAAGGGAAAGGGAAAGGCAAAACCCAAGTCAAGTGGGAGTGCACCTCAGGCCCAATCCAAGCCCAAGGCGCCAAAACTCAAAGAGAGTGAGAGCACTTGCTTCCATTGCAACAAGATAGGGCATTGGAGGAAGAATTGCGCTCTCTTCAAGGAAGAACAAAAGAAGAATGGAGCCAAGGCGTCCAGTTCTGGTATTTTTGTTGTTGAAATTAACCTTTCTATTTCTACCACTTGGGTATTGGATACCGGTTGTGGTTCTCACATTTGTTCAAATGTGCAGGGGCTAAGAAATAGGCGGTTACTTGGGAAGAATGAAGTGGACCTCCGTGTGGGGAATAGAGCACGAGTTGCTGCCATGGAGATAGGCGACTATCACCTCACTTTACCTTCCGGACTTTGTATTGTTTTGAATAATTGTTATTATGTGCCTGCTATGAGCAGAAACATTATTTCAGTTTCATGTTTGGATAATGATGAATTTGATTTTGTTATTAAAAATGGCAATGCTCATATTCGTCGCCAAGGCATTTCTTATGGCAATGCCATGTTGCAAAATGGCCTTTATATCCTTGATTTACAAAACAAAGAGTCCATATACAACATTAATACAAAGAGGGTTAAATCAAACGAAATAAACCCTACTTACTTTTGGCATTGTCGTTTAGGACATGCAAACAAAAAACGCATTTCAAGACTCCACAAAACTGTAGTGCTTGGGTCATTTAACTTAGAGTCTTATGACACATGCGAGCCATGTTTGCATGGAAAAATGACAAAGAGTCCTTTTAATAAAAAAGGTGAAAGGACTAATGGCTTATTGGAACTAATACATACCGATGTATGTGGACCTTTAAGTACACATGCTAGAGGTGGTTTTAGCTACTTCGTGACATTCACAGATGACTTCAGTAGATATGGCTATGTCTATCTAATGAAGTACAAGTCTGAAACGTTTGAGAATTTCAAAGAGTTTAAGTACGAAGTAGAAAACCAACTTGGCAAAAGTATAAAAGCCATTCGATCAGATCGAGGTGGCGAATACTTAAGCCAAGAGTTTAAAAGTCATCTAAAGGAGTGTGGTATTATTTCACAGCTCACTCCTCCTGGAACACCGCAATGGAATGGTGTGTCCGAAAGGAGAAATCGAACTCTGTTGGACATGGTTCGATCTATGATGAGTCAAGCTAATCTTCCTATCTCTTTTTGGGGTTATGCATTAGAAACTGCTGCGTTTCTATTGAACTGTACTCCAACTAAAGCAGTTGAGAAGACACCATACGAGTTATGGACTGGGAAAGAACCCAATATGTCTTTTCTCAAGATTTGGGGCTGTGAAGCACATGTTAAGAAATTAACATCTGACAAACTAGAGTCCAAATCGACTGTCTGCTTGTTTGTGGGCTATCCCAAAGAAACAAAGGGATACTACTTTTACTCACAAGCCGAGAACAAAGTATTTGTTGCTCCCAAGGCTGTTTTCTTGGAAAAGGAGTTCCTTCTCAAGAAAGACAGTGGGAGTAAAGTAGAACTTGGAGAAATTCAAGTGCCACAAGCTCCTATAGAGGATGAGTTGGAAATGGGATCAAGTTCACAACCAGTTGTGGAACAAGAACCCATTACACAAGTACCTAGAAGGTCTGGTAGGGTACGTCAGGAGATTGAGAGATATGGATTTCTAATCACTGACAGTGACACTATTGAGTTAGTAGATCGTAAGGATCCTACTACCTACCGAGAAGCTATTGAAAGCCCAGACTCGGATAATTGGCAAGAAGCCATGAAATTCGAGATGCAATCAATGTATGATAACCAGGTTTGGACCTTGGTTGATCCACCAGAAGGTGCTAAGGTAATTGAATGCAAATGGTTATTCAAACTAAAAGCTGATAAGACCTACAAAGGTAGACTAGTAGCAAAAGGTTTTCGACAAACTCATGGTATAGACTATGACGAGACCTTTTCACCTGTAGTCATGCTCAAGTCCATTAGGATCTTGCTTGCCATAGCTGCATATCATGATTATGAGATATGGCAAATGGATGTCAAAACTGCTTTCCTCAATGGAAATTTACTTGAGGATGTGTATATGACACAGCCTAAAGGTTTTGTTAATCCCAAGCATCCTAAGAAGGTATGCAAGCTTCAAAAATCCATTTATGGATTAAAGAAAGCATCCCGAAGTTGGAATCTTCGTTTTGATGAGGCAGTCAAAGAATTTGACTTCATCAAGAACGAAGATGAGCCTTGTGTGTACAAGAAGGTTAGTGGGAGCATAGTAGTATTTCTGGTCCTATATGTGGACGACATCCTTCTCATTGGGAATGATATTCCAACATTGCAAAAGGTTAAGCAATGGTTGGGAAAATGTTTCTCAATGAAAGACTTAGGTGAAGCCGAGACAATACTTGGTATTCGAATCTATAGAGATAGATCGAATCGGCTTTTGGGACTAAGTCAAGAAAAGTACATAGACAAAGTACTAAAGCGTTTTGGTATGGGAGACTCAAAGAAAGGGTACATACCTTTGGCTTTGGGAGTTCCTTTGACTAAAGAACAGTGCCCTAAAACCAAAGAGGAAAGGGACAACATGAGTAGAATCCCATATGCATCTGCTATTGGATCTATCATGTACGCTATGTTATGTACTAGGTTGGATGTTGCTCATGCACTGAGTATAACCAGTAGGTTTCAGCAAGACCCTGGTGAGAAGCACTGGTCTGCTGTAAAAGGGATCCTTAAGTACCTGCGAAGGACTAAGGATCACTTCTTGGTGTATGGTGGTCAAGAAGAGCTCGTCATACAAGGTTATGCCGATGCTGCTTTTCAGACCAGCACTCAGGATTCTAGATCCCAATCTGGGTTTGTTTTTGTTTTAAACGGTGATGCTGTCAGCTGGAGAAGCTCAAAGCAAGAGACTGTTGCCGACTCAACTACAGAATCTGAGTATATTGCAGCAAGTAAGGCTGCAAAGGAGGCTATTTAGATTAAAAATTTTATTTCTGGATTAGGAGTGGTCCCAAGCATCCTAGATCCATTAGAAATTTTCTGTGACAATAACGGGGCCATCGCACAGGCAAAGGAGCCTCGGTCACACCAGAAATCCAAACACATACTCAGAAGGTACCACCTGATCAGAGAAATCATTGATCGTGGGGATGTCAAGGTTAGAAAGATAGCAAGTGAAGACAATGTAGCAGATCCTTTGACGAAATAGTTACGTCCAAATCTGCACGAAGCTCATTTGAGAGCGTTCGGTCTTAGGGCTATGCCCAATTGGGACTAGTGCTAGTGGGAGATTGTTAGTGTAAGCCCTAACCCCAATGTATTGTAACGAAACACTTGAAATTAATAAAATGAGGCATTTGTTTTATCCTTTGTATTCCTGTGCATATCAATTGATAAAACTATCCAAGAATGTCGTTTCGGTTTAAGTTATCATGTGTGAGGCACATGGATTGTAAGACCTTGAAACAAATGGGACTTCATTCTAAATATCCCTAGTCAGTCATTGTTATGGGAATAACAAATGAATTAAGACTAGTATGCTCTCTCTGATACTATGAGTTCTGTCTTACGGATCATTAGGACAAGAGTGTCAATCAGAGATCATAGATACATGTTAAAGAACATGGTATCTGGATTCGATCCGCTCATGAGAACACTATATGGTACAAGTCATAAGTGTTTCTCATATGCAAGTTTTGTATCGGAGTTCTTAGACCTGAAATCTCTATGAAACTCTTTATGAATTACTGTGTACTTTGACATACACCTAACGTGCTCGTAACAGAGTGACAAGTACGGGTATGATTGGGTATACATTGATTCATGTTAGAGAGCATGAGAGAAGTGAAGGGATTACCCCTCTCAATAAGAGAGAAAATATCATCGGCCACTTGATCAGTGAACTGAGAAGTGTATGGCCATACCGAGATGAAATAATGAGTAATCATTATTTATCTGAGAATTCAGTGTCACTGGAATATCAAGAAAGGAATTAATATATATAAGGATGACTAGTTCCATGCCTTATACTAATTCTGATATTTGTGGGTAAGGGACTATGCAAAATTGCATTAGGTCACTAAATGCCATATGCATTTTCATTTAATTTGGAATGCTATAATATCTTGCTAGAGAATATATATAGCCTTTGAATTAATTTATTAATTCATTGCCAACATTAAATGGACCTATAGGATCACACACAAAGCATTGGGCTTAAAATACTTAAATTAAGTATTGGACATTAATTTGGGCTTTTAATTAAAGTCAAATTAATGTATGTAATGGGTTATAAAATTGCTATTGGGCTTTGGTCCATGAGAGAGAGAAATTCAGCCCATAAGGTTTAATTTCAATTAATTAATTATCTTGTGTTAATTAAGTTAATTGAGTATTAAAGCCTAAAGGAATTTAAATTAAATCAAATCACTTATATAATTAATGAAGTGGTCGAAATTCCAAGAGGGAAATCAAGGAATTTCGGCACATGTTGTTTATTTAATTAAGTGATTTCATTTAATTAAATGTCTTATGTTTTATTTCAAATTTGAATTTTAAATTCAAAGGAGTTTAATTCAAAATATATGACTTATCTTTAGGAAGTGATAGAGTTTGAATTAATTATCTTAAGGTAGTAAATTCAGATGAAAACACTTGCCTAAAAGATAATGATATATAAAGAAATAAAACCCTAGGAGGAAAAGGGGAAGAAGTTGGCACAAACCCTAGTTATTCTATGCTTTGGCGTGAACTATCTCTCTCTCTCTCTCTCAATTCTTTTGGCCCAATTTTTCACAAGGAGAAAGGATAGTTCCTCATTCTCTTGTGTTCTTGGGTAGTAATAGCAACCTAAGAGAAGTACAAAATCAAATTTTGTAGCTTCAAACTATAACCATTACACAATACTAAAAAAGAGAGCTAGCAATCTTGATTTTAAGCCGTCGGTGCAAGTGTGTGTGTGAGAATAGAGGGAGTGGTGTAAAAGGCTATTCCTTGGCATTGGTGATCGAGATCTAAGGCGGACAAAGTCATCTTAGTTGCTGGCCATCACCGAAATCAATATCTAAAAGGCATCTTAACTTGTAAGTTCTACAACTTAAAATTGCATGTTTTCGTTCCTAGTTTTGGATATGTATGGTATGTATGATAAAAATTTTTGTTTTTCCGCTGTGCTATCATGATTATCATACCATGTCATATTCCATCAATAGGAACTTTGGAAAAATCATTTATAGTGATTGAGATAGGAATTTTGGAAAACTCATATATAGTGATTAAGATGGGAACTTTGAATAGCCTTTTGTATTTTGGCCCTATCTCAGCTTGTAGACCTCTAAATTGAGTGATTTTAAGGGAATTTGAATTTTAATAAATAAATCTACAATTTTATAAAGAGGCGAAACCTAGTTCTTCCTCTAAGACACTCATAATTGGTTGTGAAGTTGGTGACCTATTCCTAACCCTATTTTAGGAGCAGTCTGTAGTAATTTGGGTATCTCTTAATATAAAACTTCAATTGATATGAATATATTTTTCCTTCAAATTGTATATATAATTAAAAAAATGTTTATGAAGAAAGAATCACCTAATTCTACCCCATTTGTTCCTAGTAAGTTTTTAAAGATAAAGTAACAAATTTTTCCTTAAAAAGTACTTAGGAATAACCTATATTGTTTTGGGTATATCTCTTAATATACTTATCTAAATTGATTGAATTTTGATCCATTGAAAACTTAAGACATAAGGAAACATTTGTTATGAAGAAACCAATTCTAATTCTTGCATTTATCTTGTTAAGAATGATATAAAAAGTGACCAAGGAATTTTAACTTGGAAACTAGACATTTTAGTGCCCCTCATGGTTTGCAAGCTTGGGCTACCTGCCATGAAGTACCTCTTTCCAACTATATAAAATGGTTTTAGACTAAATATTTGCATATTTTATGAACCTCAAGGTTGACATCCCAAACCTACCCATCATGAGTCCCTATGTTTTACCCTAAATGTTATTTTTTCTCATCAAAATATCACCAAACCTTACCCGAAGTTACCTAGATGTTTATGGAACTTATCTAACACATGTTTAATGACTGAATACACATGAAATATGATTATGTACACATATTCATGAATATATATACAATGTGAATATGATTAGTAAGGATATTTAAATAAATTTATGTTGACCAATGCTTATGTTTGGAATTTGGTTAAGAAATATGGATATTTGAATATTTGGTTGTAATGAGAAAATAAACATATGATAGGGCATTGAAAAATGAAATGTATAAGGTATATGTATAACAATTTACATGTATATGATGAATGTTCATGTAATGACTATAATTTCAACATAATTTGTTATGTTAAAGATTATGGCCCATTAAAGTCTAAGTTATGGGTAAATAAACATACCTAGAAAGGCTTTATAATTGCTCCAGTCTAATGACACTACAATGTCTTTATTCTAAGACTCATGTCTCTCTAGTCAGTGCTACAACACTTATAGTGCATGATTATCACTTGAGGATTTGCCTCTTTATTTGATGTATTTTTAGCACCTTTAGTTGATTCTCATATTAAGTATCTCCAGTAACCATTATCCATGTCTATAGGAAATAGTAGGCAAACTAATGTATGATAAATGTTCTGTTATGTTCCATTTTGAACTATTATATCCAGTTATACTACTATATTTTATTGGATTGATAAATACTTGTTATATCGAGTACTTATTACAATTTCTAATTATGATAGGCGTGAACCCCTAATTAGGTATCTGACTTTCCTTGAAAGTCCACTTTTAAGACCCAAGATATTTCATAATGGATAGGCTAGATATTTCATAATGGATAGGATTTAACCTAGTTCACCAAGCATCGAGACTCAAAAAGGCATGAGATAACATCTCGGGGTACCTATATTCTATTGTTAAAGATCAAACTACAAAGGTGTTTGTTGGGCATCACAAATAGGTATCATGGAGTCGCCACCTAATAAAATATTGAGAAATGAGTTCTAACCTTATGAGTCTAAAACGAGAGATAGATTCAAAACCTTTTTTTATACCTCAGTTAATGTTCTATAAGTGGATTTTAAGATTAATTATTTTATCTCTCCTCTGACATGAATTATCATGTTAGAAATAGTAAAGGTCCACTCAAGCATGTATGGAAAGTTGTAAAATATGTCATATTGAAAGCAATAAACACATGGCATAAAAAGTGTAAAAAATATAAATAAATGAATACATCATAAAAAATGGAGATTTTATTGAATATCATTTTAGATGGGAACATTGGTTCCTGCATGTGTATTTTATAAAAGCAAAATGTGTGTAAATTGAGAAAATATGGATAATGGATCCCATTTTATTAGAAAAAGTTACATTAACTTATGTAAAAAAATAATTTAAAACTTTAAGAAAAAGGGTTATGATTTGTATGTGATTTTATAATACAAACAATAGAACATTGGCCCCATTTTATTAGTAAGAAAATGCAATTAATTAGTAGAAATACTTTTTGTGTGGTTTTTAAGTTTAAGTGGTCAATAAGCTTTTATTAGTACATGTTAAAGAGTATGCCCTAGAGTCCATGTAAAAGGGATGTATTTCATATGTATGAATTCATATTCTTAATAAAAGGCATCATTCATTTATTAATGCAATGTTTAAATACATGAGTTTGTACATCTTAAATTAATAAATGAAGTCCTAGATATTCTAAACATAGTGCAACGACAATCATGAAAGTGTTCATGATATGAGATTCTATTGCATGCAAATGTGATAATATCTACATATCCTAAGTCATAGAATTAACAAGATAGGACATTGTTAATTTAGACAGACTAGCACATGTTATGCTTCTTGAATAATTCAAGCAGTGGTTCTCATAACTATGATTATGGAAGATGATCAAAGCTAACATGTGGATGCTTGTTAGAAGAACAAGTTCATTAGAGACCTGTAAAAAGAATCCTCACATGGATATCAAATCTATGTCAGTGAGGAATCTCTTCATAGCAGTTGTGAAAGTATCCTTAGACTTGAGATCACCAAGGTTATCTTAAGTAGCAAGTGATATACTTTGACTCTATAACTAATTACATCCAATTAGGGGTGAACATAGTTAGGAGGTTGGGTATATCATAACCTACTTAAAGATAGTTATGTAATCAATAAATGATTCACCATCCCAGATTTATTAATGGAAGTTATCTCTTATGATTCTATAATTGCCTTGTTCAAAGAATCTCTGGCTAGAGTAATATGCCAAGATGGATAGGGATCTATAAGGGGAATTTTGGAAAGAATGGTTAAATTAATAGAACATATATAATTAGATTTATATGAGTTGACAGAAATCCATACTCAGAATCTAATTGAGATAAGAGTGGTGAAAAGACTAATTGCACGGTACCTATTTCTATGGAAGGGTATAGTCAAACCACTTGACTTTCCTGACATTTGGGTAGTCATGATGCATAGCTAGAGGCCGCTCATAACTTGTATGATAGTGTATCATAAATATTAATAAGGGATTGATAAAATGATTTAAAGAAGTTTAAATCATATAAGTTTTGAATAGAACTTCTAATTACATATTATACTGCCAATATAGCAAGAATCCAATGGGTCACATACATATAGAGTAAAGGATAAAATGGTAAAATGACAAGGATAATAATATTTGATATTATTATAGGATAAGAGAAATGAATAAGAGAATAATTAATTAAAAAATTTGATTAATTATGATCAAGTAGAGATGTTCGCAGAACTTTTTAGAAATGTTCTGCAAAATGGATCTAATTGAAATATTGTATTTAATAATTAATTATTATTGGACTATAAGTGTTATAGGATTGATATAATAATTAATAAATCTATTGGAGAAATATAAAAGGCCCAAAAGAATTGGTTTTGGTGCAGAAACAACCAGAAGATGGATTCCACGCCAACTCCATATAGAAGGCCTTAGAGGCCTAATTCTTGGACTAAAATAAATTAAATTTATTTTATAAATGTTATGGAGCCTACACATTTAATTTGGATGAATTTAGAATTAATTTGGGTGATTAAATCCAAGTATATGCACAAAGGGTCTAGTTTATGGCTTTTGTGCATAGTCTTTTATGAATAGACTTGAATTGGATTTAATTGAGCCCAAATAAATTATTAATAATTACAGAAGCCCTTTTAATATTTATCCATAAATTTTAAAGAGTCCAATCCCATTATGAAGTTGGATTTTTAACCTAACTATAAAAATCCAAGATAAAGGAAATTAGGGTTAACTGAGTTTCATAAGAAAAAAACTTCTCTATTTTTCTCTAACCCTAGCCGCCACCCTCTCTCTTTGCTAGCATCAAGGAATTTCGGCCACCTTTGTTCATTTGATCCTTCTCTAGTGTGGATTATGATTGGAGGTGTTCAATTTTGAACACTGTGGTTTTCGACAACCTGGTGAGAAGGAAAATCAATTGTTCAACAAAAATCAAAGGTGATTTTTCTTATTCTCAATAATATTTATATTGTATATTCATGTCAAGATCAGATATATTGATTAAAAATTTTAAATTTTACTTATACATGTGATGTATGTAACCGATTAATTCCCAACATGGTATCAGAGACAAGGTTTTGCCATGGATCTACAATTCTATATTATTTGCGAAATAGTTTTTCTTTTATTTTTGAGTTATTTATTTCATGAACTTTAAAATATTAGATTTGATTATTCTTGAATGAGAAATATTGATTTCTGGATGTATGTGATCAAATAAATAAAATGAAAAATAAAACAATTCTTTTTAGAAAAGAATCATTCTTTTTGGCCTGAGGAATTTTATTTTTCAATAAAAGTTTAGGGGCTGCTCTAAATTAAATTTTTATTAATCCACTTTAAAATGATTTTAATGATAATTTAGGTGTTTAATATGTAATATTAAGCCATATGGTCAAATAAAATTAAAATCGAACAAGTTTTGTATGAAAACTAGTTTAATCAAAAATTCGATAAATTGGTGTTCTTCGTGTGTTCTTAGTGTGTTCTTGGTAAGTTAATATTTAGAACAATTTTTAATCTTCTAAATCTAATATCTGATATATTAATGTATTTTTAATTAATTGGATTAATTAAAATGGGCTTTGAATTAATTGGATTAATTTTAATTCATTAAAATTACTTAATGGGCGTAATTAAGTTTACGATTTTGATTTAAATTAGTGAATGACTTGGTGGGCCCAATGAGTTGATTTAAATTAAATATTATAGAATTTAATTAAGCTTATTGATGGTTTTAAGGGCTGGAGTGGGCTTCGCTCATTCCAAAAGGCCCAAATGGTCCAATAGACATAAAACTAGTTTGTGTGTGAACACACTTTAGGATTTAAATTGTAGGTTTCAGCCTACCCATTATTTTAAGCCCAAAATTAATTCTTTAATTATTTAATATGATTAATTAATTAATTAATCAATTAATAATCAATTGGATTGCTAATTAAGGTAAGAACACATGCATGTAAAAAGGTTTCCTAAAATGGAAAGTTTCCAAAATGGAAAAAGTTTCCTAATTTCATCACATTATTAAAATAACTCAAAAGTAAGTTTTAAGAGTTGAAATATAGTTTGTATTTCATTATATGATTTTACTTTAAGCATTAGAAATACATATAAGGGTGTATGATTGGCATGATGGATAGTTATGGATAAAAGCCCAATGCGATTGATCATAATGCATATTTCGGCCCAATGAGGACTTTCATGTCCCGGCCACTTGTTTTTATTTTGTATTTATTTTTCAAATTGTAATATGTAAATAGATTACTTAGATTAGAATTAGAGATATAAATGGAGACCATTATCAAGGAGCAAGAGATCCAATAAGATTGAAGATAATGTAATTATTTTTTACTTGTTTAAATCATGCATATTACCTAGGTATAACCTTTTGATTTCCCTTTTACCTCGGGGAGATCAATGTAGTAAAGTCTATAACTATACCATATTTGTATGATTATATTTATGTGATAGATATAGGATACATACCAATGTATGCCAACCATATATGATGAGATTTAATTAACTAAAATCCCTCAAACTAATACTAAGGTATATAAGCCTTCTATTAATTGGAGGAGAACCAGAGTTCTTTATAGTGTGGGTTGTTGACCACAATCAAGCTCACATTATATCAAATATGTTCGATTCTAATTAAATGGGTCATCTTAGCTAGCCTATTAGCTTGTTGACCATAGTCAAGGCTAATGGTTCCAGAGGCAAGATTAACGAATACATATATATGATATACATGTATCAAGAGTTGATATCCTAATGATCCAATAGTTGTGTAGGGATAATTTGTATAGTGATACCTACCTTTCAAGGGTATGGGGTTTGATTTGTTGACCACGGTCAAGGTCAAATTTCATATCAATGATTGGATATTAGCCCACTAAGAAAACCATAAGGTTTTCTCAAATTAAATAGTAAGGGCTATTGATTCGCAATAAAATAGTGGGAGTAAATGGATTAATTAAAGACCTAATTAATGCATACATATATATATGAACATACTCTTATATGTTTTCTTTTCATATCTAGGTCATCATCATTAGCACATCAGACATTAATATATGATCAATCTTGGATAACAAGCTGGTTGGTAGCAATTATTCTGATTAGATCAGACAAGTGAGAATTGTTCTCAAAGCTAAAAAGATCCATTATGTCTTGGATAAAGATCCACCACCACTTCTATCAGATGATGCCATTGATGAGATCAAGGACACTTTTCAAAAATACATGGAGGATAGTGAAGTAGCGGCATGTTTGATACTGGGTGCTATATTCTCAGAGCTTCAGAAGCAACATGAGATGATGGATGCTAGAACCATCATTTTACATCTAGAGGAGCTTTATTCTTCTCAGGCTAGTACTGAGCAATATGAGATTGCTCGAGCTCTGTTTAGCTGTAAAATGTTGGAAGGCACTTTGGCTGCTGCTCATGTATTGAAGATGTATGGGTATATTAAGCATTTTAGTATACTTGGCTATGTAATGGATAATGATTTATACATATATTTAATCTTGTACTCATTGGCTCCAAGGTTTGCACCTTTTGTGATTAACTCTAACATGAATAAGATCCAAGTAACCATTCCTGAGTTAATCAATATGCTCAGAATAACTGATAGATCCTTCAAGAAGGATTCAAAAAGTGTCATGGTTGTCACTTCTGCTAAAGGCAAAAAGTAGAAGAAGAAGAAGATGATGACCAAGGCACATCTAAAGCATGGTGGAGTTTCCAAAAAGAAGGTTACCAAGAAAAAGAATCCCAAAGGAACTTGCTTCCACTGTGGGAAAGATGGTTATTGGAAGCATAACTGCAAGGCCTATCTAGATTCTCTCAAGGAGAAAAAGCAAGTTAATGCTTCTACTTTAGGTATTCATATGATCGAAATAAATACTTATTCTATTGCTTCAAAAAAATATTGGGTATTAGATACTAGATGTGGATCTCATTTGTGTAATGATCTACATGGGCTTAAAAGCAGTAGAAGAGTTGGAAAGGAAGAAATATGTCTACAGTCAGCTACAATAGTTGTGGGGATTTATCATTTGTCTCTTCCAAGTGGATTAATACTGGAGTTAAATAATTGTTATCATGTTGCAACATTATCTAAAAGTATTATTTCTTTCAGTTGTTTATTGAACAATTATGACATTTCTTTAAAGGACAAATTTTGTTACTATTAGTGTAAGCCTAGCCCCAATACATTGTTGTAAAAGAACTTAAGTTAATAAATGAGGCATTTGTTTTATCTATTGTATTCCTATGCATATCAAATGATAGAACTATCCAAGAATGTTGTTTCAGTTTAAGTTATCATGTGTGAAGCACATGGTTGTAAGACCTTAAAACAAATTGAGACTTCATTCTAAATATCCCTAGTCAGTCATTGTTATGGGAATAACAAATGAATTAAGTGTATGCTCTCTCTGATAAGTTAAGTTCTGTCTTACGGATCATATGGACTAAAGTGTCAATCATAGATCATAGATACATGTTTAGAACATGGTATATGGATTCGATCCATTCATGATAGCACTATATGGTACAAGTCATAAGTGTTTCTCATGTGCAAGTTTTGCATCGAAGTTCTTAGACCTAAAATCTCTATGAAACTCAATATAAGTTACTGTGTACTTTAACATACACCTAACGTACTCGTAACAGAGTGACAAGTATGGGTATCCTTGGGTATGCACTGATTCATATTAGAGAGCATGAGAGAAGTAAAGGGATTACCCCTCTCGATAAGAGAGAAAAATATTATCGGCCACTTGATCAGTGAACTGAAAAATGTATGGCCATACTGAGATGAAATAATGAGTAATCATTATTTATCTGAGAGTTTAGTATCATTGAAATATCAAGAAAGGAATTAGTATATATAAGGATGACTAGTTTCATGCCTTATATTAATTTTGATATTTATGGGTAAGGGACTATGCAAAATTGTATTAGGTCACTAAATGCCATTTGCATTTTCATTTAATTTGGAATGCTATAATATCTTGCTAGAGTATATATATAGCCTTTGGATTATTTATTAATTCATTGCCAATATTAAATGGACCTATAGGATCACACACAAAGTATTGGGCTTAAAATATTTAAGTAGAGTATTGGGAATTAATTTGGGCTTTTATTTAAAGTCAAATTAATGTATGTAATAGGTATTAAAATTGCTAAATGGACCTTGGTCCATGAGAGAGAAAATTGGCATTTAATAGGTTTATTTCAATTAATTAATTATCTTGGGATAATTAAGGTAATTGAGTATTAAATCTTAATAGCATTTGAATCAAGATGAAACACTTAATTAGGAGTTTTTTGGCCGAAATTCAAAGGAATAATCCTAATGAATTTCGGCATGTATAAATCCTTAATGAAGTGGTTTGTTTTTTTTAAATGTCTTATGCCAATTTAAATTAATTTGAATTTAAATACTCATAAAATTTGAATTAATTTAAATTACTTAATTAGGAAGTGATGGAGGCTAAAAATTAGACCTAATTCTAGGGGATTTTGGCCACCACAACTTTTCCTAATCTAGCGATATAAATTGATTAATTTTATTTGCCCTAGTAAGTTTTTTCTCTCTCTTGTGCCGCCATTCTCAAAGGAAAAGGACTTTTTCTTCTTCCTTTGGATTTTGGGTAGTAATATAAACTTAAAAGAAGAACAAGATCAGATCTTGTGGCTTCAAACAATTCCCATACCGAATACACAAACATAGAGCTAGCACTCACAATTTTAAGCCATCTTTGCAAGTGTGTGTGAACATAGAGTGGTGTGGCATAAAGGCTGCTCCTTTGGCATTGGTGTTCAAGATCAGTAGTATATAAGTCTATATTATATATTGGCCATAGAAAAAATCAAGTTTTAAGAGCATCCAAGGTTGTAAGTTTTTCATAAAACCCTAAAATTGCATGTTTCGATTCTATGTTGTATATTGCGTGGCATGTATGATCAAAATTTTAATTTTTCCGCTGTGTGATCATTATGTTTATGCCATGTGATATCTCATCAGTGGTATCATAGCTGGTTCATGCTTATTTTAGTGCTTTGGATGCATTACATCTTAAATCAAAATCGTTTATTGCATAAAACTGCATGCTGAAATTTTCTGTTTTGAGTTTTTTGCATTGTTTTAGTGTAAAAATTATTTTAAATGATTATTTAGGTATTATAATTATTAAGACATGTTTATATACTGTCCTAAGATGTTCTTAGAGCTGTTCATGGTTGGATTTAATTATATATACCTGATTGTACATGTTAATCTTGAAACTAGGTGCTAGTTTGCATGATATGTGATTGTTAACAACTAGTTTCTCAAAATTAAATGTAAAAAAGTGTTTGGCATGTTTTTAAGTGATTTTTAAATATTTATAATAGGTATGGAAATATTTTAAAAATGGTTTTAATTCTGGTCCATGATAATTTAATTGATTAATTTACAAATCACTTAAAACAATGACTAGTTTGTGTTTGTTGCATGTTTAATAAACATTGTTTGTTTTGTTTTGATTAAAATGGAAAAAACACATTTAGATCAGATCTGAACAGAACCTTAACTCAATTTTTATGACCTTATTTAAATTATTAAATGGCTCATAAATTTGTTTTAAGTGTGTGTGCATTGTTTGTGGCATTATATGAGCATTAAACAACTAGTTTCACATTGTTTGTTTGTTTTAGTATGTATGCCGTGTATAATATATGGTCTTCATGAATTTTTATGTTTTTAATTCATGTTGGTTCATATTATATGTATTTTTAATGTTTATGGGCTGTATGACATAATATTAAAAATGGCAAAATTGGAAATTATACTAGAGTTGATTTATGGCACAAATCTAACTAGTTTGTGTTTTGGGCTTTTAAGAGAACTTATCCAATAAGAGGATTTAGTCCATTGGGCTTCAGCCTAGGCCTATCATGGGGTATTTTCTTAAAAGTGCAAGTACACAATTTCCATTAATGGGCTTGTCTTAATTAAATAAAATTGAACTTTGTTTTATCCATGAATGTTATGTATATTTGATTGCATGTTTTGTGTGATGAATGAATATGCATGGTGCATTCATGGGCCCTGGGTTATGTAATTAAATATGGCCTGCGTGCCATTATGGATTATTCTAAAAGTTTCATTTATTTCTTAGTATAGAATTTATTTGAAGACTTTGTAAATCAAGATGAAGCCCACCAGAGTGGAGAAGCCTAACTTGAAGATTCATATGTAATAGTATAGAATCTTAGTTGTAGGTTTTTGGGCCAATGTTTGCCACGCTTTACTTTATGCACTTATATATATGCATGCTATGAATGGATGACAAAGCATATGCCATGTAAGCCGTAATAAAATGAATCCCTACAATAGTAAGTCACAAAGTTGCCTACCTAATTCAAAATATGTTAAGGCATCGATCATCAGTTACGTAGACTAGGAGTCCTAGATGCACCCGATTATCTTTGTGAGGCATGAGTTGTGAATGTAGGTTGGACTTAACATGGAAAGGGATGCCCAGAACTAGGCAACTAATAAATGGGTTTGTACTATAACATCTTAAGATGTTAGCCCATTTGATCCAAGAGTCATGTACGAGACATGATTGGAGTTTTCCTACCTAAGTAACATAACTTGTTAGGTGTACAAGCTCAACTTGATTAATGGGTTGTTGTGAAATATGGATCTTGGCCCACATTAAATCACTAACGCAAATTATTTAAAGGGATATTAATTTGGTTTGTGGGATTATAATAAGACCTCATTTAATCTTGCCAAGTTTTATTATTGTAGATTGAAAAATGGCTTCTTCAAACAACAACTTTTCATTGTGATCAGTCCTGGAAAAGGACAAATTGAATGGCACCAATTTCATAGATTGGTCTCAAAACTTGAGAATAGTTCTTAAGCAAGAGAAAAAGTCATATGTTTTGGATGCACCCTTGCTCGAAGAACCTACTAGGAATGCCTCTGCAGTTCAAAAGGAAACTTTTGAGACTAAAAAGAGCAACTCCAATGATGTAACCTATCTGATGCTAGCCACTATGTTGCCCAATTTGCAAAAGCAATTCATGGACCAAGAGGCCTATGCGATCATTGTGCACCTCAAGGAGATGTTCCAAGAACAAGCTCGTCATGAGAGATTCGTGACAACAAAGGCCTTAATTTCTTGTAAAATGGTTGCGGGTACTCCTGTTAGTACCTATGTACTCAAGATGAAAGGGTATCTTAATACTCTTGAGAAGCTTGAGGTACAAGTCCCAAAGGAATTGGCCACTGACTTGATCTTAGCTTCATTGACTGATGATTATGATCCATTTGTTATGAATTATAACATGCATGTAATGAACAAGACAGTCACCAAGCTTCATGGGATGCTTAAGAATGCTAAAGATAACATTCGAAAGACTAATCCCGTACTTATGGTTCAAGAGGGCATTAAGAAGGGACCCACTAAGGGAAAGTGGAAACGTAAGGCAAAACCCAAGAATGTCCAGGCATGACATAAGTTTAGTGGGAGTGCACCTCAGGCCCAACCCAAGCCCAAGGCACAAAAGCTCAAAGAGAGTGAGAGCACGTGCTTCCATTGCAAAAAGTTAGGGCATTGGAGGAAGAAATGCTCTCTCTTTAAAGAAGAACAAAAAAAGAATGGAGCCAAGGTGTCCAGTTCTGGTATTTTTGTTGTTGAAATTAACCTTTCTATTTCTACCACTTGGATATTGGATACCGGTTGTGGTTCTCGCATTTGTTTAAATGTGCAGAGGCTAAGAAATAGGTGGTTACTTGGGAAGAATGAAGTGGACCTCCGTGTAAGGAATGGAGCACAAGTTGCGACCATGGAGATAGGCGACTATCGACTCATTTTACCTTTTGGACTTTGTTTAGATTTAAAAAATTATTATTATGTGCCTACTATGAGCAGAAATATTATTTTAGTTTCATGTTTGGATATGGATGGATTTAACTTTGTTATTGATAATGGAAATATTCATATTCATCGTCAGGGCATTTTATATGGCAATACTATGTTACAAAATGGCATTTATATCCTTGATCTACAAAACAAAGAGTCCATATACAACATTAATACAAAGAGGGTTAAATCAAACGAATTGAACCCTACTTACTTCTAGCATTATCGTTTAGGACATGCAAATGAAAAATGCATTTCAAGACTCCACAAATCTAGAGTGCTTGGGTCATTTGATTTGGAATCTTATGACACATGCGAGCCATGTTTGCATGGAAAGATGACAAAGAGTCCTTTTAACAAGAAAGATGAGAGGACTAGTGGCTTATTGGGACTAATACACACTGATGTATGCGGACCATTAAGTACACAGGCTAGAGGTGGTTTTAGTTACTTCGTAACATTCACAAATGACTTCACTAGATATGGCTACGTCTATCTAATGAAGCATAAGTCTGAGACTTTTGAAAAATTCAAAAAGTTTAAGAGCGAAGTAGAAAAATAAATTGGAAAAAGTATAAAAGCCATTCGATCAAATCGAGGTGGCAAATACTTAAGCCAAGAGTTTGACAGTCATCTAAAGGAGTGTGAAATTATTTCATAGCTCACTCCTTTTGGAACACCACAATGGAATGGTGTGTCCGAAAGGAGAAATTGAACTCTGTTAGACATGGTTCAATCGATTATGAGTCAAACTAATCTTTTTGTCTCTTTTTGGGGTTATGCATTAGAAACTATTGTGTTTCTACTAAACCGTACTCCAACTAAAGCAGTTGAGAGGACATCATATGAGGTATGGACTGGGAAAGAACCCAATATGTCATTTCTCAGGATTTGGGGTTGTGAAGCAGATGTTAATAAATTAACATCTGACAAACTAGAGTCCAAATCTACTGTCTGCTTATTTGTGGGTTATCCCAAAGAAACAAAGGGATATTACTTTTACTCACAAGCCGAGAATAAATTTTTTGTTGTTCGCAAGGCTATTTTCTTGGAAAAGGAATTCCTTCTCAAAAAAGATAGTGGGAGTAAAGTAAAAATTGGAGAAATTCAAGTGGCACAAACTCCTGTAGAGGATGAGTTGGAAATGGGATTAAGTTCACAACCAGTTGTGGAACAAGAACCCATTGCACAAGAACCTAAAAGGTTCGGTAGGGTACATCGGGTGATTGAGAGATATGGTTTTCTAATCAACGATAGTGACACTATTGAGTTAGTGGATCGTGAGAATCCAACTACCTACCAAGAAGCTATTAAGAACCCTGACTTGAAAAATTAGCTTGGAGCCATGAAATTCGAGATACAATCAATGTACGATAACCAGGTTTTGGTGCTAAGTTAATTGAATACAAGTGGCTATTTAAACTCAAAGCTAATAAGACCTACAAAAGTAGACTAGTAGCAAAAGGTTTTCGGTAAACTCATGGTGTAAACTATGATGAGACCTTTTTGCCTGTAGTCATGCTCAAGTCCATTAGGATCTTGCTTGCCATAGCTATATATCATGACTATGAGATATGGCAAATGGATGTCAAAACTACTTTCCTCAATGGAAATCTACTTAAGGATGTGTATATGACATAGCCTAAGCGTTTTGTCAATACAAAGCATCCTAAAAAGGTTTGTAAGCTTTAAAAATCCATTTATGGATTAAAGCAAGCATCCCGGAGTTGGAATCTCCATTTTGATGAAGCAGTCAAAGAATTTGACTTCATAAAAAATGAAGATGAGCCTTGTGTGTACAAGAAGGTTAGTGGGGGCATAGTAGTGTTTCTGGTCCTATACGTGAACGACATCCTTCTCATTGGGAATGACATTCCAACATTGCAAAAGATTAAGAAATGGTTAGGGAAGTGTTTCTCAATGAAAGACTTAGGTGAAGCTGAGACAATACTTGGTTTTCGGATCTATAGAGATATATCGAATCAGCTTTTGGGACTAAATCAAGAAAATTATATAGACAAAGTACTAAAGTGTGTTAGTATGGTAGACTCAAAGAAAGGGTACATACCTTTGGCTTTGGGAGTTCTTTTGACTAAAGAAAAGTGTCCTAAAACTAAAGAGGAGAGGGATAACATGAGTAAAATCCCATATGCATCTGCTATTAGATCTATCATGTACGCTATGTTATGTACTAGGTTGGATGTTGCTCATACACTGAGTATAACCAGTAGGTTTTAGCAAGACCCTGGTGAGAAGTAGTGGTCTGGTGTAAAGAGGATTCTTAAGTACCTGCAAAGGACTAAGGATCACTTCTTGGTGTATGATGGTCAAGAAGAGCTCGTCATACAAAGTTATGTCGATGCGACTTTTCAGACCAGCACTCAGGATTCAAGATTGCAATCTGGTTTTGTTTTTGTTTTGAATGGTGGTGCTGTCAGCTGGAGAAGCTCAAAGCAAGAGACCGTTGCCGACTCAACTACAGAATTCAAGTATATTGCAGTGATTAAAGCTGTAAAGGAAGTTGTTTGGATTATAAATTCCATTTATCGATTAAGAGTGGTCCCAAACATCCTAGATCTATTAGAAATTTTCTATGAATATAACGGGGCCATCGCATAGGCCAAGGAGCCTCAATCACACCAGAAATCCAAACACATACTCAGAAGGTACCACCTCATCAGAGAAATCATTGATCGTGGGGACGTCAAGATTAGCAAGATAGCAAGTGAAAACAATGTAGCAGATCCTTTGACAAAATAGTTATGTCTATATCTGCACGAAGCTCATTTGAGAGCATTCGATCTTAGGGCTATGTCCAATTGGGACTAGTGCTAGTGGGAGATTGTTAGTGTAAGACCTAGCCCCAATACATTGTTGTAAAAACACTTAAGTTAATAAATGAGACATTTGTTTTATCTATTGTATTCCTATACATATCAAATGATATAACTATCTAAGAATGTTGTTTTAGTTTAAGTTATCATGTGTGAGGCACATGGTTGTAAGACCTTGAAACAAATTGAGACTTCATTCTAAATATCCCTAGTCGATCATTGTTAAGGGAATAACAAATGAATTAAGACTAGTATGCTCTCTCTGATAAATTGAGTTCTATCTTATAGATCATATGGACTAAAGTGTCAATCAAAGATCATAGATACATGTTTAGAACATGGTATCTGGATTCAATCCGTTCATGAGAGCACTACATGATACAATTCATAAGTGTTTCTCATGTGCAAGTTTTGCATCGAAGTTCTTAGACCTAAAATCTCTATGAAACTTTTTATGAATTACTATGTACTTTAATATACACCTAACGTACTCATAATAGAGTGACAAGTATGGGTATGCACTGATTCATGTTAGAGAGCATAAGAGAAGTAAAGGGATTGCCCCTCTCGATAAGAGAGAAAAATATTATCGGCCACATGATCAATGAACTGAGAAGTGTATGGCCATACCGAGATGAAATAATGAGTAATCATTATTTATATGAGAGTTCAATGTCACTGGAATATCAAGAAAGGAATTAGTATATATAAGGATTACTAGTTCCATGCCTTATATTAATTCTGATATTTCTAGGTAAGAGACTATGCAAAATTGCATTAGATCACTAAATGCCATTTGCATTTTCATTTAATTTTGAATGCTATAATATCTTGCTAGAGTATATATATAGCCTTTGGATTATTTATTAATTTATTTCCAATATTAAATGGACCTATAGGATCGCACAGAAAGCATTGGACTTAAAATATTTAAATAGAGTATTGGGCATTAATTTGGGCTTTTATTTAAAGTCAAATTAATGTATGTAATGGGTATTAAAATTGCTAAATGGACCTTGGTCCATGAGAGAGAAAATTAGCATTTAACAGGTTTATTTCAATTAATTAATTATCTTGGGATAATTAAGGTAATTGAGTATTAAATCTTAATAGCGTTTGAATCAAGATGAAACACTTAATTAGGAGTGATGTGGCCGAAATTCAAAGGAAGAATCCTAATGAATTTTTGTATGTATAAATCCCTAATGAAGTGGTTTGTTTTGTTTAAATGTCTTATGCTAATTTAAATTAATTTGAATTTAAATACTAATAGAATTTGAATTAATTTAAATTACTTAATTAGGAAGTGATATAGGCTAAAAATTAGACCCAATTCTATGGGATTTTGGCCACCACCATTTTTTCTAATCTAGTGATATAAATTGATTAATTCTATTTGCCCTAGCAAGTTTTTTCATAAAACCCTAAAATTGCATATTTTGATTCTATGTTGTATATTGCGTGGCATGTATGATCAAAATTTTAATTTTTCCGTTGTGTGATCATTATGTTTATACCATGTGATATCCCATCAGCTACATTATTAAGAACAATATATTTTATGCTAATGATATCATTGAGAATGGTATATTTGTTCTTGATTTAATTAAAGAAGTGCATAATATGGATACCAAAAGAATGAAATAAGATAATCTAAATACCTCATATTTATGGCATTGTCGTTTAAGGCCATATAAATGAGAAACACATGACCAAATTACACAAGTCAAGTGATTTGGGATCATTTGATTATGAATCATTTGATACATGTGATTCTTGTTTATTAGGAAAAATGATAAAAGCTCCCTTTATTGGTAAAGGAGAATGAGCTATAATGGTTTTGGACTTAATACATTCAGATATATGTGGTCCAATGACTACACATGCCAGAGGAGGTTACTTTTACTTCATTACTTTCATAGATGATTACTCCAAGTTTGGATATATCTATCTAATGAAATATAAATCAGAAACATTTGAAAAGTTCAAAGAATTCAAAAATGAAGTAGAGAAGCAACTTGACAAGAGTATTAAGACACTTAGATCAGATCGATGTGGAGAATACTTGAGCTAAGAATTTCATGATTATCTTAGAGATAATAGGATTTTATCTCAATGGACTCCACCATATACACCACAACATAATGGTGTATCTAAGAGGAGAAATCGAACACTATTAGATATGGTTCGATCCATGATGAGCCGAGCAGACTTGCCTAAGTCCTTTTGGGGATATGTATTAGAAACTACTATTTATGTGTTAAATAGAGTTCCTAGTAAATCGGCTGATGTTACTCCATATGAGATATGGAATAACAAGAAACCCATACTTTCTCATATAAAGGTATGGGGTAGTCCTGCTTATGTAAAGAGGACAATATCAGACAAACTAAATGTTAAGTCTGACAAATGTTTATTTATGGGATATCCAAAATAAATGATTAGATATTATTTCTACCATCCCTTAGAACAAAAGGTATTTGTTTCTAGGCATGTTGTCTTTTTAGAAAGAGAGTTTCTCCTATGAGAAGACAGTGGGAGTAAAATTGAACTTGGTGAAGTTTAAGATCCATAAATAGAAATAGATCAATCGATTGAACCCGAGACTAAATCTCATAATGATGAGATTATAGTTGAACCTAATTATACATGAAATCCTAGAAGATCTACTAGGATGCATTCTATCCCTATGAGATATGGATTTCACATTGATTTAGATAGAGGCATAACTGTAGTAGAGGACAATGAGCCTACAAGCTATCAAAAAGTTTTTAACAGTTCATAACGTGATTTACGGCTTAAGGTTATACAGTCTGAAATGGACTCCATGTATGAGAATAAAGTATGGACTTTAGCTCAACCACCTTAAGGGATAAAATCCATAGGGTGCAAATCGGTCTTTAAAAAGAAGACTGACATGGAAGGTAATATAGTTACCTATAATGCTCGCTTAGTAGTAAAAGGCTATAGTCAAAGAAAAAGAATTGACTATGATGAAACCTTTTCTCCAGTAGCAATGCTTAACTCTATAAGAATACTTTTAGCCATTACAGCTCATTATGATTATGAGATTTGGCAAATGGATGTGAAAATAGCCTTTCTAAATGAAAATCTGACTGAGGATGTGTATATGACACAACCAAAAGGGTTCACATCGGGAAATGGTGAAAAGGTATGCAAGCTTTAAATATCCATTTATGGATTGAAGCAAGCCTTTAGGAGTTGAAACATACGATTCAATGAGACAATCAAAGAGTTTGGTTTCTTATAGAATGAAGATGAACCTTGTGTGTATAAAAGGGTTAGTGCGAGTGAAATTGTCTTTCTAATTCTATATGTGGGTGACATATTGATCATGGAAAATGACATTTCTCTTTTCCAATCTATTAAAATATGGTTATCCAAGCAATTCTCCATGAAAGACCTTGGAGAATAATCCTATATTCTAGGAATAAGGATATATAGAGATAGATCTAATAGATTGCTAGGTCTTTCTCAAAGTACATATATAGATAAAGTATTGAAGAGGTTCAGTATGGATCTCTCTAAGAAAGGGTTTATACCCATGGTTCATGGGAAATACCTTTCTAAGTCTATATGTCCACAAACACTAGAAGATAGAGAGAGCATGAATAAAATACCATATGCGTCTACAATTGGTTCTATCATGTATGCTATGCTATGTACACGTCTAGATGTAGCATTTGCTTTAAGTGTCACAAGCAGATTCCAATCCAATTTAGGAGAGGAAAACTGAGCAGTTCTCAAGAATATCCTCAAGTACTTGAGAAGGACTAAGGATATATTCTTGGTAAATGAAAAAGGCAGTTTAAAAGTAAATGGGTATACAGATGGTAGCATGCAATCTTATAAAGATGATTGTAAATCACAGTCTGGCTTAGTGTTGATAATGGAAGGAGGAGCAGTTAGTTGGAAGAGTTCCGAACAAGAAATAACTGCTGATTCCATGACAGAAGCTGAGTATATTGTTACTTCAGAAGTAGCCAAACAAGCAGTATGGATCAAAAGATTCATATCTAAACTAGGAGTGGTGCCTAGCATTGTTGATTCGATTCTTTTATATTTTGACAATAATTGAGCCATTGCATGAGCAAAGGAACCATGGTCTTATCAGCGATCCAAGCATGTTCTCAGATGCTACCATCTTATAAGGGAAATAATAGCTGGAAATGATATGAAAATAGAAAGGGTCCCCATATATGATAATGTGGTGGATACCCTCACTAAAGTACTTTTCCAGATTAAGCACGATCACTATATAAATAATATGGGTTTAAAACATATGAGTGATTGGCTCTAGTGCAAGTGGGAGATTGTTAGAGAGTATGTCCTAGAGCCTATGTAAAAGGGATCTATTTCATATGTATGAATTCATATTCTTAATAAAAGGCATCATTCATTTATTAATTTTATGTTTAAATACTTGAGTTTGTATATCTTAAATTAATAAATGAAGTCCTAGATATTATAAAAATAGTGCAAAGGCAATCATGAAAGTGTTCATGATATGAGATGTCTCTTGCATGCAAATGTGATAATATCTAAATATCCCTAGTCATAGAATTAGCAAGATAGGACATTGTTAATTTGGACAGACTAGCACACGTTATGTTTCTTGAATAGTTCAAGCAGTGGTTCTCATAACTGTGATTATGAAAGATGATCAAAGCTAATATGTGGATGCTTGTTAGAAGAACAAGTTCATTAGAGACCTACAAAAAGAATCCTCACATGGATATTAAATCTATGTCAGTGAGTAATCTCTTCATAGCGGTTGTGCAAGTATCCTTAGACATGAGATCACCAAGGTTATCTTAAGTAGCAAGTGATATACTTTGACTCCATAACTGATTACTTCCAACTGGGGGTGAACATAGTTAGGAGGTTGGGTATATCATCACCTACTTAAAGATAGTTGAGTAATCAACAAAGGATTCACCATCCTAGATTTATTAAGGGAAGTTATCTCTCATGATTCTATAACTGCCTTGTTCAGAGAATTTTTTGCCAGAGTGATATGCCAAGATGGATAGGGATCCATAAAGGGAATTTTGGGAAGATTGGTTAAATTAATAGAACATATATAATTAGATTTATATGAGTTGATAGAAATTCATACTCAGAATCTAATTGATATAGGAGTGGTGAAAGGAGTAATTGCATGGTAACTATTTCTATGGAAGGTTATAGTCAAACCACTTGACTTTCCTGACATTTGGGTAGTCATGATACCTAGATAGAGGCCGCTCATAACTTGTATAATAGTGTATCATAAATATTAACAAGGGATTGATAAAATGATTTAAATAAGTTTAAATCATATGAGTTTTGAATAGAACTTGTAATTACATATTATACTGCCAATATGGATAGGAACTCAATGGGTCACACACATATAGAGTAAAGGATAAAATAATAAAATGAAAAGGATAATAATATTTATTATTATTATGGGAGAAGAGAAATGAATAAGAGAATAATTAATTAAAGAGTTTGATTAATTATGATCAAATAGAGATGTTCGTAGAACTTTTTAGAAATATTATGCAAAATGGACCTAATTGAAATATTGTATTGAATAATTAATTATTATTGGACTATAATTGTTATAGGGCTGATATAATAATTAATAGATCCATTGGAGAAATATAAAAGGCCTAGAAGAATTGGTTTTGGCGTAGAAACCCACCAGAAGATGGGTTCCACTCCAACTCCATATATAAGGCATTAGAGGTCTAATTCTTGGACTAAAATAAATTAAATATACTTCATAAGTGTTATGGAGACTATGTAATTAATTTGGATGGATTTGGAATTAATTTGGATAATTAAATTCAAGTGTATGCACAAAGGGCCTAGTTTATGGGTTTTGTGCATAGTCCTTTATGAATAGACTTGAATTGGATTTAATTGAGATCAAATAAATTATTAATAATTCCAGAAGCCCATTTAATATTTATTCAGTAATTTTAAAGAGCTCAATCCCATTATGAAGTTGGATTTTTAACCTAATTATAAAAATCCAAGATAAAGGGAATTAGGGTTAAGCGAGTTTCATAAGAAAAGAACTTTTCTATTTTTCTCTAACCCTAGTTACCACCCTCTCTCCTTGCTAGCATCTAGGAATTTCATCCACCTTTGTGATTTCATCATTCTTGGTTCATTTGATCCTTCTCTAGTGTGGTTTACGATTGGAGGTGTTCAATTTTGGACATTATGGTTTGCGACAATCGGATGAGAAGGAAAATCAACTGTTCAACAAAAATCAAAGGTGATTTTTCTTATTCTCATTAATATTTATATTGTATATTCATGGCAAGATCAGATATATGGGTTAAAAATTTTAAATTTCGCTTATACATATGATGTATGTAACCGATTAATTCCCAACATTACATGCCTTCATAAAACGAAAGAAAAGAATAATTAAATGCCCAAAATAATGATAAACAAAATAATCTATGGCACATTTGGCATAACCTTCTGCCTTTTATTTGGCCATGTGTGTGTGGTAGTGAAAAATAAAGAATAAATGGATGGTGACAAATAAAATAAAAATGGTATACACACATGTGCATATATATATATATATATATATATATATAGATAGATAGATAGATAGATAGATAGATAGATAGATAGATAGATAGATAGGCATAATAAAAAAAGTGAAGAATATTAGTTATGATATGTAATGTACATTACATATAATAATAATAATAATAATAAATTATTATTATTATTATTATTAACGGTGATAGTAACAATATTAAAAACAACTATAATAATAACGATATTAATAATAATACACAAGTAAAAAAATGAAATGAAGTTACATACAAAATGAATAAATATGCAAATATTACAAAGTTGGCCACTGAAAAGTGCCATGCAGAAGAAAAGAAAAAGGACATGAGTGAGAAAGTAAAGGAGGAAGAAGGAGACGGGGGTGACAAGATAGAGTAAGGTAAGAGACAGTGTAGAGGAAAAAGTGATAGGAGGCCATATGCATCGCGAAAAGGAAAAGTTACATGTGCTAGTAACATGGAGAAAAATAAAGGTGATGAGAGTAGACAACCATCGCTAAAAGAATTAGAAGATGCAGCAATACATAGGAAATAACAAAAACCATTTTTAGGCTATTCTATACAAACAATCATTTTAATGCTTAAAATTAATTGAGAAACCTATTAAATCTCATTTAAAGATTATTAAAGCTAATTTCATTGTGATTAAATAAAAAATGCAAATTAAAAAATTGGAGGGGAGATTGAAAATGATGAATAGTAAAAGCCAAAATCCTTAATTGGAATGATTTTAACATGTTTTAAGTAGATTTTTGTGTTTTGATGACTCAAACAAAGTGAAATCACCATAAAATAACACATAACAAGTTTAAAATAAAGAAATCAAAGAATAAAAAAATTAAAGAATAAATAAGGAAAAATGGATATTTATAGCATAATGAATATAAACACTGGATTAAGAGGGTAAGGGCTTATGAATATTACCCTCAATCAGTGCTTATGGCTTTTTTCCTCTTGTTTTTGGTTTCTTTGGTCTTGATTTCAAGATGTAGGGATTTGTTTTTTAGAGAAGAAGAGAATATAATAGAGAGGGAGAACCCCCTTTATTTCAAATGGAAAATGTTGTTTTTATAGGTAAAAAAATTGCTGGTATAAGATTTGAGAATAAAAATCTCAGCACTCCTATCCATCAAAATTTGTTTTTTTTTTGTGATTTAAAGTGAGTCACACCTATGACTCACTGAGTCATAGGAAACATTCACCCAAAATATAGGGAGTGAGCTAAAAATTTGAGCCAAATGCTATGAAGTGAGTCATGAGCGAGTCATACTCATGACTTAATGCCTATGAACACCATAACCAGAAATATATATCAATTTTTATGCTTGATAATGCCATTATTTGGGAAAGGTTTCTTCAAATGTGTTATTTCTTATATTTCCAACAAATCAACAATCACTCAATTTGGATTTATGAGAATCAGCAAATCATGAATCACTCAATACAGATAACTGCTTTTAGGTAATTTTTAGGGATAGAATTGATATTTTAACTTTGAAAAATTAATGGGAACAATGGAGATAGATCATACTCTCTTCATAAATGTTGTTTTGAAATGAGTCTAGTTTCTATGAAAATTGGATTCACTTTGAAAGGAGCTCTAGGGAAGGAGTTATGCTAAAATCCTACATACTAGTCTTGGACAGGGAACATGTTCAGGTCATCAAGGTTAAAGCCTAATTTTGAGGGTCTTAAAGATTGAACTAGGTTTAGGTTTCTTCATAAAAGTTGTATTTATAGGTCTTAAGATTCATATGGCTTTCAATTCACCCTATTTGAAGGTATTTAAGCTGAGATAAGGCCAAAAAAACTCAAAATCACTCAAAATTTCCGAACTCATTTTTTTTTATTTTGCTTGGCTTGAATGAGATAAAGGGATAGGGCTCGAGAAAACTCATTTTGAAAATGTCGAAAACTTATAGCTAAGCACTTTCATTTCTTATCTTTTATGAGAAACATCTTCCTTATTAGGTAACTCTAATTAGAATTAACCTCAGAACCTAGTGTCTACACTATCCTAATTAATTAGATTGTTCAATTATATGATATATATTATCCATTTATAGCATTTGAAGAAGAACTACAAATGAACTAATGTATAATATGTATTGTGTTATTTTCATGATATTGTGATAAATATATACAAACATCTTGTATCATATGTGTGCATTGTTTGGACAACTATTATGAGGAGTCATCATCATACATACCTTTTTCCACTAATCAATTTTTCTTAGCACAATGGTTTTTCCTCTGTATAGGTCCTAATGAATGTGATTAGGCAAGACAATTGTAACTGCAATGCTAAGGATACAATTTTTAAAGATTTTGTATTTATGAAGAACCTTATTGTACTTAAATGAAAAATTGGTTATATATATGTCTAAATTTTTATTATTTTTGGTATATGGAAAATATGTATTTGGTAAATCTTGATTTGTAAATATAATTATGAAGGTTATGCAGTGATAGTAATAATGCATCTATAAATGTATAAAGAGATCTGAATGCGTGTATGTAATATTCATATGGATTTGAAAATGTATATGAAAGCATGAAATGATGGCATTTACCACATTATAATGGATTTATACTAGATGAATACCATATGAATGAAATCTAATGAATATCCTATATGCATGTTGCATACTAAGTCATACTCCAATATAAATAAAAATTTAACATTTATCGAGATTCACAGAAAATTCAAGTCTAGTCAATCTTGCACACCTTCATATCCTTGTAAAGAGTATAGGGTGTTACATATGCCATTTTATGATATCATTCATTTTCCATTATCCACACTGTGGTTTGTTAAAGTCTTGGGTATGGGTAAATCGGCATGTGTAAAAGGATTCTTCAGCTGTTTATATGACACTATTAAGACTTATATCTTTTCTTTTGACTCTTACAAGTATTCTCTGTTTGGTGCTTTGGTACCTTCTATATATTCTTGATTGTTGAGGCTTATGCCTCTTCTATTGATACCTTTAAGGTATCTTTTGTTGATACCACTTATAGGTATCTTCTATACCCATTATCCTTACTTATAGGAAATAGCAAGCAAATCTATATATGATCTATTTCTATTCTAGCCTATTAACTTAGATTTCTGATATGATGATTGACTATAATGTTTGTAGTGAATTCTAGCTTGGTGCATATCTATTTTTCTATTTTTGATAAGTATGAATTAGATATACAGAAATTTGAATTAGACATGTGATTTGAGGAAATATCTATTATATGAATTTAACATTTGATACATAAGTGTATCTTTAGTTATATTGACTATAAATAAATAAATGATGTGAAATGATAAAATTGTGGTTTTAGATTTTGACATAGCATTTTGACGTGATAAAAGCACCACTTATTAGTTATGATAAAGTACTAAGTTATATGTACGAGTAATGCAACTAGTGCATGCAAGTTTACTTAGTATAGTAAACTATATGTATAATATACACTTAAATTGAGGAAAGTGTAATGGAACTAATGAATAACATAATATGCTAAGTAATGAATTAGGATATAAATAAAGTAATTAAGATTGGTAATTGGATAAGCACTTAAAAAGCATAAGATAAACTAAAAGCAGAATCTTATTCTAATGCTAATAAATTTGCGATATGTTACTTAAGGTTACTTTTAAAAGTTATCAAGATAGAGAGTTAAATAAGTGAACTATGTGGTTTCGATTCGTATTTTTGCGATATATAAGAAGCTTGAGATATTATGTCTCAAGTTCGAACTAAATTATATTTTATGCCTTTTTCTTTACCAATTAAAAGTTTTAATTTACTTATTTTAAAATGGTTATTTATATACTTATTAAGATATTATTTTATAGTATGAATTATCCTACTGGGTATAAACTTAGCATACAAGTTGCCTTTTTGCAATATAGGTATGGAATTGAAGATTAATTAGAAGTGAAGGTTAGGAACAGTGATGGAGATCATTATGAAGTGTAGGTTTAGATATATCTTGTTAAATTATTGCATACAAGTTGTGAAGCATGTATCAAGCTATAAATAAGTAATTAAGTATATAAGTTTTATACATATTATGAAAGTTGTATAACTTATACATTTTGAGTAATCCCAAACTTAGTTTAAATAAGTATACATGCTTTGGCTATTAAAGGAAACATATTAAGTAGAAAGATATATTAATTGAAGTTTTGAAGTTTAGACGTGATAACTTATGATTTATGGGTGAGCTTATATATGATTAGTTATAAGTATTTGGTAACACCCCTATTTCCCTCCTAGGGTACATAGGGTTGTTACAATTGTAGCTTTTTGTATCACCCTCAAACCAAAACCTAGCTATATCATTTTTATCATATATCATTAAGCATGCTTTATTATATTCTTATGTTAATACTCTGATTATCATAATTTTTATAAAGGTTTTACACTACTATTCACATGTTTTCTCATTAGACATTGTCATACACATTACATAACTCATTTACATACATCTATATATATATCGTGTATTGCATAAGTTACTTTAGGTCATACATGTATGCATATACAGTTTAATTACAAAAGTGGGCTTATTACAACTCAACCTTCCATATTAAATACATCATTACATACATATTAAATTTAAAACAAAGTTATACAAAATATTTAAAAAGGGACTTTCTACATCAAATTTCTTTTTAGACTTGTGTTGGCCTTTCCTAATGCAAAGATATGTTCCTGTGCAAAAGTCTTAACTGTAGAACCTACACTAATGAACAACTCATGCTAAGCTATACAACTTAGTGGGAAACAAATCATGATGGATGACTATTCACAACCATCATCAATAAGCACTCATCATGCATCAAAATTATAACCTATGATTTAATAGTAATAACAATATAACAAAGTATATAATCTAGGAGATAAAATAGAAATTATCATTTATATCAACATAGAGTGATCATATGGTACATTGGTAACATTTAAGCATTATTACTTTTGATACAAGTACTATAATTAACCTGCCTAAGTTTTGAAATTGGATAATAAGAACTATAGATACTCATAGGTATTGAACATGTGTATACCGGTAGGTATTAAGTACTATAGATATCAAATCGATGGATCCAAATGGGATCAAACTATAGTCCCAAACAGGGATGACTATATACCCAAATGGGGTCGAACTATAGTAGCTGCAACTTTATCCCTATAGGCATGCCTATCTATCCACAATTGAACTCTATTTGCAAGCACTAACTATATTCATAAACAATTCAATTATCACGTTTGTGCTTTTATGGTATAATGTTGCACATAAACAATCATATACTAAGATACACAATTTCTAGTATGTACACATGCATATTCAATCTTAGATATCATAAGAAGTAACCGTAACTATAAAATACGATAGCCTTATACTTTCATATGATGACATATAGGCATAAGCATGTAGGTATAATAATGTCATTTAAAATGAACAATAAACAACAAACTTATTCATATGTTTTCCATAAAACATATCTCTTTATGCCCATACATAACTTTACCATTTAGCATTATCATATATCCATGTTTTTATACTATGTTATATGCTAAATATTCATTGTTAAATAATCTTAATATCATTGACTTTCCTTCATAACATCTCAAACTCATAGTCATGTATACATCATAGTACTATTATATTATTTTTCGATAAAATTATAGACATGTAACATCCTCAATTTTAATGATCAAATTGCTCTAAAATCATATAAATACTCATAGTAATATTTTAGCATCAAAGAATCCATTTTAGAGAAAAATAGGATAGGCACAAAATGGGTAAAGTATTTTAATTATGTTCGAATAGTGTATATAGATTTTGATCTCTATTTTGTCATAGCAAATAGCTAATCTAGCCCAACTGGTCTTCAAAACAACTAATGGTATATGTCTCTAGTTTCCCATGCTTTAAATACCATTCAAATTGGACATATATAATATGAGTTATGACCCAATCATTACAGACTATCTAAGATTACATTTTTTCTGAATCCAGTTTGTGTTACTACTTTGAAAATTCGTAGAATAAAATGGGTATAGAATTAGACTAACATTTATTTATACAAATTGTGCTGCTATAAGTTTAGTTTATCCTAAATTTTATATCGTAGCATTTATACCTCTCTACCGTGAGTTATGCCTAATATACTATAACCTATTCACTGAAACTAGGTAGTAGTTGACAATTCCAAAACCAGTTTTAATACAACTTTGAAAATTTGTAGAATAAAATAGATGCCAAAATAGACTAAAATTTTTTCATTAAAATTGTGCTATTATATGTCAAGTTTATTTGAAATTTTTTCTCACAAAATTTAGACCTCTCTACCAAGAGGTATGTCTAAAATATCGCAATCAGCTTACTATAACTGGGCAGCAACTCACATCGAAATTCAAGTTAAAATTAAAAATACTTAGAGGTAGAATCAAATTCAAGTTTTCTATATAAAATTATAGGTCCATACCTTAGGTGTAATTATCAACAAGAATTACCCAATTTAGAATTGTACAACTCAAAATATGCTCTAAAAATAGAAATTGATTCCTAGTGAACTAACATAGATTTCTATTATAACTTTCTTTTCTTTTATCAACCTTTAATTCCATGATTAAAATCATTATTTCCAATAATACAACATATTTAGCATGAGTTATCACATACAATCACACATGCAAAGCAAGAATTGTTCATAAATTCCCATACCTTAGCCTAAATCCACTATATGTCACCTTCAATCTTTCAACACATCTTTTGATTTATTCTTCTTATTCCTTTCTTCTTCTACATAAAACATGCATTCATAAATAACCAAAAATTCTTGTCATGAAATTCCTTTCACTTTAAGAATATTCTGATGAAGATGAAAGGGGATACACTACCTTAAATATCTCTAACTCAAAACACTTTAATCAACCATATAAAAGCAGAATTTTTTTGAGAGTTTAATGAGAAAGAAAATTTAAATCTTTTAGTGAGAGAGATGAAGAAGAAAATCTAAGTTTTCCTTCTTAATATTGTTGGTCTCACTTCTCTAAGATCCAATATGTGTTCTTCTCTCTGCTATATGTAAGACTCTAGAAGATTAAGTGAAAAGAAAACTTCATTTAACTCCCTCTCATTTCCATCTCTTTTAAAATCTTCACACTTTTTCTTTCTTTCAAAATTGATCCCAAAGTTATATTTTCCTTTTTAATTGAACCCTTAATAATAAAATGATTTATAATTCATATATAAATAATATAGCATAAATTTACCAATGTACACTTTTATGACCCTAATCTAAATTTCACTAATTTAATTAAATATTAATCAATTATGATATCACTTGCAAGGGTCAAGGTTGGGGCTTTACACTTTTGGAACAAATAGGGATATTTTTTTATTGGCTATGGTTTTGATAGGATAATCTTTTAAGTCTAAAGTGATATTTTTGAGAGACTCTCAGTCTTTGATCCTTTTAGCTCTTAGGCTATCCCTTAGGCGAGGACTAGCAATTTTGATGAACATGTGAATTTGATCTGTTGTGTATGTCTTTTTGTACATATTAAGAATCTTGATTATCCAACTGGCCAAATACTCTAGGAAGGTCTCATTGTTCTTTTATCTTAAAAATTTGATGTCTTTCAATGTAAACTCCATTCTTACATTGAAATTATAGTAGTTGATAAACTCTTTTGTGACTTGGACTCGGTCTTTTGACCTTTCTATCAAGCCTATGATACTAATCAATAACTGACCCATTTAAAGTGAAGCTGAATTAATTAACCTTTTATTCTAAAGAAAGTTTGATCCATTTCATAATGATGGTATAAATTTGATATGGACTTTTGGGTTTGTTGAGTAATCTAACTTGGTTATATCTAGCATATTGATTTTGGTTGGTAATGCCTCAATAGATTCTAAGATCATATCCTAAAGTTTTAATTCATTACCCAAAAAGATGACATTAGCTATGGCCTTAAGTCTTTCTTTGAGCTTTCTCATAATTAGGTTAGATGTTTCTTCTTTAGTTAAGGACTATTGTTATAATTGTAGTCTGGGCTTACATTGGCTATCACTTTCTCAATTATAGCATTATCAGCAATGGTTTTTTGTCAGCTTGATCTTGGTTGCTTAATGATTAAACCACTATTGAAAAACCTAGTGAGATGACTTCCAGTAGCTTAAAATGCTTAGAATTCTCAAAAGAGACCTCGGCTATAAAACGGTAATTTTATGCCAATCAAAGGTCAAAAAAATTTCTCATAAAAAGGTAAAAATGGCATAAAAGTTACAAAAAGAAATAAAAAAATAAAAAATGAACTTTGATATAAAATATGATCAAATTGGACTTAAATTAATTCAAACCGATCTTAAAACAAGCAAAAACACTTGGAAATGAACTTAAAATGTCTAGTAATAAGTCTAAATGATGTCTTTTTTTAATGAAATTTTATGGAGACCTAAAGGAGGGGCTAGGAATATCTGGAGGCAATTCCTCTTCCCTAACACCTATCTATGAACGATAACAATGTTGGGTCATCCTAACGTAGGGATCGGGTGGTTTGCTTCTATTTTTGGCATCTAGGCAGTTCAACGCAAAAAAAACTTATGAAATTGTAATTTTAACCCTTCTAGGAACATTTTTACTTATAGGATTTGATTTTTATTACCCATTTAGGAGGGAGGAATGTTCCAATATTCCCTTCTTTTATAGGTGAACACTTATAAACTTTAAATTATTCTAATTACGTAGATTTTTAAAGTCTTTAAGTGTTCTTCACTCAACCCATTCACCTATAAATATAGCTTAATTCATACTTTACAGAATACCTAATTTTTTATACAAATTTTTATAAAATATAGATAAATATTAGGGAGAAATTATGAGAAAATAATAGAAAAATTATAGTGGAGTAAGAAGGAATTAAGATTATAAAGTTATAATTTTAATTTAAGGACCCAACATTAAAGAATTTAGATGGAGGTTCTATTTGAATCTTTAGAGAAATAAAATATAAATTAACCATTCTAGTGATTTGGAGGTTGCTGGGAGGCATTCTAAAGTTAATATTTTCATAAGAAATGACTAAATCCAAAAGGTAATAGTCAAGCCTTTCGAAAATTCTAATGCTAGTTTCTGATTTTTCCTTTGTTTTTCATCTTCATTCTCTATAATTCATATTAGTTAATTGATTTTAGTTTAATTGATTTTTCTTTGATAAGGTTTGGAGATTAATATAGTTATGATTAATCACTAACCATAATTATATTACCATCATATAGTTATTATTTAATAATTGGCATTATAAGTATGATAATCTTATTATTTAGCTGGGTTTGTGCATCTTTAAGTTGTTGTAAGTTTATGGTATTTATATATAAATTACAAACAAATTATAGTTTAGTTATGGACAATTATGTAACACCCTAAAATTTGCATCTAACATGCTTGGAATGTTCTAGAGTATGAATTGTAACCCTAGGATAGTTCTTGGAATAATCAAAGCTCAATAGAACAACGAAATTTAAAAGTGTACAAAGGTTAAAGGTGCTCAGGTCAGGAATATATGAGGATGACTAACCTGGTGGGCAATTTAAGTTATGAAAATAGGTATTAAATAGAGTTTGGTGGTATAATTTGAGATAAAATTAAGCTCAAATGGACTTTTAAATTGAAAAACAAAGTCCTTAGTCGATATCGTAAAAAAGATTGACTAAAAATTTGATCAAAACGTTAGAAATAGCAAATTACTTCTAAAAATCACAAAAATTTTTTGATCTACATTAAATTGTATGTAAAATAATTTGGTAATAAAAAAAATTTTATGGTAACATCAAAAATTGGATAATCAGATCAATTTGAGTGAATCAAATCAAAAATGAACTTCAATTGAGCTAAAAAAAATTTATGGAAGCTTAAGTTATTATTTTAAAAATATAGAATTGATTTTGAGTGAATTTTTACTTATGAAGAGAGATAAATAATTTAAACTGCATTAAATGGCTTAAAATTAATTTTAGTCGGAAATTAGATCCAACCAACCCAACCTTAAAATCAAGGTATATAAACACCAAAATATCAAAAATTCTAGAGAAAACTCTAGAATTATGCATACTTCTCTCTTGTTCTTTAAAATCACGCCTTATTCCTTATTCTTTCCTTAATTTTCTTTTTTTTTTCATCCAATATCTCCCTAAAATTAAGCTTTTTAGATTAATTTCAGCTTTTCTATTACATTATAGTAGTCTTCAACCTTTAATTTGAGTAATTAAAGTGAGAGAAATCTAGGATTGAAATTTATTTTCAAATTGGATGTAAGTAAAATTAAGGTTTTTAATTCAAATTAAAGGCATATATTGATGGATTTTGGTGTGTAGAGTTTATTTATGATGTTAGAACCAATCATTGAAGCATATTTTTTATGGAAAATGTATGGGTATATTCAACCACCTTCAAAGAAGGATGGAAATGGTTGAATTTCATGGATTTAATGTGATAAAAATGGAAAATTAAGTATGAAGGATAAGATCTAAGGTAAGTGAACACAAACTACACTCTATTTAATTTAATTACTTGAAATTTATTTAAAATCTACATTATGTAACTACACAAATTTGAATAGAAATGCAAATAATTCAAGATAATATTTTAAAATGATAAATTAAAATAATTTGACTATAAATTGATGAAGAAAACAATTTGGAAGGTTGAGATGCAATGTTGGTTGAATTGTTTAGTAAGGGATAATATAAATTAATAAAGTAAATTATGGTATATTTAGTGGGAAAAATATAATGTAATGCATGGAGAATGAAAAATAATTGGTTGGAATTAAAAATAATAAGTGTACATAATAATGCATAATTATACATAAAGATGTACCTAAAGATGACTTAAGAATTAGAAGTTAAATTAGATGTGTAATAGCATATAAATATATTAGATTGTATTTGAAATACATATAGCAAGTAATAAAAGAAAGAACTACATTATATGTATAAAATCTTACCATGGCTGAATTATGTGTTAACGAACACTATGAGATGTTTTGATAATTAATAACATAAATAATATGACATACCTAAGATAATGTATATAAATTGCCATGGAATTTAGTAGAGTTAGAAATAACAAGTAGACATAATGATAAACAAGTAAACATAATGATGTAATTAAAGGTAACTTAAGAATTAAAATGCAAATGAGATGTGTATTATTATGCAAATCGTTAAAATAAGCTTAGAAACATATATGACAAATGAACGAAGAAAGAATCATATTATATGTATGAAAACTTATTGAGATTGAATGGGTTGGGTAATAATAATGAGATAATTTTATCATGTTTAGTTGTTATTTCTTATATATATTACGATTCCATACACATTATGGATATATGCTTGGAAAAAGATGATGTATGGAATGATACACAATAAGAATACTATAATAAATGAGACAAAATATAACATAATGTATAATATTTGATCTCCTTTAATATACACTGGGTAATCTAAGATTATAGAAAATAATGGCTTGCTATAGAGATACATATATCATGGTACCTTCATAAGCTTATCATGAGTTCACCATGAGATGTTATTATTATATACACTAAGTAATAGCCGCCTCATTATTTACTAGAGTAATGGTACATGCCAAGTGTATGATCCCTCCAGTTCATTAGCGTCATTAGTGTCCTCATCCTGCTTATCCAGTTCAAAAATTTTCATTGGTTACTACTAGGGGTAAAATGGTAATTATATAAATAAATAAGGATTAAATAGTAAATTGTACATAAGAGAAATCATAAATATAAATAAATAGGAGATAATATGAAAATTGAAATTGATATGTTAAATGGGCAAAATCGATATTACAAGAAAAAAATAAGGACCTAAAAGTAAATTAGGCACAAAAGAAGTCATAAAGGTGAACATACAAGAAACAAAGTGAAAAAACATGATCAATAGATGAAAAAAAGGATAAAAATATAATTACACAATAAACCATAGGCCAAATAGTAATTTAGCATCAATAGGATGATTAAAAAGATTAAAATATTCAAATAAGATAAAATGGATGAAAATGTAAATAATGGAAAGTTTAGGAACTAAATTGTAATTTTTCACCATATTGGTAAATATAAGGACCAAAGAGAAAATTCTCCATCTAAGCTGAATTAAAGATCAAAGAAGGTAAAAGGAGTTAAATTGAAAGTCAAACAAAGTTAAACATGAAAAATAAAAAGTTCAGGGGCCCAATTGTAATTTTACATTCAAATAGGAATTATATAAGATTTAATAAGAAAATATTGAATATAAAAATAATTAAAGTAAAAGGGATAAATTCAAAATTAAATTAAGTATGAATAAATAAAAAGTTCAAGGACTAAATTATAATTTAATATTTAAAAAACAATTATGTGGAAATTAATAAGAAAAATAAGTATCAACATAATCAAATAGTAAAATTAGAGTATTAAAAGAATAAATTGATTTAATTAGCCAGAAGTAAAATAAAAAAAAAAAGGTAAAATGGCAATTTACCCTTATATAAATGAAAGTCAGAAATTAAATTATAAATTAAAGAGTAAAAATGAAATAAAAGATTCAATAGAAGAAATAAGAGTAAAATGGTCACTAAGTAATAAAAGATTCAATAGAAGAAAGAGATCAAAAGTGAAGTTTATACAAATTTAGTATATGAATGGTAAAATCGTAAATTAACCAAAAAGTTGAGCAAATAAGGATAAAACTATAATTTGGCAAAGAAAGTAAAGGAAAGGGCTAAAAAGAAATGAAATGATATTTTATGGTTAATAATACCAAAGAGGAGAAATAAAGTGTAAAATAGTAATTAAAGGAAAATAGATAACAAAATATATCAATTGAGTTAGAAAATGGACCTAAATATTGATTTAAGAAATAAAGAACTCAGATGTTATACTAAAACAAAAAAATAAGATTTAAAAATTATGCTGATTGAAATAAGGACCTAACTGAAAATATCACAAAAGATTGAAAAATTTAAGAGTGATTAAGGAATCATGTACAATAAAGTATCATCCCGTTAGTAAGAAAAGAAAATGACAGTGATATTGAAATAGAATTACATAAATAGTATGCTCAGTGAGAATTAAAGTTATAATTATGATGAGAACAACATAAAGTTCAAATAAAGTGAAATAAATAAAAATATTTAAATTAAGTGATAGTTAAGGACCACTAATAGTTAAGTAAAAAGGCAGGGGCACAAGAGCAAATTAATGGTAAAACTATAAGTAACAAAGATCAGGTAGTAAATAGGTTGAAATATAACAACATAAAGTTAATAAATGCTAAATGGTGGTTAGAAAACATTCACATTTATAAATAGACATATAGAAAAATAACAATAATAAAAATGAAAATAGAAATGAAATAAATATATTTAAATGAAATTTTATGTAGTTGTATCCACCACTAAGCAACAAAGTTGTTTAGTGCACGGTTGTTTAATTGCACGCAAGGATAGGCAATGAGGAAGCAATGAAGAAGGAACAAAATGACATGTATACGTGTTGTGGATTGGGACACAAAAATTAAACGATCTATGTAATAGGTTTAGATACATGATTGAGAATGCATTGTGTTTGTTAATATTACAAACTAGTAATGAATTTATTCATACATGCATATTTGTAAACATCGTGTGAATGAAATTTTATGCCTATATTACAATGATGAGATGGCCAATTTTAGAAGTGTTATGGATGTTATGGAGTAATGGAGGTAGAGGCGGCCTTTTGGGAGTCTAATATGGTTAATTTGCAGGTTTGGGTAACATGGGTTATAAGCCATCTTGCTGTCAAAATTTGTACTAAGTAAATAGTAATCATATGACACTGTTACTAATAGTATTCAGTATATAGAGATCATGAATGAATGTAGGATGTTACATTAAATGGTATCAGAGCAAGGTTTAGGTGATCCTAAGATTGGTGCTAACACATTAAAAAAGATGAATGTTTGAGTTGATACATGTACATGTTATAAAGGGAAAAGTGAATTCAACATTTGAATTTACCCGCCACTTTTAGGCCTTTCAAGGGATAGTTATAACATTTGATTTTAGGTGAGAGTGAGTGAAATGGCGAGCAATATTAGGAGTGGGGCTTTAGGTAGTCCAATAATTAACGAGATGGCTCTTACTAATCAATTTCGTTAACCTAGCTAGCATACACCACCACCAGCTCAACACCTTAACCAGATGCACATACATCTGCATTCCCTCATACATATAGATCTTCACATATACAGACATACAACATATAAATCTAGTCATACTATCATACAATGCACCCATACGGTCACACATCACATAGTATATGAATGCATGAATCATTCATATAGTCATATAGATACATACACTACATTTTTCATAGATGGTTATGAGTTTATTATACTAGCGATTGGAGGCCCCAACACTCTCATAATCATAGTATCAGCTACTAGCTCGACCATCCAGAGAATCTATAGTAGTATCATTGGAAAAGTTAAGGGCCAAAGACTTAGCAACCTTAAAGGCTACAAATGTTAGGTTGGTCATAGTTCAGGATTTATCATTTGTAGTTGAAATGCAATATTGATTCAGTCAGATACAGTAAATAAAAGTCACACAGAGATAAAAAAAAAGGACATTCAATGTTCATTATATTTCAAACACATTCAGGAAAAGATAGTGAGTCCTTTCTTAATAAAGATGACTACCTACGTTGTAAAAGGAGAATATGTTCACCAAGAAGAGTACAATTAAGGAAGAACATCTTGACAAAATCTCATAAGTAACGTTGTGCATCCAAATAGTAACAAAAAGGTATTAAGATAAAAAGTAATTTATAGATGGTCTAGAGGAAAGGAAGACCACGAACTTATGACAATGATGGACATATTAGTAAACAAAAATTGAATATCAGAGTGGCAAAATGGAAGCATGGAGAACTAAATTTAATGAAAGTAAACGGGATAAATTAAAATTTATCAAAGAAATCAAGGTGACTATATTTGCTCTTTAATGAAAAACCATTAAGAATTATGGTCAGAAAGTTAATTAGCTAAAGAACATATAGATACCATTCATCAAAGTACTTGGAACACTTCATGACATGAAAGGAACAGCTGGGAAACTTGAGAAAACCATAAAATAATAGTATTGGGTATTTACAGCTTTGCCATTTAAGTAAATTTCAAGGATAAAGTTTTATTAGAGGGGGAGAGATGTAACACTCTGAAATTTGCATCTAACATGCTTGGCATGTTCTAGAGCGTGAATGGTAACCCTAGGATAGTTCTTAGAATAATTAGAGTTGAATAGAATAGAGAAATTTGAAAGTGTACAAAGGTTAAAAATGCTTAGGCCAGGAAAATCCGAGGATGGGTGACCTAACGGGCAATTTGAGTTAACACCGGATTGTAAAAATAGGCATTAAACGGCATTGGATGGTACAATTTGAGATGAAATTGAACTCAAATGGGCATTCAAATCAGACAGCAAAGTTTTTACTCGGTATCATAAAAAAGATTGACTAAAAGTTTGATTGGAACTTTAAAAATAGCAAACAACTTCTAAAAATACTAAAATTTTTAGATCTACCCTAAATTGTATGTAAAATAGTTTGATAATAAAAAAAATTACGGTAACACAAAAAATTATCTAGTCACCGATTTGAGTGAATTTGATCGAAAATGAACTCCGATTGAGCTAAAAAATTTTTATGAAAGATTAAGTTATCATTTGAAGAATTATGGAATTGATTTTGAGTGAATTTAAGCTTGATAAGAGGGAGAAATAATTTAAAGAGCATTAAATGGACTTAAAATCAAAATTTTGCTTAAATTAGATCTAACCACCTTAGTTAGACCAACCTAGCTTAAAAATCAGGGTATTTAAACCTTAACATATCAAAAATTTTAGAGAGAACTCTAGAATTCAGCATTATTCTCTCTTGTTCTTTAAAATGTACTCTCCTTCATTTTTTTTCTCTTCCAATCTCTCCCCAAAATCAAGCTTCCTAGATTAATTTTAGCTTTTTTAAAATATTATAGTAGTCTTTAACCTTCAATTTGAGTAGTAAAAGTGATAGAAATTAAGGATTGAAGTTTATGTTTAAATTAAAGGTAAGTAAAATTAAGGTTTTTAATTCAAATTAAAGGCATATATTGATGAATTTAGGTGTGTAGAGTTTATTTATGATGTTAGGATCAATTATTAAAGAATGATTTTCATGGAAAGTTTATGTATATATTCGACCACCTTTGGAGAAGGATGGAAATGGTGGAATTTCATGAATTTAAGGTAAATGAAATAGAGGATTAAGTGAGAAGGATAAGATATAAGGTAAGTGGATACAAACTACCCTCTATTGCATTTAATTACCTAAAATTTATTTAAAATCTACATTATGTAACTACATAAATTTGAATAGAAATGCAAATAATTCAAGATAATATGTTAGAATGATGAATTAGAATGATTTAAATATGAATTAATGAAGAAAACAATTTGAAAGGTAGAGATGCAATGTTGGCTGAATTGTTTAGTAAGGGGTAATATAAGTTAATTAAGTAAATTATGGTATATTTAGTGGGAAAATATAATATAATTCATGGATAATAAAAAGAATTGGATGGAATTAAAAATAATAAGTGTACATGATAATGCATAATTATACATAAAGATGTATCTAAAGATGACTTAGGAATTATAAGTTAAATTATATGTGTAATAACATATAAATATCTTAGATGGCATTAGAAATACATATAGCAAGTACTAAAAGAAATAACTACATTGTATGTATGAAATCTCATCATAGTCAAATTATGTGTTAAAGGACACTATGAGATATTTTGATAATTAATAACATAAATAATATGAAATGCCTAAGAAAATGTATATAGATCTACATGGAATTGAGTAGAGTTAGAAATAACAGGTAGACATAATGATGAACAAGTAAACATAATAATGTAATTAAAGGTAACTTAAGAATTATAATGCAAATGAGACATGTACTATTATGTAGATGGTTAAAATAAGCTTAGAAACATGTATGACACATGAATGAAGAAATAATCATATAATATGCATGAAAACTTAATGAGTCCGAATGGGTTGCCTAATGATAGTGAGATAATTTTATCATGTTTAGTTATTTCTTATATATATTATGATTCCATAAGTATCAATGATATGCTTTGAAAATGATGATGTGTGGAATGATACACAATAAGAATACTATAATAAGTGAGATAATATAACATAATGTATAATATTTGATTGCCCTTAATATACAATGAGCAATTCAGGATCCTAAGATATGATGGCTAGCCATCGAGATACATACACTACGGTACCACTATGTGATACGATTATTATATACATTGAGTAATAGCTGGCTCCTTATTTACTGGAGTAATGGTATATGCCAAGTGACTGATCCCTCCAGTCCATTAGCATTATCGGAGTCCTCATCCTGCTTATTTGGTTCAAGGATTTCCACTAGTTACTACTACGAGTAAAATGGTAATCATACAAAAAAATAGGAATTAAATAGTAAATTAAATAGAAAATATATCATAAATGTAAATAAATAGGTGATAATATAAAAATGAAATTAATAAGTTAAACTAGGGCAAAATTATGATTACACTATAAAAATAAGGACCTAAAAGTAAAGTAGGCACAAAAGAAGTCATAAAGGTGAATAAACAAGAAATAAAGTGAAAAATATTATCAATAGATGTAAAAAGGATAAAAATATAATTACATGATAAACCAAGGGCCAAACAGTAATTTATCATTAATATGATGATTAAAAAGATTAAAATAGTCAAATAAGATAAAATGGGCGAAAACATAAATAATGGAAAGTTTAGAGATCAAATTGTAATTTTTCACCATATAGGTAAATATGAGTATCAAAGAGGAAATTATCCATCTAAAATTAAAAGTCAATAAAGGTTAACGGAGTTAAAATGAAAGTCAAACATGAAGAATAAAAAGTTCAACGGCCTAATTGTAATTTTACATTAAAGGAGGAATTATATAAAATTTAATAATAAAAGATTGAATATAAAAATAATTAAAGTAAAAGGGACAAATTCAAAATTAAGCTAAGTATGAAAAAATAAAAAGTTTAAGGACTAAATTATAATTTGATATTTAAATAATAATTATGTGAAAATTAATAAGAAAAATAAGTATCAACATAATCCAAAGCAAAATTAGAGTTATAAAAGAATAAATTGATTTAATGAGCCAGAAGTAAAATAAAAAAGGTAAAATGGTAATTTACCCTTACATAAAGGAAAGTCGAAAATTAAATTGTTAATTAAAGAGTAAAAAGGAAATAAAAGATTCCATAGAGTAAATAAGAGTAAAATGGTCAATAAGTAATAAAGTTCAGTTAGAAAGAGATCAAAAGGGAAGTTTAGACAAATTTAGTATATAAAGGGTAAAATAGTAAATTAGCCAAAAAGTTAAGAAAATAAGGATAAAACTATAATTTTGCAAATAAAGTAAAGACAATGGCCAAAAAGAAAGGAAATGACATTTTATGGTGAATAATATCAAAGAGCATAAATAAAGGGTAAAATAGTGCTTAAAGAAAAAAAGATAACAAAAAGATCATTGGGTTAGAAAAGGGACTTAAATATTAATTTTGAAAATAAATAACTTACATGTTATACTAAAAAATAAATAAGATGTAAATGTTATGTTGATTGAAATAAGAACCTAACTGAAAATATCACAAAAGATGGAAAAAAATTTAAGAGTAATTAAGGAATCAAGTATAATAAAGTGCCACCCAGTTAGCAAGAAAAGAAAATGACAATATTATTGAAATAGAATTACATAAATAGTATACTCAATGAGAATTAAAGTTATAATTATGATGAGAACAACATAAAGTTCAAATAAAGTGAAATAAATAAAAATAATTAAATTAAGTGATTGTCAAGGACCACTAAGTAATTAAGTAAAAAGGCCGAGGCATGAGAGTAAACTAATTGTAAAACTATAAGTAACTAAGATCATATAGTAAATAGGTTGAAATATAAGAACATAAAGTTAAGAAAGGCTAAATGGTGGTTGGGAAACATTCACATTTATAAATAGACAGATAGAAAAATGGCAATAATAAAAATGAAAATAGAAATAAAATAAATATACTTAAATGAAATTTTGTGTAGTTGTATCCACCATTAGGCAACAAAGTTATTTAGCGTGTGATTGTTTGACTGCACGCAATGACAGGTGATAAGGAAACAATGAAAAAGGAATGAAATGGCATGTATATGTATCGCTGATTAGGATATGAAGATTAGATAGTTTATGTAATAGGTTTAGATATATGATTGAAAATGTAATATGCTTGATATGATTGCAAACTAGTAATGAATTTATTCATATATGTGTGTTTTTAAACATCGTGTGAATGAAATTTTATGCCTGTGTTACAATGATGAGATGGATGATTTTAGAGTTGTTATGGATGTTAATGGAGTAATGGAGGTAGAGGTTGCATTTTAGGAGTGTTAATTGTTAATTTTCAGGTTTGAGTAACATTGGTTACAAGCCATCATGCTATCAAAATTTGTACTGAGTAAATAGTAATCATATGACGCAGTTAATAATAGTATTTAGTACATGGAGATCATGAATGAACGTAGGGTGTTACAAATTCCATAGCTAAAACAATGAAATATGTAGCTAAATGAAAAATAGCTATGGGATGCTAGAGAAAAAATCCATCGTTAATATTTTATCACCCTAATACCCCTTAGAAGTATTCCAAGAAATGCTACGGTCACTAATAATCACATCAATTACGCATCACTACATAACTCAATCGAATTTAGTACAAGCTACATATTATTGAATTAAGACCTTCATAATAAACACAAAGTTTGATTACATGAAAAAATCACCTTACAAGTTTATTAGATATACGGTTAAGAATTTTACAAAATATAATGCTTAAGTAGTCTACACTACATCTTTGGGAGATTCTTTACGACTGTCATAATTCTAACCTCCAAAACGTCTTCAACTCCAAACCTACTCAAGTAACATATAACTAAGTCATTTATAATAATAGTTCACTAAGTACAACTAAAAACACTCCTAAATAATTCATATTTTTAACATTTTTTTCTACTCAGTGCATTACTAAATTTAACTAGCGCAAACCTTCACTAACTAAAATTATTCTTAGGTGCGCGAAACAATCAAATATCCGCTCCTTTTTAACTACGTTCACCAACCATTTAATTCCACTCTATTCAAATCAAGATCACTTAGAATTTTTCTATTGAATTATTACCTTAAAGTTGCTAATAACAATTAAAAACTCTTTTGCAAGTCTCTTCCCTAACTTGCCACTAACACTAGAATACTTAACATTACATCTAGCATTTGGTTCGGACTCAAAATTAGTATCCCACACTTCCCATGTATCCCAAAATTGAAAATCATAACCATGTAATTCTAACATGCAATTTATGTTCAACTTAACAGATAATGGCATATAAGCTATACACCTTATATTTTATCGATCACATGTATATCTTACAGTATCATCATTTCATATTAATAAAACATAGTACATATGCACTATAAACACTTTCATATCTTGACATCAATGTAACTATGGATAATTAGGAACATTGGATACCAGGTAGATATCAAATCACTAGACATTATTACAATGTCAACCCCAGATACCTAGAGGCATTGAATCACTAGACACCATTAAGGTGTCAATAGTAGATACTCAAAGGCATCAAATCACTAAATATGTCTAAATCAAGCCTATATTAAGGCTTTACTCACATATTTCTGATTCGATTGCATTTATACCAAACTGGGTTAAGAATACTCCACTATATCTATAAATTATTAGCACATTCATAATCACTCATTAACTTTATTTTTTATACGTTAATGCTATAACAATCATCATATTTCACTATGATTCATACACAAATTTATGGTAGTATAAGCTAATTCACATATAATAAGTCTCATTACAATCCCTTAAACAGGCTTGTAAAGTTCTATTAGTGTTCAAAAGGGTTCGAAAGACATTCAGTAACTTTTGGGTAAGGTTCAAAAATGTTTGGGGATAAAACACAAGTGACCTGGTTAAGATGGCATTTGACTCAGCCAGGTTAATGAAAAAACCTATAAATCAATAGATAAATTTCCTAAGTTTAACTTGTACAACAATTTTAACCTAGAAAATATGATTTTTCAGAAAAAAAAAATCAGCTAAAAAGTTGTTCCAATATGTTCTATTTTCTACAAAATCAAAATTGTGCAATTAAGATAAGTATATAATGAGATATACACTAAACTATACAAACTTCTCTAATTAATAGGGCATTAACCATTACACAATTTCAAGTCAAAATTCGACAGTCTTGAAGATAGAATCCATTTTTGGTTTCTTATACAAACTTTTTGATCTATGAATAAAATTTAATCTCCAACTAGAATCACTTTACTTAGATATCTATAGAGCAGATTATGGCATTCACACTAAAACTAGTTTAGGTAAATCATATGGCAAAATTTCACTAGGTAATTCTTTGGACACTAATCACCTTTTTTCATACATTTCAACATCATTCCTAGACTCTAAGATCAATTACATATCATTTACAATATGCTAAACAATTTGATTCAATTTAAACACATACCAAAAAATATGAGATTCCCATTTGTTATTTTAGCCAAAATCCCTTTTTTAAGTCCTTTACTACTCCTTATCTTTTTCCTTGTTAATTTTATCCTTTATAATACATCCAAGAATGTATATAGATCGAGGTTCATCTTTAGGTTTATAACTCCTCTTATATATCAAAGAAGAGTGGAAAAATAATGTATGTATAAATTCCATATAAATCACCTTGGATGCTTAGTAATTAGCTTGATTTTTCCTTAAGCTCTTAACTTACATCTTATTGTAAAAATTAAGAGAAGAAATAAGGGAAAGATATTCTGAATTTCAACCAACAAGGGGGAGCTGACCACTTCTTCTCCTTTATATACCAAGTCTCTATAATTTTCTAGAGTTGATTAGTGTAATTTCCTCATTGGTCCTACTTTTTAACTTTAATATAATTACAAATTAACCCCAAATCTTTCTCTAATTACATCATTTCATGGAACCTTAACTAAACATAGCATATAAACCCATATTTTTTCTTGTATTCCACTTATATAGCATACTTATAGCAAATTATAAAAGTATTTTCGATCAATTTCATTAATATCAATTGTACACCAATCGATCACTAGCTTAAATAGCCGTTATTATCTCTCTCAAAAACATCCTAAACCATGTCACATTCCTACTAGGATCTTATTTGGGGCATTACAAATATAGTTGTAACAAGCGCTCTACCATGTATTTTTTTATATGTAGTTAATACTAACCATGAATAAATTTTTGTAGATAATTATAAAATTATTGTGATTAAATCTAATATTTATTTTAATATTTTTAAATAGATTCAAAAAAAAATCAATGGCTATTTGTAGCTAATATAAATATTTAGTGACAGATATATATGGAGCTATATCACTAAGGTTGATATCATAAAGTAAAAACTAAGATGAAATATTTGTAGCAACTCATCATCCCTAATTATTAGCAATGGAATTTTTTATAAGTCCTAGATTGTTAGAACTTATAAAGAGAGGAAAATAGGATTAAGAATTAGCTAGGCCAATCTATTGACTTGGTAAGCCGATCTTCAAAACAAACAAGAACTTACCCCTGGTGTGCAGGGGATTAGCACTCCGATACCAAAGTCTGAGGATTTAGAGAGAGCAAGTGTGTGAGAGTATAACAGTGTATGCAATACCTTGTTCTTGAAGTCCATCTCTCTATATATATAGTGTTTAGGTGGTTAAAGAATATAAGACTAAAGTACTTGAGTATCAAATCTCCCATATCTGTAGTTGGTAGGTTTAGGTATCTGATGTGACAGCTTGCAAGGTATGGTGTGCTTGATGTGATAAAGCAGGTGGTATGGATAGATCAAACATCAGGTCTGATCAAACCTTCAGGACACCTATCAGGGCAAGTAATCGGTAGGCTTATAAGCTGATAGACAGCAATTAAACCTGAGGCTAACTGTGCTTGTGATAATTGGTCAAGCCCAAGTATGATAAAATGGGTATTATCATTTGTCCCTCCTAATGTTTCGATCTATCATGAAGATCGGAGGAAAAGGGTTAAGGTGATTGATGCTTAGAAGGATATTTTTAGCTACCTTGAAAATGGTAACATTTTCAAAAGGCATACATTGTAAATCTACTGTGTATAATATTATGACATGTAAAAGATCAAAGGAAAGGAACATAGGTGATTGGCACCTAAAATTTGGTTATCCACAACATTTCGATCTGTAAGAGATTGAAGGAATGGGAACTTAGGTGATTGGCACTTGGAAATTAGTGAACTACACCATTTTGATCTATAAAAGATCAAAGGAAGGGGATTGGTATCTAAAATACTCATTTTGAGTTCTAATCATCTTAAAAATGGTAGCATTTATGGAATTTTATTACTAGTGATATTCCTATCCGCTTGGAGGATTGGAAGAGAATCAAGGGTCTGTTATGCTAAATCCACAAGCACACAGTTTATCGATTATAGTACTTAAGATACCGTTCCCATAAGGATTATAGATTGATTATTACATAATATTACTACTTGAGTTTAATCTTGTTTGCAACCTTCAAATTCAAATTGTGAAATTGGACTACTTAATGAAATGCTAAAACTAAAATACTTATTAAATCTAGTTTTTGATAGTCAATGAAGACAATTTAGATTTTGATGAAGTAATAATGATTATGAAACTTGATTCCATTCTCTTAGTGCCATTATAATCTTATAAACAAGCCAATTTAGAGTAAAGTTCTAATCCACTCTATTGACATAAACTGGAGTGCCTAAAACATGCAATTACAAGTCTAATCCCTTAACTCTTATTAATAAACTAGTTAATTGTAATCACATATTCTAAGATTAATTATCAAGTAATGCCATGACAATGAATTACTATTAGCTATAAGACAAAGTATACCTCTCGACTACACTTTAACTTATAATGATAATTTCAGAGATACTAATGGGTAATTCTGCATTAAAAGACTATTAACATTAATGGAAATAAAAATATTAATAACATCATTTAAGTTTCCTAAAATTCATTCACTTAATTACAAAGAAGAAAGTTAGGGATAAAGAGAGTAGACAAAAGTCTCTCAACCCTTTTCCAAGCTCTTAATGAAAAATTCTTCTTCTTCTTCTTCTTCTTCTTTTTCTTCTTCTTCTTTTGTCTTATTCTCAAAAGAAAAGTAAACTAAAATTGCTCTTAACTTTTTTACAATATGAAAAAGTAAATTGTTTTTCTTTTCAAAATGCAACTCCCTTTCTCTTTCAACCATTTCCGAATTAAATACATCTCCAAACTTGATGTCCCTTCAAGTGCCTTTACAGGAGTGCACAACTCTTAGTGAAAATGTATGAAGCTTGAGACAACTTGAAAAAAGTAACAGCCTAATGTCTAGTTTTATTGCACCTGCGACCCCTGTCATGCTCGTGATAGGACATAGAGTTTTAACCTTGGTTTTATTTCTTGTTATGTCACGTTCGTGATGACCTATGTGCCTGTGATAGTTCCCTTGACTTCTTCTTCCAATGGTGACCATTAATGCTATTTTTTCTCTATTTTACTTACACACACATAAAACACACAAAGTACATAAAAGATACTAACTCGCATAAAAATAATTAAAATTACAGAAAAAATTATTTAAACTCAGACTAAAAACATCAAATAGACATACACAAACCTATACACATCAATTCCCTACATATGAATCTTTTCTTATCCTCAAGCAAAACCCAAAAAATGTAAGGCGCAAAAATATAACACAACTTAAAAACCAAAGAAAAAAAATATGGAGCTCATCATACTCAATGGACTTTTAAAAATGGCATCTTGCAAAGTATTAGTTTAAGTAGACAAATCCAAAAGCATTATTATGGATATACAAGGTTTAGCTTTCATGTAAAACTAAGCAAAGAGTTATGTAAAGGCAAAGTTCAAAAGTATGAATACCATTAAAATTACATCTCTACATCTTGCACCTCAACTTGGCAAATATCATAAAGTAAAGAGCAACTCCGTCTCAAACAAAAATATTTCTCATGTCACTCCAACAAATATTGACTTGGTGTTTCACTCTTTTTCCTTAGTACATCTATACATCTATAAGCTTGTAATGTATAAAACATCTCCACTACTAGAATAAAAGGGTGCACAAAATTAAAGGGTCTTACTCAAGGTTGTAACTTGGCTAAGGTACAAGGTAGGTTAAATTTGGTTAAGTAGCTAAAAATGTGGAGAAGAAAAGCAATTACTACATATGTCTTGTGAAAGGATCCTTTGTCATCTTTTCTAATAAATAAGATTCATAATTTTCAAATGTTACCAAAAGTCCATCTTAATAGAGTTTAGATATACATTTCTCATTTATATGACCAAGGCAACAATGCCATAAATATGTTTTATTCAAATCATTGGGTTTGGATAGTTATGTTATATATGTATATATATATATTGATTGTTGGATCTTTCTAGATTTATGACATAAAAGCCATTATATGAAATCATCATAATAAATAGAAAATTTCTTATTCTTAATAAAAAAAGAAAAACCTTCATCATCCAAACATGAACCTAAAATAATATTCCTAAACATGAACTTAAAATAATATTCCTACTCAAAAAAGGAACATAAAAGTAATTATTCAAAACTAAAAAAACCCATTAGGGAAAGTTAACACTTATATACCTTTAAATTTTTTCTATACTATTTTATTGTGATCACCCCAAAAACTATCATATGGTTATTATTTATGCTTCAGAATGTACCATGTATTTCTGATACAAATGTTGGGGTGTTACATTTCTCCTTTCCTAATTAAAATTTTATCTTTGAAATTTACCTAGAATGAAAAAGCTATCTAGATCTATTTATATAGATATGGCCATATCTACTATTAAAAACATTTAAATAAATAAATAATCAACCTTGAATGGACTATGATACAATAAACTAAAGGGACCCCACTTTTTATGTGATTCTGCTACTCCAATATAGCTGAAGGGACCATAACTTAATACAATCCAGCTAACCCACCGCTACCGTATGTGAATGGAGGGATGACTTGCCATGATCCAACAACTCCATCTTAAAAGAGTAGAGGGACCACTTACTATGATCCAACTACTCCACACTGTGTATTATATGAGTGGAGGGATAGCTTATGGCTATCCAACTGCTCCACAATGAATGAGTGAAGGGACCACTTGCTATGATCCAATGGTTCCATATTATATCTGTATATTGTATGAGTGGAGGGATTGCTTATTGCGATATGACTGGTCCATATTATAACTATATAAGTGGAGGGATCACTTGTCACGATCCGAGTGCTCCAGAAGTTACATTTATGAAATATATGTGAATACTTGTTGAACTATATGTATATACAGATAGACGATAGTTTATGTATATATCTTATGCAATTATACTACATATGCATCTGTATAGTTGTTATCCTCATCGTGAGATTTATTACTTTTTTTTCATCTTACATCATTAATAGATTACAAAATTTGATACATTTTATTATTTTAATTTGTAGTGGAATTATTGTTTGTTTATTTCTACAGTTTACTATCTATTCTTACTCATATTTGAAAAGTAATAGAAACTAGCTAATCATCTTACATAAATAACTAGCATATCCTTGCTATAAGTATGTTTACTAACATCATAACAATTCTACCATCTCACTGTTTTCTTCCATGTATAACCTAGGCTTCTTAATCCTTTGAATTGTCTTAATATGGGCCTTTACATGTCTTAACTCAATCTTCCATCCATCGTAATGCAAATACTTCGATCTTAGTATTGCCTAAATCTTGCTCTGATATCACTTAATGTGTCACCCTACGTTCGTACATTAATCCGTACATTACTGTAAGGAGTTAACATTGGCCCTAGGAGGATTCATGGGAATTAATATAACATTAAGGTCTAATTAAACTTAATTAATTTAGGTATTATAAGTTAAGACATTGAAAATAATTATCTTAAGTGAAAGAGGGTAAAATAGTTATTTTACCATGTGTATAATTTCAACAAAAATAAAGTTAAGTGGTTAATTAAGATATAAATATGATTTAGTGGGTCAGCTACAATAAGAGAAAAGATGTTGGGGTGTAATTAAAGGAAATAAAGTAAGTATGGGGTCAAAATTGAAAGAAAGAAATAAGTGGGGATAGATTTCTATCATGCAATTAAATGAGGGAGCATAAGGATATTTTACCCTTGTATTTAAGTTATAGAGCCCTTGGATGTAGGAGAGAGAAATATATGGGTTGGTTCTTAAGATGAGGGGGATGGCTCTCTCTCTCTCTCTAAGATCTTCATCCTTTACACTCTCTTTCTCTCTTCTCTCTTTGTGAAATTTATCAATCTTTCTCTTCTCTTTCTTGAATCTTTCAACCTCCTCATTCTATAGTTTAATTTTGAGCTATTGTAAGTTAGCATGTGAGGATTTTGATGAGGGATCTTCAAGGAATGCCATAGTAAGGAAAGAGGAAGAAAAAATGTCAAGAGAAAGAAGTCTTGATGGAAGATTTGTTGTTGCACGAAGGGTTAGGAAATTTCATTCACTTTGCATGTGATTTTTATGGATGACAATATGGATTAAAATGTGTAATGGATATGTTTTAAGCTGGTAATAAATTTTTAAAGATTATATCTAAAGATTTTTACCTTGCATGTATTTTATTAATGATGATTAAAGAAGTAAAAATTTGTTTTGGTTCACTAGGAACCAATTTCTATATTTTGTGCATATTTCAAGTTTTACAACTTTAAATAGGGTGTTTCTAGTTCATAATTTCACCAAAGATATAGATCTATAATGTTTTATAAAAAATCTTTGTTTGATTCTACCTTTAAATATATTTAATTTTAAGTTAAAGATGGATGTGAGCTGCTTTCAAGTTTTAGGGAGCAGATGTCTATATTTTACACATAACTCCTAGTAGAGAATTCTAAATGCTATGACACAAAATTATGGATAAACTACATTTCCATATCTATATTTTATATGCATGACAAAGTTTATTTCTGCCTTTAAATATGTCTAATGTAGCATTGAAATCGAAATTGCTTGCAACCCTAGCATTAGGAATAGTCCTTAGTGTTTTGTTAATATCTTGAACTTCAAAGAAGATAATGAGATGATTTTACTATTTTCGAGACTAGAAACATAGAGGAATAAGTTTGTAGAGACCATTTTACCTAAAGAGGTCATTTTTTAGGTTAAAATAGTAAACAAGATTAACCTGTAAATCTACCTTTGGACAGAATGGACCTCATGGTTGGTACCAAATTGGTAATGACCGTGAGCTAGTATAGAATCGAAAGTGCACTTATCTCATGGTCAATAATCATTTGGTAACAACTATGACCCTTCCTTTATTTCTTTCTAAACTTGATTTTTAGAATTTAAATTGATATCAAAGCTTATCTAGACCATCCTAAATACTTTTAATGCATCATAAAGATAAAGATAAGGGTATTATACTACATCAAACATGTGAGAAACATAATAACATATGGAAATAAAGTTGTGTAAAGGATCATTAATTTAGAAAGGGATGCTAACTCTATAGTGTAAAGATATCTATAAAACTAAAAATAACATGTTTATATGACCTTGATGGTCTACATGAAATAGAATATGATTGCTTGAATGGCTATGCCATTATGTTGTATTATGATTGTATAATACTATAAATTACATGTTTATAAGTATTGCACAATCATATGATCACATGTATATACTAGATGTGTGTGTGTATGTGTGTCTATATACACACACACACACACACACACATACATACATATGAATAAATATAAGTGTAATTGATAAATGATAAGGTGCACATGCAATTTTTTCATATGGCTATAGTTGCAATGAAAATTTCATATAAGGATGATAATAAAGTATGTGTATGCATACATGAACATGTTGTTAAATGATCTTAATTGTATAGTATACTTCAAAGGTAAATATGTTATAGATATGTACAAACATAGCATATGATTAAATAAATTCAATATAACATGGTGATAAGTATCATCATCATGCAAAAGAGTTACACATTTTTTAACAAATTTTAAGTATAGTAAAATATTACTCATAAGTTGTACATGATATGACATTTACAGAAAGTTTATACATGAACATGAATATATATATATCCTGTACATAGTTATACATAAGTATACATGTATGTATATGTATACGATTGAACACGGTAAAGTACTCTAAAGAAAGATCAAGCAAAAAGAATAATCTACCTCATTGTGTCTAGGATATAGATAGATAAGCATGCCTATAAGGATAATCTGCAGCAGCCATAGTATAGTTTCAACCCAATTTCGATTATAAATGGTCCAGTTTGGATCATAAACAGCCTCACTTGGGATATAGCCGACCCCATTTAGGTCACTTGAAAGCTAAAGTATAGCTAACCCCATTTGGATCATAAAGTATTGTAACTCTACCCCATTTGGGTAATAAATGGTCCTATTTGGATTATAAATAACCTCATTTAGGTTGTAGCAGACCCGTTTGGGTTCGTTTGACTGGTGAGACAGAATAGTTTTGTATCTTTGGGTGCAACAGTTTAACTTGTTATCCACTTTTGTAGAAAAGTGCAAGCCTAATTTCAAAGTAAAAGGAAAGCATTATATTATGTTTAAAGGTTTAAGAAACATGACAATTCTTGATTGACATTCATATTATTCTTACATGAAATCTCTATATAGAATATGAAAAACATGATACATATGTGAAGTTACATTATAAACATAAATACATGGCATTTTAGAATCACATGATCAAACTAGACCAAGAAGTTATGCATATGGGCTCAGATGCTATTAATGTTTTATCAATGATCAAATTAGTGAATGTATGATATTTACAGTCATATGCTTCTTAAATGATTATATATATATGATACTTTTAAATGCATCAATGTATAACATTTTGTAAAAAACATGACATGAAGTAAATAGTATATTTTTATTGTATGTATGAAATTCTTGAGATGGTTTCAAAGTGTTTCTTGTACTTAAGAAAGTAAGATATATGAACTTACACTTGTGCAATGTACTATTTTGTGAAAGTACACAGGTAAATGTAAATTACCATAACTACATGTTACTTGTTGAACATGGTGTAAAGGATATAAGAGATATGTGAGCATCATTACATGACAATATAAATGAATTATGAACTCGCAGCTAGTGAATTTGATATATGTGGAGATAGAAGAATAATGATGATATTGCAATGCTTTAAGAATTAAAAGGTATCCAAGGAAAAGATATAATGGCTTCATAGTAATAATAAGTATTCAAGTGGATGAAAACACGTCTTATACATGAAATATGCTATATATATATATATATATATATATATATATATATGGAAATTATTTGAATTTATTAGAGATATAGTTATTAATTTAAAGTTCTATGATTTTAAAATTGCTTCTATGAACATAGATTGATATTATCTTGCCTTTAAGATAGTTGAATATATCAAAGTCATTAACTAAATTTTAAATATAGGAACATGGGAAATATATATGAGGTATGTGGTGTTAGTGTAAGCCCTAGCCCCAATACATTGTAACGAAACACTTGAAATTAATAAAATGAGGCATTTGTTTTATCCTTTGTATTCCTGTGCATATCAATTGATAAAACTATCCAAGAATGTCGTTTCGGTTTAAGTTATCATGTGTGAGGCACATGGATTGTAAGACCTTGAAACAAATGAGACATCATTCTAAATATCCCTAGTCAGTCATTGTTATGGGAATAACAAATGAATTAAGACTAGTATGCTCTCTCTGTTCTTATGAGTTCTGTCTTACGGATCATTAGGACAAGAGTGTCAATCAGAGATCATAGATACATGTTAAAGAACATGGTATCTGGATTCGATCCGCTCATGAGAATACTACATGGTACAAGTCATAAGTGTTTCTCATATGCAAGTTTTGTATCAGAGTTCTTAGACCTGAAATCTCTATGAAACTCTTTATGAATTACTGTGTACTTTGACATATACCTAACGTGCTCGTAACAGAGTGACAAGTACGGGTATGATTACCTATGCACTGATTCATGTTAGAGAGCATGAGAGAAGTGAAGGGATTACCCCTCTCGATAAGAGAGAAAAATATCACCGGCCACTTGATCAGTGAACTGAGAAGTGTATGGCCATACCGAGATGAAATAATGAGTAATCATTATTTATCTGAGAGTTCAGTGTCACTGGAATATCAAGAAAGGAATTAATATATATAAGGATGACTAGTTCCATGCCTTATATTAATTCTGATATTTATGGGTAAGGGACTATGCAAAATTGCATTAGGTCACTAAATGCCATATGCATTTTCATTTAATTTGGAATGCTATAATATCTTGCTAGAGAATATATATAGCCTTTGAATTAATTTATTAATTCATTGCCAACATTAAATGAACCTATAGGATCGCACACAAAGCATTGGGCTTAAAATATTTAAATTAAGTATTGGACATTAATTTGGGCTTTTAATTAAATTCAAATTAGTGTATGTAATGGGTTATAAAATTGCTATTGGGCTTTGGTCCATGAGAGAGAAAAATTCAGCCCACAAGGTTTAATTTCAATTAATTAATTATGTTACATTAATTAAGTTAATTGAGTATTAAAGCCTAAAGGAATTTAAATTAAATTAAATCACTTATTTACTTAATGAAGTAGCTGAAATTCCAAGAGATAATTCATGGAATTTCAGCACATGGCATTTATTTAAATTAAGTGATTTCATTTATTTAAATGTCTTATGATTTATTTCAAATTTGAATTTAAATTCAAAGGAGTTTAATTCAAAATATATTACTTATCTTTAGGAAGTGATAGAGTTTGAATTAATCATCTTAGGATGGTTGAATTCAGATCAAAGACTTGGCAAAGGATAAGCATATATATTAAAAGAAATAAAACCCTAAACCTAATTTTTTTGTGGCATGAATAGTAACTCGTGAATAGTGACTCTCTCTCTCTTAATTCTTTTGTTCAATTTTTCACAAGGAGAAAGGATTGTTCCTCATTCTCTTGTGTTATTGAGCAGTAATAGCAATCTAAAGAAGTACAAAATCAAGTTTTGTAGCTTCAAACTATAACCCTTACACAATACCGAAAAAGAGATCTAGCAATCTCGTTTTTAAGCCGACGGTGTAATTGTGTGTGTGAGAATAGAGGGAGTGGCGCAAAAGGCTATTCCTTGGCATTGGTGATCGAGATCTAAGGCGGACAAAGCCATCTTAGTTGCTGGTCATCATCGGAATAAAAGTTTTAAAAGGCATCAAAAGTTGTAAGTTCGATAACCCTAAAATTGCATGTTTCGATTCTATCTTTGGATATGTATGGTATGTATGATAAAATTTTTGTTTTTCCGCTGTGCTATCATAATTATCATACCATGTCATATTCCATCATGTGGATATTTGTAATAGTTAATAATTGTTGAAAAAATGGTACAGTTAATATATGATCAACTATTGAAAATAGCCATGATATGAATATTGAGTAGTATTTGGTAATGATAAGATCATATTGTTATAGTTTAAAATGATTGTTATATGCTTAGAGATATGTCCATATGTGTTTGTGTGCATTTGACAACTTTTATAGGAGATTGTTTACATGTTTTATGTTCCCTTCTAAGCTTTATAGCTTAGCACGAGTGTTTTATCCATGTAGATTACAAGAAATGATTTATTCTCAGAGATAATATCTATAGCAGGATGCCAACACAAGTCAGAGAAAGAGAGACTGGAAGTATAGTCTTTTATTTGGGTTATTTTTGTATCACCCTCTATAACAATACCCTATTAACTATATCAAATTAGTCATATTGATCATTCTTTTCATCATTAACATACCTGTATATTATTATTCATATTGTCATTATGTTACCATTACTCATGTCATGCTATATCATATATTCATATGGGTGTTACTATAACTATTCGCATGCTATATCTCATATTTAGTATCATGCATACCATGTTATGTATGTGTTATTTTAGGTTCTACGTGCATGCATATACTTTCTTAGTCATATCATGAGTTGGTTGCAATTCAATACACACATTAAATACATCCTCATATGCCTAATAGCATTAACATAAAATATCCCTACATTAACTTTTATCAGTCTTGTGTTGGCCTTTGCTGATGTAGAGAATGTCCCTGTACAAAAGTCTTGTCTACAGAACCCACATGGATAAAACACCCATGCTAAGCTATAAAGCTTAGTGGAGAAACATAAGACATGTGGACGACCTCTTACAATGGTCGTCAAAAATGCAATTATATACAAGCATAACTTTAAGCATATAACTAATCATTTAAACCATGTTCACTGAGATCTTCAAGGACTATATTATCTTTTATTTACACTTTAACCAATATCAGGTACTTATTGATATTCCATTGCTTATCGGTTTAATACTTATAACAATATTCATCTGATCCTGAAAATATTATACATCAAGTTTACTTTCTTAATTCCTTTTATGTATTCTTGACTAATCATCTTGATGTATAAGTGTTTCTTGCTTATGAAACGGTATCAATTGCCAAACACTCTTTAACTATACCATTTATTTACCACTTATTTACTCTCACACATATTCATATACTTTAACTATTTTTAAGACATGGCAATATCAATCCACATTCATAAAAGCCATCTTATAATTATAAGACTTTAAGTTAGTAAACTACCTCTTTAAATATATAATAAATTCAAGTAATTTCCATTTCGTATACATATATATAGTGTATTTCTTGGATAAGATGAATACTTATTATTATTATTAAGCTAACATATCGTTACCTTGAGTACTATACAAACTCTTTAAAGCATTGCAATACTACCATCGCACTTCTATCTCTACATAAATCAAATTCACATGTTATGAGTCCATAACTTATTTATATTATCATGTAATAAGTCATACATACCACTCATATCAATTACACAATATTCAACAAGTAACATACAGTTATAGTGTTATACATCAACTAGTATACTTTTGTCAAACATCACATACCATTTCATATATCATACATTCCTAAGTACAGGAAACACTTTAAAGCCATCTCAAGGATTTTCATACATACAATAACTAAATACTCTTTCACTCCAAGTGATACTTTTCCATATGCTATACATTGATGTTTTTGAAGGTAACATATAAATATATAATCATATAAGAAGCATTTGACTATAAAGATCATGTATTCTTCATTTGGATCATTGATAAAGTATCGATATCAAGCAAGTTAATATGTATGACTTCTTGGTCTAGTAAGACTATAATTCTAAAATGCCAAGTACTCATCTTTATAATGTAGCCTCATATATGTATCATGTAATCCATAAACTATAACTTTAGCCATAAGTATGATTAAAATGATTCACATTACTTAAATGATGACATAGGAGCATTTATGCTTTTAGTTCAATTATTGTAATCATATTAGATAGCCTGTTTAGGTTCTAAAGGTGGATAAGGGGAACGATGGATACCCAAAGTTATCAAAATGGTGGATATCTAAAGATATCAAATCAATATAGCCAAACAGGGCCAACTGTATTATAGACCAATCAAGCAAACCCAGATGGTCAGCTAAAAACCCAAACGAGGTTGTTCATGATCCAAAGGATCAACTATACTTTAGATCCATTTGGGAAAAACTATGGCAGCTGCAATAATCCCTATAGGCACCTATCTATCCATAATTGAACTCTATTTGCAAGCAATATCGTGTTCATGTTCATTTCATATGTCAATACTGCCCTTATATTATTCCATTTGCACGTGTATATAATTATGTAAAAATATACCTTTTCTAGTGCAAAAACATATATGCACAATTCATATAACGATTTATACAATTTTACTCAAGTAAGTAATCAATGGAAAACTATACAATCTTTAGTGCATATATTTGTATACACCATCTCATAAAAATGCCATCATATACTTTGTCATATTATCTATAATCAAATATTATTCTACGTATTCATGTACTTTAGCATGCTAACATTTTGCATCATATATGCATAGCCATACTATTTCAATCAAGTAACATCCTTGTGACTATATATTTGATATATTAACATATAAACATGCATATAATATCATATGGTATCAAGAGATACATATATATGTTTTTACTATACATGTATCACACTCTCTACTATGTAAACAAATATATAAATAGACATATAGATAATCATGTGGTATCAAAAGATACATATACGTGCTTTTACTATACCTGTATCACAATCTATAATATGCAATATATATATATATAGACATGTATATAAACATGTGGCATGAAAAAGATACATAATCCCAAGTATATAAACATATATTTTCAACTTCATTTAATATTTTGTTCAACTTGCACATGAACTCTTATATCTCTATGGTCTCATATATATATATATATATATATATGAGACCACAGAGATATAAGAGTTCATATATATATATATATATATATATATATATATTGACATTTTAACATATAAATATATCATACAACTATAACATATAAGCATGACTCCATTAGATCAATGAAATGAATAATAACATACATTTATCATACGTATACTTCGATAAATAGTCATGCTTATATATTACAATGTGATATTATTTTATATATTCCATGAACTTATCTCTTTCTCTTTAATGTGTTACTTTTTCATAAGAGAAGTGCTTAAGATCTTTTCTACATATAGAAAAAAATGATATTCTAAAGATTCTTGAATTCATTAAAGATACTTAAGGGTATTCAAAAGATACATATAAAAATTGTGGTAAATTCTTGCAATAATTCTGCATAGAGATAGATTTCCAAGCTTTTTTTAAAGTTATTTTTTATCCCACCAAAAGCAATTTGTGACCAAAATGATGTCTACAAAGATAATCCCATATGTTTCTAGTTTTAGTAAAATTAAAAATTACACCAATATCATTTCTACATTTTAAGATATTGCAAAAATATGAAGAACTATTATTGGAAATAGTGTTGACATCAATTCCAGATTCAAGCCATATTTTGACCTATTTAAGTGTAGAATTAAACCATGCTTTCTTCATATAACTTATATACATATAAGTATAGTTTAACCAAAAATTAGATTCATAGAATTTTGACCTCTATAACAAGAGATAAAGTCAAATTACTAAAATCTATTCCTATTCTCTAAACAGCACTTCACTGTACCCCATTAAATTTTTATCATCACTTAGAAAATTCATAGTATAAAATGGGTACAAAATATTGAAAACATTCCATCATGAACATTTTATCCTACGAATATATTTTAACCAAAAGGATTTTGACTTCTCTACAAAAAGTTATAGCAAAAATACAACAATATGATCATAACAATTGGCCATCAGCTTAAAACAAACTTTAAGTTATATTTAAGGTCACTTAGAGGCAGAATCAAACTCTGATTTCTTCTACAAAATTAAATTTTCATGTCTATAATTACCTAAATTATAGTTATAAAACTTAAGATATGCTTAAAATACCGAAACTTATTCCTAATGAACCAACTTAGATTTCTACTTTTTAAATCTTCAACAACTCAAAACATGTAAGATATAATCCTTTAGATTTCACTTAAATACTATAATATCAACTCAAAAAAATTCCATTACACATTTTATCCACATTTCCTATAGTTAAATCCACATGCAACATGAGTAAAAATTTCTAACATTTAATGGAACACCAAATCTCCACCAAGACTTCTTTCTCTTGGCTTCTTCTTCTTCCTCTTTCCTTACTATTGCATATCTTAAAGATTCCTCATCTCAAACCCTCACATGCAACTTATAGTAACTCAAGAGTGTTCTAATTAATTAAGAGACCAAATTGATCAAGAGAAAAGAGAGATGTTAATGGATTTTACACAAGAGAGAGAAGAAGGATTACACTTTTTAGTGAAAGATGAAGGAGAGAATGAAAATTTGCATTTCTTTCTCTTTTTCTTCCTTGCCAAATTCATTCTCCTCATCTCAAAAACCAAGAAAAATTTTTCTCTCTCCAACATGCAAAGGTTTTAATACTTAAATAGAAGGGCAAAGTATCTTTATGCTCCCTCATCTATTTGCATGATAGAATGTGTCCCTATTTGTTCTTTCTTTCCAATTTGACCCCATGATTACTTTTTTTTCTTTAATTGAACCCCTTCTACCTTTATTTTATTGATTTTACCCACCAATACATAATTATATCATAAATGACCACTTAGCCATAATTTCTTTTCAATTTCACCCGTGTATATGATAATTTTAATTGAATCTCAATCCCTCTACCACATGATACCATTAATCCACAAGGTCTTAACTTATAATAATTTCTCTAATTAATCTTGATTAAATATTAATAGCATGATAATACCCTTGAATTCTACTAGGGCCTATTTTAGGTCTTTACACTTTTAGTTATAAAGTTTTTAATGGTATTGGAAGTTTTGTATGTAAAGATGCCTAATGGTTGTATTTTGTAATATTTAAAGAGACTCTAAAGTATAAAGTAAAGTCTTAGTATTAGTATAGTATATAGGTTAAGTTTTATTATAAGATCTCTGCATAATAAAGTTAATGGCATAACAACATAGAAAAGCATGGTTAAAGATACAAGATAGAGTGATATAGCAAAGTTATAGAGAAGGGTGTTACATTATAAGTTTTCGTAATGGCATTTCATCTATACGCCAATTAAATCATTCTTTAATTTTACTGATTCATGACTCATTCATTAACAATTAATTCTTAAGTTCAAGTTTTGATTACCAGTTATTGATGCCATTTTAATCGTCCTTTATTGTTCAATGTAGTTCATATCGTAACTTTATATTCATTCAATTAAGTTATTATTCCCTTGGTATGAATTTCAATTTTACTATCCAAACCTCTAATTTGAACAATTAGCACTCTTAGAGTTAACCATGATTCATCTCCATAACACAATATATAAATTTTCGTTCACATATATATTGAATCATACATTTACAACAAATTGTCGTTCATTATATAACAAAATTTAATACATTTCATTTATCTAAACTCAGTATAAAATATGATTAATCTTTACATCACCAGAAGAATTTTGTGTACTACTTAACTGCATTTTCGTTGTGGATTATTCAGTGTCTAACTTCGTAACACCGTTCCTTAATGATTGATATGGTTATGTCAAATTTCATCTCTATAAAAACTACTCTAATTAAAATTTCCCTTTTTATCCTTGATGTCATTTTACTTGGTTAATTTAAATTTATTCCCTTGTTACATTAAATCACCATTTAATTATTTTTATACTTAAATTCTTTATTTAAATTCACATATTTCTCTACATAGAGGAAAACTACTGTTTGATACTTAGGACTTTATTATTTCTTAGTTTATATACTAAATTTACTCTAATCTTTCCTTTTTGGTCTCTTTTGTTTTTATTCAGTTTTAAATTCAAAATTTATAATTTAGTTCCTCAATTCACATATGGAGTGGCAAATTACATTTTGTTCCCTAATCTTTTCAAACATCATGTTTGACCTCGATTTTGATTCTTTTTACTTTCTTTAACTCTTATTTCATTCTATGTGTAAAATTTACATGTTGTTCCTTATGCTTCCTTATGAAATGATAAATTACATTATGGTCTGATACGGCCACAGGGGGGCAAGTCATGATGATTTCATCAATGAACATCACAAGCATAAAGTATTTAGCCTTTTGGAAGCAAATGAAGAATTAGGTCAACTTAAGTCATAAAGGGCTTATACAACTTGGGTTTTAATTGTACAAGTCATGTGCTTCATTTAAAAGTCACATGACTTATTTAAAGTTGTATCTTAATAGGTCTAAGGGCTATTTTGTTTAGTTTTTAGTTAGGGCTTTTAATTCATTAAGTTTAGTTGGATTATTGAATAAGTGAGGCTTATTTAAATGGGCTACATGCCACCTTCACAAAGGTCCATCATTTCGGTTTTGTTTTAATTCTTTAAGTATGAGAATGGGCTTGTTTTGCCTTGTAAAGCCCAAGGAAATTCGATCATACCTTGTTTAAGGCCTTATAAGTGTTTGTTTTAGCTTTTAAAGGTGATTCATTACTTCTTAAAGAGGTTATTAGAATTTTTTAAGAAGTAAAGCATGTTAGTGTAAGCCTTAGCCCCAATAGATTGTAATAAAACATTTGAGTTAATAAATGAGGCATTTATTTTATCTTTTGTATTCCTGTGCATATCAATTGATAGAACTATCCAAGAATGTTGTTTCAGTTTCAGTTATCATGTGTGAGGCACATGGTTGTAAGACCTTGTAACAAAAGAGATATCATTCTAAATATCCCTAGTCAGTCATTATTATGGGAATAACAATGAATTAAGACTAGTATGCTCTCTCTGATAAGTTGAGTTCTATCTTACGGATCAAAAGGACAAGAGTGTCAATCAGAGATCATAGATACATGTTTAGAACATGGTATCTGGATTCGATCCATTTATGAGAACACTACATGGTATAAGTCATAAGTGTTTCTCATATGCAAGTTTTGCATTGGAGTTCTTAGACCTAAAATCTCTATGAAACTCTTTATGTATTACTGTATACATTGACATACACCTAACGTGCTCGTAACAGAGTGACAAGTATGGGTATCCTTAGGTATACATTGATTCATGTTAGAGAGCATGGGAGAAGTGAAGGGATTACCCCTCTCAATAAGAGAGAAAATATCATCGGCCACTTGATCAGTGAACTGAGAAGTGTATGGCCATACCGAGATGAAATAATGAGTAATCATTATTTATCTGAGAGTTCAGTGTCACTGGAATATCAAGAAAGGAATTAATTTATATAAGGGTGACTAGTTTCATGCCTTATATTAATTCTGATATTTTTGGGTAAAGGACTATGTAAAATTGCATTAGGTCACAAAATGCCATATGCATTTTCATTTAATTTGGAATGCTATAATATCTTGCTAGAGAATATTTATAGCCTTTGAATTAATTTATTAATTCATTGCCAACATTAAATGGACCTATAGGATCGCACATAGAGCATTGGGCTTAAAATATTTAAATTAAGTATTGGGTATTAATTTGGGCTTTTAATTAAAGTCAAATTAATGTGTGTAATGGATTATTAGATTGCTATTGGACCTTGGCCCATGAGAGAGAGAAATTCGGCCCACAAGGTTTAATTTCAATTAATTAAATGTCTTGTATTAATTTAATTAATTGAGTTTTAAAGCCTGAAAGAATTATGATCAAATAAATCACTTAAATAGGAATACTATTAGCCGAAATTCCTAGAGAGAAATCAAGGAATTTTGGCATATCCTTTATATTAATTAAGTAGTTTATTTGATTAATATGTCTTCTATATTCCTATTTAATTAAGTGGTTAATTTGATTAATATGTCTTTTGTTTTTATCTTGGATAAATTAAAAGAGTTTTTATCAATAAATATTATTTATTTTAATTAAGTGATAAAGGAAAATATTAATTATTTTTAGCTAATATTAATTATCCTAAGGTAGTATATTTGAGATTTATCACTTAATAAATAAGATAATATATATATTGGAAAAAAAAACCAAATTTTGTGTGGCGTGAATAGTAACTCACGAATAGTAACTCTCTCTCACAATTTTATTTTGGCCAATTTTTCACAAGGAGAAAGGATTGTTCCTCATTCTCTTGTGATCTTGGGTAGTAATAGCAACCTTAGAGAAGTGCAAAATCAAATTTTGTAGCTTCAATTAATTGCCATTACACAATACTTAAATAGAGAGCTAGCAATCTCGATTTTAAGCCATCTTTGCAATTGTGTGTGTGAACATAGAGAATAGTGGTGTAAAGGTTGTTCTTTTGGCATTGGCAAAGAAGATCAAAGGTTGATAAATCACTCTTGATTGCTAGTCATCACCAAAACCAAATATTGAAGTGCATCTAAAGTTGTAAGTTTTACAACCCTAAAATTGAATGTTTCGTTTCTTACTTTGGAATTGTATGGTATGTATGATAAAATTTTTTGTTTTTTCGTTGTGTTATCATCACCATCATACCATGTCATATTCCATCAGTGGTATCGGAGCCTTAACATGCTTATTTTATTGTTTTAGATGCATGAATTATTTAATCAAAAATCGTTTTTATAAATACATGCAATGCTGAAATTTTCTGTTTTGAGTTTTTTTGCATTGTTTTGGTGTAAAAACAATTTTAATTGATTAGTTAGGTATTATAATTAATATGACATGTTAATATACTGTCCTAAGATGTTATTAGGGCTGGTAATGATCGGATTTAATTATTTATACCTGATGGTACATGTTAATAACGAAACTAGGTGCTAATTGGCATGAAAATTGCTAGTTTAACAACTAGTTTTCAAAATTAAATGTAAAATGATTTTGGCATGTTTGTAAGTGATTTTTAAAGATTAATTATCAGGTCTGGACATATTTTAAATTTGGTTTTAATTCTGGTCCATGACAATTTAATTAATTGATTTTAAAATCGCTTAAAACTATAACTAGTTTGTGTTTGTTACATGTTTAATCAACAATTTTTGTTTTGGTTTGATTAAAATGGTATAAACACATTTAGATCAAAATGGTACAGAAAATTAACTCAATATTTATGACCTTATTTAAATGATTAAATGACTCATAAAATTGATTTAAGTGTTTGTACATTTTTGTGGCATCATATAAGCATTAAACAACTGATTCATTGTTGTTTTTTTTTTCATGAATGCCGTGTATATTTATATGTTCTTCATGATTATATGTTTTAATTCATATTGGTACATATTACATGCATTTTTAATGTTCATGGGCTAAATTACATAAAATTAAAAATGGCAAAATTGGAAATTATACTAGAGTGGATTTATGGCACAAATCTAACTAGTTCGTGTTTTGAGCTTTTAAGAGAACTTATTCAATAAGAGGATTTAGTCCATTGGGCTTTGGCCCAGGCCCATCATGGGGTCTTCTCTTAAAGGTTCAAGTACACAATTTCCATTAATGGGCTTGGCTAAATTAATTAAAATTGGACTTTGTTTGATCCATGAATGTTATGTATATTTATTTGCTTGTTTGGTGTGATGAATGGATATACATGGTGCATTCATGGGCCCTGGGTTTTGTAATTAAATATGGCCTGCAAGCCATTATTTTTATTGTAAAAGTTTTCATTTATTTCTTAGAATAGAAAATACTTGAAGATTTTGTAAATCAAGACAAAGCCCACCGGAGTGGAGAAGCCCAAATTGAAGATTCTTATGTAATAGTATATAATCTTAATTGTAGGTTTTAGGGCCCATGTTTGTCACGCTTTACTTTATGCAATTATATATATATGCATGTTATGGATGGATGACAAAGCGTATGCCATGTAAGCCGTAATAAAATGAATCCCCAAAATAGTAAGTCACAAAGTTGCCTTTCTAATTCAAAACATGTCAAGGCATCGATCATCGGTCACGTAGACTAGGAGTCCTAGATGCGCCTGATTATCTTTGTGAGGCATGGGTTGTGGATGTTTGTTGGACTTAGACATAACATGGAATGGGATGCCCGAACCTAGGCAACTTATAAATGGGATTGTGCTATAACATCTTAAAATGTTAGCCCATTTGATCCAAAAGTCATGTACGAGACATGATTGGAGTCTTCCTACCTAAGTAATTTAACTTGTTAGGTGTACAAGCTCAGCTTGACTAATAAGTTGTTATGAAAAGTGGATCTTGGCCCACATTAAATCACTAATGCGAATTATTTAAGGGAATATTAATTTGGTTTGTGGGATTATAATAAGACCTCATTTAATCTTGCTAAATTTTATTATTGTAGATTGAAAATGGCATCTTCAAATAACAATTTCTCATTGTGATCGGTCCTTGAAAAGGACAAATTGAATGGCACCAATTTCATAGACTGGTCTCGAAACTTAAGAATAGTTCTTAAGTAAGAGAAGAAGTTGTATGTTTTGGATGCACCCTTACCTAAAAAACCTGCTAGGAACGCTTCTGTGGTTCAAAAGGAAACTTTTGAGACCAAGAAAAGCGACTCCAACGATGTGACCTGTTTGATGCTAGCCACTATGGTGCTTGAATTGCAAAAGCAATTTATGGACCAAGAGGCCTATGTGATCATGGTGCACCTCAAGGAGATGTTCCAAGAGCAAACTCGTCACGAGAGATTCGTGACAACAAAGGCTTTAATTTCTTGTAAGATGGCTAAGCGTACTCCTGTTAGTACCCATGTACTCAAGATGAAAGGGTATCTTGATACTCTTGAGAAGCTTGAGGTACAAGTGCCAAAGGAATTGGCCACTAACTTGATCTTAGGATCATTGTCTTCTACTTATGATCCATTTGTGATGAATTATAACATGCATGCAATGAACAAGTCAGTTACTAAGCTTCATGGGATGCTTAAGAATGCTGAGGAGAACATTCGAAAGACCAATCCCGTACTGGTGGTTCAAAAGGGAATTAAGAAGGGACCCGCTAAGGGAAAGGGAAAGGGAAAACCCAAGTCTGTTGGGAGTGCACCTCAGGCCCAATCCAAGCCCAAGGTGCAAAAGCTCAAAGAGAGTCAGAGCACTTGCTTCCATTGCAACAAGATAGGGCATTGGAGGAAGAATTGTGCTCTCTTCAAGGAAGAACAAAAGAAGAATGGAGCCAAGGCATCCAGTTCTGGTATTTTTGTTGTTGAAATTAACCTTTCTATTTCTACCACTCAGGTATTGGATACCGCTTGTGGTTCTCACATTTGTTCAAATGTGCAGGGGCTAAGAAATAGGCGGTTAATTGGGAAGAATAAAGTGGACCTCCGTGTGGAGAATGGAGCACGAGTTGCTGCCATGGAGATAGGCGACTATCACCTCACTTTACCTTCTGAACTTTGTATTGTTTTGAATAATTGTTATTATGTACCTGCTATGAGCAGAAACATTATTTCAGTTTTATGTTTGGATAATGATGAATTTGATTTTGTTATTAAAAATGGCAATGCTCATATTCGTCGCCAAGGCATTTCTTATGGCAATGCCATAGTTCAAAATGGCCTTTATATCCTTGATTTGCAAAGCAAAGATTCTGTATACAACATTAATACGAAGAGGGTTAAATCAAACGAATTGAACCCTACTTACTTCTAGCATTGTCGTTTAGGACATGCAAACGAAAAACGCATTTCAAGACTCCACAAAACTGGAGTGCTTGGGTCATTTGACTTAGAGTCTTATGATACATGCGAGCCATGTTTGCATGGAAAAATGACAAAAAGTTCTTTTAACAAGAAAGGTGAGAGGACTAATAACTTATTGGAACTAATACATACCGATGTATGTGGTCCATTAAGCATACAAGCTAGAGGTGGTTTTAGCTACTTCGTGACGTTCACAGATGACTTCAGTAGATATGGCTATGTCTATCTAATGAAATACAAGTCTGAAACTTTTGAGAAATTCAAAGAGTTTAAGAACGAAGTAGAAAACCAACTTGGCAGAAGTATAAAAACCATTCGATCAGATCGAGGTGGCGAATAATTAAGCCAAGAGTTTGACAATCATCTAAAGGAGTGTGGTATTATATCATAGCTCACTCCTCCTGGAACACCACAATGGAATTTTATGTCCGAAAGGAGAAATTGAACTCTGTTGGATATGGTTTGATCTATGATGAGTCAAGCTAATCTTCCTGTCTCTTTTTGGGGTTATGCATTAGAAACTGTTGCGTTTCTATTAAACCGTACTCCAACTAAAGCAGTTGAGAAGACACCATACGAGGTATAGACTGGGAAAGAACCCAATATGTCTTTTCTCAGGATTTGGGGCTGTGAAGTACATGTTAAGAAATTAACATCTGATAAACTAGAGTCCAAATCAACTGTCTGCTTGTTTGTGGGTGATCCCAAAGAAACAAAGGGATACTACTTTTACTCACAAGACGAGAACAAAGTATTTGTTGCTCGCAAAGCTATTTTCTTGGAAAAGGAGTTCCTTCTCAAGAAAGACAGTGGGAGTAAAGTAAAACTTGCAGAAATTCAAGTACCACAAACTCATATACAAGATGAGTTGGAAATGGGATCAAGTTCACAACCAGTTGTGGAACAAGAACCCATTGCACAAGAACCTAAAAGGTCTGGTAGGGTACGTCAGGTGATTGAGAGATATGGATTTCGAATCACTGACAGTGACACCATTGAGTTAATAGATCGTAAGGATCCTACTACCTACTGAGAAGCTATTGAAAGCCCAGACTCAAAAAATTGGCTTGAAGCCATGAAATCCGAGATGCAATCAATGTACGATAACCAGGTTTGGACCTTGGTTAATCCACCGGAAGGTGCTAAGGTAATTGAATGCAAATGGCTATTCAAAATTAAAGCTAATAAGACCTACAAAGGTAGATTAGTAGCAAAAGGTTTTCGACAAATTCATGGTATAGACTATGATGAGACCTTTTCGCCAGTAGTCATGCTTAAGTCCATTAGGATCTTGCTTGCCATAGCTGCATATCAAGATTATGAGATATGGCAAATGGATGTCAAAATCACTTTCCTCAATGGAAATTTACTTGAGGATGTGTATATGACACAGTCTGAGGGTTTTGTCAATCCCAAGCATCCTAAGAAGGTTTGCAAGCTTAAAAAAAATCTACGGATTAAAGCAAGCATCCCAAAGTTGGAATCTTCATTTTGATGAGGCAGTCAAAGAATTTGACTTCATTAAGAACGAAGATGAGCCTTGTGTGTATAAGAAGGTTAGTGGGAGCATAGTAGTATTTCTAGTCCTTTATGTGGATGACATCCTTCTCATTAGGAATGACATTCCAACATTGCAAAAGGTTAAGCAATGGTTGGGAAAATGTTTCTCAATGAAAGACTTAGGTGAAGCCGAGACAATACTTGGTATTCGAATCTATAGAGATAGATCGAATCGGCTTTTGGGACTAAGTCAAGAAAAGTACATAGATAAAGTACTAAAGCATTTTAGTATAGGAGACTCAAAGAAATGGTATATACCTTTGGCTTTGGGAGTTCCTTTAACTAAAGAACAGTGCCCTAAAACCAAAGAGGAAAGGGACAACATGAGTAGAATCCCATATGCATCTGCTATTGGATCTATCATATACGCTATGTTATGTACTAGATTGGATGTTGCTCATGCACTGAGTATAACCAGTAGGTTTCAACAAGACCCTGGTGAGAAGCACTGGTCTGCTGTAAAAGGGATCCTAAAGTACCTGCGAATGACTAAGGATCACTTCTTGGTGTATAGTGGTCAAGAAGAGCTCGTCACACAAGGTTATGCCGATGTTGCTTTTCAGACCAGCATTCAGGATTCTAGATCGCAATCTGGATTTGTTTTTATGTTAAATGGTGGTGCTGTCAGTTGGAGAAGCTCGAAGCAAGAGACCGTTGCCGATTCAACAACAGAATCTAAGTATATTGCAGCAAGTGAGGCTGCAAAAGAGGCTGTTTGGATTAAAAATTTCATTTCTTGATTAGGAGTGGTCCCAAACATCCTAGATCCATTAGAAATTTTCTGTGACAATAACGGGGCTATAGTATAGGCTAAGGAGCCCCGATCACACTAGAAATCCAAACACATACTCAGGAGGTACCACCTGATCAAAGAAATAATTGATCGTGGGGACGTCAAGGTTAGCAAGATAGCAAGTGAAGACAATCTAGCAGATTCTTTGACGAAACAGTTGCGTCCAAACCTGCACAAAGCTCATTTGAGAGCGTTCGGTATTAGGGCAATGCCCGATTGGGACTAGTGCTAGCGGGAGATTGTTAGTGTAAGCCCTAGCCCCAATAGATTGTAATAAAATATTTGAGTTAATAAATGAGGCATTTGTTTTATCTTTTGTATTCCTGTGCATATCAATTGATAGAACTATCCAAGAATGTTGTTTCAGTTTAAGTTATCATGTGTGAGGCACATGGTTGTAAGACCTTGTAACAAAAGAGACATCATTCTAAATATCCCTAGTCAGTCATTGTTATGGGAATAACAATGAATTAAGACTAGTATGCTCTCTCTGATAAGTTGAGTTCTATCTTACGGATCATAAGGACAAGAGTGTTAATCAGAGATCATAGATACATGTTTAAAACATGGTATCTGGATTCGATCCATTTATGAGAACACTACATGGTATAAGTCATAAGTGTTTCTCATATGCAAGTTTTGCATTGGAGTTCTTAGACCTAAAATCTCTATGAAACTCTTTATGTATTACTGTATACTTTGACATACACCTAACGTGCTCGTAACAGAGTGACAAGTATGGGTATCCTTGGATATACATTGATTCATGTTAGAGAGCATGGGAGAAGTGAAGGGATTACCCCTCTCAATAAGAGAGAAAATATCATCGACCACTTGATCAGTGAACTGAGAAGTGTATGGCCATACCGAGATGAAATAATGAGTAATCATTATTTATCTGAGAGTTCAGTGTCACTGGAATATCAAGAAAGGAATTAATTTATATAAGGGTGACTAGTTTCATGCCTTATATTAATTATGATATTTTTGGGTAAGGGACTATGCAAAATTGCATTAGGTCACAAAATGCCATATGCATTTTCATTTAATTTGGAATGCTATAATATCTTGCTAGAGAATATTTATAGCCTTTGAATTAATTTATTAATTCATTGCCAACATTAAATGGACCTATAGGATCGCACATAAAGCATTGGGGCTTAAAACTTTTAAATTAAGTATTGGGCATTAATTTGGGATATTAATTAAAGTCAAATTAATGTGTGTAATGGATTATTAGATTGCTATTGGACCTTGGCCCATGAGAGAGAGAAATTCAGCCTACAAGGTTTAATTTCAATTAATTAAATGTCTTCTATTAATTTAATTAATTGAGTTTTAAAGCCTAAAAGAATTATGATCAAATAAATCACTTAAATAGGAATACTATTGGCCGAAATTCCTAGAGAGAAATCAAGGAATTTCGGCATATCCTTTATATTAATTAAGTAGTTTATTTGATTAATATGTCTTGTATATTCCTATTTAATTAAGTGGTTAATTTGATTAATATGTTTTTTTGTTTTTATCTTGGATAAATTAAAAGAGTTTTTATCAATAAATATTACTTATTTTAATTAAGTGATAAAGGCAAATATTAATTATCTTTAGCTAATATTAATTATCCTAAGGTAGTATATTTGAGATTTATCACTTAATAAATAAGATAATATATATATTGGAAAAAAAAAACAAATTTTGTGTGTGTCATGAATAGTAACTCTCTCTCACAATTTTATTTTGGCCAATTTTTCACAAGGAGAAAGGATTGTTCCTCATTGTCTTGTGATCTTGGGTAGTAATAGAAACCTTAGAGAAGTGCAAAATTAAATTTTATAGCTTCAATCAATTGCCATTACACGATACTTAAACAAAGAGCTAGCAATCTCGATTTTAAGCCGTCTTTGCAATTGTGTGTGTGAACATAGAGAAGAGTGGTGTAAAGGTTGTTCTTTTGGCATTGGCAAAGAAGATCAAAGGTTGATAAATCACTCTTGATTACTGGTCATCACCAAAACCAAATATTTAAGTGCATCTAAAGTTGTAAGTTTTACAATCCTAAAATTGCATGTTTCGTTTCTTGCTTTTGGAATTGTATGGTATGTATGATAAAATTTTTTGTTTTTTCGCTATGTTATCATCACCATCATACCATGTCATATTCCATCAAAGCATCTTTAGAGTTCCTAAAAAGGTTATTTGGCTTGTTTAGGAAGTGAAGTATTTAGATTTTTAGTATAAATAGCTTGTTATGAGTTGTAAACAAAAGAGATTGTAATCAATTATAAACTTTGAGAGTTTTCTCTTGGCTTACCCAAAATTATTTAGAGAGATTAGTGAAGAATGTTTGCTTATCTTTTCTATTGCATCAAGAATTAGAATTACTTATCAATCATTTGATTATGATGTTTTTCTTATTCTTCTTATCCCAATTATTTGCATTTCTATTCATATGTTGTTTAGGGGTTCAATAGAGAGGTTGTTTGTCTTCTTTGTCTTTTGAAATCAAAGTGTATGTTCAAAAGATTTCAAGTTCTTTAACCTTGGGGTTCCGCAACTTTACATGAACAGTAACAATGAACAGTATGTGAACAAATGATACGGCCATTGGGGGCAAGTCATGATGATTTTATCAATCAATATCACAAGCATAAAGTACTTAGCCTTTTGTAAGCAAATGAAGAATTGGACCAACTTAAGTCATAAAGGGTTTATACAACATTGGGTTTTAATTGTACAAGTCATGTGCTTCATTTAAAAGTCACATAACTCGTTGGTAAGTAATGATGATTTCATCAATTAACATCACAAGCATAAAGTACTTAGCCTTTTGGAAGCAAATAAAGACGTTAGGCCAATTTAAGTCACAAAGGGCTTATACAACTTTGGGTTTTAATTTTACAAGTTATGTGCTTTATTTAGAAGTCACATGACTCATTTAAAGTTGTATCTTAATAGGTTTAAGGGGTTATTTTGTTTAGTTTTTAGGTAGGGCTTTTAATTCATTAAGTTTAGTTAGATTATTGAATAAGTGAGGCCTTATTTAAGTGGGCTACAAACCACCTTCACTAAGGTCCATCATTTTGTTTTTGTTTTAATTCTTTAAGTAAGAGAATGGGCTTGTTTTATCTTGTAAAGCCCAATAAAATTTGGCCACACCTTGTTTAAGGCCTTATTAGGGTTTATTTTATCTTCTAAGGGTGATCTATTACTTCTTTAAGAGGTTATTAGACTTGTTTTGGAAGTAAAACATCTTTAGAGTTCCTAAAGAGGTTATTTGGCTTGTTTAGGAAGTAAAGTGTTTAGGGTTTTAGTATAAATAGCTTGTTATGAGCTGTAAAAAAAAGAAAAAGAGATGGAATCAATTATAAACTTTGAGAGTTTTATCTTGGCTTAGCCGAAATTCCTTAGAGAGATTAGTAAGGAATGCTTGCTTATCTTTTATATTGCATCAAGAATTAGAATTACTTATCAATCATTTGATTGTGGCATATTTCTTATTCTTTTTATCCCAGTTATTTGCGTTTCCATTCACATGCTGTTTAGGGGTTCAATAGGGAGGGTGTATGTCTTATTTGTCTTTTGAAATCAAAGTGTATGTTCAAGGAGTTTCGGGTTATTCAATCTTGGGTGTTCGCATCATTTGGTATCAGAGCCAAAGTTAAGGTAAATTCCTATTTATCTTAGAATTAGGGTTTTTGTTTTCTTTTCTTTGAATTTTATATATGCATGACGAATAAGGTTGTGATATGTTTTGATTTGTGTGTTCTTTTGTGAGTTAAATTTAGCCTTTTTCTTTCATTACCTTTTATCTTGATTCTTAAAAAATCATATTACTTTTCATCATTACTATTCACATATTGTTCATCATTAATGTTCACGTACTATTCATCATTACTGTTCACATATAGTTCATAAAAAAAGAGAGAAAAAAAAGTGAAAGAGAAGAAAATAGAAGAAGGAAATATTTAAAAAACAATTAGGCAAAGGGAGATTAAATATCCAAAGGGGAAATCAGAATCCTTTTGTGAGTAGGAAAGTTAATCCTTTTTGTGTTAGGATTGGGAAGGGAAGCAATTAAATTTTACCAAACACCTTTGAAAATCCTTTAAAGAATAGAAGAACTAGTCCTTATTTTTTTGGGGTTTAGGCTTTCAAAAACATCATAATCCATATCTAAATTGGAATTACAATCCTAATTCTAGTTAGTCAAGAATTTCTACCTGGAAAACATTTGTGCTATCCATTTATTATCCATTTATGCTAATCATTTTTTTCATCATTTGCTATCCATTTGTAATACCATTTTTGGAAACATTTTTCATCATTTGTGCAACCATTTTTGGAAACTTTACCATTATTTGTGCAACCATTTTTGGTAACTTTGCCATCATTTATGCAACTATTTTTTGTAACTTTGTCAACATTTATGCTACCAGTTTTTGAAACTTTTGCTATCATTTTGCCATCTTGTTTCCATCACTGTGCCACCATTTTGCACAACTTGACACACTAATCAAGCTTGTTACATCATTCAGCATAGTGAATAAATTGGCTCTAAAATTGATTTGCTTTGCATGTTTTTTACTTTATTTAGTTTAAATTGGCATTTTGTTGATTTCTCTTCTTTGTTGGGTGGAATACTTAGGTTCTAAATTTGGTTTACTTTGTAGTGAATCAAATTCATCCATTTTATCCATATTGTCATTTTTCTTAATTTTGTTGCTTATTTCTTTGTTTTAAGCTTGTTTTTGTTCTATTTACCTTGTTAGAGTATCTTTGTTTGTCCAATACTCTAATTTGCTTATCATCAAGTGGTACACCACTCCTAACCTTGTATCACCTCCATTGTGTTTGAAGTCTTCTTTTTTAGATTTTTAAGCTATCTTTTGTTGTTAGCTTTTATTTCCTTGCTTTCTTAAAATGTGCTCAGGTTTTTGTTTTGTGATTTAAATTTTGAAGTGCAATTTTGAAATTACAAGATTGAGTGGAAAAAGGCAAGAGAGTGTGAGGACATTAAGCGGGTAAAAGCCAAATTTTGAGTGAAACACGAGTGAATGTGATGATGTTTTATTACAAGTCAAAGCGACATTTAAATCAAGATGAAAGGTATGCGTTTAAGGAAGATATGAAGTTGTTAAGGCAAGACCTTAATAATATAGCATGGTTGAGTAGGTAATTTTTTAAACAACTCATTAGAATGGAAGAAAGCAAAGAGAAGAGAAAGAAGGAGTAATTTATCCTAGAAGAAATAATTTGTGAACCTGAAAGGGGAGATATAGATATAATTTTTGATAGTTGGGTTAAAAAAATAGAGGATGTTGTGATTACTCAATATCATGAAGAGGAAAAAGAGATTTTGAGTGAAGTTAAAGTTTCTTAATTAACTTAAAATAAATTTTTAAGGAAAAATTTCTTAATTACCGAATCACATTCTTAAAGGAAAAGAATGTGTACATTAAGTATTTTGATGAAATTAAGCAATAGAATAAGGTAATACAAAAAATATAATGTCCATGAATTTTTAGAGAATTTATGGAATTTATTCAAGAATTTTTAAGTTAAGTGTGTGTGTGTGTGTTTGTGTGTGTGTGTGTGTATAGGATGAATTATGGAGAAACAATTCATAAAAAGAGTAAAAATGATAATAATTGAAAAATAATGTTCACATAAATTTTTATAGAATTTATATGATTTATGAATATATTTTAAAAAAATAAATATTGAACATGCTTAAGTGAAATTATTGAATTATTGGAAAATAATTAAATAAACAAGTAAAAGTGAGTAAATTGATATAAATTAATTTACATTTCGTATAAGGAAAATGGAAAGGGTTAAGGATGAATTTTCGAAAAATAAAAAGTACAGCGAGTAAATAATTGTATTGAATTATTACCAAATAATTCATAAATCAAATAAAATAGTGAATTATTATAAATAATTCATATATCGTATTAAAAGTATTTCGAATTCTGAATAATCACAAATTCAGACCAAAAAAGTAAGAAAATAATTAAAAGTCAAAAAAAAATAAAGTGGAAATAAAAGGATAAAATATTGAATTATTGAGAAATAATTCAATAAGTGCTAATGAAATGTGAATTATAATGATATAATTCACAAAGTATGTAAAAAAGGTGCTAAAAGTTTATTTGATTAATTAATGAATTGAAAAGACTCTGAAAAGTTAATGCATGATAATCGTAGTGAATTATGAAGACATAATTCACTAACTGTATAAAAGTACTGAAAAAGAATTGAATGATAAAATGTACTGATCTGATAAAGGAATTAAGAAAGTTAAAAATCTCTGAAAAGTTACAGTGAAAATGCTTATGGTGAATTGTTGTAAAATAATTCATAAAAAGTGATTGAAAAGAAACAAAGAAAAAGTGACTGAAAGTTAATGATTTGATTGGTCAAAGTTTTGAAAAGAATGACTGATAAATTGTACCGATTAAAAAAAAAAGGAAGTTACAACCTTCTATACTTGAAAAGTATCTTAAAAGTTCTGTCAAAAGATTAAAAAAAGTGATTGAATAGTCAAAAGCACAAAAATGAGTGTAATTGGCATAAATATATTGTTTAAGAAAAAGAAAGAAAGTAAAATGCTCTGACAGTCTGGAAAGTATTCTAAAAATAATTGATTGATTTTGCCCTTAGCAATAGTCAGGTAGTAATAGTCTTACACAAGATATAAATGGCTAGGCATAGGGACACCTTATACCGCGGTACAAGTTATGGTGACTTGCTAGGCTATGGACTGGATCTCTGATCACCATGGAATTCTCTATCTCTATTCTCTGCACTGTGAGAAACGGTCCCTTGGGGATCATTTCTCTCTCTATTGTGGCCCTATGGGGTCCACGTCCCGTGTATCCTATTTGAGAGTTCCGTCATATTGCATTAGGGGCATACTGGAAAGAATAAATCGGAATTTGTAAAAGTAAACTGAATGTAGAAGTTTTGAATAAAAGAACTTACTTGAATGAATTAAAAAGTTCTAGGATAAAAATGTAAGATTTCCCAAAAATTGAAATCAATAAGCAAAGGTGAAAAAAGATTATTTTACAAGGTAAAATAGTAATTTAATGATTAAATAGCCCAAAAATATGCTTCTATAAAAGAAAAGTGGTTAGTCCATAATTAGAAATTATGGATTAAAATAATAATATGTTAAATGAAAAATTCAAACAAAATCTGATCTGAACTTTTGTAAGCCAAAAGTTAACTGAAGGTAAAAATAAGTAAATAGACAACAATTCTGTAATTAGAAATCTTACACTTAATTTCATTATGGTAAAATAATTCATAAAAAGTGATTGAAAAGAAACAAAGAAAAAGTGACTGAAAGTTAATGATTTGATTGGTCAAAGTTTTGAAAAGAATGACTGATAAATTGTACCGATTAAAAAAAAGGAATTTACAACTGTCTATACTTGAAAAGTATCTTAAAATTTCTATCAAAAGATTAAAAAAAAGTGACTGAACAGTCAAAAGCACTAAAATGAGTGTAATTGGCAAAAATATACTGTTTAAAAAAACGAAAGAAAGTAAAATGCTCCGACAGTCTGGAAAGTATTCTGAAAATAATTGATTGATTTTGCCCTTAGCAATAGTCAGGTAGTAATAGTCTTGCACAGGATATAAATGGCTAGCCATAGGGATACCTTATACCGCGGTGCAAGTCATGGCGACTTGCTATGCTATGGAGTGGATCTCTGATCACCATGGCATTCTCTGTCTCTGTTCTCTGCTCTGTGAGAAATGGTCCCTTGGGGATCATTTCTCTCTTTGTTGTGGCCCTGTGGAGTTCATGTCTCGCGTATCCTATCTGAGAGTCCTATCATATTGCATTAGGGGCATACTGGAAAGAATAAATCGGAATTTGTAAAAGTAAACTGGATGTAGAAGTTTTGAATAAAAGAACTCACTTGAATGAATTAAAAAGTTCTAGGATAAATATGTAAGTTTTCCCAAAAATTGAAATCTATAAGCAAAGGTGAAATATTATCTTACATGTCACACTATGTGCCCTTATTCGACCACCCTAAAATTTCTTCTTCTTGATAATTTTCTTTAATGATTCTAGGCTCTCGTACGTTATTATATTATCTTACTAACATATATTAACTTTTTTTTACTTTTTTTACCAAGATCATCGTATTTACATAATATAAACCTTTACATAATTCATAAAAATTAATTAAAATAAAGTATAAGTTAGTATCTACTTACCTCAAAGTGGCTTGAAATCATCCAATTTGCCTATTTTCCTTTTTGATCCATTTGATTTCCTTTGTTCATTACCTAGCCCAAATTCCTTCAATTCGTTTCTCCTCATTTTTCTTCTTGCTTCCCATATTTTCTTTTACTCACTCAACCGAAAATGTACTCTAGGGATACAGTTAGATGGAACTAGAACCTTAAACTTATTTAAAATGGTGAATTAGGTAGGATTTCATTTAAGAAGTATGAAGAAATTTGAAGAGAAGTGTATTATATGGGATGGCTTGAGGAGGAGGGAAAATGGGAGAGTTCTCTATATTTTTTTATTTTTTCCCTATTTATACCCATCTTTATTGGGCCAAATTTGGTCTAACAATTTTTGTTCAACCATTTGGCCCAATTAGCCCAATTTCACTTAATTAACCCATTTTTAAACCCAATTAATTCCTTCATTAATTTTCTTACTCAATGTTTGGTTTCACAAATTCTATCCCAATATCTTATGACAATTATGCCCTTTGACTAATGAAAAATATCCTTTTGCTCGGTTAATTAAATTAAGTTTGGTTTTTCATCATTTTCTAAGAAACTAGTGTTCCACTCATTAGAATGTTCTAAAATTTTTACCCTGCATGTCCTGACATATGCTGAAGAGTGGTTAAAATTTCAATTCCGAGATCATTTCGATATAGCTTTAGCTTTTAGGGAAAATTCAGCCTATCAAAAATTCAAAAATTTAAAATTCTCAGAAAAATTATTTTCAATTTTAGATATTAATTTAAACTATTTCTAATAGATCTAGGGAACTAGAAAAGTTTTATAGAGGTCCGTGGAATATTTTTGAGCCCGATCAACCTTCTAGTCAACCCTCCCTACAGTACCAAGCAAAATCTTCATTATCTATTTTTAGAGCCTATTCAAGCCCAATTTCTACTAAAATTATACCACTGAACTCCATTTAATATCTATTTTCTTATTCCAAGGTTAAGTCAAACTTCCTGCTAGGTCACCCATCCTCGGATTTTTCTGACCTAAACATGTTTAACATTTATGTACCTTTAAGTTTTATGAACTATTCTACTGTGATTACCTCGAACACTGTCTTAAGGTTACTATTCATGCTCAAAAACATACCATACATGTCTTATAGGAATTTTGGGATGTTAAATCGGGTTCTGAGGCAGCCTATATCGAAGTTACCCGATGATAAAGAAAATATCATATTTCAAATGGAAATCGCAAACTCCAAGTTTTGTCAATCATTTTTGCACACTTTTCTAAAATGTTTTCTCATTTTTATCCTTTTTTGCATGGGGTTTTAAAAATTGGACTTAAACTTAAAAATTCACCCTTTTGCCATGATAGATAAGCGTCTACCCTAAATAGACGCCTGTCTATGGTTGTTTTCCTCTCCTGGCCCTCTCCTAGAAAATGACTTGTCTTGGCTATCCTAGTCTGTCCGTGGCTTAGTGATAGACACCTGTCCATCATCGAGTCACGCCTATAAGTCACTAGGTCAAGATGTTAGGAAGTATACCCTAGACTCCACATAAAAAGGGATGTATTTCATATATATATATATATATATATATATATATATATATATATATATATTCATGTTGTTAATGAAAGGCATCATTTATTTATTAATGGTATGTTTAAATACATGTGTTTGTATATCTTAAATTAATAAATAAAGTCCTAGATATTATAAACACACTGCAAAGACAATCATGAAAGTGTTTATGATATCAGATGTCTATTGCTTGCAAATGTGATAATGTCTAAATATTCCTAGTCATAGAATTAACAAGATATGACATTGTTAATCCGAACAAACTAGCATATGTTATGCTTCTTGAATAGTTCAAAAGGTAGTTTTCATAATTGTGATTATGGGAGATGATCAAAGTTAATATGTGGATGCTTGTTAGAAGAATAAGCCCATTGGAGACCTACAAAGAGAATCCTCACATGAATATTAAATCTATGTCAACGAGGAATCTCTTCATAGCGATAGTGCAAGTATCTTTAGATTTGAGATCACCAAGGTTATCTTAAGTAGTAAGTGATATACTATGACTTTATAACTGCTTACTTCCAACTGGGGGTGAACATAGTTAGGAGGTTGGGTATATCATGACCTACTTGAAGATAGTTGCATAATCGATAAAAGATTCACCATCCCATATTTATTAAGGAAATTTATCTCACATGATTTTATAATTGCCTTGTTTAGAGAATCTCTGGCCAGAGTAATATGCCAAGATGGATAAGGATCCATAAAGGGCATTTTGGGAATAATGGTTAAATTGATAGAACATACATAATTAGATTCATATGAGTTGACATAAATTCATACACAAAATCTAATTGAGATAAGAGTAGTGAAAGGAGTAATTGCACGGTAATTATTTCTATGGAAGGGTATAGTCAGAACCACTTAACTTTCCTGACATTTGGATAAACGTGATGCTTAGCTAGAGGTTGTTCATGACTTGTATAATAGTATATCATAAATATCAATAAGGGATTGATATAATGATTTAAAAAATTTTAAATCATATGAGTTTTCAATAGAACTTTTAATTACATATTATACTGCCAATAGGGACAGGATCCCAATAGATCACACACATACAGAGTAAAGGATAAAATTTTAAAATGATAAGGATAATAATATTTGATATTATTATAGGAGGAGAGAAATAAATAAAAGAATAATTAATTAAAGAGTTTAATTAATTATGCACAAATAGAAATGTTCGCATAACTTTTTAGGAATATTTTACAAAATGGACCTAATTAAAATATTATATTTCATAATTAATTATTATTGGACTATAAATTTTATAGGGCTAATATAATAATTAATAGGTCCATTGGAGAAATAATTAGAGGTCCAGGGATTTGGTTTTTATGCAAAAGCCTACTAGAAGATGGGTTCCATAAAAATTCCATATAGAAGGCCTTAGAGGCCTAATCCTTGGACTAAAATAAATTAAATATATTTCATAAGTGTTATGGAGCCTATATATTTAATTTGGATGGATTTAGAATTAATTTGGGTGATAAAATTCAAGTGTATGCATAAAGGGTCTAGTTTATGGGTTATGTGCAGGGCCCTTTATGAAAGGACTTAAATTGGATTTAATTGAGCCCAAATAAGTTATTAATAATTTCAAAAGCCCATTTAATATTTATCAAATAATTTTAAAGAGCTCAATCTTATTATGAAGTTGGATTTTTTAACCTAGCTATAAAATCCAAGATAAGGAGATTTAGGGTTAAGTGAGTTTTAAAAGAGAAGAAATTTTCTCCTTCAAAAATATACCCTAGTTGCCACTCTTCTTGCTAGCATCAATGAGATTTTGGCCACCTTGTGATTCCAATAATCTTTGTTCATTTGATCTTTTTCTTATGTGGATTACGATTGGAGGTGTTCAATTTTGGACACTGTGATTTGCGAGAAGAAAAAACAGCTATTCAACAAAAATCAAAGGTGATTTTTCTTATTCTCGTTAATATTTATATTGTATATTCATGGCAAGATCAGATATATTGGTTAAAAATTTTAATTTTCGCTTATACATGTGATATATGTAACCAATTAATTTTCAACACAAGATTTCAAGGGCATTTTTAGGATTTCAAGATTTAATTTTGAGTGATGCCCATTTGTCAATGATAGATACCTGTCTATGACAATTTTTTTAGAATTTCTACATTTTTTGGTGGAGAAAATCTTGGATAAAAACTAGTTTTAAAGATTAGATTTTAAGGGAATTTTTGAATGGGATTCCAAGGCAGATTTTAAAGGATTTAAGAGTTTGAATTATTTCAATTCTTTTCCATATAGAAACTCAAAAACCCTAAATCTAAAAGGGAGAGACATTTTGAGAAAAAAAAAAGTAGGATTCTTGAGACAAAAAATCAATGTCTACTCTTAAGAATAAAGAAGCTTTTACACATATTTCTCTCAACACACAAACACCTTAAACATTTTAATTCTTCGAAAAACATGGAAATCATCAATCGGAGCTTGGAGTGCAATCTTCTAAAGTTATAGAAATCCATTCTACTAAGGCTAATGTTTTAGGCTTCACCTCATTCTTCACTATAATGTGAACATGCATATTTAATTCGATTTGTTTAATGTTTATGTCATGATTACATGATTTCTCTTTATTTTAATCCATTTCTTTATGCCTCTGTAATTGTTATAATGCCATTAATATATTGAATGTAGTAAAATTGTGTAGAATTACATGATCTAGAACTAATCCCACCATTGGTGTATATTTGAATTTCTTGACTATAATTTTGTATTCATGTTAATTTAATTATTCCAGCATGATTTAAATGTGTTTTGATGTTTTAGAATAGTTTTGGCATGTATTAGGGTATTGGTTATGTAAAGTCGTTACCACAAAAAGGTCCAATGAACCTATCATATACATCTATTACACAATTTTATGTGCATTCCTGCCATAGTTGCATAATATACAGATTTGTATGTATTAATCTAATCAGTATATATATCTTACACATCAAAAACATTACTTTACTATACATTGCAAGTTGTGTACTATTATTATTACAATTATAAAGTTCTTTACAAATGTACATTTACAAATTATGTAAATAAAATAAACTATACTTGAGACATTCTAATCCTAGCCTTTGTGTTGACCATCCATTAGCAAGCTTTATCCTTGAGCAATCTTAATAGAGTACCTACACAGATAATACACCCATACTAAGCTAAAAAGCCCAGTAGGGAAATAACATATTAAAAATAAGCACTCAAAATGGTTATTGCTAAGCATGCAAACAAAAATAAGTATGTAGTATAATGAATTTTAATAATACGGGTCATACCAAGGATTATGAAAAAATAAGTCCTTTAAATAAACATTAAAGCAATGCTTTCAGTATTCACATTAATATCTCATATATAAGTACATATATATACATATATAGGTGTCCATTATACTTTCACATGGTCATCATAAATATGTCATGAAACTTTCCACTTGTAATTTAATTTTAGTATAAATGCCCACCTAAGCTCTATGGGTATGGATAATGGATGCTATTGATACCCAAAGTTATCAATCATATAGACACTCGTAGATATCAAATCTTATAAACCCAAACGAGGTTGAGACTATGGTCCTAAATAGGAACACTTTAGACCCAAATGGGGCCAAACACTAGCAACTGCAATTACCCTTATAGGCATGCCTAACTATTCACTACCAAGTATTATACATAGGCATTACATCATTTCCTTATCTTTTTAATCCTTGAGTCTACATAATTTTGACATTAATAAGTTTATATATCATACATAGGTAACTGCAAAATCTAGTTACAATAATATGATAAATGATCATGTAACACTAATCTTTTCCTTACAATGTTACTTTATTCATTGAGCTCATGTAATATGAGTATTAGCAAATAAATATGAATATTCATATGTATTTGTTTTCAATGTAAAATATACTTGCATCCTTGTACACTCTCATTTAAGCATTCTTCAGTGCATTCTTGAAGTAAGTTATAAACTCTACATGTATAGTTTTGATGCACATAAACATAGCAAGAGTGTCAATCAATTCTTATATAAGCAATTATCCCACTTTTCATGTCCTTAATTTGCCATAATTTACAGCATGTAAATAAGCATGGGTGAGTATACATGCTAAAGTGCTTATTATTCTTAATGAAATACATACCCGTAAATCATGCGTATGTAACAAAAGAATGCATTTCCCTAAAGGAACTTTAGAGTTCTTATATACTAGCAATTGTTCATGTTCAAGTTGTTTTTAATTACGAATCAAAACTTAGTCTTAAGTTTATATGCATAAACATGGTATTTATACATATTTAAATTCATACTTATGTCCGTTAGTGATTAACTATAAGCATTAATGATGTTAAGATTGGTTAACTCAAGTTTGAATACCCTTATATCATAGCATATTCAATTATAGGCATATAACACATATTCAAATTCATATGTATAAAAATGCCACTTATGTACTTTTAATTCATCCTAAAAGTGCTTGAATCAATCCTAGTTTTCATTTATAATCATGTAATATATACATTTATAGTCATATTATAACATTATACATGTATTTAAAAAGTTCCATTATCTTCGAAAAAGTTCGGGTAAGGTTCGATAACTTTTCGGTAAGATTTAACTATGTTTGGGCATAATATGCAAGTGACCCAACTGAGATGGCACTTGTCTTAGCTATTTTAAGCATTCTACCTAAAAAGAATACAAGTAACCTAATTGAGTTAGCTTTTGACTTAGTTGGGTTTATGCAAAAACCAAGAAATCAAAAGATAAATTTCCCAAGTTCAACCTGTACGGTAAATTTAACCTAGCAAACGTGATTTTCTAGAAAACTTCTTTCTAGACAATTGTTTTAATATATCTATAATTTCTATAGAAATAAAAGTCATACAATTTAGACAACTATAGAAGGATATATGCACTAAAATATAAATAGTGCTCCAATTGACAGGGCAGCAGTCATTACATAATTTCAAGCCCAAATTCAAAAGACATAGAGGTATAATTCAATTTCGATTTCTTCTACAAACTTTTGGCTTTAATCTATAAAATCACTTCATTTGGTTATCTATATAGCATATTATAGCCTACACACTAAAATTGGTTCCAATAAACCTATGACAAAATTTCACTAAGTGATTTTTTAAGATACTATTCACCTTTTTCATGCATTTCAACATCATTCCAGGCCTCTAATATCAATTAAATATCATTTACAATACATTTTTAGCTTAATTTAATTTAAAAATATGCCAAGAAAAGTATGAGATTTTGATACCTTTTGATGCTCAAGAAATCCTTTTTACACCTTAACAGTCTCCTTTCTCCTTTTTTTCCATTTTGCTGAATTTTCCTTCGTATTCTCTTCCTAACCCCAATTTCTCTCTCTGGCAATTTAGAAATCATTGACTTGAAAGGAAGCTTTTAATGGATAAGGATGGAAAAAAAATAAGAAAAGAAAAGCTGAAGATAGCCTTCAATAACTGATAGCCACTCCCTCTTTCCCTTTTATACCACTTGCCACCTTCTTCTAGAAACATATAAGTATCCTCATTCTATTGGTCCATTTGTGACCATGAGGAGAAGTTCCTCTTTACTCACTTAACAATTTTATTTTCCTAAGTTTTCCTCACACTTATTAATTCATTCAATTTATCCCTCACTTTAAACTTCTTAATTATAGACACACATGCCAAATTGTCAATTTACTGAATTACCCTTATCTTTTCTTATAATATCCTCTTTGTCCCCTTTCTTGTTTATTTACTACTCTAAATATGCCATTTACACACATTTTCTCCTAAGGTGCATGTTGGAACCTTACATTTCTCACCGCCTTAAGAGAATGTCATCCTTGAAATTTATATCATCTGAACAATTTTATCCACTATAATCTCATGATCTTATATTTCTCCTCTACAGTTTATTGTTAGTCTAGTTATTTTCTAGTGTCCAAAAATTATTCCATACATTTAGGTACATTATAACCTATCATATTAGAAATATACACATCTCATTTCTTTCTTTAAATGTTACTATCAGCTTTCTACTTTTTTGTCTCAATTCCTATTAAAATTTTGGACTTAAACTTATTAGTTCACTTGAATATTCACATATATGCTTTCTAGTCACATCAAATCTCCATAAACATAAATATACACTTATATTATGTTTCTTACATTCCTTACCTTTTATTCTACTATCATCAAATCTCTTTTAATATCATTTTTTCATAATGGCAATCTCATTTTCTTTTAATCTTGCCACACTCAATGTATATCCTACTAGTTCCTTTTTAAGTGGGGCTCATGACATGATTTGATTTTATGCTAATCATGACAGATTGATGATGTTGATGTAACAAAATAGAACAAAATAGGTTTTCATACCTATAGTATGATGCAAATGTATGTCTCATATAACATAAATGTTTGCCCCATCCCATGTCATGAGATGTTCAGATAATTACCCACACTATTAAGGAATCATTGACATGTATACAAAGTGCCACAATCAATATAAACCCAATATGATGTCAACTTCATTTGAAGAACCTTATCAATTTCACCACTAACTCTTTTCATATATCCTATTAAAATAATCTCGATATATTATACTTATATACTATAATCCGAAAAACTGATCACATATATGTCATATGTTATCCAGTCTAGAAATAACATCCTATCAAATACACTTTTAGCACTTATATAGATAGGAGTTACTAAAGGGTCTACTCTATCATTACATACATATCATTGATTGAAAGTGAAAATACTATTCATGACTTTCAAGGCATCTTATTCTTAAGAATTCTCAATTTTGGATTATTTTTCTAACATCTTCTTAGAATCCTTCCTTACTCTACTATTTATAAGAAATAGGGATGTTTGCATTAGGTCAACACATAAACAATCTATATCCACTTGTCTTTAAACTCTTGTTGGCCAGAACTGCCTAAACCTTTTCTCCAATACCACTAAATGTAACGCCCTTACCACAAAATGGTCCAATGAACCTATCATATACATCTATTACACATGTTCATACACATTCATGCCATAATTACATAATATACAGATTTGTAAGTATCACTATAATTAGCATATATCTCTTACACATCATAAACATTACTTTACTATACATTACAAGCTATGTACTATTATTATTACAATTATAAAGTTCTTACAAATGGACATTTACAAATCACGTATATAAAATAAAATATACTCAAGACATTCTAATCCTAGCCTTTGTGTTAACCATTCATTATCAACTTTTATACCTAAGCAATCCTAACAAAGTATCTGCACGGATAATACACCCGTGCCAAGCTAAAAAGCCTAGTAAGGAAATAACTCATTAAAAATAAGCACCCACTGCAGCTATTGCTAAGCATGTAAACAAAAATAAGTATATAGTATAATGAATTCTAATAATATAGGTCATACTAAGGATTAATAAAAACATGTCCTTTAAATAAACATTAAAGCAATGTTTTCAACATTCACATTAATATCTCATACACAAGTACAAATATATAGATTTATAGGTGTCCATTATACTTTTATATGGTCATCATAAATTTATCATGAAACTTTCCACTTGTAATTACATTTCACTACAAATGCCTACCTAGCTCTATGGGTGTGGATAATGGGTTCTATGGATACCTTAATAAGAAGTCCTCTTCACACCTTAGTAGTCTCCTTTCCTCTCTTCTTCCTTCTTCCTGAATTTTCCTTTATGGGCTCTTTCTAACCCTAATTTCTCTCTCTTATAATTTAGAAATAGTTAACTTGAAGGGAAGTTTTTGATGGATAAGGATGGCAGAAAACTAGGAAAAGAAAAGTTAGAGATGGCCTTTAATAATAGCCACTCCCTCTCTCATTTCCAATACCACTTGCCACTTTCTGCTAGAAACATACAAGTATCATTCTCTTATTTGTCCACTTGTGACCATAAGAGAAGTTCCTCTTTACTCACTTAAAAATTTTATTTTTTTTAAGTTTTCCTCACACTTATTAATTCATTCAATTTAGTCTTCACTTTAAACTACTTAATTATACACACATATGCCAAATTGTCAATTTACTGAATTACCTTTATCGTTCCTCATAATACCCTCTTTGTCCACTTACTTATCTCTTTATTACTCCAAACATCCCATCTACAAGCATTTTCTCCTAGGGTACGTGTTGGGGCCTTATAGGTTATGCATGTTTAGATTAAAGATATGTTTTATTTGATTTTTGCTTATATTATGCATCTTCTGACTGATTTTTATGTGATAGATGGGAAAAAGACCCTGATAAATGCCTATTGATTACATCAACTGACAAGACATCATAGACCCTTCATTTCGTCCCGTCTCTTTTCCCTATATGACCATTTGTGTGTTTGTTGTAGCTTATTTTGTCACTTTTAATGTGTCTTTTATTTTTATTCTTTATTCTACTTAATTTTCCATAATTGATTATATTTTTAGACATTATTTTCAATTTTTCCATACGTGTTTTACATTCTGTTTGCTCAATCTATACATGTTTATTTTATTTTATTATTCATAATTGTCTTTATTAATCACATACTCATTATTTTCTTATTTTTTTGTGATTGTGAGCAACTAATTTTATTCATATGGTATTTTAGGGAGTTTGAGATTAGGGCATCCTCAAAGGATAAGCCATGGAGGATTAATTCTGAACCCTTTGATTTGCTTATTTCTTCTTAACTCTTTTTATTAATTTCTTTATCATTTTATTTATTTTCTTTTTTGGATTTATTTTGGGCTTTGTAATAATTTAGTAATAAAATAATTTTGTACATTAAATGAAAAAATTAATCTAAAATCATTTTTACTAATTAAATAGGATTTTTTTTAATAAGATGCACCAATGTCCAATTGTAATCCCAAAAACAAACCAATAAATGAAGAGTTTTTGTTTTATTAAATTTGGATAACTCATCCCATGTTTTCTAAACTCCTAAAGATTCTTCACCCTATTTTTGTAAAATATGCATGAGGGAACCTATGTTTCCACTTTGAATAAATATCCCAATTTATGTGTACTTCATTCATCTTATTTTGGATGATTTTCTTATGTAATTATTTAGTTTAATTTATTTATTTACTTTATTACTTCATTTATATCATTTGTGTGTTTATTTATTTATCTTATACATCATATGAGAAGGGAGATAGTGAATTAATATTAAAAACTTATTTATAAACAACACTTAACTGGGGTACAAGTAAGAGTGACATCCCAACACCATCTTTGGCATAGGCATCAAAGGTTAGAATCATTTTCCAATGTTCTGTTGGTTGGTGACTCCATGATACCTACCTTTTAGATCCGCTTAGATGCCATTGTAGGTTGAACACCAATAATAGGATAAGGGTACCTAGAGATGTTGTTTGATGCTTGTTTGAGGCTCAAAACTTGGCGAATTGAGTGATTCTTATTATGAAATGGCAAATCTATGAACTTTCTAAACCTCGTTTGGTCTTAGGCCCTAAAAACGGGGTTCGTTGTGAATCATAACATGTATGAACATATGATTGTGCTTATTTAACATTAATGCAATAAGACGATTTATTACTTACTTATGAGCCTTAGTTGTGGATAGGTATGAAAAGGCATGCCAATTGGGTACAAATGCAAATGTCATAGCTTTGACCCCATTTGGGTCTACAGTTTAATCCTAGTTAGGACTATAGTCTTGAGCCTTTAGGTGTTAGTGTAAGTCCTAGCCCCAATACATTGTTATAAAACATTTAATTTAATAAATGAGGCATTTGTTTTATCTATTGTATTTCTGTGCATATCAATTGATAGAACTATCCAAGAATGTTGTTTCAGTTTAAGTTATCATGTGTGAGGCACATGGTTGTAAGACCTTGAAATAATAGAGACTTCATTCTAAATATCTCTAGTCAGTCATTGTTATGAGAATAACAAATGAATTAAGGCTAGTATGCTCTCTTTGATAAGTTAAGTTATGTCTTATGGATCATAAGGATAAGAGTGTCAATCAAAGATCATAGATACATGTTTAGAACATGGTATCTAAATTCGATTCGTTCATGAGAACACTACATGATACAAGTCATAAGTGTTTCTCATGTGCAAGTTTTGCATTGGAGTTCTTAGACCTAAAATCTCTATGAAACTCTTTATGAATTACTGTATACTTTGACATACATCTAATGTACTCATAACAGGGTGACAAGTATGGGTATGCTTGGGTATACATTGATTCATGTTAGAGAGCATGAGAGAAGTGAAGGGATTACCCCTCTCAATAAGAGAGAAAATATCATCGGCCACTTGATCAGTGAACTGAGAAGTGTATGGCCATACCGAGATAAAATAATGAGTAATCATTATTTATTTGAGAGTTCAGTGTCACTGGAATATCAAGAAAGGAATTAATACATATATAAGGATGGCTAGTTCCATGTCTTATATTAATTCTGATATTGAAGGGTAAGGGACTATGCAAATTGCATTAGGTCACTAAATGCCATTTGCATTTTCATTTAATTTGAAATGCTATAATATCTTGTTAGAGAATATATATAGCCTTTGAATTAATTTATTAATTCATTGCCAATATTAAATGGACCTATAGGATCGCACATAAAGCATTGGGCTTAAAATATTTAAATAGAGTATTTAGCATTAATTTGAGCTTTTAATTAAAGTCAAATTAATGTATGTAATGGGTATTAAAATTGTTAGTTGGACCTTGGTTCATGAGAGAGGAAATTTCGGCCTATGTAGATTTAATTTCAATTAATTAATTATATTGTATTAATTAAGTTAATTGAGTATTAAATCCTAAAATTTATTTAAATCAAAATAAATTAATTAAATGGGAGATAATGTGACCGAAAATCCAAAGGTAGAATCCTAAGGAATTTCAGCAACAATATATATCCCTAATAAAGTGATTTTTTTTATTAAATGTCTTATGTTTATTTCAAATTAATTTGAATTTAAAATTTAAAGGAGTTTGAATTAATATATGTCACTTAATTAGAAAGTGATGGAGGCTGAATTTACTATCTTTAGGTAGTAAATTTCGGAATTAACACTTACCTAAATAAGTGATATATATTTATGAAATAAAAGAAATAAAAACACTAGACATTTTTTTTGCTCTCTCTCACTCTTGGCCGAAATACACAAGGGGAAAGAATTATTTCTTGTTCTTTTGTGTTCTTGGGCAACAATAGCAACCTAAAAAAAGAACAAGATCAGATCTTGTTGCTTCAATCCATTACCATTGCCAAATATTTAAACATAGAGCTAGCACTCTTGATTTTAAGCCTTCCTTGCAATTGTGTGTGTGAGAATAGAGAGGAGTGGCATAAAGGCTGTTTCTTTGAAATTGGTGATCAAGACTTGAAGCATATAAGTTCATCCTATTTGCTGGTCATTATCAAAATCAAGATTTAAAGTACATCTAAGATTGTAAGTTTCAAAACCCTAAAATTGCATGTTTTCAATTCTTGTTATGGATTGCGTGGTATGTATGATCAATTTTTATTATTTTCCATTGTGTGATCATCATGTATATGCCATGTTATATCCCATCATTAGGTCCACAGTATTGATTCCTTCAGGTATCCATAGTATTGATACCTTCAGGTATATACAGCTATATTACCCATTATCCACACCCATAGTACATAATCAGGCAATTATAAAAAATAATGAATAGTCTTATAGGTAATATGACTAAGTGATAATCATATGAATCTAAGACTGTTAATGATTTGTAATTGTAGTGGAATGTATTTGACATGAATGGATATATGAATAAGTGTATATATGTAACATAGCTATTGTATGTATGATTGAGTATGTAATAATAGTAATGTACTATATATGAGATTAAATGAGTTGCGATGAGCATAATCACTCGTTATGTGATAGTTAAAGGTAGGTGTTAGTAAAATATTAAGAACTACATAGTTCTGATTTTTTATTTTGAGATATATATGAAGGTTGGGATACTAATTATAAGTCCGAACCAAGTACTAGATGTATGGTTAAGAACTCAAGACTTAATGGCAACTCTAGGAAAGCAAGCTGATAGGGTGTTCGTCTTTTGCATAGAAGTGGTTATATATCTAATTAAAGTAAATAAACATGCAGTGCATAGTTAATATGTTGTATGTCAAAAGTAGTGCCAAATAAGTTTAAAAATAAATAAAGATAATATTGGTGGTTTGAGTAATGCATTAAAAGATTAAAATCACTAAGTAATTAAATAATTTCTTAATTTTACGTAGTATTTCATTATTAAGTATGACTGAGTCTAAATTATTACTCAAGTAGGTTCAAAATTGAAGTTATACTTAAAGAGAATATCGAAATAACATTCCGGTTGCTATTTTAGCAACTCAAATAAAGTTTCATTGCTATTTCATTTTTGACCTAGGTAAAAATAATTTCTTAAGTTTTTAGTTATTTACAAATGTGCCATTGTATATAAATAGGCAAGTTTAACCCTAACTTCACCGTAACTCTTCACTCTTCCATTTTCATCTCTTCCTCCCTCACAGCTACTCCTCTCTCCTCTTCATATCCCTCTCCCTCACCCTCTTCCTCTCCCTTTTCCTCACCATCTTCCTCCCCTTCTATACCTTCTTCTAATCACCAGTATCTTTACTTGAAGAAGTAGCTCCATATCTCAGCCAAATTTCATCATGAACCTAAGAGTTTTACTTTTTTTATTTGTTTTGTAGAGAAAGGCTTCGGTATCTCTTATCCCACACTCATAATCCGAATTGTAAAAAATTATTTGCATTTTTTATTCCATTTAGCCAAAATCACACCTAATTGTAGGATTTCAACCTTATCTTTCATTCTTCCTCTTCTACACCAAATGCATTCTTAGGTTTTTGCTTTTGTTTTCTTTTTTTGATTTCATTTCCTTATTCAATTTGATTCGCTGGTTCGATGGACGCTTCTAATGCCCAAGTTCACTCCTTTGGTTAGATGGAGATTAATTGGGATAAGGACGTATTCACCATCCTCTACTTTTATTATATTTTCCTTTGCTTAGTTCCATCTTCAATTTTGAGTTTATTGATTTGTTTGGTTAGGTTGAAAATGAAAGCTAAAAGGTCTACCTTTCTCTCCTGCACAACACACCAAATCCATGGCCTTATCTTCTGCAAAATCTCCTTCAATCCTTACTGCTTCTTATTTCTCCATGAACACTTAAATTTTGAAGATCACGGCTACAGCCACCATTTATTACTTTTTTCCTAAACCCACAAGCAACAACCCTTTTAATTCCTTGAACCTTTCAAACAATATTAATTCAAATAAATGTAGAGCTAAAGTTTCTTTCTTTCCTTCTTTCTTGAAAAAGGGTAAGGACACTAAAATCCTCAAAAAAGAGCTCCTTGATGTTATTGCTCCACTTGATCGTGGGGTTGAAGCCACACCTCAAGATCAGCAGATAATTGATGAGGTTTTTTTCTTAATTTTTTTCAATGTATCTACTTTGAAATTGAACTAAACTTGCATTCATCATTTACCAGTTAAAATTACCTCTAATTCTAACACTTGAGCAAAACTCAATTAGATTTTTCACCATTTAAGATGAAAATAAGAGTTTTTTTGGAAATTAGACACATTGATTGCATAATACATTGGTTAAATTTCCTAATCATTTGCAAAGTTTTCAATGTTCTATGTGTGTGTCTTAATAGATTATATGCAAACTTGAAGCAGTTAACCCAACCAAGGAGCCACTCAAGTTTAATTTGATAAATGGGAAGTGGGAGCTTATTTACACAACTTCACAATCAATTTTGCACACTAAGGTAAGCCGAAAGATCATGCAATTTTTGTCATTCGAACTAACTTCCTATGGTTACAATATGGACTATGTCAATAGAGCCCTTAAGTATCCCTATCAGGGAAATAACACCTATTTAGAAGTTTATGAGAGAACTTCATGAAATGATCTTGGGCAATTATCAAGTTGCTCTTTTTTTTCCTCTAGTTGCTAGTATTTTGTTAGAGATGGTAAGAGCTTCTTATACTCCACACGTGTGTTATGATAAATTAGAATGGTTTAAGATTATTATTAAAATTCATCCCTATTTTGACAACCAAATTGGTTAGGTTTATTGTATTAGCATAAAACATGATAGTTTGATTAACCTCGTTGCTTTATTCTCATTGTTTACTGCCATATTGTTCTGTGTTTTTATACTACATTGCTCTATTTTCTTAAGATGAAAGGTTATAAGGTAGGAGAGATAAGATTATATAGAATCTAGTTTTATTTTCTATTTGTTCTTACCACTTCTTCTACCCCAATGATGTAAAAAAATGATGCAATGTAGAGACCAAAATTCTTAAGGTCTAAAATAAACTATCAAGCAATCAATGTGGATACACTTAGGCCCAGAATATGGAATCATGGCCATTCTTCAATCAGGTAATTTTCCAATTTTATTTCATTATTATCTTATTCCAAAAGATTATGTTTCTTCAATTGCTTTTGGATTTTAAGTTTTGATAAAAGCATGATTTTTTTTAAGTTGAGTTACTTGCATATTAATTAATGCTTGCTATTTTATCTTTAGGCTAGCTTCTATCTTTCTACCCTTTCTTTTGCTCCTTAACACAGTTAAGTACATGGCAATTATATATAACAATTGTCATGTTGCATGTGATATTTGCTTGCTAACTTGACATTCATGTTTTGTAAACAACTGCAGATTTGACACCTGTAAATGCAAAAAGGTGGCTGTAAAGTTTGAATTCTTCAAAATTAGTGGCCTTGTAAGTTTGACTTCTTCAAAATTGGTGTCCTAAAATACTGAGGCTCACTCTTTGAAATCAAAGATAATTATGGAAACCACAACTTGAGATGATGACACAGAGGGAAGACGTTTTTGTTGGAAATTAATCGATTACATACATCACATGTATAAGCGAAAATTTAAAATTTTAACCAATATATTTGATCTTGCAATGAATTTACAATATAAATATTAATGAGAATAAAAAAAACCACCTTTGATTTTTGTTAAACAGTTGTTTTTTCTTCTCACCGGGTTGTCACAAACCACAGTGTCCAAAATAGAACACCTCCAATTGCAATTCACACTAGAGAAGGATCAAATGAACCAAAGAATGATAGAATTACAAGGCTGGCCAAATTCTCCTTGATGCTAGCAAGGGAGTGGTGGCTAGGGTTTAGAAGAAGAGAGAATTTTCTTTACTTGTGAAAACTCACTTAACCCTAAAATCACTTATCTTAGATTTTTATAGCTAGGTTAAAAATCTAATCTCATAATGTGATTGGACTCTTTAAAATTGCTGGTAAAAAATTAATTGGGCTTCTGGAAATATTATTAATTTATTTGAGCTCAATTAAATCTAATTTAAGTCCTTTCATAAAAGAATATGCACACAACCCCTAAACTAGGCCCTTTATGCGCATGCTTGGATTTAATCACCCAAATCGATTCTAAATCCATCAAAATTAAATATATAGCTTTGTAACACTTATAAAATATATTTAATTTATTTTAGTACAAGAATTAGGCCTCTAATGCCTTCTATTTGGAGTTGGCGTGAAACCCATCCTCTAGTAGGTTTATGCGCCAAAACCAATTCTATGGGCCACATATATTTCTCCAATGGATCTATTAATTATTATGTCAGCTCTAAAACACTTACAATCCAATTATAATTAATTATGAAATATAATATTTCAATTAGGTCCATTTTGCAGAACATTTCTAAAAAGTTTTGCGAATATTTTTACTTGATCATAATTAATTAAACTCTTTAATTAATTATTCTCTTATTCATTTTTCTTCTCCCATAATAATATCAAATATTATTATCCTTGTCATTTTACCATTTTATCCTTTACTCTATATGTGTGTGACCTATTGGGTTCCTATCCATATTGGCAGTATAATATGTAATTATGAGTTCTATCCAAAACTCATATGATTTAAACTTCTTTAAATCATTTTATCAATCCCTTATTGATATTTATGATACACTATTATATAAGTCATGAGCGGCCTCTAGCTAGGTATCATGACTACCCAAATGTCAGAAAAGTCAAGTGGTTTTGACTATACCCTTCCATAGAAATAGTTACCATGTAATTACTCCTTTCACCACTCTTATCTCAATTAGATTCTGAGTATGGATTTCTCTCAACTCATATAAATATAATTATATATGTTCTATTTATTTTAACTATTGTTTCCAAAATGCCCTTTATGGATCCCTATCATCTTGGCATATTACTCTGGCCAGATATTCTCTAAACAAGGTAATTATAGAATCATGCGAGATAACTTCCCTTAATAAATCTGGGATTGTGAATCCCTTATCGATTACTCAACTATCTTCAAGTAGGTCATGATATACCCAACCTCCTAACTATGTTCATCCCTAGTTGGAAGTAATCAGTTATGGAGTCAAAGTATATCACTTGCTACTTAAGATAACCTTGGTGATCTCAAGTCTAAGGATACTTTCACAATCGCTACGAAGAGATTGCTCACTGACATAGATTTAATATCTACCTGAGGATTCTCTTTGCTAGTCTCCAATGAACTTGTTCTTCTAACAAGCATCCACATGTTAGCTTTGATCATCTTCCATAATTACAGTTATGAGAATGTCTACTTGAACTATTCAAGAAGCACAACATGTGCTAGTCTGTCCGAATTAACAATGTCCTGTCTTGTTAATTCTATGACTAGGGATATTTAGATATTATCACATTTGCATGCAATAGACATTTCATATCATGAACACTTTCATGATTGCCTTTGCACTGTGTTTATAATATCTAGGACTTCATTTATTAATTTAAGATATACAAACTCATGTATTTAAACATAACAATAATAAATGAATGATGCCTTTAATTAAGAATATGAATTTATATATATGAAATACATCCCTTTTACATGGGCTCTAGGGCATACTCTCTAACAATCCCCTACTTGTACTAGAGCTAATCACTCATATGTCTTAAACCCATGTTATTTATATGGTGATCGTGCTTTATCTGGGAAAGTGCTTTAGTGAGGGGATTTGCCACATTATCAGCTATGGGGACCTTTTTTTATTTTCACATCATTTCTAGCTATTATTTCCCTTATGAGATGGTAGCGTTTGAGAACATGCTTGGATCACTGATTAGACCGTGGTTCCTTTGCTTATGCAATGGTTTTATTATTGTCACAATATAAAGAAATCGAATCAACAAGGCTAGGCACCACTCCTAGTTCAGATATGAAATTTTTGATCCATACTGCTTCTTTAGTTGCCTTCAAAGCAGCAATGTACTCAGCTTCTTTTAGGAAATTAGCAGTTGTTTCTTATTTGGAACTCTTCTAACTAACTACTCCTTCTCCCATTATGAACACAAAACCAGACTGTGATTTAAAATCATCTTTGTCAGATTGGAAGGTAGCATCAGTATGTCCATTTACTTCAAAACTGCCCTCTCCATATACCAAGAATATGTCCTTAGTTCTTCTTAAATACTTAAGGATATTCTTGACAGCTACCCAGTGTTCCTCTCCAAAATTTGATTGGAATCTTCTTATGACACTCATAACAAATGCTACATCTAGAAGTGTACATAACATAGCACATATGATAGAACCAATTGCAGATGCATATGGTGTTCTATTCATGATCTCTCTATCCTCTAGTGTCTGCGAATATATAGACTTAGCAAGGTATTTCCCATGCACCATGGGTATAAACCCTTTCTTAGAGAGATCCATATTGAACCTCTTCAATACTTTATATTTATAAGTACTTTGAGAAAGACCTAACAACCTATTGGATCTATCTCTATAGAACCTTATTCCCATAATATAGGTTGCTTCTCCAAGGTCTTTCATGGAAAATTGCTTGGATAACCATATTTTAATAGATTGGTGAAGAGAAATGTCATTTCCCATGATCAATATGTCATCCACATATAGAACTAGAAAGACAATTGCACTCCCACTGACCCTTTTACACACACAAGGTTTATCTTCATTCTATGAGAAACCAAACTCTTTGATTGTCTCATTAAATCGTATGTTCTAGCTCCTAGAGGCTTGCTTCAATCCATAAATGGATCTTTGAAGCTTGTATACCTTTTTTCCATTTCCCGATGTGAACCCTTCTGGTTGTGTCATATACACATCCTCAATTAGATTTCCATTTAGAAAAGCTATCTTCACATCCATTTGCCAAATCTCATAATCATAATAAGCTGCAATGGCTAAAAGTATTCTTAAAGACTTAAGCATCACTACAAGAGAAAAGGTTTCATCATAGTCAATTCCTTCTCTTTGATGATAGCCTTTTGCAACTAAGCGAACTTTATAGGTAACTACATTACCTTCCATGTTGATCTTCTTTTTGAAGATCCATTTGCACCCTATAGGCTTTATCCTTTCAGGTGGTTGAGCTAAAGTCCATACTTTGTTCTCATACATGGAGTCCATTTCAGACTGTATAGCCTTAAGCCATAAATCACATTCTGAACTGTTCAAAATTTCTTGATAGCTTATAGGCTTATTGTCCTCTACTACAGTTATGCCTATATCTGAATCAATGTGAAATCTATATCTCAGAGGGATAGAACGCATCTTAGTAGATCTTCTAGAATTTTGTGTATAATTAGGTTCAACTGTAATATCATCATTATGAAATTCAGTCTCGGGTTCAATCAGTTGATCTACTTCTATTTGTGGGTCTTGAACTTCACCAAGTTCAATTTTACTCCCACTTTCCTCTCGTACTAGAAACTCTCTTTCTAAAAAGAAAGAATGCCTTGAAACAAACATCTTTTGTTATAAGCGATGGTAGAAATAATATCCAAACATTTCTTTTGGATATCCCACAAATAAACATCTGTCAGAATTAACATCTAGTTTGTCTGACATTGTCCTCTTTACATAAGCAGGACAACCTCATACCTTCATATTAGAGAGTGGGTTTTTTGTTATTCCATATCTCATATGGAGTAACGTCAATCGATTTACTAGAACTCTATTAACAGTAGTTTCTAATGCATATCCCCAAAAGGACTTAGGCAAGTCTGCTCGACTCATCATGGATCGAACCATATCTAATAGTGTTTGATTTCTCTTCTCAGATACACCATTATGTTATGGTGTATATGATGGAGTCCATTGAGATAAAATCCCATTATCTCTAAGATAATCTTGAAAATTATTTGCTTAAGTATTCTCCACCTCGATCTGATCTAAATGTCTTAATACTCTGGCCAAGTTGCTTCTCTACTTCATTTTTAAATTCTTTTAACTTTTCAAATGCTTCTGATTTATATTTCATTAGATAGATATATCCAAACTTGGAGTAATCATCTATGAAAGTAATGAAGTAGGAGTAATCTCCTCTAGCATATGTAGTCATTGGGCCACATATATCTGAATGTATTAAGTCCAAAACCATTCTAGCTCGTTCTCTTTTACCAATAAAGGGAGCTTTTGTCATTTTTCCTAATAAACAAGATTCACATGTACCAAATGATTCATAATTAAATGATCCCAAATCACCTGACTTGTGTAATTTGGTCATGCATTTCTCATTTATATGGCCTAAACGATAATGCCATAAATATGAGGTATTTAAATTATCTTGTTTCATTCTTTTGGTATCAACATTATGCACTTCTTTAATTAAATCAAGAATAAATATACCATTCTCAATGATAGATTTAGCATAAAATATATTGTTCTTAAAAAATTTAACAACATTTGTCCTTTAAAGAAATGTCATAATCGTTTAATAAATAACTGAAAGAAATAATACTTTTAGATAATGCTGGAACATAATAACAATTGTTTAACTCCAGTATTAATCCACTTGGAAGAGGTAAATGATAAGTCCCCACAACTGTTGTAAAAATATTTTGTCCAGTAGCTAACTGTAGACATATTTCTGCCTTTCCAACTCTTCTACTGATTTTAAACCCCTGTAGATTATTACACAAATGAGATCGACATCCGATATCTAATATCCAAGATTGTTTTGAAGTAATAAAATAAGTATTTATATCAATATTATAAATACGTGAAGTAGAAGCATCAGCTTACTTCTTTTCCTTGCGAAAATCTAGATAGGCCTTGCAGTTACGCTTCCAATGACCATCTTTCCCACAATGGAAGCAAGTTCCTTTGGGATTCTCTTTCTTGGCAACCTTCTTCTTAGAAACTCCACCATACTTTGGTTGTGCCTTAGTTATCTTCTTCTTCTTCTGCTTCTTGCTTTTAGCAGAAGTGACAACCATGACACTTTTTGAATCCTTCTTGAAGGATCCATCTGCTATTTTGAGCATATGATTAACTCAGGAATGGTTACTTGGATCTTGTTCATGTTAAACTTAAGCATGAAAGGTGCATAGCTTGGAGCCAATGAGTACAAGATTAAATCTAATTATAGATCATTATCCATTACATAGCCAAGTCTACTCAAATGCTCAATATACCCATACATCTTTATTACATGAGTAGCAGCCGAAGTGCCTTCCACCATTTTACAGCTAAACAGAGCTCGAACAATCTCATATTGCTCAATTCTAGCCTGAGAAGAATAAAGCTCTTTTAGATGCAAAATGATGGTTCTAGCATCCATCATTTCATGTTGCTTTTGAAGCTCTAAAGACATAACACCTAGCATCAGACATGCCGCTACTTCACTATCCTCTATGTATTTTTGATAAGTGCCCTTGATCTCATCAATGGCATCATCTGATAGAGTTGGTGGTGGATATTTATCCAAGATATAATGGATCTTTTCAGCTTTGAGAACAATTCTCACTTGTTTGATCCAGTCAGAATAATTGCTGCCAACCAGCTTGTTATCTAAGATTGATCATATGTTTATGTTTGATGTGCTCATGATGATGACCTAGATATGAAAAAAAATATGAGAGTATGTTCATATATATGTATGCATTAATTAGGTATTTAATTAATCTATTTGCTCCCACTATTTTATTACGAATCAATAGCCCTCACTATTTAATCCGAGAAAACCCGATGGTTTTCTTAGTGGGCCAATATCCAATCCTTGATATGAAATTTAACCTTGATTGTTGTCAACAAGTCAAACTCCATACCCTTGAAAGGTAAGTATCTCTATACCAATTGTGTCTCTACACAACTATTGTATCATTAGTTTATCAACTCTTGATGCATGCATATCATATATGCATTCCCTAATCTTACCTCTAAAACTATTAGCCTTGACTGTGGTCAACAAGCTAATGGGCTAGCTAAGATGACCCATTTAATTAGATTTAAACATATACGATATAATGTGAGCTTGACTCTGATCAATAACCCATAATATAAAGAACTCTGGTTCTCCTCCAATTAATGGAAGGCTTATATACCTTAGTATTTGTTTGAGGAATTTTAGTTAATTAAGTCTCATCATACATGGTTGGCATACATTGGTATACATCCTATATCCATCACATAAATATAAGCATACAAATATGGTATAGTTATGGACTTTACTATATTGACTTCCCCGAGCCAAAAGGGAAATCAAAAGGTCAAACCTAGGTAATATGCATGATTCAAACAAGTAAAATAATTACATTATCTTCAATCTTGTAGGATCTCCATCCATCCCTAATTTGCTCCTTGATAGTGGTCTCTATTTCTATCTCTAATTCTAATCTAAGTAATCTAATTACATATTATAATTTGAGAAAGAAATACGACCTAAAAAAAGTGGTCGGGACATGAAAGTCCTTATTGGGCCAAAACATGCATTATGCTCAATCACATTGGGCCTTTGTCCATAACTATCCATTATGCCAATCATACACCCTTATATACACTTCTAATGCATAAAGTAAAACCATATAATGGAATACAAACTATTTTTCAACTCTTGAAACTTACTTTTGAGTTATTTTAACCATGTGATCAAATTAGGAAACTTTTTCCATTTTGGAAACTTTCCATTTTACGAAACCTTTTTGCATGCATGTGTTCTTCCATTAATTTTCAATCCAATTGATTATTTAATTAATTAATCATATTAAATAATTAAAGAATCAATTTTGGGCTTAAAATAATGGGTAGGCCGAAACCTACAATTTAAACCCTAAAGTGTGTTCACACACAAATTAGTTTTGTATCTATTGGACCATTTGGGCCTTTTGGAATGAGCGAAGCCCACTCCAGCCCTTAAAATCCATTAATAAACTTAATTAAAGTCTATAATATTTAATTTAAATTAGCTCCTTACGCTCACCAAGTCATTTACTAATTTAAATCAAACCCGTAAATATAATTAAGCCCATTAAGTGGCTTTAATGAATTAAAATTAATCCAATTAATTCAAGGCCCATTTTAATTAATCCAATGAATTAAAAACACATTAATATATCAGATATATCAAATTTAGAAGATTAAAAATAATTCTAAACATAAACATACCAAGAACACATGAAAAACACACAAAGAATACTAATTTATCGAACTTTTCGATTAAACTAGTTTTCATGCAAAACTTGTTTGATTTTAATTTTGTTTGATCCTATGGCTTAATATCACATATTAAAAACATAAATTATCATCAAAATAATTTTAGAGTGGATCAATAAAAATTTAATTTAGAACAGCCCCTAAACTTTATTGAAAAATAAAAATCCTTCAAGCCAAAAAAAATGATTCTTTTCTTAAAAGAATCGTTTTATTTTTCATTTTATATATTTGATCACATACATATAAAAATTAATATTTCTCATTCATGAACAATCAAATTTGATATTTAAAGTTCATAAAATAAATAACTCAAAAATAAATAGAAAAACTATTCTGCGAATAATATAGAATTGTAGATTCATGGTAAAACCGGTCTTTGATACCATGTTGGGAATTAACCAGTTACATACATCACATGTATAAGCAGAAATTTAAAATTTTAATCAATATATTTGATCTTTTCATGAATTTACAATATAAATATTAATGAGAATAATAAAAATCAAAATATAACACCTGGTTGTAATTCGCAATAGAGAAGGATCAAATGAACCAAAGAATGATGGAATTACAAGGATGGCTGAATTCTCCTTGATGCTAGCAAGGGAGTGGTGGCTAGGGTTTAGAAGAAGAGAAAATTTCTTTTCTTGTGAAACACTCACTTAACTATAAAATCACTTATCTTGGATTTTTATAATTAGGTTAAAAATCCAACCTCATAATGTGACTGGGCTCTTTAAAATTTCTGGAGAAATATTAATTGGGCTTCTAGAAATATTATTAATTTATTTGAGTTTAATTAAATCCAATTTAAGTCCTTACATAAAGGACTATGCACACAACCCATAAACTAGGCCCTTTATGCATATACTTGGATTTAATCATCCAAATCAATTCTAAATCCATCAAAATTAAATATATAGGCTCAATAACACTTATGAAATATATTTAATTATTTTAGTCAAAGAATTAGGCCTCTAAGGCCTTCTATTTTGAGTTGGTGTGAAACCCATCCTCTGGTGGGTTTATGTGCCAAAACCAATTCTTTAGGCCTCATATATTTCTCCAATGGATCTATTAATTATTATATTAGCCCTATAACACTTATAATCCAATTATAATTAATTATGAAATATAATATTTCAAATAGGTCCATTTTGAAAAATATTTCTAAAAAGTTATGCAAACATTTTTACTTGATCATAATGAATTAAACTCTTAAATTAATTATCTTCTTATTCATTTCTCTTCTCCCATAATAATATCAAATATTATTATCCTTGTCATTTTACCATTTTATCCTTTACTCTATATGTGTGTGACTTATTGGGTTCATGTCCATATTGATAGTATATTATGTAATTATGAGTTTTATCCAAAACTCATATGGTTTAAACTTTTTTAAATCATTTTATTAATCCTTTATTCTTATTTATGACAAACTATTATAAAAGTCATGAGCGACCTCTAGATAGGCATCATGACTACCCAAATGTCAGGAAAGTCAAGTGGTTTTTACTATCCCTACCATAGAAATAGTTATCGTGCAATTACTCCTTTCACCACTCTTATCTCAATTAGATTCTGAGTATGGATTTCTCTCAACTCATATAAATCTAATTATATATGTTCTATTAATTTAACCTTGTTCCCAAAATGCCTTTTATGGATTCCTATCCATCTTGGCATATTACTCTGGCCAGAGATTCTATGAACAAGATAATTATAGAATCATGCGAGATAACTTCCTTTAATAAATCTAGGATGGTGAATCCTTTATCGATTACTCAACTATCTTCAAGTAGGTCATGATATACCCAACCTTTTAACTATGTTCACTCCTAGTTGGAAGTGATCAGTCATGGAGTCAAAGTATATCACTTGCTACTTAAGATAACCTTGGTGATCTCAAGTCTAAGGATACTTGCATAACCATTATGAAGAGATTCCTCACTGACATAGATTTAATATTTATATGAGGATTCTCTTTGTAGGTCTCCAATGAACTTATTCTTCTAACAAGCATCAACGTGTTAGCTTTGATCATCTTTCATAATCACAGTTATGAGAATGACTACTTGAACTATTTAAGAAGCATAACATGAGCTAGTCTGTCCGGATTAACAATGTCCTATCTTGTTAATTCTATAACTAGGGATATTTAGATATTATTACATTTGCTTGCAATAGACATCTCATATCATGAACACTTTTATGATTGCCTTTGCACTGTGTTTATAATATCTAGGACTTCATTTATTAATTTAAGATATACAAACTCATGTATTTAAACATAGCATTAATAAATGAATGATGCCTTTTATTAAGAATATGAATTTATATATATGAAATATATCCCTTTTACATGGGCTCTAAGGCATACTCTCTAACAATCTCCCACTTGCACTAGAGCCAATCACTCATATGTCTTAAACCCATGTTATTTATATGGTGATCGCGCTTTATTTGTGAAAGTGCTTTAGTGAGGGGATCCGACACATTATCATCTGTGGGGACCCTTTCTATTTTTACATCATTTCTAGCTATAATTTCCCTTATGAGATGGTAGCATTTGAGAACATGCTTGGATCACTGATGAGACCGTGGTTCTTTCGCTTGTGCAATGGCTGTCACAATATAAAGGAATCGGATCAACAATGTTAGGCACCACTCCTAGTTCAGATATGAACTTTTTGATCCCTACTGCTTCTTTAGCTGCCTCCGAAGTAGCAATATACTCCACATCTATCATGGAATTAGCAGTTGTTTCTTGTTTGGAACTCTTCCATCTAACTTCTCCTCCTTCCATTATGAACACAAAACCAAACTGTGATTTACAATCATCTTTGTCAAATTGAAAGTTGGCATTAACATGTATATTTACTTTAAAATTTCCTTCTCCATATACCAAGAATATGTCCTTAGTTCTTTTCAAGTATTTAAGGATATTCTTGACAACTGCCCAGTGTTCCTCTCCAAAATTGGATTGGAATCTGCTTGTGACACTCAAAGAAAATGCTACATTTGAATGTGTACATAACATAGCATACATGATAAAACCAATTGTAGATGCATATGGTATTCTATTCATGATCTCTCTATCCTCTAGTGTCTGCTGACACATAGACTTAGAAAGGTGTTTCCCATGCACCATGGGTATAAACTCTTTCTTATAGAGATCCATATTGAACCTCTTCAATACTTTATCTATATATGTACTTTGAGAAAGACCCAGCAACCTATTGGATCTATCTCTATAGATCCTTATTCCCAGAATATAGGTTACTTCTCCAAGGTCTTTCATGGAGAATTGTTTGGATAACCATATTTTAATAGATTGGAGAAGAGACATGTCATTTTCCATGATCAATATGTCATCCATATATAGAACTAGAAAAACAATTGCACTCCCACTGACCCTTTTATACACACAAGGTTCATCTTTATTCTGTGAGAAACCAAACACTTTGATTATCTCATTGAATCGTATGTTCTAGCTCCTAGAGGCTTGCTTCAATCCATAAATGGATCTTTAAAGCTTGCATACCTTTTTCCCATTTCCTGATGTGAACCCTTCTGGTTGTGTCATATACACATCCTTAGTCAGATTTTCATTTAAAAATGTTGTCTTCACATCCATTTGCCAAATCTCATAATCATAATGAGCTACAATGGCTAAAAGTTTTCTTATAGACTTAAGGATTGCTGCAGGAGAAAAGGTTTCATCATAGTCAATTCCTTCTCTTTGATGATAGCCTTTTGCTACTAAGGGAGCTTTATAGGTAACTATATTACCTTCCATGTTGATCTTCTTTTTGAAGACCCATTTGCACCCTATGGCTTTTATCCCTTCAGGTAGTTGAGCTAAAGTCCATACTTTGTTCTCATACATGAAGTCCATTTCAAACTGCATAGCTTTAAACCATAAATCATGTTCTGAACTATTCAAAACTTCTTGAGAGCTTATAGGCTCATTGTCCTCTACTTCAATTATACCTCTATCTGAATCAATGTGAAATCCATCTCTCACAGGGATAGAATGCATCCTAGTAGATCTTCTAGGATTTTGTGTATAATTAGGTTCAACTGTAATCTCATCATTATGAAATTAAATCTCGGATTCAATCGGTTGATCTACTTCTATTTGTGGGTCTTGAACTTCACCAAGTTCAATTTTACTTCCACTGTCCTCTTATAGTAGAAACTCTCTTTCTAAGAATACAACATGCCTTGAAATAAATATCTTTTGTTCTAATGGATGGTAGAAATAATATCCAAACATTTCTTTTGGATATCCAACAAATAAACATTTGTTAGAGTTAACATATAGTTTGTCTGACATTGTCCTCTTTACATAAGCAAGACAACCCCATACCTTCATATGAGAAATTGTGGGTTTCTTGTTATTCCATATCTCATATGGAGTAACATCAACCAATTTACTAGGAACTCTGTTTAACACATAAACAGTAGTTTCTAATGCATATCCCCAAAAGGACTTAGGCAAGTCTGCTCGGCTCATCATAGATCGAACCATATCTAATAGTGTTTGATTTCTCCTCGCAGATACACCTATTATGTTGTGGTGTATATGATGGAGTCCATTGAGATAAAATCCCATTATCTCTAAGATAATCTTGAAAATTCTTGGCTTAAGTATTCTCCATCTCGATCTAATCTAAGTGTCTTAATACTCTTGCCAAGTTGCTTCTCTACTTCATTTTTAAATTCTTTTAACTTTTCAAATGCTTCTGATTTATATTTCATTATTTAGATATATCCAAACCTGGAGTAATCTTCTATAAAAGTAATGAAGTAGGAGTAACCTCCTCTAGCATGTGTAGTCATTGGACCACATATATTTGAATGTATTAAGTCCAAAACCATTCTAGCTCGTTCTCCTTTACCAATAAAGGGAGCTTTTGTCATTTTTTTCTAATAACAAGATTTACCTGTATCAAATGATTCATAATCAAATGATATCAAATCACCTAACTTGTGTAATTTGGTCATGCGTTTCTCATTTATATGGCCTAAACGACATTGCCATAAATATGAGGTATTTAAATTATCTTGTTTCATTCTTTTGGTATCCATATTATGCACTTCTTTAATTAAATCAAGAACAAATACACCATTCTCAATGATAGCTTTATCATAAAATATATTGTTCTTAAAAATGTAACAATATTTGTCCTTTAAAGAAATGTCATAATCGTTTAATAAACAATTGAAGGAAATAATACTTTTAGATAATGCTGGAACATAATAACAATTATTTAACTCCAGTATTAATCCATTTGGAAGAGGCGAATGATAAGTCCCCACAACTATTATAGAGATGTTTTGTCCAGTAGCGGACTGTAGATATATTTCTGCCTTTCCAACTCTTCTACTGCTTTTAAGCCCCTATAGTTCATTTGGCATGATTCAGCTCTATTATATATGTTAAGCATATATGATCATGGTAGTATAACCAATAAAATTTATCCAATTATACATGTTATTCCCATTCTGAAATTAACACTCATTATTATAAGCTTATACTATATTAATATTTATACATGCTTATATATAGATTATATGCCTTCACTAAATTGAAATTTATTGCTGCACAAATATCTCGTGAAATGGAAGCTTTTAGTGGCATATGCTGGCAGCACTGCTTTTTGTCAGTTTCAGTGGAAATGAAAGAAGTAAAGAGCACTAATGAAATGTTGACATTGAAAATTAATAGTATTTTTTTGTAAAAAATAATAATATTTTAGTGATAGAATAATGACTAAAAATTCGTCGTAAATTTTTTTATTATGGTGCCTAAATTTACCAATGGAATAACAAATTTCGCTGCTAAATTTAGCAACGAAAATCTTATTATGTTGGTAATTTTGAACAATTCACAAAATCGTATATTAACAAAATTGCGAAGTTAATAAAAATGGACCTTTTTTTTCTTAGAAAGAAGCTTGTTCTCGTTGATCTTACGACCACCGCCTTCGATGGTGTTGTTGGCTCTTTGCTTCCACTTATCAGGTACCATAACCTTCGATAACTTCTTTTCATCTGAGCAAAACCATCATCTCAAAATTTAATCCGAAAAATAAAAATCTAAAAGACAATTATCTTGAAAGTGATATGCAGAGAATTTAACTGACCAAATTGATGAGAAAAATATTTAGAAACTTACGTTTTTCGTACACCATTAACCATTGGTCTTGCTATGGAAAAGTCGAAGAGAAGAGATCGGCAGAGCAAATCTCGCACATCATTGGCCATTGATCTATAGAGCAGATCGACGAGATAAACCGACGAACAAAGGCCGGTTAACAGCTTCTCTGACGACTGAAGGGAGGGGAGAGGCAGCGACAGTGGACTGGAGAGGAGAATCGGCTACTGGTACGGTGGGTTAGGGCAAAAATAAAGAGAATAAGGGATACACAAATCACACATAATTTGGTTCACCCGATTGCAAGCATGATAGTATAAAATAGTACAAACTAATACAAGCACGATATTTGAAAAAATTTTTAAAAAGTTAATATGGAGATAATATAATACAGTATAGGTCTCATTATTCTACGTATACTGTATAAAATAATACATTATAATTCCTTGAATTTATATAATACGATAAATATCGTATTAATGCTAAATACTATCACACCATCATTATTGTTATTGCCACTACCACCATCACATCTTGTCATAGCCGCCAACACCACAACCACTGTTGCCACCACTACCGCTGTCACTACCACACTTTTCTACTATCATCGCCATCGATATCATCACAACTACTGCCATTACCATCATCGCCACCACCATCGCCCTCACCACCATATCATCGCCATCACCATTGTCACATTACTGCTAATACCACCACCATCATAATCGCCGTCGCCATCCATGCCGTCACAGTCAATAACACCACCATCACTGCCAACATCACCACCCTTACTACCATATCGCCTGACACCACTGTCATGCCGTTGTCGACACCATCACCACTGCAGCCATCACCATTGCTACCACCTCCGTTGTTGCCACCATCACAACTACCACCATTATCGTCGCAGCCACCACTGCTCTCTGCCACCACACCCTTGCCTCCGACACCACCACTGCTGGTTACACCATCACACTGCATATGCTGTCACCGCCACAACCACTGTCGTCGTTGCCACCACACCCCCAAACTACCTCCGCCACCGCTACCACACCATCATCACCACTACCGCACCACCGCCACCACCACATCATCGCCGCTATCATCACCACTCAGTCATCATCACAATTGCCATCACCATCGCTGCGGCCACCGCTACAATGTTGCCACTACCATTATCACATTATAACCAAATTTTCAAACTTATAATATTGAATGAATAAGCTAAGAGCTATTATATAAAAATTATATTATAATTGATAAATTCTTTCATTTTTTGCTCAAATATTTCATCAAATTCGTTGTTTAGATTTTTTTATTTTTTATCTAATTTTAATTTTATAAATGCCGATCTTTCTAATAATATATAGTCATTTCTCTTTTTTTATTTTTTAATAAAAAATTGATGTATTAAAATTTATATTTTATAATTATAAATTTTTATATAAATTAGTTACAATAAAATTAATTTAATTGTATCTATTTTTAATTTTTTAAAAAATAATATATTATGATATTATGCACCAAATACAGTATATAATAATACGGGATAATATAATTTTGTACCAAATATTGTATAATATAATACAGACTAATACTGTACATGTTAATAATATACAAATTAATACTATATATGTTAATACTATACATGCTAATACAATATAGTGAACCAAACATGCCCTAAAGCCTTTAAGGATAAACAATACGATGTAGTTTTAAGTGAAACTTCGATCGAATTTTCTGTGGTTTTCTTCTTCAAAATCCAAACAGAACCAAAAATTGAATTTCTTTAAAATTTAAAATCGAAACCGAACAAAAAAATCAAAAATTGAACCAAATTAAAAATTTAGTCGATTTTGTTCGATTTTCAATTTAAACCAAAGTTTGCTCACCTCTAGTGAATAGAGTATATTTGGTGTAGATAAAAGTAAAAGAGAATAAAGTGTATTTACTATTCATCTTGGGCAAATCTGAATATAAGATATTTATTTTTAGTCAAACTGAATAAATGTATACACTTTAAATAAATTGAATGCAGAATATTTACTTTGGACAAAATTAAATACAATTGAATAGAGGGTATTTACTATTTGTTTAATTAAAATGTATGCACTTTGAAGAAATTGAATGCAAAGTATTTACTTTACTTTTATACTAAAGAGAGAGAATAAAAAAAGATTTGGTTAATTAGAAAATAACTGGTCGTAACAAGACAACTCTATCAAATATTTCAAGATTTGTTCATCTTTCGAAATCAAACAAGAAAATGATTTGTTTTTATATTTTTTTATTTTAAATATTTTAAATATTTATTCTATTTTTTAAAAAAAATTATTAGAATAATATATCAATTATTTATGAGTTTATTGACTTTAATCTCTTTTTAGTTGTAATAAAAATAATAAGGAGGTTTTTAAATTAATAAGTGTATACAATGTATTGCATATTAATTAATAAGAAGGTTTATTAATTAATAAGTGTGTACAATACATAATAATGTATACAGTAATTAATATCTTGTATACAATACATAAGTATATACAAAATATAAGTGTATATAATGTACATTTTATTAATTAATAAGTGTATACAGTGTACTACATCTTCATTTTTTTCAGACTAAATAAACTATATACAATATATTTTATTTACTTTTTGCTTAAATTTAATAAATTATTTCACTTTCAATTTGAATTCAGTTCCAATATTGTTTTAAGAATTCTTGTTTTATACGTAAAGTAGATATTGAATATGTTGTATTCACTTCCTGATAAAACCTAAAATGGTTTATCTGTAGGAGAGGAATCGATAGCTGAAGCAGCAGATTGGATAGTTGAATTGTCTGCAAAAGGAGAGCTAGCAGTTGATTCAACCGATCGGATAGTTAGACCTGTAAAAAGGGGTGCCCGATCGGAATCGGGCTTTAGCACTCCGAAGCTTAAGTTAGTAGCTTTTAGAGAAAGAGTGTTTGGAGAGAGAGAGTCTCTGATATTCAATACCTGGAGCCATCGTGTTTTAGGCTATTTATAGGAGTTATTTGGAGGGGTACTTGAGTACCTCGGGCAGTGATAACTGGCAATCAGAGTAGGTGAGTGGCGATGTGATAGGAAATGGATGGAGAGTATGGGCACTGGCTTGTGTCAGTGGGCTGATAGGATGGGCTATCCTATCAGTCTGATTAGACATCACGTTTTTCTATGTTATCTTCTAGCTCATGCTTTGCCTTTTTGCTAGTGGACTTGGGGCATCCCATATATTATTGGGCTCCATTAATTGGGCATTGAAGAATGTATTTTTCATAGTTATCACTTGTCCCCCCCCAAACAGGTCCGATTGGACGAGGTGTTGTTCGATTACTTTGGCAGGATTTTTGAATTTTCTGGAAGCGCTCAATATGAGGAGTTACATCCGCCAATTTCGGATAACCGTTACGCCTTTAATGCCTGCACATGCGCCAAGGACGACACTTCATTTTCCGTCGTGCACTTAACACTGGCTCATGCATCGAGGGCGACGTTTCACTCTCTATTATGCATTTTGTTGATTGGAGACATATGGCGATTATTCGACAGAGAGGTGGTTGGAGAATTCTAGAAGCTTAGGGCCTATAAATAGACAGCTTTGGGGTGATTTTTTCTTATTTTTCAGTCATCCTTGGCAAAAGTGCAAAACTCTTATCATGCTTTTTCAGCGAGATTAACCAAATAATTCATCATCTATGATATCTCCTGCCTCTTCTTCTTTTTTATCAAAGATGACTGCAAGCGACGTAAAGTTTGTAGATTGGTGTTTTCTTGAGGCTTATTAAGACTATGGGACCATAACTCGTCCTTCGAAACTTACGAAGGAGAGAGTAATTGAAGTCGCTTTACAATATGATCTTCCTGCAAAGATATCTGCAATGGTTCACCCAAATTCCATGGTGAAGAATGGGAAAATGCTTGGAGGTCAAAGTAGTAAACCATTCACTTGCCATTCGTAGGTATGGTTGCAGTGGCAATATATCATGAGTTTTTTCCTTGTTATGGGAAGTCAAAATAACTTTCTGGACCAGGCCTCTTTCAGCATACTTCAATTTTATACTATGATCTTGGCCAGATTCTGTGCACTTTCCATTATTTCATCGCCAGTCGGCCAATTGGCACCAATGTAAGGAAAATCATCATTATCAAGGTTGTCTACACATCCAATTTTGTTCAGTATTAGCCTCAAGATTTACATTGTCGTCAGGTTGTTAGCTTTGATCGATCGGGCTCCGACAAAGTTTCTGAAACATAGTTATTATTTTTTATTATTTTTTTTGTAAGAACTCTTCATATATGAAAGTCGATTTATTTTCTAATTACGTCTTTGTACTGCAATTCTCATTATAGGCAGAATTTGTCATGAAAATAACTAATGAGAAAAAACATTGTTGACAATACATAAAGATCCCATGTAGAGAATGCGTAAATTCAATTAAGGACAATACTTCCTGAATTTTAATGTGTTTTTCGAGCATCCTAGTGCCCAACCGTCTTGGGTCGGTGATCACTTGATCCGACCGAAGTTTTAAACTACATGCCTTTCATTCAAGCGAAAGTTGTATCTTAGATTTATCATGTCAAGCATAATGAGCAACTTTTCAATCTTTTATTTTGATTGAAATACCATTCGATCGGTCATTCGTTGGAGAATCATACATGGTGAATGACCTTTCAGTCTTTATATTATTATGAGGATTCGACGACTCGCGCCCTTAGCCCGGAATGAATCGTCGAGCCTAACAGGAGGATTTACCTCACAAGCAAATGGGTTCTAACTTTCACATCTTCATTTATGTCAAGCTTAGCAAACTTTGACAACACGGGCCGATCGGTCAGACCCTTTAGTTGTTTTATGGAGATTGTCTTTTCAGGAGATATCTTAATCGATTATAGGTGATGAATTGCTCTCTAGCCGATCAGTATGAGATCTTGTCTCGTATTCCCGACATTAGAAGGTCCGATTAGACTTGGAGTATTCATCAGTCGGGATTTCAGTCGATTGGAGTAAGATGAACAACCTGCAAACGAAAAACAAAGTCTAAAAACAAATAAACAAAACGTACCTTTTTTCCAGAGATGAAAAAATAGGAGACATTCTCTTTGTTGGATGTCAATCATTACATGATTGTACTCAGTAATTCTTGGGCATTTCAATTTTCCAACTTCTAGGGACGTCCGACCTTGCGAGGGTTCTGAGTTTACAAAAACTTTGGAGACTTCATAGGGGTTTTTCCTAACTTAATGTGAGCTTCTCATTTTTGGCATTTTCCCATGCCTACACCTGTCTTTTCTGAACATTAGATTAACCATATCGGGAGGTCCTTTTGGTGGGAGTTTTCAAATTGGCTTGAATCTAATAAGTCGCGCCTGTCCATATCAGCTGTTACGCATTTATTGTCGATGCGTATGTCGAGAACGATACCTCTTTTTCCAGAACCGTCATGATGGCTTAGAGATGCGTGGTGGTTATTCAATTTTTGAGGCATTTGGAGAGTTTTAGAAGTTTTTGCGGTTATAAATAGGCGATTCTTATATGGCCCCACCATGATTCTTAACAGAACTCTGCCGAATTCTCTTTGCAAAATCCCCTTTTTTATCCTTTCTATGTAAAAAATTTTCGGGCTTCAACTTCGAGGATCTGAAGATTTCAGTATTTCTCACAAGGGTATCAAATTACTCAAGTAAGTGGGTAACTCTTGCCGTTTAATTTTCTTCATCTTTCATTACATTATGAATTATTCCTCCCCTTCCATGACAAATGGTTTTGAGCTACATTATTCTTCAATAAAAGGGTTTTTTGGAGCTCAAAAAGATTATGGGATCCCAACTTGCCCTGTCGGATTCACATAGGAGAGGATGATGTAGGTAATGAGAGATTTATTGGCCATCCAAAAAGTGGGGTATGGTAGCGAGACTTCCCCTTAACATCTTCAAAATTGTGATTCTCAAGTGTTATAGAATTGCCCCTAGGCTTCTGAATGGATGGAGATTAATGCTTTGCTCAAAACCCAATCGTAAAAGAAGCCGTGCGTCGTATTAGCTTCCCATAAGGCATTGAAGAAAGACTTCTTCTTCTTTTTTTAAGGGTAACTAGAGGATTTACTGTGTATAATTCGACCGGCTACAGCCATTACTTTTGGGGAACCAGTATTCCAATTGATCTTTACGGAGATCGATGTTGAAGACATTGGAAACCATATTGATGGATCGCTCGGTGACCGATCGGTAGGAGATCTTGTCTTGCATTTTTTATGGTAGGAGGATTCGATCGAGGAGGAGGATTCGATCTAGCTCTACATATATTATCCATTTTGGGCCAGAGCCCTCACGATTTTGTTTCTGGGGATCGGCCCTAAAAGGCCTATATGAGGAGAAAGTGTTCATGGCCTTATAAGGTCTACTTCGAGCTCATCTCCAATCGATGTGAGATAAGAGATAACATCATGTGTTATCACATATAATTCTAATCATCTTCTTGGTACTTTGATCGGATCCACATATCCTGATATCGATATTGACGCAGATCATGAATGTCAAAGCTAAATGCATATTGAACATCATGTATTGCATGTTTATAAAGTCTACATTAACTAGAGAGAGTACTTATCTTTTACTTTTACGATGCAGTTGCAGGTGTGATGGCTAAGGGAGACGATATTGTCAAACAGCTGGCCGATCGAGCTAAGGTAAAAATGGAAGCAGATCGTGCAGCTAGGGAAGAGAGGAAATCAAAAAAGAGAAGACTTGTGTCTTTTTCGGGAGCACAAGCTTCCACACCTTCCGCCAGTGCTTCAGTCTTCCATCCCCGTCAACCTCTTTCGATGCCCGTTGTTGATCAGCCTTTATCAGGGAGTCAGTGGGCTATTTATAGGAGTTATTTAGAGGGGTACTTGAGTATTTCGGGGAGTGATAACCGGCAGTCAGAGTAGGTAAGCGGTGATGTGACAGGAAGTAGATGGAGAGTATGGGCGCTGGTTTGTGCCAGTGGGCTGATAGGACGGGCTGTCCTATCAGTCCGATCGGACACCACGTTTCCCTATGTTATCTTCCAGTTCACGCTTTGCCTTTTTGCTAGTGGACTTGGACCGTCCCATATGTTATTGGGCTCCATTAATTGGGTTTTGAAGAATGTATTTTTCATAGTTATCACTTCTTATTAAATGTGACAGTTTGTATATAAAATAATAAGTTAATTTATAGTTTCAATGTATTTTAATGATTACTTGATAATCTATTTATGAGGCCAAGATGGTTTAAAATAAATATAGCTTAAAATGGCTTCAAATATTCTACATTTATAAAGGTTATTTTTATCCTAAAAAAATAAAATAATACACATTTATATTATTACTCCTATTTGAATCACACAAATTGAGCTATTTAGCATGACTTATTTATTAAAAATAATTTATTATGCACAAAATATTTGCATACCTAATTACCTATTTACAAAATTGGTAACAATATATGTCATAATCAGATATTTAACTTATTAGGGTCAAAATTATAATGACCAATAAAAAAGTTCATTCTTATAAAAAATAAAAAAGTTATTTAAATATTTTAGTAAGGTCAATTTAAAAAATTAAAATTATGTGAATATTATTTAATTTTTTAAATTTAATGTGTCAATTTTAAAAATATAAATTTATAAATTTGTTTAGTTTTTTTTTAAGTTGTGTGTTGACCCTAACCATCAATAGGCAACTAAACTGAGTTTCAAGTATTGAAATGAACTAAATCCAAATTTTTACGTTTATTAAGTGGAAAAAAACAAAAATATTTGCAAAGACTAGAAAAGAAAAAGAAAACGCCTTTTCCACTTTTCTCCTTTTCAGTTTATAGGGTAAAAGTTTAAACTTTCAATGTAGGAATTTTCTAGCTATAAATTGCTGCACTGAACAGTCCTCATTTTTAGCCTCAGATCTCTGGGCTATGTCACTCTCTTGAATTCCCTTTCTTTTACAGTTAACACTGTCACTACCGTATAAGCAACAAACTACAGCTCTGTAGAAACTTCTTCTCTAACTCCATCTGTATCAACTGGAAGCTGCAATTGAAGCTATAACAGTTACTAATGGCAGGCAACGATTGGATTAACAGCTATCTCGAGGCGATTCTTGATGTGGGTCCTGGCCTTGATGACGCTAAATCATCTCTGCTTCTTAGAGAAAGAGGAAGGTTTAGCCCTACTCGGTATTTCGTCGAAGAGGTTATCACTGGCTTCGATGAGACCGATCTTCATCGCTCTTGGGTTCGGGTATCTATATCTTCTTCCCTGTGTTTTTAGAAGCAAAATTTGTTTTGGCATGCTTGTTAATCTATACTTGCTGGATACCTGGTGTTGGGAGTATAGGCTCAGGCGACGAGGAGTCCGCAGGAAAGGAACACTAGATTGGAGAATATGTGCTGGAGGATTTGGAACTTAGCCCGTCAAAAGAAGCAGGTGTTTTTACTATCTACTTGTTTGATTTTTTAGTTTATTTATTCTTTTGATCGGTTTCTGGGCTTTTGATTTTAAGAATTGATCTCTGGCGTTTTTACAGTGCGTGAATATTGTTATTCTTTAATGGCTTAATCAAACTGGTAAGTGTGTTATAAGTTAATGCCTGACTGTTTATTCTGCATTTTCTTCTCTCTGAGAGGAGGTTAATTATCTGCATGTCAAATGTTAAACTACTTTGTTTTCTGATACTCCATATTCTCTTATTCAGTGTTTGAACTTTGATAGTTTTCAGTCAGCCATATTTTCAATTTTTAGATTCCTAAATGCAATTTCAGTGGAAGAGGACATCATATTCCGGTGTTAGATTTCTCTATTCTGGGTTAGCTTATAAGTGCTTAATGAATCACCGTCTATACTTTTGCAGCTTGAGGGAGATCTTGCCCAAAGAAATGCTAAAAGACGTCTTGAACGTGAAAGAGGCCGCAGGGAAGCAACGGCTGATATGTCTGAGGATCTATCAGAGGGAGAAAAAGGAGATACTGTAGCTGATGGATCAGCACATGGTGAGAGCAACAGAGGAAGGCTGCCTAGAATCAATTCTGCTGATGCAATGGAGGCTTGGGCCAGTCAACAGAAGGGCAAAAAGCTATACATTGTATTAATAAGGTATGAACTGAACTTGGTTCTCTAGAGTTTAAATGCAAGCATGAACAGGATCCTGAAGCTGTTTTATGTAGTTTTGTGTTTTGTGTTTTGCCGTGTCTTATAGGAAGTTCATGGTCTTTCTAAACATCAGTTCAGTAGCTGCTGTAAGGAAATTGCATAGGACATTAAACATGCCCTAATTGTGATGTTAGGATGTATAGTATGCTTTTTCTGCCATTCAAGTTGACCATGTATTGATTGTTTGTAACAATTCATGTTCATGCAGCCTGCATGGTCTAATAAGAGGTGAAAATATGGAGCTTGGGCGTGATTCAGATACAGGCGGTCAGGTAACATTTATTTGTTTTAAGTTTTTGTTTCATATGTTCATGTATGGAAAGGCTTCCAATTTTCAGTTACATGGCCTTTGTACAACATAATAAATCAGCCAGGTTGGTTGGTTCTTTTAGGTTAAGTATGTTGTGGAACTTGCACGGGCTTTGGGCTCAATGCCAGGAGTCTATCGAGTAGATTTGTTAACTAGACAAGTGTCTTCACCAGAGGTAGATTGGAGTTATGGTGAACCCACAGAGATGCTGACTCTTAGAAACTCAGAAGATTTTGAGGATGAGATGGGGGAGAGCAGTGGTGCCTACATAGTTCGTATACCCTTTGGACCAAAAAATAAATATATCCCTAAAGAACTTTTGTGGCCTTACATCCCTGAATTTGTTGATGGTGCGCTTAACCACATAATTCAGATGTCTAAAGTTCTAGGAGAGCAAATTGGTAATGGGAAGCCTATCTGGCCTGTTGCCATCCATGGGCATTATGCTGATGCTGGCGATTCTGCTGCCCTTCTATCTGGTGCTTTAAATGTCCCGATGCTTTTCACTGGGCACTCACTTGGCCGTGATAAGTTAGAACAGCTAATGAAACAAGGGCGACTATCAAGGGATGAAATTAATTGTACATACAAAATAATGCGTCGGATAGAAGCTGAGGAGTTCGCTCTTGATTCTTCTGAGATAGTCATAACAAGCACTAAACAGGAAATTGATGAGCAGTGGCGCTTGTATGATGGTTTTGATCCAATACTGGAGCGCAAACTGCGGGCAAGAATCAAGCGTAATGTGAGCTGTTATGGCAGGTTCTTGCCTCGCATGGCTGTAAGTACCATTTTTTTTTAAAAACTTAACATGCATATTCTTAGGCTCAATATTCTTTGTGAACTATCAGATTCATTTATTCTGTTGCCTTTTCGGGTCTTGCAGGGCACATAAGAAAACAAAAAATTATAAGTTAGTTTCAGGAATTTCACAAATTCATGAATGATTTACTAATTACAACAAAATCATCTTTGACTGTCACAATCATTTTTCCGGCCCTTGGAGATAACTGGAGCTCACTCTGTTTTTGTGAATTTTTTTTTTCTCATATACTATTATAAATAGATAAGTAAAGAGAATCAAGTGCTTGCAACGGTGTAGAACTTTGTTTGTATAGTCCAACGCATTGCTTGCCAGTGAAATATTATTGAAATTTGTTGTGCTTTGCAGATAATTCCTCCTGGAATGGAGTTTCATCACATTGTTCCTCAAGAAGGTGATATGGATGGTGAAACAGAAGAAAATGAAGACCATCCCACTTCTCCTGATCCACCAATCTGGTCCGAGGTTCTAATTTTTCTCTCCTTGTTTTCTTTTTTATAAATATGGCCAGTTCATTTTTTCCTTATTTGAGGAAAGTACCTCTCTCAGTAATACTCTCAAAGCAGTAATAGTTTTCCCATGTCTGAGGTTGATGTCAATTTAATTTCTGTTTTTTGTTTTGCAGATAATGCGCTTCTTTACAAATCCACGTAAGCCTATGATACTTGCCCTTGCTAGGCCAGATCCTAAAAAGAACATCACTACTTTGGTTAAAGCATTTGGAGAATGTCGTCCATTGAGAGAACTTGCTAACCTTGTATGTTAATCACCTAACTGTATTTGCTTGGTGGACTCTAATCTTAAATAATGGCCTGTTCAATTTTTTTTTTCAAGCCATCTTATCTAGTGTTTTTGCTGTCCTCTTTTCTATATCTTGCAGACACTGATTATGGGTAACCGAGATGGGATTGATGAAATGTCAAGTACAAATGCTTCAGTTCTCCTTTCAGTGCTTAAACTTATTGATAAATATGATCTGTATGGTCAAGTAGCATACCCCAAACACCACAAGCAGTCTGATGTCCCTGACATATATCGACTAGCAGCTAAGTCAAAGGTATGCTTTGCAAGTTCAATGAAATTAATCACTTTGTTATGTTATTTTATCCAACATTTATTCTATAATCATCCTACATGGCTTAAGTCTACAATTTTCCTGTGCTGCCTATTGTTATAAATGAATTCTAATTTATAGAATAATACTTTAGTTTTTCAATGTTATAATTAACCACCAATAGCTCCTTTGATAACTAATGTCAACAATTGCTATTTTTGTTTAATTTTCTTTTAGCTCCCTTGATAACTAATTTAAACAATTGCTATTTTTGTTTATTTTTCTTATTAGGACTTGTGGTTTGAAGTAATTGGCTAGATCAACAATATATAATTCAATAGGGCAACTGGTATGCTAAATATAAATCTCTAATCTAAAAGAATAATCAGATGCACTAAAAGTTTTTTAACATCTCTGAAGACTAGGTTGCTGGAAAGGATTATAATCGTGAAACATATCAGGTCAATGCTCTGTGTTTTAGGATAGCTGAAGAAATGGCAAATCATTCACATGCTATATTCTTAGGTGAAATACAAGTTAGTCCATTTTTGTACAATATTCTATATTTGTACACATATTCATATGCAACTGATGTCCAGGATTCCTGGTTTGAATCTCTGTAAAGTTGGTCTTGTGTCTTTGTTCTGTGTGTTCTTCAGGATAATTGCATCTTATATGTGATGATTTGCCATTTCTTCAGCTATCTTTGTTTCAATATCTGATACAACTGCTGTAATATCTCATTATTTTTTGTAATTTATGTAGGGAGTCTTCATCAATCCGGCTTTCATTGAGCCATTTGGGCTTACTTTGATTGAGGTACTCCTACTGACAGAATCTTGATTTTATATTTATGCTTATTTCAAAGGCTTATGCTATTTCCAAACTGATTTCCTACGGCCATTTTAATTGCTTAAAAGTTGAAGCAGTTTAAATGTCCTTTAAAAGTGATAGATCTTTATGTCAGAGATTTCAAGTCTCTTTCACATCCCACAAAACATTCAGAATAAAGCCCTTGCTTTCATTAGTTGTTTATTTCCTAGTAAGAGGGAAAGCAAGTGAACATGGAAGTTAACCAATAGAATTGGATTCTACTGGAATTCATCCTGTTAAATGTTTTCCTGGCTTTGAGGTCAATATATTCTGAGGATTTAGATTTTCTTGCCTGCAATTGGAGTCCCATCCGTATAAGAACTATTGAAAGTCTTTGTGCTTGCAAAGTTGTGGTATTACAATTTGCCACCTTTTTTTTGTGTAATCTATTTTTAAGAAATTCAATATGATCTGCCTAATGTTTTTTCTTAACTTCCCTCAACATTGAATCATTTTAAAAGATGACTGGTGTAAGTGATGGTTTAACAATATAGTATCCTTAAACTGCAAGAAAGTTGAGAGGGAAAGGCAAAACACGAAAAAAAGGGTTGGTTGGCATTCTCGATCTTTTTGACCTTGTGGTTCTGGTCATAATAGCTATGAGAATAGTGTTGGCCTGTTTACATTTTTATGACCTCTGTTTACCCATTGTTCTGCAGGCAGCAGCTCATGGCTTGCCCATTGTTGCCACGAAAAATGGAGGACCAGTAGACATACATCGTGTATGCCTTAACTTTGAAACATATTACTTGGAATGATTGCTTGTCTTTGTTGCATAGGGATCTTCTGACATTGATTGCACATGTTTGCAGGTTCTTGACAATGGTCTTCTTGTTGATCCTCATGATCAACAGTCTATTGCGGATGCTCTTCTAAAGCTTGTTGCTGACAAGCAGCTTTGGTCAAAATGCCGGCAAAATGGGTTAAAAAATATCCACCTATTTTCATGGCCAGAGCATTGCAAAACTTATCTATCACGAATAGCCAGTTGCAAACCAAGACATCCACAGTGGGAAAAAAGCGATGATGGGGCTGATACCTCGGATACAGATTCACCAGGGGATTCTTTGAGGGACATACACGACATATCTTTGAACTTGAAGTTCTCATTGGATGGGGAAAAAAGTGGAGCAAGTGGAAATGATAACTCTTTAGAATCTGAAGGAGATGGCACCGATAAGAAAAGTAAATTAGAGAATGCTGTTTTGGCGTGGTCAAAGGGTGTTATGAAGAACACACAAAGGACTGGGGCTGCAGAAAAAGGGGAACAGAACAGCAGTTCTGGTAAGTTTCCAGCTTTGAGGAGGAGGAAGCAAATTTTTGTGATTGCAGTGGATTTTGATTCCATCTCTGGGCTTATAGAGGCAACAAGAAAAATTTTGAAAGCTGCTGAAAAGGAAAGGACTGAAGGCTCTGTAGGGCTTATTTTGTCAACATCCTTGACCATATCTGAGATTCACTCATTTCTTGTCTCAGGGGGATTCAGCCCTAGTGACTTTGATGCTTTTGTATGCAACAGTGGTAGTGAACTGTACTATTCAAATCTCAATTCAGAGGGTGGTCCATTCGTGGTGGACTTTTATTACCACTCACATATTGAGTACCGATGGGGTGGAGAAGGACTCAGGAAGACTCTTGTTCGTTGGGCAGCTTCAATTAATGAGAAAAAAGCTGAGAATGAGGAACAGATTGTGACAGCTGCTGAGCAACTTTCAACCAACTATTGTTATGCTTTCAAAGTGGAAAAGCCAGGATTGGTAATTTTTGAATGCAGATTTTATTTAAAGAAATTGCCTAATCTTTTTTGCATGTACAGGGCATAACAAAACCAAATTTTGTTATAAGAAATCCTCTGTTTTGTCTTCTGCAGGTTCCGCCGGTTAAGGAACTCCGGAAGGTGCTTAGGATTCAGGCACTTCGAGGTCATGCTATTTATTGCCAAAATGGGACCAGAATAAATGTAATTCCAGTATTGGCATCTCGCTCCCAAGCCCTCAGGTAGCATTTGCACTACCGCATGGTATTCAATTAATGCTACATGAACTTGATAGCATAACTGGACATAAGGACCTGGCTAATAGGAGCAAAACACTTGTTGCTAAACTTGAGCGACCAAATGGAGAATGTAGTCAATTTTGAACTTTATGCATCCAAATTTTCTGTCACCACATATGCTTAAACTTCTGGATGCTTGTTTCTTCCCCTACATTCCCAATTTATTAATTATATGGGATTGAAAAACATATGCAGGTATCTGTATGTCCGGTGGGGTGTGGAATTGGCAAATATGGTTGTTTTTGTTGGAGAATCTGGTGATACAGATTACGAAGGACTGGTTGGTGGTTTACACAAGACTGTAGTATTGAATGGAGTTTGTATTTGTGCAAGTAACTTGCTCCATGTCAGCAGAAACTACCCTCTCTCAGATGTTATAGCATCTGACAATCCCAAAGTTGTTCAGACACCTGAAGAATGGACTGGTTCCGACATACGAGATTCATTGGAGCAATTAGGATGTCTCAAGGGCTAGATAATTCCAGCCTTATCTTTGCGCCCTCCATTTTGTTCTATTGCTGCTTGTCTATACTGCTTTCGTTGAAAGGAGTCTTATCAGTCCTTTGTTGCTCATATTGGCCCATAAGTTTGTAATTAGAGCAAAAATTGTCTTACGAGTTTCCCAATGAAAAATGCTTGTGTCCTGGTTCTATTACTGTTGTATATAGTTGCACTCGTGACGAAAAGGTATATATAATATCTCTTACTTTTCACTGATATTTCTGATTTCTTGAGAATGATGGCTTTCTCTTTTGTTGTCTGAGTTCTTGAGCTTTTTTTTCTTAAATAAAATTTGTTTACAGGCTAACTCTTACCTTCATACTGGCTTCAGCAACTATAATTGTAATCTTGTATAGAGTAGACTTTTTAACTTTTCGGTTAGTTTGTTACAAGTTCTTGTAGAGTTGACGGAGAGTGCTACATACATTATTTTTTATTTTTTTCAGGAGCTAATAAAATCACCCACGAGAATAGGTCCAGGAGGAGCCGAAGTTAAAAAGGTTGTAATGAAAAAAAAAAATTATTTCAATTTTTCAACATTTTCAAGCATGTATTAAAAAAAAGTTCTACAAAAAAAATTTAACTATTTATATCTTGATATAAAGTCAAAATATATATTTTTATATTTTATAAGATAAGAAGTAACTAAAATATTAAAAAAATATATTTTTAATTCATCCTAAAAATTTTAACAAACAATTGAAAAAAAATTTTAAAATAATATTCTTTTTTATGCTGATTATTACATATTTTAATCCGAAAAATATTTCAGTATTATTTTAAATTTTTTTATTTGTATCGATTTAACAAACGTTACTTTAAGAAAATTACATGAAATGTCACCTTTGTTTATATAAATACCCCACCCTATTTTACAAATTTTCATTCTTACCTTTTTTTATTTTATAAATACATTTATACTTATATTTATTTCAAATATACCTCTTTTTTCGGAATATAACATGAAATTTATCATTGCTTTGGATTTTGTTTTTCTAGATTGCGGATTTCTTAAGATTTTGTAGCAAAAACTTGTTAGTTTCTTTGTTTGAATTTGGATTCGAAATCCTTGTTAAAGAAAATTTTTACTCTTGATTTTATTATGATCTGCCACGATTTCATCTTTAAAAGATGATTAGTAGGTTTCAAGGTTTATAAAATCGAGATTATGAAGTATCGAAATTGTTAAACATTTTTAAGACAGAATCAGGAAATAGATATGAATGGAAAGGGACCGGAGAAGCTTGACGACGAACAGTTGGCGAAGCTACGTGAAATATTCCAGTCATTTGACCGGAACAACGACGGTGGCTTGACACAGTTGGAGCTAGGATCGTTACTCCGATCACTGGGGCTGAAGCCAAGCGAAGATCAATTAGTCATTGATACAGAAAGCAGACAAGAACAACAATGTTTAATTCATTGAAGAATTTTTCTTATATTCGTTCAAGTTCAAGCAAAAAGGATTTATCAATGCTTAATTCGTTGAAGAATTTTTCTTTTTTAATAAAATATACAAAGTGATAACTATGAAAAATATATTTCCTTAGGCCCAATTAGGTCGGTCCAATAATGCTTGGCAGGACCTAAGCCCAATAGCAGAAAGGTAAAGCATGAGTTGGAATATAGTACAACAAGGCATGATATCCGATTGGACTGATGGGACATCACATCCTGTCAGCCCACTGACACAAGCTAATGCCTATACTCTCCACCTGCTCCCTGTCACATCGCTGCTCACCTACTCCAATTGCCAGTTATCACTCCCCAAGGTACTTGAGTACCCCTCCAAGGAACTCCTATAAATAGCCATGTACGAGACATGATTGGAGTTTTCCTACCTAAGTAACTTAACTTGTTAGGTGTACAAGCTCAACTTGACTAATAAGTTGTTGTGAAAAGAGGATCTTGGCCCATATTAAATCACTAAAGCAAATTATTTAAAGGGATATTAATTCGATTTGTGGGATTATAAATAAGACCTCATTTAATCTTGCTAAATTTCATTGTAGATTGAAAATGGCATCTTCAAACAACAATTTCTCATTACGATCGGTCCTTGAAAAGGACAAATTGAATGGCACCAATTTCATAGACTGGTCTCGAAACTTAAGAATAGTTCTTAAGCAAGAGAAAAAGTCGTATGTATTAGATGCACCTTTGCCTGAAGAACCTACTAGGAATGCCTCTGCAGTTCAAAAGGAAACTTTTGAGACCAAGAAGAGCGACTCCAATGATGTGACCTGTATGATGCTAGCCACTATGGTGCCTGACTTGCAAAAGCAATTTATGGACCAAAAGGCTTATGCGATCATGGTTCACTTCAAGGAGATGTTCCAAGAGCAAGCTTGTCATGAGAGGTTCGTGACAACAAAGGCCTTGATTTCTTGTAAGATGGCTGCGGGTACTCCTGTTAGTACCTATGTACTCAAGATGAAAGGGTATCTTGATACTCTTGAGAAGCTTGAGGTACAAGTGCTAAAGAAATTGGCCACTGACTTGATCTTAGGATCATTGACTGATGATTATGATCCATTTGTGATGAATTATAATATACGTGCAATGAACAAGTTAGTCACTGAGCTTCATGGGATGCTTAAGAATGCTGAAGAGAACATTCGAAAGACCAATCCCGTATAGATGGTTCAAAGGGGCATTAAAAAGGGACCCGCTAAGGGAAAGGCAAAACCCAATAATGACCTGGCTCGGTTCAAGTCAAGTGGGAGTGCACCTCAGGCCCAATCCAAGCCCAAGGCATAGAAGCTCAAAGAGAGTGAGAGCACTTGCTTCCATTGCAATAAGATAGGGCATTGGAGGAAGAATTGCGCTCTCTTCAAGGAAGAACAAAAGAAGAATGGAGCCAAGGCATCTAGTTCTGGTATTTTTGTTGTTGAGATTAACCTTTCTATTTCTACCACTTGGGTATTGGATACCGGTTGTGGTTCTCACATTTGTTCAAATGTGCAGGGGCTAAGAAACAGGCGGTTACTTGGGAAGAATGAAGTGGACCTCCGTGTGGGGAATGGAGCACGAGTTGCTGTCATGGAGATAGGCGACTATCAACTCACTTTACCTTTCGGACTTTGTTTAGTTTTGAAAAATTGTTATTATGTGCCTGCTATGAGTAGAAACATTATTTCAGTTTCATGTTTGGATTTGGATGAATTTGATTTTGTTATTAAAAATGGCAATGCTCATATTCGTCGCCAAGGCATTTCTTATGGCAATGCCATGTTGCAAAATGGCCTTTATATCCTTAATTTACAAAACAAAGAGTCCATATACAACATTAATACAAAGAGGGTTAAATCAAATGAATTGAACCCTACTTACTTCTGGCATTGTCGTTTAGGACATGCAAACGAAAAACGCATTTCAAGACTCCACAAAACTTGAGTGCTTGGGTCATTCGACTTAGAGTCTTCTGATACATGCGAGCCATGTTTGCATGGAAAAATGACAAAGAGTCCTTTTAACAAGAAAGGTGAAAGGACTAATGGCTTATTGAAACTAATACATACCGATGTATGTGGACCTTTAAGTACACAAGCTAGAGGTGGTTTTAGCTACTTCGTGACATTCACAGATGACTTCAGTAGATATGGCTATGTCTATCTAATGAAGTACAAATCTGAAACTTTTGAGAAATTCAAAGAGTTTAAGAATGAAGTAGAAAACCAATTTGGCAAAAGTATAAAAGCCATTCGATCAGATCGAGGTGGCGAATACTTAAGCCAAGAGTTTGACAATCATCTAAAAGAGTGTGGTATTATTTCACAGCTCACTCCTCCTGGAACACCGCAATGGAATGATGTGTCTGAAAGGAGAAATCGAACTCTGTTGGACATGGTTCGATCTATGATGAGTCAAGCTAATCTTCCTATCTCTTTTTGGGGTTATGAATTAGAAACTGCTGTGTTTCTATTAAACCGTACTCCAACTAAAGCAGTTGAGAAGACACCATATGAGGTATGGATGGGAAAGAACCCAATATGTCATTTCTTAGGATTTGGGGCTGTGAAGCACATGTTAATAAATTAACATATGACAAACTAGAGTCCAAATCCACTGTCTGCTTATTTGTGGGTTATCCCAAAGAAACAAAGGGATACTACTTTTACTCACAAGCCAAGAACAAAGTATTTGTTTCTCACAAGGCTATTTTCTTGGAAAAGGAGTTCCTTCTCAAGAAAGACAGTGGGAGTAAAGTAGAACTTGGAGAAATTCAAGTGCCACAAGCTCCTATAGAGGATGAGTTGGAAATGGGATCAAGTTCACAACCAGTTGTGGAACAAGAACCCATTACACAAGTACCTAGAAGGTCCAGTAAGGTACGTCAGGAGATTGAGAGATATGGATTTCTAATCACTGATAGTGACACTATTGAGTTAGTAGATCGTGAGGATCCTACTACCTACCGAGAAGCTATTGAGAGCCCAGACTCGGAAAATTGGCTTGAAGCCATGAAATCCGAGATGCAATCAATGTACGATAACCAGGTTTGGACCTTGGTTGATCCACCGGAAGGTGCGAAGGTAATTGAGTGCAAGTGGCTATTAAAACTCAAAGCTGATAAGACCTACAAAGGTAGACTAGTAGCAAAAGGTTTTTGACAAACTCATGGTGTAGATTATGATGAGACCTTTTCACCTGTAGTCATGCTCAAGTCCATTAGGATCTTGCTTGCCATAGCTGCATATCATGATTATGAGATATGGCAAATGGATGTCAAAACTGCTTTCCTTAATGGAAATTTACTTGAGGATGTGTATATGACATAGCTTGAGGGTTTTGTCAATCCCAAGCATCCTAAGAAGGTTTGCAAGCTTCAAAAATCCTTTTATGGATTAAAGCAAGCATCCCAAAGTTGGAATCTTCATTTTAACGAGGCAGTCAAAGAATTTGACTTCATCAAGAATTAAGATGAGCCTTGTGTGTACAAGAAGGTTAGTGGGAGCATAGTAGTATTTCAGGTCCTATATGTGGACGACATCCTTCTTATTGGGAATGAAATTCCAACATTGCAAAAGGTTAAGCAATGGTTGGGAAAATGTTTCTCAATGAAAGACTTAGGTGAAGCTGAGACAATACTTGGTATTCAAATCTATAGAGATAGATTGAATCGGCTCTTGGGACTAAGTCAAGAAAAGTACATAGACAAAGTACTAAAGCGTTTTAGTATGGGAGACTCAAAGAAAGGGTACATACCTTTCGCGTTGGGAGTTCCTTTGACTAAAGAACAGTGCCCTAAAACCAAAGAGAAAAGGGACAACATGAGTAGAATTCCATATGCACCTGCTATTGGATCTATCATGTACGCTATGTTATGTACTAGGTTGGATGTTGCTCATGCACTAAGTATAACCAGTAGGTTTTAGCAAGACCCTGGTGAGAAGCACTGGTCTGCTGTAAAAGGGATTCTAAAGTACCTGCGAAGGACTAAGAATCACTTCTTGGTGTATGGTGGTCAAGAAAAGCTTGTTATACAAGGTTATGCCGACGCTGCTTTTCAGACTAGCACTCAGGATTCTAGATCGCAATCTATGTTTGTTTTTATTTTAAACGGTGGTGCTGTCAGCTGGAGAAGCTCAAAGCAAGAGACCGTTGTCGACTCAACTACAGAATCTGAGTATATTGCAGCAAGTGAGGCTGCAAAAGAGGCTGTTTGGATTAAAAATTTCATTTCTGGATTAGGAGTGGTCCCAAGCATCCTAGATCCATTAGAAATTTTCTGTGACAACAACGGGGCCATCGCACAGGCCAAGGAGCCCCGGTCACACCAGAAATCCAAACACATACTCAGGAGGTACCACCTGATCAGAGAAATCATTGATCATGGGGATTTTAGGGTTAGCAAGATAGCAAGTGAAGACAATGTAGCAGATCCTTTGATGAAACAGTTGCGTCCAAATCTACACAATGCTCATTTAAGAGCGTTCGGTCTTAAGGCTATGCCCAATTGGGACTAGTGCTAGTGGGAGATTGTTAGTGTAAGCCCTAGCCCCAATGCATTGTAATAAAACACTTTGAATTAATAAAAAGAGGCATTTATTTTATTTATTGTATTCCTGTGCATATCAATTGATAAAACTATCCAAGAATATTGTTTTGGTTTAAGTTATCATGTGTAAGGCACATGGTTGTAAGACCTTGAAACAAATGAGACTTCATTCTAAATATCCCTAGTCAGTCATTGTTATGGGAATAACAATGAATTAAGACTAGTATGCTCTCTCTGATATTATGAGTTCTGTCTTATGGATCATTAGGATAAGAGTATCAATCAGAGATTATAGATACATGTTAAAGAACATGGTATCTGGATAAGATCCGCTCATGAGAATACTATATGGTACAAGTCATAAATGTTTCTCATATGCAAGTTTTGTATTAGAGTTCTTAGACCTAAAATCTTTATGAAACTCTTTATGAATTACTGTGTACTTTGACATACACCTAACATGCTCGTAACAGAGTGAAAAGTACGGGTATGATTGGGTATGCATTGATTCATGTTAGAGAGCATGAGAGAAGTGAAGGGATTACCCCTCTCGATAAGAGAGAAAATATCATCGGCCACTTGATCATTGAACTGAGAAGTGTATGGCCATACCGAGATGAAATAATGAGTAATCATTATTTATCTGAGAGTTCAGTGTCACTGGAATATCAAGAAAGGAATTAATATATATAAGGATGACTAGTTCCATGCTTTATATTAATTTTGATATTTATGGGTAAGGGACTATGCAAAATTGCATTAGGTCACTAAATACCATATGCATTTTCATTTGATTTGAAATGCTTTAATATCTTGCTAGAGAATATATATAGCCTTTGAATTAATTTATTAATTCATTGCCAACATTAAATGGACCTATAGGATCGCACACAAAGCATTAAGCTTAAAATATTTGAATAAAGTATTGGACATTAATTTGGGCTTTTAATTAAAGTCAAATTAATGTATGTAATGGGTTTTAAAATTGCTATTGGACCTTGGTCCATGAGAGAGAAAAATTCAGCCCATTAGGTTTAATTTCAATTAATTAATTATCTTGTATTAATTAAGTTAATTGAGTATTAAATCCTAATGATATTTAAATCAAATTAAAATACTTAATTAAGGGATGTCTTAGCCGAAATTCCAAGATAAATATTGAAGGAATTTCAGCACATGTGAATTTCTTTATTAAGTGATATTATTTGATTAAATGTCTTATGTATTTATCTTGGATTAAATCAAAAGAATTTGAATCAATATATATCTCTTATTTTAAAGAAGTGATAAAGGCTGAAATTAATTATCTCTAAGTAGTTGATTTTAGATTTATCACTTAAAAAAATAAAATGATATATATTGAATGAGAGAGAAAAGAAAAACCCTAGTTTTCTTTGGTTTTTGCGTGAAAGCCTTTTCTCCCTCACAGAAGTTTCTCTTGGCCGAAATACACAAGGAGAAGGATTCTTTCTTACTTTCTTGTGTTCTTGGGCATTAATAGCATCTAAAAGAAGTACAAGATCAAATCTTGTAGCTTCAAACAATTGCCATTACACAATACTTTAAAAGAGAGCTAGCAATCTCTATTTCAAGCCATCTTTGCAAGTGTGTGTGTGAGAATAGAGGGAGTGGCATAAAAGGCTGTTCCTTGGCATTGGTGATCAAGATCTAAGGTGGACAAAGTCATCTTAGTTGCTGGTCATCACCAAATTCAAGTATTAAAAGGCATCGAAAGTTGTAAGTTTAAAAACCCTAAAATTTCATGTTTTGATTCTTCTCATGGAATTGTTTGGCATGTATGATTGTTTTTATCGTTTTTCCGTTGCACGATTACCATAAACATATCATGTCATTTTCCATCAGAATCCTGCTCAGCTCGAAGCAGGTTATGCTTTGATAAAGCTTTATCCCTGTCTGCATTGGCCTTAACACACTCGGCAGAAAGATGTTTACACTCAGCATTCAGCCTGGCTACCTCCTTTTCAAATTTTTTACACTTGGTGTTATCGGCAGTAAGGTGCGCAACGTCTCCCTTTAGATGGTTGACTTTGTTTTGCCAGCTTCCAGGTCCTGGGCATGCCAGGCGACCTTCTTCTTTAGCTTTTCCACCTTCAACCTAAGGAGGAGGGACTCTTTCTTAGATGCATCACAATTACCATCTACCTTCCTTTGCTGCTGGATGGCATCATCCCATTTTGACCTTAGGAAGGTTGCCATATTGTGCAAACGCAAGCCTCTTTTTATTAGCTAAAAGGAAAAAAGGAGAAAGAAAGGGACAGTCAGTCGGAGAAAAGAAGAAGCACAAGTCAGATCCATTGAAATAGGAAGGAAAAGGATATGAACTTTACCTTTAAGCCCTGCTGCTGAAATAGGCTACACTCTCGAGCGAGCGAGTTGGGCTCTCCCATTGCCTTGAAATCGCCTTTTTGAAGAAACCCCGATAAATCAAGTTGGACACAGCCTTGTTACTCATAGACCGATCATCGATGAAGTGCTCCCTCAAAACATCATCTAGAGATGGAATTTTCCTCTTAGTAGTTCTCTCCATAGCTCACCGGATGGATTCATCCTGGCCAGGTTCTTTGCCTCTTGTAGCAACCCAGCTATCTACGGAAACCACCGCATCGGTAGCCTTTTTCTTCGCTGCCTCTTCAGCCCTCCTCTACGTGGCCTTATCTATTTGAGCCTCTCTTTTTTGAAGACATAGAGTTGGTTGAGCTTCTTCTGAATTGGACTTATCCCTCAGCTGCAACCGCCTGAGTGGGTGTTAACCCTCTACGATAGAATGAGGGGCTGCAGGTTGTGAAATGGTCAGAAGTGGACGAGAGGCAGGAACGACTGAAACAACAACAACAACGTTCGAGGCAGGAGTGATAGTGGCAGCAATAGCTGTAGCAGTAGTAGGGGGAGCAGGAGCACTCACTAAACCCTTGGAAGTGTGAAATTTCGAAGCGGGTATGATCTTTTTCTTCTTTAATCCCCTCTCTTCCTTTGAAGCTCGCTTAGCTGCCCTTTTCTGCTTAGCCCAATCGGATAGCTGCTTTGCAATGTCATCTTCTTTCACCATCATATTCGCAGTTGCAGCACAAAAGCAAACAAGATAAGTACCTTTCTTACCTAGCCTACTATTAAATGCATATGCAATCCATAATCGCCGATTTATGCTTCTTCTATGCTCCAATTTTAACACTCGCATTCTGCATTTGTGTTAGCTTTGGAGCTAGAGAACCCATTCACCGTACTCAATAGATAATCATGGGCGTATGGCTTCCCTTTCCTCACCATGGCCGCCATCAATTTCTTAATGTCCTCCTTGTATATCTCCTGCCCACCAGCTTGGTCTCTCAGTTGGATTTCTCCCTTCGATTGGACAAGCAAAACTCCAAACCCGCCGAACATCCCCACCAAAAAATACTTCTCTTTATACCGTTCATAAAAGTTTGAAGGGTGAAAAGCTTTTTCCTCAGTCGGCTGGTGAAATAACACTCCGATCCATCCTAGTGGCTTGAGAGATAGAAGAAATATGTGAAAAGGTCTAGTGTCAGTGCCACTTCCTCTATTTTGCACAAGATTCTTAAATAGGCCACCGATCTTCAGCTGTTCTGATTTAGCTGATTCGAGGCTACCCCATATGCTTTTAGCATAACTATTTTGAAGGCACCAAACTCATCCCTGTGTCCAAACTCAAAAGTGGACAAATGAATCATTTATTGTTGTTGTAGTTGAAAGGTCCCTCTGTAATCACCATAGAGGGTGGACAGGCCATCATAGACACCTCTAGAGGGAGACTATATTGAGCAGGGATCTTGACCACTTCTGCTTCTGTTAATTTTGAAGGATGAAAAAGAGATTCGCGATTCTTGTACTCATCGATAAAGCTCCTATCTATTGATTCATTGCTGCTGGAAGACATTCTCAGTAGTAGTACAGTCTTTAACATGGCATTGAAAGTCTACGCTAAAATGGCTAAGACTAGTTGAGGCAAAACTTGAAAAAGAAGAAGTATGAATGCAGAAGTGTGATGAACAAGAGGAAAATCAAAAAGAGGCAAACAAGAATTACATAGTTACTTGGGTAATCTTGTAGGAATTTCTAGATTTTCAAAGAGCAAAGATTTACGAAGAAATTTTGGTAGAATTTCGATAAGGATTGCTGAAAAATGAAGAAAAATCGCCCTGAATTCACCTATTTATAGGCAAAAACTTTTGGAATACTCCAAATGTCTCTCTATAGGATGGCCACCATGTGCCATCAAAGCATCATTACGTTACGGAGAATGAAACGCCACCCACAACGCGCTCGCACAACATTAAATATGGAGACAATTGTCTGAACTGAACAAATGCGACTGTTCAGATGAGTGCCTTTCAAAAAAAATTCAAAAATCCCACCAACTATCTCAAAAATAGAATTCATCTGATCGAACCTTTTAGAGGGGGGATAAGTGATAACCATGAAAAAAATATTTCCATGGGCCCAGACAGTCGGCCCAGTAGCACTTGGTAGGGCCTAAAACCCGTTAGAAAGGAGCATCAAGCATGAGCTGGAAGACAGGACAAGGGCAACATAACATATGATCGGACTGATGGGACATCATGTTTTATCAGTCTACTGACACAAGGCAGCGCTTATGCCTTTCACCTACTCCCTATTACTTCGTCACTCACCTGCTCCAAGTGTCAGTTATCACGCTTCAAGCACTCAAGTACACTTTCTTTATCTCTTATAAATAGCCTAACGCACAACGGCTTCAAGTATTGAACATCTGAGACTCTCTCTCTCTCTAAGAACTCTCTCGCTAGAAAGTTACTAACTTGAGTTTCAGAGTGTTTACGTCTGGTCCGATCGGACACTTTTTCTTGCAGGACCCAAGCATCAGATCGACACAGCCTAGGCAACTCTCTCCCTCTTTTCAAATAAAGATTTTCACTCTTTATCATTCATGATACCTTATTTAGAAATAATCAAATGTATAATAAGATATAGAAAATATAAAAAATGATACAATTACAACGAAAAATCAATAATATTAATATTTAATTTTCAAGATAATTAATATTTTATGCTAAATTCTTTAATATTAAATATAATGAATAATTTTTATCGACAATCGCAAAATATAAAATGATATTAAGAATAATACAATTAGCAAAAAATTAGATTTTTTGACTAATAATAATAATACTAAATATTATTAAGATATATTCGGCTATTCGCTACATGTTAATATATTATTATACACTTATATTAAGGTAATAATTAATAAATATAGGGGCCGAAGGCAAGTTGTAAACGCTCCTTGCTTTCCATGCGCTAATGCGCACCCTAAGGTTAAAGTAAATCTAATCCCGTCCATCCAAAAAATAATCTATATTAATAAGAAATTGTTCACTCGATGAATTAGGAGTGTACACAAATCATGATATTCTTGTACCGCACTGAAGTACCGAAAAAAATATCAAGAATCCAATTGTACCATTAACTTTTTAACTAGAACCGAACCAAATTGTATTGTTGACTTTATTTGAAATGGATCTGGATATTTTACCTAGAACCAGACTAAGAACCATATTGAACTGTATTGAATTATATTATACCGAAATAACCGATATTTATTAATTATTATATATAATACTAGTAATTTATATATAAATCTTACTTATAATTTTTATTCTATATGTACTGCATAAATTTAACTTAATAATTATTTAAATTATATATTTTAATACACAAAATTGAGATAATAATTAGTTAATAAATTAAACTAATTATTTTAATTATTAGGAACAGAAATTTAATTATTATAATAATCATTCTATATATATGAATATAAATATGAATTTATAACTAAAATAATTTGTATTTAATTTAATCTATCTTTAATATCACTCAACTACTATTTTATTTTCTTTATAAATATCTATATAGATATGTAAGTTAATCAATTTATCATATAAGTACTTTATCAATTAATTTCATTTACTGTGAGTATCAATTAACTAATACTCATATATTTTTAGGACAATTATAACGCCCTATACTTGGTTTGGTAGACAAATCGGACACGGATATCACAAAATGGCTTATGATCTTTATACCATTAAACCACCATAAATTATGCTTACATCATCAAACTTCTAAATTCTTCGCTCTTAATTTTTCTAAAAAAATCAGCAGAATTTCCCTTAAATATTGACATCCTCCCGTAGAAGAAGAAGTAAAAACACTTCTAATATTGTCTAATTGTATCACTACAACACCAAGCTAACTCCAACACAAGTATTCCCATCCTCCCCAGTCAATACTTAAGTTGATCTACCTATCACTATATCAATACTCAAATATTTTGTTCTCAATACTAGTTATACAAAATTTCATTACATATCTGTAGTATATATATCGATAGCATAAAATTGAACCTCAAGTAGACCTTTATAAGATTATACTTAAATTATATCAATGTTAGTACATGTGTACATGCCAAGTTTAAAATACATAAATACCATAAATGACTTGCTTTATGTCTTTGATCGCCAATAGTTCCAGCTGTAGCAACCTATAAAGATTCCTTCATAGATGTCGAGAATACTGAACATCGGGTCAACTTACGCACGAAGAAAATCATGTGCTAAGTTATATGCTTAATGGTAACTACCAAATTTATTTCTCAATTGACATAGTACAAGAATGTATTCATAAATTTCATACACATGCCGATTCATAAAACATATGAAGGTTATAAATTCTAGCTTATAGTGCACACAACTTCCAACAAAAAAAAAGGTTTGCACTTACAAAATGCATGTACGTATTATTACAGAAAAAATTGTGATTTACTTATACCTTTCATTGTCATAGGGTCATTTATTAGACTACAATAAATCTTATCAAGTTTATAATTGACACGGTAAAAATTTTATATTTGATTATTTCATAAATCCATGGGTTATGATTGGTATCAAAATTTAGACATGTATACCACACTTTAATAAATATTTATTTTCAATGTAAATATCAAACACATATACATAATTCTATATTTCTGGTCTACAAGGCGCACATATTGCTGCCTCAGATAACCCTTCATAATTTGATTGTATTCAATTATTTAAAATGAGCGAATAAGTTTCCCTACTTTACATTCACCCATATATATTTTTTTATCTTTATAGTTCCTATCATTAAATACTCAGGTAAGCAATCAATTTAAGTGTCAACTCATACTAACATATCGATATTTCAGTTGACATAAAGCCTTAATCATTTTCCTACGATCATTTGTACAACATTCAAATATTCATTACATTGTGCATTATAAGGCATTTCATAATTTACTTTAAAATCCACGTTACCCTTATCACTTCCTAGTGTTAAGAAGTTTGTAATCATGATTATACTTAACATTATTACTCAAATTATGACTTACGATACTTTACTAAATTTGATTTATCTCATTTTCATCTTATTTTACTTTTACTCGTATTTATAACATTTTTAATACTATAATTACCATTTCTTACTTTACACAAATAATTTATGATTACACCCCTAGTTGTCAATAGTAGGAAATGAATTGGATGAGTGAATCTAGTGTGTGGGAGTGACCGTACCACTAGGGTATGATGCTACTCCCTAGTATATCAGTAAAATGAGACAGCTAACAATGTATTCATATTTTCTCAATACAGTAGCAGTATAATAACAATACAGTATATAGAACACTATGAAAAAAGTGCTCCTATGGCTAGCCATACTATCGTAGTGTCCTGGATCACCCACTGAACACTAAGGGCATTAAAATTATTATATTTTCACATTTTAATTGTTTTGATCACAATATATTACTTACTTATGTCATAATTTATTTTCATATGAGTTTGATATTTAATAATACTTCACATTTTTGCATTTATTTTAATGAAATATAATTAAACCATGCCATTTAATGCCAAGAACATCGAAATGTTCAACTTTGCCATTTTTCAATTAACTGATTATCAAGTATGATTCTTGCAACAGATATCTTGCCTAAGTTATACACAAGGATTCATAGTCACCCTTATGCTTTCATCATGACTTTTGAATATATAATCTAATCTAATTCATGCAGTTATCCCTAAGACATCATTTAAAACATATTACACATTTTCATTTTTGTAAACAGTATATAAAAATAAATTATCTTATTATAATTACCATTCCACAAAGAGAATACGTGAACAATAAGGAATAACAAGCCAATATGAAGTGCATTCATATAATTAAAATAAAGCCCGTACACCAACTTTTTAACCCAACTAAGTGAATAATATAAGCTAGTTGGTTAGTTTAAGAAATAAAATTTAACTAATTTGTTCCTTATAGTTTAGACTCATGCTTAATCAGTCACTAAACGTATGTAATCGATCTCCTCATTTCATTCGTACTAAATAAACTAAGTTTAATTTATATCAAAAGTTAATTAATTTAGTAAAATTTAAACATATATATATATATATATATATATATATATATATATATTACCCAAAAACTAAAGTACATGCCTAATCGGTTACCAAATGCCTTCGTCAATGTTTCCTTGTTCTCCATTTAAATCCTACAAGACATTTTATAAATTTAACAATCTATATAATTGTATTCGTGGGTCTGTAACCTAATCAGTTCTTTAATTTGTTCAAATTATATGAATCCTTTTTGTTGTCCAACTAACATATGTATGGATATCTATATAGATAAGCAAGAACTTAAATTTTTAGTTTAATACAGCTAACTTCACAATATAGGAATTCACTAATTAGAAATCTAAATATTTATTACCGACCAATAATTTAAATTATGCATACTTATATTTCTTTACATGCATATTCGTGGTGATGCATTTACCGTTCAAACCCAAGTTATAATATCTATTTATGTTTATCCTCATCTAAAGTTTTGGTTGGATTTTCATAGTTGGATGCAAATCTATTTACCTTTATTAAGATAAATTTCAAATTGTACTTGTTATTAACCATAATTTTATCAAGAATCAAATTACATTTCTTATGGGTTTTAAAATTATTATTTAATTAGATACTTATGCTCTTAAGTCATAACCGGCAAGGCTAAAACCAATCACATGCAAATCCCAACATACAAGTAAATCTTAATTTACTTTATTAGGCAGAAAAATACAACTCTATTAACATCATAACCAATCTCACTCTTGAGTTAGAATAGTGTACCTTATTGGGCATAGTGCAATTTTTGCATAGTGTCCCTTATGCTAACAGTTGAAACACTTTACCTTGGAAATGTTCACTTTCTTTTTGCCTTTGGACCCCTTTCCATTCTACTTAACTTTCTACCATTTAGGCTCTTGAGCCCTTTCTTTGCCTTTTCCATGGAAGCACCACTTCTTGTTCTAATTTGACTTTTTCTTCCCAGAACTAGAGTGTGTCATATGCACTTCAACATTGACTTTGATCGATGCTAAACGGTCTTCTTCTAATTCCAAATGTCTAGCAACATCCTTAAATGTTTTAATGTTATCCATGTGAGTCTGTTGAATTTTTATATGCTCCCAACTCCTTGGCAAAGATCGGATGATAGCTTGAACCTGTTGCTCATCAGTCAACTTATGACCTGCATCACCAAGCTCGCAAATCATATTCTCCATCTCTTAGAGATATTTCAGCATTGAATAATCAAGCCTCTTCTGATATGTATCAAATTTGATCATTAAAGATCGGAGTGTAGTTAGAGACACTCCTCCAAACTTCTCCCGCAATGTGAACCATAGATCCATTGCATTTTGATATGAGCGTAATTGCATGGTGATATCGTCTTCCATTGCATTTAAGAGGATGATACGAGCAATGAAGTTATTATTTTTCCATGCTGCATAAGCTATCTGATCTTGCTTATGTTGAGCAAAAGTGCCATCTTCAGGTTCAATCATGATTGAACCTAAGGTTTTTAGAGCCTTTTGCTCCTCAAGCACATACTGGATTTTCATACTCCAGATTTCACAGTTGTCGCCATTCAATTTTATATCTTTGTTCAATTTAGCAACTATGGATTTGGAAGCCATTTAGATCCTTTGATAAAAAATAGAGCATATGTTCCACTTATTAAGAATAATATGAAAATACACACTACTTACTATGCATCTAAAATAGAAATCTAACAAAGTTATCTATTAGGCTTAAAATCGAAAAAGTTACTATTAGTATCTAATTACCCTTTAAGTCCTAATGTTTAACCTTATAGATTAAAATTTCATACATAGTAAATATGATTTATTGGAAATTAAGTTTTCTAACTTAATTGAGGATATTATATTTGTAAGATAATTAAGCCTTAACTTAATAATCAAGCAACTATTCTACTCATAAAATATCACATGGCAAATAATATTAAAATAAACACATTCATTATAAGAAATTATAAGCCACTATAATATCCAAAATCAAAATAAACACATTTATTATAAAATCCAATAATTCCAAAAGAAGACACAAAAGTATCATCTTGAAACAAAATTAGAAAACGGGATTCCTATCATAAAATTTCGTAAAAAATAACATTATGACACTTATGTCAATAAAAAAAATAATCAGGATCTTGATGGATCCAACACAATCCTAGTTACTAGAACTGTCATCCCGACCATACTCATTATTCGTGAGGGTACTCCATGTGTGTAACTAGTTAACCATAGGCGATTCACTATATGCCTACTTTTGAGCACCATCTCAGATGGAGTGTTGCTCATATACAGTCCTCGTTTCTCTACCTTATATAAAAACTTTATTATGGACTCCTTATAATTTCCTTGCCAGCACTCAACAAAGAAGTTTAGGAGTTTCACATGGTAGCTAAAAGACTCACACATCACATCATAAAGTAACTTATCATTCCTCTACCTGTTCAGGCCACCAACCCAAATACAGTCTTGCATCTTCCTATGCATTTTGACTATATGATGCCCAATAGCATAAATATCACAACTCCTTGCCCTTTGATGATACCTTATGCTGTGGACCTCACGCACTCGTGTATTGGCTAAAGCAATTCCTTGAGGAGTATGTGAAATCATGGGTGTCCTTATCATTGTCATATCTGTTACACATAATAGCATAAAAAAATTTGTTATATACTTATGTATAAACAAAAAATTGATTGGAACTCATTCCAATTAAATAAAAGGACAGAATCCACATAATTAATTTTCAAACATATTTAAAAATTAAAGAAGGCAGAATAAAACACAATTTTCTTAAATTTTCACGAATATTTAACCAAAATAATTAATTAAAAATAATTCTGTAACTCAATTTTTTTTAAATCACCAAAAAATCAAAAAAAATAAGAAAATTAAAATAAAAAAAAATTGGGCAAAAATGGTGGTCGGAGGAGCTCTCACGTGCCCACACACGCTAGTGAGAGTAGAACCCATACGCCCATTCGTGACAGAGATGCCACGCGCAAGTAAAACGCTGTTACCACGTGGCGCGACCCAACTGGGCCACGTGGTTGGAAAAGTGACACGTGGCATGACCACAGACCGCCACGTGGCACTGGTCATTTTTTCCACGTGTTGCCACATGGCATGACTCAAAGCCACGTGTCTGGACCCACTCGCCATGTGGCAGCACTGCAAGCCACCACGTGGTTGCCCTTGCCATGTTTCAGGCCTATAGGCTGCAACGTGTCAAATTTTGGTTGGTCTATATGGTGCCATATGGCACCCAGTGGACCCACACTGCCACGTCATCTGAAACATGGAACCTCACTGTGTCGACACGTGTCGTCCCCCAATTGGGCCACGTGGTTGGGTGTCATCACACTCAGTGCGCGTGGCGCAACGTGTGTTGAACATGCGCCCACTGGCATACGCCCAATACACCGGTGGCGCGTGCAAGCCACGCACCACCTTTCTGGTGGTTTTAGGCCACTGAATTTTTTCTAGATGGGGGTTTTTGGGGTCTCTAATTCCCAATGTTATTAAAACCAGACCAGATAAAGAACCGAAGAGTTCAAGGGTTCGTGGTTCGATCGGTTCGTTAGGGTTCAATCGATTTTTTTTTTATTTTTTAAAAAATATATTATTTTTTAAGTTTTATATAAATATTATGAAAATATCACTATATAAAAAAATTAAAAATAGTTTAGAAAAATATATTTATCATCAAACATTAATAATAAGACTATATTTTCAAGTCATTTAACATTTATAACAAAAATTTAAGATAAATATAGTAAAAAATTGTAAATTTTTAAAGAAATTCTTCAAATATAAATTATAAAATTTTATTTTATTCATAAAAAATTCATTAAATTGTTTGAATTTTAATTATTTTGTATTTATAATTTTATTTTATTTTTTTCCAGAAAAAAATAATATTGTATGAATATTTTGGACAAAAAGTTGGTTTTCCTAAAATCAAACCGATTTTTATCATTTAACCCGATTTTCTCCAGTTTTATTCCGGTTTAACTGATTTTTTGGTGGTTTGAAACAGTATCTTTCGGTTTTTATCCAATCCGATTTTCACCCATTGAACCAATCAGACCAGCCGACGGTTCGCGATTAAATCGATTCGATCACTTGATCCGGTTTTAATAACCATGCTGATTCCAATTGTATGGTCAAAAATAAAAAAATTTCCACTAGAAATATTTATTAAAGACTTTTAATAGATAAATTAATTCTGGTGTCTAGAAAAATACATAAAAAATTTTTAGACCATAAAAAATAAACATACACAAACATAACAGATCTGAAGGTGTTTAAAATAACATATTAATTATGTCTGAATTTTTACGAAAAAAGATATCTACGTGTAAAAACATACCAGAACGCAAAAACAATGGCTCTGATACTAATGTTAGAAAATAAGCCATGAAATTATCACGAGATGTAATCATAAATACCTCTCGTTGCGCTGAATCACAGTCATCGAGATCGTCTCCCTTTTCGCGTCATTGGTATCGTTTTAACCCACGCCTCGCTACGCCCTGAGATGAAAACTTGATTTTCACGAACTAAAAATCCCAAAGAGTAGAGAGAACAATGCGAAAGTATTTTGGCAGAGTTTCGGTATAAAATTCTATTCTTGCTCTCCAAGAATAGGATTCATAGCCCTATTTATAGGGATCTCAATTAAGGGAATTAAATCTTCCTTAATAAGTGAGAATTAAATTTGGCAGTTAAAATATTTAATATAGAAAATAATATCAATAATTAATATGTCAGTTATTTAATTTAAATTAGGTAACTGCCCATATTAGTTACCTCCTAATTAAGACAAATTCCTAATTAAAAGGAATCTAAATAAGGAACTAATTCCATATTAATATTATTTCCTGTCCCGATATTATCACATAAATATCGGAGCCAATTTCTCATCTCATGAGTCATGGGCGTAACCCTAACTCCTTCATACATGTTTGCTTATTTGATTCTTAAATAAAGCATCATAGGTATTAATAATTTAATAGATACATGGATTGACAAATGACTGCTGTTTTTTATCTTAATATCTTAAAACATGCAAAATTTTAAAAATATTAAATTATCCGAAATACTGAATTGTATTATTTTGTACCGAAAGAACCAAAAAACCGTACTGAATTGTACCAAATTTTTATAGAACTGTACCAAATTGTCCCAAATTTTCAATGCAGTTACAATACTTAATTTTTAAAATATCCGAAATTTCAAAATAATACGGAGATTTGTAAATCCCAAATTGGACCGTACCGTGTACACTCCTACGGTGAATGCAAATATAATAATATATATTTCATTTTGGTGGTATTCGTGCAAAGGGAGGTGTTCTTGCAGCCATGGCAATTCCCCCTCTCTCATATTTGCAAAAAAATATATATATGTTGCTCACACATCAAACGATGCCTCCTCACTCCATAGTTCATGATTTATGAAGGTTCTTTATTTATTTATTTATTTATTTATTTATTACTATTTCAAGGGATATCATATAGTTTTTATTTTTATTTTTTCCCAAGATTCTTCCAAACATGTAGATGATGCACAATGTTGTATAAGTTGCATCAATGTTGTATAAGTTGGTATTTTGTTAGGTAAAAAAATACGTTCCATTGCTCCATGAATGGAGAAAACTCGGACATTGATGTTGTGTCTGATTTTTTGGGGTCAATTTGGTGTCTGTTTGATATGTGAGAAAAGGATAATCCATATTTGGTTGCTATTAATAGCCAGAGAAGTTAATTGGTCACATTCATAGAAATTGGCTATGACATCAAACTCAAAAAGATAACGCAATTATTACTGGCATTAGCTATGGATTCATCCCAAAATTCACAGTACTCATGATATTTTAATTTTCTTTTAGCCCAAACCTACAATTTTCTCATTTCGCTACCTGCAATTTTCTCATTTCGCTTCGTATCTACAATTCCCAAGTTTCATACCTGCAATGTTTTAACATTTTTATTTTCCTTACAGACTAAACATTTTAATCTCACTAGTTTACCAGTTGTGGATCGGACGACGCCAATATTTGCACATTGGCGCAACCCGCATTGAATGGACACCCGCCTGAGGCTGGTATAATTATAAAGTCCAATTATATTTTGTAACAAAAAGATGCAAATAAAGTTATACATAAATTATTCAGTCCTGTTACATATAGTAAAATTAAAAAAAAATTAAATTTTCATCTCTAGGGGTACAATTAGGTTTCATAAGAGCTCAACAATTAGGTACAATTTTATTAAAATTGGACCGGACCGGTTGGTTAAATTAGTTTAACTGTAAATCAACTACTGGTCCAGCTCAGTTCAATATTAAAAATTACATGAAACTAGTATGAATTGACATATTTGGTTTAACCGTTGAAGAGTTGGATGAGCTGAAAAGAAAATCAACTTGAACCTAAAAAAACAATTTTTGTCCAATATATATAATATAACATTTAGACAATTTTAACAATTTTTTTTAAAAAATTTAGACAATTTTAATAATTTTAAAAAAATAAAAAAATACATATTTTATATTTGATGATTTTTTTTTGAATACTTGTAATTTTTTATTATTTTATCTTAAATTTTTGTGTTATAAATGTTAAATGACTTACGATAACTTTGAATTGCAATTATATATTTTAGGTTTTTCTTTAGGTTTGTTTTGTAGATTTTAATGTTAATTTGTTTGAGTTTTTTTTTTATTAAATTTTAGTGTTTTTTACTTTTGAGTGATTGATTTGAATTTTTGCTTATTTTGCAGTTTTTCTGTTAAAAAGAAGTTTAATTAAGCCGGCACCGGATTTTTTGATCCTTTTTCTCATGTCAATCCAAAAGCAAAGAACTCAGTAGGGACAAAATATATACATCCCCACCGGGTTCCTTATGAGCTCACCATCCAGAATTAATCAACACGGCAGGCACACAAGGCATCGCCACTGAGTCACTCAAGTTTACAATTAATTTCAATCATCTCTGTGGGGATACTTAGGGTGTATTTACTACAAAAAATAATTTTTTGTTTTCTGTTTTATATTTTCTTAAAAATTTATAGTATTTATTTTCTATATATATATATATGTATGTATGTCTGCATGTATATATATACGTATGTACACACACACACACACACACTGTAAGGACCACACTAGTCTATCCAAATTACTGTTACTTATCTTAATACATTAATAAACAATACATATATTACTAGCGATATGGTTTTATGTCACATAGTTAGTTACTCTTTAACTATATAATTAATACATTAGAACAAGTTATATAAACATATACTTTGTTACATCGTAAACATGTTTTGAGTTAATAGTTACAGAACATGTTCATTATATTATTTTATAAAATTTACACAATTCCAAAAAGAAAATAGTACAATTTAAATATTCTAACTTCTCTTCCTAGCTAGTGTTGGCCTTGTCCCTGATGCAACAACATATCTTGAACCTACATGGATAAACACCCGTGCTAAGCTATAAAGCTTAATGGGAAACAATACATATATGAACAACCACTCACGGTGATTGTTCTCAAGCACACAGTAAACAGTAACAATATCAAGATAATTTAATCAACATGCAAGAGGTATAATATAACTCACAAAACATAATTAATCATATAGTCTTACAGTATAAAGATGGATCATCAATCACTAATCAAGTGTTCATCAATATTACATATGTTGTTTAGTTCATACTGTGAAATGCCTGCTAAAGTCCTATGGGTGTGGATAATGGGTGCTGTGGATACCCGTAGGTATCAAATATATAAATACCTGAATGTATTAAACCTGTGGATACCGGTAGGTATCAAATGTATAAATACCCGAAGGTATTAAACATGTGGATACCCGAAAGTATCAAATGTATAAATACCCGAAGGTATTAAACCTGTGGACCCCAAAGGGTCAAGCCTGTGGTCCCAACAAGGACAAATATAGACCTAACGGGGTCAAACCTATAGCAGCTGCGACTATAACCCTATAAGCATGCCTATCTATCCACAACCAAGTTATATTTGCAAGCAAATAATCATATTTCTTGTGTCATTAGCTCATATTATAGCATTTCACTATAGAGTAGAATCATTCCAAATAATATGATACACTATACAACAATCACTACCGCATAATGGTATTGTATCTATAATTCACATTCAAATAACCAAATATAAGCATCACATATTATTTCAAAAACATTGCCTTTACATTTCATTTTACTATATAAATTATATATATGTAAATTGAATGTTGTACATTTTCGTGTTTATCATTCATGAAAACTCGTATTCTAAGGTCTATTATGTCCGATTATAGTAACAACACATGGGGAATAGCCTATTATAGTAGAAAAATGAAAAAAATAGGCAAATATAAGGGACAAACGTGTGTTGTCGAGCTCACTGCAAGTGTCGCACTCGCGGCAAAGGGCTATGGCCCAAACAACAATTCCTCTACTCCTAAAATCCTGTAGACTGGTTAAGAATATCAACTTGTACCTCCATTTAGGCATACCAAACGACTTTTTCTGACAAAGTTGTCTTCTACAAAGTTTTATCCCTATGTTTATAGTTTCTAAAACATTAAAAATCATCTCAATAAGAGTTATAAATCTCAAGATATGTCATAAAAACCGCCAACTACTCCTAATGATAGGGCAGCAGTCAAGACCCGGATTCAAGCAAAATTTTCTCTATCTTACAGTTTGATTCAGATTTTGAGTTATTCATATGAAATGAAGATATGAGAGTCTAGTTTCAAATCCAACTAGAATTTCTCAATTTGAGTCGCGAAAACTCAAGATATCAAAAAGTTTGTCTAGACTGGTCATGTGAACCCTAAGACGATTTTTTCCTTAGTTTCAACCAAACTTCCTATTTCAGTTTTCATTCAAGTCTAACCTTTATTTTTCATGATATTCACTTAATATAACATCAAATATTACTAATCTCACATCATATGCATAATAAACACACACAAACAAGGTTAAGTTCCTATACCTCTTAAAAGACTCCACCAACTCTCTCTTCCTTATCTTCTTGCTATCTTTCCCTTCTTCCTCTCTTGATCTTCATCCTAAGCTGCTGTAAAACTCTTCTCTTTACCATCTATAGCTTTTCCTTCTTAGAGGCATCATAAAATGATGAAGAAGAGAGAAAACATGAAAGATGAAAGAAAAGAAAAATAAAAGAAACCATTTTTGTGTCTTTTGGCCAAGTATGGCCGGCCATCCATGCAAAAGAAGACCAAGGTTGCCTCTTTCTCTCATATCCATCCACTTGTACAATTTCTATTGGTTTCTAAATAAAAATCTTGGAAAAGTTTCATTTGGGTCCCTCTTTATATTTATGATTCTTACTTTTATCTCTCATCTTCCTTTATTTCTAGTTTTACCACAATTATTTTACTTTGTCTTTTCAATCAAGTCCCTAATTTTAAATTTTCCCTTAATTAGTCACATAATTAACTTTTATCTCAAGCAAAATAACCATCTATCTCTCTTAGGGTACCATTAGGGGTATTACAATTCTCTCGCCCTTAAAGAATTTCGTCCTTGAAATTCATACCTGTACATTAGAGATGATATCCTATACTTATATAACACTACCATTTTTATACTTCTGTCTGTGCTCATATATCTATGTCACTTATCTTATAATTCTATATTATTTCTACTGGCTTTACTGGTTCTTTGTTTACTCCATATATATTTTTGCATTGTATCACACTTAAATTCAATCTATCTCTATCTCTTCATAACTATAATACTCTCTTGATTTTGTCTTTAATTTAATTTGCTTTTCTTATAACTATATCTCCAAACAAAGATGATCTAGTCATATGATTATATCATTACTATGCTCAAGGTATATCCTATCAAGTTCCTTTTGCAGTCAGGGCCAAATGCATGTAATATGATGTTGTGTTATGAGTGAATGATGCTTCATATATGCAATGGAGTGCAAATATGCAATGCACATGTTTTCCCCATTCCCACTATAACATATTTCATCAACTGCCAATGACTGTTAAGGAAACATTGTCAGGTTTACAGAGCGTAGCAATTAACCTCAATTTTTTTCTACAGTAACTCCATATGTATATGTACATATATATATACTATCATATCTTAGCTTAATAACCTATTCTATATCTATAACCTTTGATATACATGTACTTAAACTTTATACCTTTACTCATATACCATAGAAAAATATTCTCTATACCTATCATTTACTTTTCAATTTGAATCTAGCATCTCATTACTATACCATCATCATATTTACTGCTACCTAATTCATCAATATCATAGAGCTTTTTTATAAACTTGTAAACTCATATATTCTGTTCATGATTTAACAGTGTTCTAGTATTTAAGTGGATGGATGTATAAAAAGAGAAAGGAAACATATAATTGTGCACTATAAGAGGAATAAGGTTATGAATGACCAACAAAGAAAGACTATAAGCCATATACGGTCGGCAAAACAAGAAGCTAAAAGCTATACATATCTATCCGATCGGTCATGAGGGACTGAGAGTTATATGTCCAATCAGGCAAAGAAAAACTGGATATCATATATTCAATCGATTAAAGAAAAACCAAAAAAAACCATATACCCTATTGGTCAAAAGAAACTGAATACCATATACCCAATCGGATCGAGGAAACAATGCTGAAATTCAAAATCGATCGGTAAAGCAATGCTGAAAATCATACCCGATCGGAAAATAAGAAAGGCTAGATGAAACATAAACGATCGTGCGAAGAAAACAAAGGCCATGCACGGTCGGGTAAAGAAAAGGGAAGAACAAATATACCATGAACGATCGTCTAAGAGAAAGAAGAAGGCTATAAAGTGGTCATCCTTTACGACTCGATACTCACTTAACTAAAAGATTCAGAGAGCTCTATTAAGCCTCTCTACCATTATTGCTAACATTTTATCTTGAGATACTATAAAAGGATTGGAGTTACTTAGACTCAAATTCCTAGAGTTACCGCTTCCTTTAGTTTCCATTCCCAATTTGACTACTCACAACAATCATCAATACATACACTCAAAATGCATCAAATAAAATATAGAGTTATCATGAGAATACCACGATAATACTTTTAGTCACATCACATTATATATAAATAAAACAATGAATTATCGTAGCTCAACAATTCATTTAATCATACATATATTATATAATTTCTCGATATGTTCTATACACTTAAACTTATGTAACAATTTCTATGATTAGAACCAATCATGAGCACTATCCACAAATTTCTATTTTTCATATATTGATCTACATACATATATATAAGTATATGCATAAATATAATACGTGTATTAGTAAAACCCAGTTAAACATAATATTCCATAAATATACTGAAATAGACTATGATGCAATTATACTGTAACTTAGCCTGCTTAAATTCTAAAGGTGGATAACGAAATCGGTGGATACTCGAGGGTATCAAAACAGTGGATATCCAAAGATATAAAAAATATGGACCCAAACAGGGATAATTGTATGGTGGACCGGTCGAGAACCCAAACGGGATTGTGCATGATCCAGTAGGATCAACTATATTTTAGACCTAAAAAGGTCAATGATGGCAGTTGCAATATCCCTATAGGAACCTATCTGTCTACATTCTAGACTCCACGCAAGCAGTTAAATTCCTTTACTTTATATAACAATACCTTGCTTTACTCTATTTAATCGAATACATATATGTATATGTATAGCCATGTACCGAGTAATCATAATCATATCTATGTTACTGTATAATAATGAGTAGAGTATCATGTATTACTTATTCATGTATCAAGATCACACCATTCAAATAGTTTATATTTATCAAGTATAAATAATCAATATTCGATGGCCTTATAAAGGCATATGCACAATTATACTTATGAATAACCATAAACATTACGATATATATATATATATATATATATATATATATATATATATATATATATATATATATATATATATATATATATATATATATATATATATATATGTATATACCAAATTGTCACCAATTAACATTTCAAGAACATGTAGCTTAACATGTGATCATAATCATAACATAACACTCATCATCATGCTTACTACTCTCACTATCTTGCTTGAACCATTCTTTATAATTTTATGAAAGTGTACCTTTCCCTAATTTATCAACATGTTTAACCAAGAGCATTCTTATTTATCATCAGTATATGGCTAAATACTTACCATATAATAATAATATCCATTTTTCACGAACATATATGCACATAGGTATATACATGTAACTTGTGCACAACATCACATATTCACTCAAGTATACACCATTTATAAACACGATAACATCTTCATATAATCATGTCCATACTCATAAACAGGGAAGCTGCAGTTGGAAACTTTCATAAATATATATTATCATATACTTATAAAAACATACATATAATACTCTTACTTGCTTAAACACTGTAATATATATATTACTCATCGGATTGTGGACACATTATTCAATTGTATTAAACTTCACTTAAATTCTTAATTAGTTCACACGAAAACTTACCTTTGGAATTCTTCCTTGACTTACCTTCATATTCCTTAATAGTTAGGCATATCAATACATAATCATATAAAAATAATACCTAGACTCATATGATCAATATATTATAACCAACAAGATTATTTACACTCAAATAATCACTCATTGGGATCAACACATAACGTTCATACTATAATTATTTAAAGGTTATACATAAGCTATATTTATTAAAGTAAAATTCTTTACTTTAGAATATTTATATTTGACAACGTAAGGCTTCAAAATTGATTAAATATATTTATATTTAGCAGTTTCGAGGATCATACAAAACCAAAACACTTTGATTTTAACTAACTATGCACATTACATTATATTGTTCAAACTGTAGGTTTAAGTTTTATTATTACCCATTACATTAATATTTTTATAATTTATCATGTACATTTAAATCAGTTATACACCTTGTAAAACTCCATCAATTTTTCCTTTATGTGAAATAACTACACGATAAGGTATTTACTATTAATAGCTTGCCATTACACTAATAAATAGTTTGTTGTTTATAAAATAAACAGTTTGCTGTAATATTAACCTTTTAGTTATTTTATTTATAGTCTATTATATCATACTAACCAAGCTTAAACAATGTTTAAAGGCTCTTTCATAATTTAATAGCTTACTTCGACTACACAGTTATCTCTTACCATTAACTAATTTGAACTTAAATAATCATATGCTAAACATTTAGTTCTTAACTAATTAAAGAATAGTTCATTTGCTAAATTATTGTGACTAAAATCTATCATCACATGTTTCCAATTAAAATTAGCATGTTAACAACATAAGATCAAATTCATATAATTACATAAGCTTATTCCAATACACAAGCTAATCTTATTTTGAGATTAACTCCTATTTTAATATTCTCATACCCTAGCCCTATACTTCTCTGCCAATATATCATGACCAAATAATATAAACATACATATGTAAATACAATATTGCAAGTAAGTATCCAGGGTTAAACTTGCCCCTGCTCACATCATATGTTCTAAACCACTACTATCAATCAATGCTCGCGTTGCTTGTTCACGTATTTACTATTTAAATATGTTCTTTTAACTTATATTAAATTTCACAATAGGGTACCTATATACCTTAATATATCTTTAAACTACACCGAAACAAGAGAGGGACAAGCTATAATAAGCCAACACTAGACAACAATCTTCTATAACTGCTTATTTCTATACTCTTATTGGCCAGAACTGCCTAAACCAAAAATGTAATGACCACACTAGTCTATTCGGATTACTGTTACTTATCTTAATACATTAATAAACAATACATATATTACTAGCGATATGTTTTTATGTCACATAATTAGTTACTCTTTAACTATATAATTCATACATTAGAACAAGTTACATAAACATATACTTTGTTACATCGTAAACATGTTTTGAGTTAATAGTTACAGAACATGTTCATTACATTATTTTATAAAATTTACACAATTCCAAAAAGAAAACAATACAATTTAAACATTCTAACTTCTCTTCCTAGCTGGTGTTGACCTTGTCCCTAATGCAACAACATATCTTGAACCTACATGGATAAACACCCGTGCTAAGCTATAAAGCTTAGTGGGGAACAATACATATATGAACAACCACTCACAGTGATTGTTCTCAAGCACACAATAAACAATAACATTATCAAGATATATAATCAACTTGTCACGCTCGCAGCAAGTGTCGCACTCGCGGCAGAGGGCGACGGCCCAAACAACAATTCCTCTACTCCCAAAGTCTTATAGACTGGTTAAGAATAGCAACTTGTACCTCAATTTAGGCATACCAAACGACTTTTTATAACAAAGTTGTCTTCTACAAAGTTTTGTCCCTATGTTTCTAGTTTCTAAAACATCAAAAATCATCTCAATCAGAGTTATAAATATCAAGATATCTCATAAAAACCACCGACTTCTCCTAGTGATAGGGTAGCAGTCAAGACCCAAATTCAAGCAAATATTTCTCTATCCTACAGTTTGATTCAGATTTTGAGTTCTTCATATGAAATGAAGATCTGAGAGTCTAGTTTCATATCTAACTAGAATTTCTCAATTTGAGTTAGGAAAACTCAAGATATCAAAAATTGTTTCTAGACTGGTCATGTGAACCCTAAGACGATTTTTCCCTTAGTTTCAACCAAACTTCCTATTTCAGTTTTCATTCAAGTCTAACCTTTATTTTTCATGATATTCACTTAATATAACATCAAATATTACTAATCTCACATCAGATGCATAATAAACACACACAAACAAGGTTAAGTTCCCATACCTCTTAAAAGACTCCACCAACTCTCTCTTCCTTATCTTTTTGCTATCTTTCCCTTCTCCCTCTCTTGATCTTCATCCTAAGTTGCTATAAAACTCTTATATTTACCATCTATAGCTTTTCCTTCTTAAAGGCATAATAAAATGATGAAGAAGAGAGAAAACACAAAAGATGAAATAAAAGAAAATAAAAGAAACCATTTTTGTGTCTTTTGGCCAAGTATGGCAGGCCACCCATGTAAAAGAAGACCAAGGTTGCATCTTTCTCTCATAGCCATCAACTTGTACAATTTATATTGGTTTCTAAATAAAAATCTTGGAAAAGTTTCATTTGGGTCCCTCTTTATATTTATGATTCTTACTTTTATCTCTCATCTTCCTTTATTTCTAGTTTTACCACAATTCTTTTACTTTATCTTTTAAATCAAGTCCCTAATTTGAAATTTTCCCTTAATTAGTCATATAATTAACTTTTATTTCAAGCAAAATAACCATCTATCTCGTTTAGGGTACCATTAGGGGTATTACACACACATATATAGACACGGACACTTACGTACGTATGTATGTATGTATGTATGAATGTATATATGTGTGTGTGTGTGTGTGTGTGTGTGTGTACATAAATATGTATGTATGTATGTATGTATGTGTACACATACATATGTATATGTATATGAATATGTATGTGAATATATGCACATACATACACATGTATATACACATACATACATATGTATATGTATTACATATCCATATGTATGTATATACATATGCATACACATATATATACATATATATGTATGTATTCACATACAAGCACATACAAATACATGCATATGTATATGTATATGTATTTGTATGTGTGTGCGTGTGTGTGTGTTAAGATTATTTAGAAAATTTGAAAAATATTTTTTTATTAATTTTCTAATCTCTTCTTTATTTTGGAAAACTAAAAAAATATTTTCTATTTTCTATTTTAGAAATCTGACCAAAATAAACTTGATCTCTATTTTTTATTTTATGTGAAATTTTTTTTTGAAAAATTAGAGCAGTTTTCTGTAAGTGAACAGACTCGTACCATTCATATGGGTTGATTTAGCAGCAAATATGATTTAAGACGTTTTTCTCTAGAACAAGAGTTTGAGTGCAGCAAAAATTCTTCTATTTTAGGTCTTTCTAGTATTGATATAAAAGGGCAAAGGGAGGACGATTTTGTTAAAAAGTTTTAGGTTTTTATTTTTTTTTCTTTTAGTCATTGTAAATTAGGGTTTTATTTTTTCTTTTTAGTTTAGATTTAATTTGGAGATTAAAGGCAAATTTCAAGATTGAAAAAGAAAGAACTTCAAGTTTTATTCTCTCTTTATCAAGGGTGTGTTTTGAACTTCATTTTTGTATTTTGATGATTATATTCATGATATTTGAGTAGTTCTTCTTACTTAGGATTTTGAGTTTAATGAATATTTACATGTTTTTTCTTCTATTTTTCCTATGATTAATTCTGCACTGACACTGATATGTTTACAATGATATTTAGGTTCGATTTTTAGTGTATCGAAAGATGATCAAATATTGAATTTGAATGTTAATTATATATTTTTATATATATTTTTCTTATTTTCTACATTTAGTTATCTTTATGTTCCGAGAAGAGATTTTGATTCACATATGTAGATTATATATTAGTTCAAGTGTATTGGGGAATAAATGAATTTTTTAATGGATGTTCCGAGAGAAAATTCATTTGAGATCTAAGAATTTGTGAACCCAAACTGATGCTAATTATTAGATTGTTCTTAATTGAGCTTAGTAATCTAGAATGATATTTTTAGTAAGAGACCTGTTATGAGTTAAATTTTTTCAGATATTTATATTAATATTATTTTACTTATTTCAATTATATTTATGAGAATAGAATTTACTAAGCATTAATTTCAATTTTGTTGATTTCCTTTATGACTTTATTTTAATTTAGTTGTTAATTTTTAAATTTAATTTCCTGTATAGCTTAGATCTCCCTTCAATTCAAAATTTGAGGATTATCTCAAATTAATTCTGCTAATTATAGATATTTTACCTCATAATCCATTTTCCTTTGAATTTGATATTTTTGAGATCTTAAATATAAATTCCTCCATATGACTTAAACGATTTAATATACTTACTAAATGCCAATCAACTTAGAAATAATATCTTATGATTATGCTCGATGAAAAGGCATTTTTTAAAGTTTTTTTTTTCTAATATAATGACATTTTTATAATATGTATACAAAATTTTAAAATTAATATTTATGAAAAAGAAAAAATTCAATTGAATCCAATCAATCGTGACCCATTATCTTTCCAATTCTTTATCCAAACTATTTTTTCTTTTTGTATAATGACTAATATTATTTAACTTGAACTAACCCACTATAAAAGTAAAACTCTTTTAATATTAATTTTTTTTATTCACAAAATTCGAATACTATTCAATCTTCTAGTTTTAAATTAAAATCAACCGTAAAATTGCAAGTTCTAATAAGAGAAGTTAATGGCAAAAAATTAGCTATGAATTTTTTTCTTAATACTTCGGTCTGATTTAAAAAGATAAAAAATTTGGTCCGTCTTAAAAAATCCAAAATCCAAGGCAATGTTGATTGAATTAAATAAGAAATGGCTAGCATGGGAAAAAGGTCCCATAAGGATTAATCGTATGTAATGCAAGATCACCGATAATTATACGCAATTGCGACAAAGAAGACTTCAGCTTTGTGTAAGGGATAAATAACCTTGATTTAGTAACAGACAAACATAACGCTTGTAAAGTTCATGTAACAGTTGCTATCACAGCGAATTAGTGATCAATGTGCAGCAGCATAAAATAAACAAATAAATAAATTTTTAAAATATGAATGAACCGGAAATTCACGAGACAAATATTTTCAGCCAAGTACAATCCTTCCTGCCAAATTATCATGAGACAATGACTTACCTCATCCAAATGATGCTTCCCATAGAGAGCCGACGATTGAGATGATAATTTTGTTATCATCGGATGTTGTCCGATTCCGGGTTGATATGGAGAAGCTCAATGACAATTTCGTAAATCATTACAATATCCAAATTCTGGAGCTTATTAGCACTATGTACAACTTCATCTTAAGAGCGAGCTCCATTGCTGGACATAGACTATAGATTGCTTGTAAATGATTATAATTATCCACCAGCTTCTACACCGGGAACTAAAAGATCTTGAAAAAGCGGGGCAACTGGATTCTTAATCTTTTCCACCTGCTCTTAAAAAGCAAAGGGTGCAAACCCAATACATGCTCTGGCATGAAGTCATGCCGCGTCAGTATACCCACAACTGGAGATCTCTGAAATTGACAAGTATTGAAATCAAGTTTTCTGAGAATGAATTATCGTGCAGAATAAAAATAGAAGAGTAAGATGAATTTCATATATGATTTTTGGACTAATACTTTAATAAATATAATTACAAATAGGGAAATTTATCCAACAAAAGAAAAAGATACCTCAATTTCTTAAATATTATAACTAAAAACATTTTAGCAGGAAAATCACGAATCAAGAACTAACATAGCTTTCATAACATGCCATGTGAATGTTTTAAGGTGACATGACTTTGTCACTTTAGTATTCTAATACCGAATTCATTCATTTAAAGTGACCATAGATGAAATTAACCTCAAAACAGCATGACATTTCCAACAAAGGGAAAGGAAGCAGTGAGATTGAGGGACATCAAAACACCACAAACACGGACAACCAACATATTACCACATAAGAAATCACAGAATCGGACCCTCTATCTAATGAAACAGAATTACTGGTTTATGCTTTCTGAAGATTCTAAAAAGTTAACAAAAATCAAAATAAGACAATTAAATTTTTACTAAAATATATTAATGGAAAAATAATACGACTATAATAGAATTTTCATGTCCTGTAGATAAAAATGAATAGCTGACTGGGAATTTCGCAAAGTTAAATCAGGAAATCATAAGGAATGAGAAAAAATATAATTTTGAAGCAATTAAGGGTATTTTGCGAAATTGCAACCGGCAGTTTTTTGATTTAAAACAGAAATGAAAAAGCAAAGTTCTATAAAATGCTAAATGAAAAATAAAATTTTAACTTTAGCCTGGAAAACCAAATGACAAGATATGACAGGTTTGCAAAGAAGCCCCTTTCAAATTCCCTGACCTAACACATTGCACATTGAAATTTAAAAATAGAGAATCTTACACTATGAATCTTGGGTATCACCAGCAGGTGCCTCAAACCAACTTCTCGGAAAAGTGCATGAGCCTTAGCTAATGACATTGTCTCCACAACAGTATAAGGTGAAGCATTAGTGAAAGGATGTAAATCTATGAACATATCCATCTCTTCTTCTGTAAATTCTACATCTTCGATCTTGTCTCCATTACCAGATCCTCTCTTTGCAAAGTCAGTTGCTGAAAATTGCTCAAAGTCATCACTACAAATCGGCACAGGAGAAAATGAAAAAACTTTCTTCTTGAGCAGTTCAATAAGATGAGCTCGGAGGATCAGTCCATAAAGGACTGGGGAGTCAGGAAGTGGAGGCTCATCAATTACAGGAAATCCATTATGCCTTGTTGTTTTGAGGACATGTACTATATTCCCAACCTTCTCAATACCATTAAGTAGATGAAGTGGACCTGTGACTACATCAGCAACTGCCAGCTGCCTCATGTAAGGCTCAGAATGATTTTCTAGATAAGGAAAACCCTTTGCCTTCATGATAAGATCATAAATATTACTGTTAAATGCATCAGCAACTGTCTTGGAAATAAGAAGAACCAGCATTATCAAGGGGAGTAGCAACAGATTATTGGTCAACTCAAGTATAATGACGCATAATGACACAGTCATCCTCATAGATCCACCAAGAATTGAAGCAGCACCAAGTACAGCATAGAGGCCATGATTAAGACTGGAGCCTGAGCCAACTAACATTCCAACAAAACGTCCAAAAGATGCACCTGTCACAATAACTGGTACAAAAAGACCTGCTGGAGCAACAATCCCATAGCTGAAGATACTTAGGAAAAAACATGTTATGAAAAATATAAGAACGGATGAATATTGAAACTCAGAGTCTGTATCCCTGCTGAAAAGGTTTCTAATAGCATCATCATTTGTGTTAAAAATGAGGCTAGCGAGATCATTGTATTGACCAGGAGGGCATTGAAATTTCTTGTAATTGCCAGATCGGCCTATTGTTGGGCATTCTTCTGATGCGTCAGATGGACAAAGTTGACATGATGCCAACCAAGGTAATCCAAAAAGAAGACAGGATGTGAATATAGAGATTGAACAAGCAAGTAAAATTTTGCAAGCAATGCCTTTCCTGCATAAGGAAACATGAGGAGAACAAATTTAGATATACAATATTTCACACCAATGAGAAAACAGATATTTCTCTAAATATAAAAAAAAATTTATCACTTACTCATTAATTAGGTTATAGATTCGAAGAACCTTATCTAAAAGAAAATTATAAAAACTTCCGATTATGCCCCCTATAACTCCAAGGAGAAGCACAGGAGGGACATCAATGAGGTGATATGTAACATTTGCTGAATAAACATCGAACATTATGAGGCCCCCGGTACCAAATAAACCACACTTTCCCTTCAAACATACATCGATGAGTGCTCGAAGCACTAATGCAACTACAGCAGTTGTGAAGAAAGCTCTCCATAGAAGGGCACTCCTCCACCTGCAGACCAAAAATCTTTACCTTAATATTTGATATTGAAATAGAAGATATATATCAAGGCATTTCACCAGTGCGGTTTTTTATTTGAATGGTTAGAAATCCATGTATCTTGAAAAGAGTTTTATTCATGAATAAGGAGATAATTTTGATTTTAAGAATAGAAAATGACTTGAACAGAAAAATAATCAATAAATATGCACAATTGGTGAACCATCAGGAAACAAGGGTGTATTTCATAATCAATGGAATTACATGGCAAACCATAAAAATGAAACAATTGCAAGATACAAACAACTATAAACAAGATCATATATTATCCATTTCATTGAGTTTTCCTCATGTAGAGATATACCAAGAAGCCATTTCTTCAAGGGCAAACAAAACGCCACCAACAGGGGCACGAAATGCAGCAGCTATTCCAGCAGCTGATCCACATGTGACAAGATCTCGCCTATCTCTGTCATTTTTGAAAAAGCGTAACCATTTCCATGTCAATTTATATTTCTTAGATCCGCCCTGACCAAGCAATGATGCAACACAAGCACCGGTATGCACCATTGGCCCTGCCTTTCCAACAAGAAGAGATGATGACACAGCAGAAATGCTTCCAATAATCTACACAATGAGAAAAAAGTTATTGGAATTTTGCATAGTATTACAACAACATTGTTTGTGAAATTCCTCACACCACTAGCAACTTGGATTGCTCAATCAACAGGGTTTCAGAAATTATTTGAGAATTATCTTATTTGAAGAGAGAGAGAGAGAGAGAGAGAGAGAGAAAGAGAAATAAAAGCAATCTTGCCTTAAAAATAATATCAGCTCATGAAATCCATTTCTTAGAAATGCAAAAAAGAACAAAGTGATGGCACAAGTGCTGATGCCAAGTAAAACAGTTTGCATCTTCTCCAAAAGCTTATTCACGATAACAGCTTAAATCAGATAAAGCAAACAACCATGAAGAGGAAACTACTCACTTGACACTTGAAGATTTTTGACAGTAAAAATTTTATTAATTCTTGTGTTAATATACTAAAGAATGTACAAGCTATTAATAAAAGAAAAACAAACAAAGCCCTAGTCCTATCATAACAAGGAAAAATAAATTCCAACTAGAAAAGATAAAAGATAGTTCTATCCTAACTAAGAAATCAAAAAATTATCGACACTACCCCTCAAGTTGGTGCACCAACTTGCAAAAAAGGTGTGATAAGTTTTGTTGCCAAGCTTTTTAGTAAACACATCAACTAGTTGCTCGTCAGATGTCATATGAAACCAAACCTCAACCTTTTTTCCAATATATACAAGCCATCATGCACTTTGCTACTCCTAATTCTCTTCCCTATTTGAAGCTCCTGACTTCATAAAGTTGAAAGTGGCATTGGAGGAGCAAGTTTGGACAAAAGACACCTGAGATGATAGGTTTCATCAAAAGAAGAAGTTTTAGTAGAGGTTGTCTCCTTGAATGTCGCTAATATCTCTGACAAATTTGTTGAAGCCCTTGTGGAGTTGACTCATTTTCCTCCATTGCCCCTAGTAGGTGGACCATGTAACTTTTAGTATGGCATGACTTCATGCAATAATCACAATATAGATGATCTTTATCAAAATTGCTAGCCTTCAATTGCTCCTGATAACCTTTTGCAGACAATTTGGATTTCCCAATAGGTGTTGTGTAGAGCACAACACTTTTACTTTCCTCCGTTGAACATAGGAAAATGCTTCTTTAGACGGAAAATGGGTTCTACCAAGTACTTGAACCCTTATCTAACCAAAATCATTGTTTATCCAATAAGAAAATCATAGATCCACTATTTTTTAATTAGTTTCTTAAATTCAATAGCATCTCTAGTACAATCTACTTGAAAATCTTGATAATAATTCAATTCCTGCTATAAGTTACTCAGTTCATTAGAGTACTCGAAAATTATCATTTCACCTTACTTTATGCCATGGGCTTTGTTCTGGATTTCAAAGATCTAAGCAACATTGTCTATACATAAGTAGGTGATTTTGGTTGCGTTCCATAATTTTCTCTGTAATGTCAAACAATAAATATTGTCTGGAAATTTGAAATTGCATAGAGTTGATGAGCCATGTCATAATATTTGAGTTTTCCGAATCCCTATGACTGCATGAGGAATCAAAAGAATGTGGTTTTTTTTATCTCTAGTAATATAACCCAGGAACCTTTGATAAATAATAAAGGAAAAGGAGCCAATTTTGCCTCTAAAGTACTAAAAATGGTGCATATTTACCTGTTAAATATATTTTGGGACAAATTTGACCTTAAAATATTGAAAATTATATAGATTTACCTCTTAAGTACGTTTTTGGCCCAAATAGCTCCTTTTGCTATTACGTATATGGTAGATGCTTATTGAAACTATACGAACTTGTCACGTGTACACTATAAATTAACACCCTTATTTAACTCTTGAAAATATTATTAAAATTTACAATATTAACCTTGTCAAAATAATCCAATTTTAGCTAAGCAAAGAAAAATTATTTGATAGTAAAAAATTTTAACATTTTTTCGAGAGTTAAAATAGGATAGTAATTTACAATGCACATGATTAAGTCACTTCAATTAGTTTAAAAAGCATGTTTCTATTTGCTTACCGCAGTCTTGTTAATTTCGGTGGCAAATTTGAACCGGATACATAATAATAGTGGCAATTTTGACCCAAAAATATATTTTAAAGGCAAATATGTACCATTTTTAATACTTTAGATGCAAAATTTCCCTAAAATATATTTAAAAGGAAAAAAAGCACCATTTTGAATACTTTATAGGCAAATTTGCCCCTTATCCCAATAATAAATAAGTTCTAAACCGAGCTAAATATGTATTACTATCAAGTTTCATATAACTTATTTGTGAATAGGGATTGTCATTAATAGGGTTACTTTTTCTATACTACATTAGTTTTTACCATATTGACGAAAAAAGAACTTGGACAATAAAATCTTAGGGAAGAATAAAGACCCTTTACAGTGACAATTTAAGTACATAAAACAGGACCTATAAAGGAGAGGATCAAAAAACAAAGAAGTCAACAAAGAACTTATAACCTTTTAGCTGGCATCGGAAAAAGCAGGTAAAGTGATCAAAGAAGAACCAACAAAGAATGGCAACCAGAGACAGTGTCACGCTTTACACGCCAGCGAGTGAGGGAGGACGCAAAATCTTCAAGCAGCACGTGAGCACACGCATGGAGGTTGATGGTAGCAAGACTCTAGGGGTAGGCCGAACAAACTACCTTCTTGGCCTCTATTTTTGCCCTCTTGTATTTCTCAAAGGCTTCACCATCTTCAGTTGTTGGTAACTGCTTATACCGGTGTCTTTTGTCTTGTATAACCTTTTGTACATTTTCAATCCGCCACCATGATTCTTGCGGTCTTGGTCCCATCCTTTGAAAACCCTAGAACCACACTTGTTACTTACCTCATGCAATTAGCCATCTCCATCCATATAGTGTTTGCATCTGCTACCATATTACTGACTTCCCTTTCTAAAAGCTTCTTAAAAGTTATTTGGCTAGATCCCTTTAATATCCCCCATTTGATCTTAGACTCCATATCATTCCTTTCTTTGTTCGTTCTACTCTTTTGCTTCACATTTAAGACTACTAATCTATACTGAGTAGTTAGATCTTCTCCTAGTATAACCTTGCAGTCCTTACATACAGACTTATCCCTTCTTCTAGTGAGCAGAAAGTCTATATGACTATGATTACCTCCACTCTTAAAGCTAATCAAATGTGATCCCCTTTTCTTGAAACAAGTGTTAGCCAATGTCATATCATGAACCAAAGGCAAAATCTAAGATAGCATTTCCTTCCTCAATCCTGCTACCATATCCACATCCTCCATGCACTTGTTCATACCCGCCACTAAGGCTACCCACAGGTCCATTAAGATCTCCCCCAATAAAAAGCTCTTGTTCATTAGGAATGTCTTGTGTTACTGTATATATATCCTACCAAAACTTGGCCTTAGCATCCTCCCCTAACCCTACCTGGGGGGCATATACATTGAGAAGGTTAGATGTCTCTTTTCCCCGTTGCAATATCAAATAGATAATCATATCTCCTCTTCTCCTCTCTTCGACCATTTTGTCTTTAGACTTTGTTCAACAACTATTCCTACGCCATTTCTGTTTTTATCACCTCTGCAGTACCACAACTTATTACCTGTATCGCCAATCTCTCTAGACTTATTTCCAGCATATCTTGTCTCTTATAAGCACACTACATCGATTCTCCTCCTTTATAAGATACCATATCAACTAACTCCATGGACTTTCCTGCCAAGACCATATGTTCCAGCCCCCTATGTCAACTTTGCTCTGATGGACTGGCTTCTTTAGCCGCACCCGTCCATTAAGGTGCGAGGACCCTTTCTTATCTGACACTACATCTGGGTGCCGATGTGGTGCAATAGTTTCTACACCCATACTCGTCTTCTACGTGGTAATCCTTGCTCATACTCCCTCACACCTAGGTAGCGATATGATGGAACCCCTTGCTCATTTATTACTACATGTAGGTGCCCATGTAGATTGGGTGGCCACATCCAACGTTACATAACAAGGAATCCAAATCATAAGAATGACCAAGTTTTATGCTGACTATCAACCCTACTGCAACCCCCCTCCTTTATCTAGACTGGAACATGGCTAGAAAATAGATTTAAAAAAAGGGGAAAGCCGGGGGAGGGGGCCGCGGTGGGCGTTGTTGGGAAAAGCTAAACAATTTTGAAAATCCCTAAGAAATTCACCATCTAACAACAAACATTTAGCATAACTACCATTTAGAACACAAGTAAACAAACGCATCAGGATCATTCACCAAATCCAGAGTGGTATACCACTCCTAAGTCCCTAATATGCAGCTTCATTCAACAAGCTCAGGAAAGCACTTACCTTCACCAACAAAGTCCGCACTGAAAGAATTCCTGGTGCATCCACACCGTTCAAGTAAGCTTTGACTTCAGGTATACCAGAACCAGAAGCAGCCGGAGCTACAAAAGCCGTTATGATGGATGCGAACAGTGTAAGAATCAAATTAGAAACTGAAAACACAAGAAAAGCCAATCCATACCTGCACAAATTCCGGTAACTTTATCAGTCCAAACTCTGTCCTTCCTACTTACATTAGAAACAGAGAAAAAACAAAATCCTCAATTTTTCAAGGCAAATTCCTGCTTCCAAGTAGCTTAAAAAACTAGTTAATATTAGAGTTTGCAACTTTTGCAGCGGTAATTGAACTAATTTCCTACCAAATTCAAATTAGAGACAGATCCAATTGAAACTGAAATTGAGAGAGGGAGAAGTAATTGTATACCTATTAGCAAGCATCATATTAGAAGTGATAACAAACTTGATGCCAGCAATATTTTCAACGGCGAGATTGTTAAAAAATCCAACTAAACTAACAATTCCGCCAATCAAGAAGCAAAGCAACCATTTCATAAACACATATTGAAATATCTGGATCTTCCCCCGGGTCCTCCAGTCCTGCTTAAAGAAATCATTTTCCGCAATTCTGCAGTTTAAGTAAGAAAAAAAACATATCAAATTAGCAAACAAAAAATTAACAGAATTTAAAATAAAAAAAAAATGGAAGAGAGAATCAAGATTACTCATAGTCAAGACTTTCAATGGGGCAGATATTCGAGCCAACGATGGCAACTTGAGAGGTAGAGTTGACGAGCGATCGCTGAGAAGGAAGTAAAGGAGCAGAAAGCAATTCTTGGTCAGTGGTTCCATCAATGGAATTTGAGGACATGTTTTTGCTTCGCTTTTTTTTTTTTTTTTTCAGATACGGAGTAGATAGCAGGAAAAAGGATAGAAAGGGCGTCAAATATTATCTACAGGAAGAAGATGGAAGGGAAGGCGTCTCCAGCAGAGGTAAGTTCAGGTTTTGTGGAGAAACTGACTTGCAAGAGTCCGTCTGTCGTTACGTAATGATATTGTGGTCCTACCGGACGTAGATGGGGAAGCGGGGATTGTTGGGCTTTTCTATTACTTTCAGTCTTTCGCCCAATAAGAACGACTTACAGTTTCTTACCAGGAGTTTTTATTTTTATTTTTTTCTTTTTAAAATTAACTTTTTTTTTAATTTTCATTTTTAAAAATACCTATTTTCTAAAATGCAACATTTAACTCCAACATCAAACATCAAGGAGCACTGAATTTATAATTTTCCTCCATTAGGTTGCAAAATGAACCCCAAGAGGATGCCATAACAACTGTTTAAAAACAATTTAAAATGCATTTTATAAAACTGAAGCATTTTCCATCATTTAAACCAATATAAACCCCATGCTTCAGATCCTGTGTTACAAAGAAAGCCAAATACATCATTGATCTAAAAGGTCCCTCGTCAAATACATGAACTCTTAAAATTAAGTTTTTTTTAATCTATTTTTATAATTATCATCTTTCATATATTTCTTAAAAATAATTTTTTTAAATCTTTTTTTTTAAATTTCCTATTTTGATCAATGGAATATCCTATACCAAAATGAGGGTAAATAATTTAATATTGTAATTCGGTATAACAGTTGGTATATATTAGTAAACTGAGATACTAAAGTCAATATTTTGCAATTCCAAATTTCTTTTTCATCTTTATTTATTTATTCAATAATATTATTAGACTACTTGTTCATTTGCTTCGGTTTAATATTATTAGTCCACGTGTTCATTTGCTTCGGTTTAATATTATTAGTCCACGTGTTCATTTGCTTCAAACTGCTGATTTTGACATTAGAAGGTTGCATGGACAATCTCAAATGCTTCATCCAGTGGTGGCGGGAGCGGAAATAAGATATTAGATTAAAGGGGGAAAAGTGGGCGCAAATCAATAGTAAGACAAATTTGATTGAAACAAATATTAAGGGGGCAAATAATAAAAATTAAAAGAATAAACATTAAATTATATAAAAATTAAAAAAAATATATCTAGAAATTCTTATGATGATTTTATTCATAAATTACATTCCTTCCTGTGATTTTTAGATTGAGTTTAGTGAATTCTTATCACTTTTAATGATAAATGTAAAATAATTAATTAGTGTTGATAATAAAAGAATTATTCTAGTTAGAATTTGGTATATCACATGATATATCAGGTATAAAGGCCGGTATACCAAATTTCAGAACAATATTTTAATTATTAAATTTGATTTATCGGATAGTATACCAGGCATACTGGCAGGCATACTGGCAAATATTTCAAATTTTAGAATATAATTTTTATTTTAAAATTTGATATATTGGACGGTATACCGAATTCAAAAATATGACTTTTATTCTGAAATTCGGTATACCAGACGATATACTTGGTATACCAAATTTAAGAACAAATTTATATTCTATTTTTTGGTATACTGAATTATATACTAGGTATACCAGCTCGTATACCAAATTTAAGAACAAGTTTGTATTTTGAAATTTGATATATCGGCCGTCATACCTGTTATACCAGCCGATATACTAAATTTCATACTAAGTTTGCATTTTCAAATTTGATATATGATAACTCCAATTTTATTGTTTAATTTCAATATATTTTCGTTTATGTTTATGTTGTATTTTGCATGATTTTTAGTATTTTGTGTAATAACTTTATCTTTTTATGCCAAATGAAATTATATTGATATTTACAATGTTGTGGTGTGTTTAATGGGGTAATTTTGACTCATGTGCAGAAAAGTAGGCAAGAGCACGGCTAAAACAAAATGGTCCTAGCTGTGCCCGTTGAAGAATCCCCAATCCGCATCATTTCATTTTTTGGAATGATCTACATACATCATAATCGAATCTCCATCGTTGAAAATGTAGATCAAGATGTTACAAAGCTATGGTTAAAATTTTAGCTCGATCTAACGGTAAAATATTCAGAAACTGATAAATTTATGGGACTGGTTTTTCTTCTCTAAGGATTTGTCCCGGCCGTGGCCAATGCTAAACTTGAGTTTTTTTAGTCCAGAAGGTGTGCACGGCTAAGAAAATTTTGTCTCAACCGTGCCTAACCTGACTGGGCATGGCTGGGACACTTTTGTCTCAGCCGTGACCATCAGCAGATCTATAAAAACAGTTTTTTTTTTTGGCAGAAAAGGAGAGGGGGAAGTGAGGAGAGCCGCCACACTTAGATCTAGGGTTCTTTTCCTCAAATTTTCTTATGTTTTCCCTTCATTTTATGTTGTAGGTTAGATTTAATTCAATGTAATCCTTAAATTAGGTTTATTTCCAATGTAAGTTAGGGTTAGATTCAATTTTCTGCATTTACTTTAAGCTATGTTCTTCATTTTGCTGGAGCTTTGAAGGAGGAGACTTGGATTTGAATTGGAGCTTCACAAGCTACAAATGGCTTCATGGGTTTTCTCTTCCCTTTCTCTTTTCACTTTATTTGTGCTTAATTTGTAGTTTTGTTGCTTGGAGATATTTGAATCCCCTACCCATAATGTGGATGTTGAACTTAATTTGATTTTTACATGAATGAATGATCTATTTTACAGTTACTTATTTGTATCTCATGGTTTTTCAATCTATTAAATTATTTTTCATGCATAGATGAATGGTTTTTATCATATGTCTTGGATGGGTATTGAGCCTAGTGGATTGGATTCTATTAATGATTTTGCTCAGTTTTTCTATCATGAATGTTGTCTATTTTGGAAGGCTCTGGAATGGAACTCTAGATGTGCAGTATTTGTGATTTTAAGACTAGAGTATGGAGTGAAATAGATGAGTTTTGGGTTGCTTGGCTCCGGAATGGGACGACAAACCGAACTTAGGATGTTAGACCCATGCTTAGGCTAGTTATTGGGCTGGCTCCGGAATGGACGTTTAACAACTAGAATAGTTGGCTCTGGAATGGGACGCTTGGGTTAAGAGTGTTATCCCAAATTTATTCATATATGATTTTAGGTAAAATTAATTTACATTGGGTATGGGGTAAATGAGTGAACCCGAGCAATGTTTTAACTAATATTTTAATCTCTAGTTTAATTAGCTTTATCTTTTTTATTTATTTTTTTTTTAATTAAATTTAGGACGCTCTCTCAATCAGAAACTTGGGAATTTATATCAAATTAACTCGCTCAACTCTAGATATCTAGCTTAAAACAACCTTTATCCCTTGGGTTCGATATTTGTGGGTCTTAAATATACACCACTTTATTACTTATCGATCTAGTGCACTTGCTAAGGTCGCAACAATATACCAACCGATATGCCTGGTATACTACCCGATATACCAAAAAATAGAATATCTTTCTATTTTGAAATTTGATATACCAAGCGGTATACTAGGTATGCCAACCGGTATACTAAATTTCATAATATAATTAACATTATAAAATTTTGTATATCGATGGGTATACACGGTATACCAAATTTCAGAATATGTTTGTATTCTGTAATATGGTATACCAGCTAGTATACCTAGTATATCAAAAAACTGAACATATATACACTATGAAATATGGTATACCGATTGGTATATGTGGTATATTGTTTGGTATACCAAAAAATAGAATCTATTTACACTATGAATATGGTATACCTGCTGGTATACCAAAAAACAGAATATGTATATACTATGGAATATGGTATACCGGTTGGTATACATAGTATACAGCCTGGTATACCAAAAAACAAAACATGTATACGTTATGAAATATGATATATAGTCTAGTATACCTGGGATATCACCTAATATATCAAAAAAATAGAACATGTATACGCTATGAAATATGGTGTACAGGCTGTTATATCTGGTATATCGCTTGGTATACAAAAAAATAAAACATGTATAAGTTATGAAATATGGTATACCAGTTGGTATACCAAAAAATAGAATATGTTTACATTATGAAATATGGTATACATATTGCTATGCCGCTTGGTATACCAAAAAACAGAATATGTTTACACTATGGAATCGTGGTCACCTAGCCAATACTATTAAACTAAAGTTATTGGTTTAGGTTGGATAAATTTTAATCCAAGCCGGTTGTAAGTGTTATATGTAGAAGATGATAAATAATAAAAATGTCTGTAAGTTTATAACTTGGAAACATGAAAATATTACAGGCATAAACCACTAACGTAAAGTTAGCTCTTTGGTTTTATTAAAATGCATTATCATTAACCAAACCATGCTGAGATACCAAAAGATAGATACCATATTATGCATTTTAAACTAATACTACATGCCTATGTCAAATTTTGGAGATATTATGCTGAGGAAAAAAAATGAAATGAACGTATTATTAAACAATAAACACCAAAGGAAATGTTCCTCAAACTATATATTTTGCATTTTTTTCTTACTCAAAAAATGATCTTATAATTTTTCTTCCATTTTTCCTGCTTAGGAAATCTAGCATGGTTTAACATCGATACAAGTTTTCAAATGCCAAATATTTCGACTGCGGCTACATGCCGCCTAATTCACATGCAGCTCAAATTTGTGTGAGGATGATTTTGTGGAGAAAATTAAATTGAAGTGAATTCTCTATAAGGGGAGAAAGGATGATAAAAAGATATATTTTGTTGGACATAAATAAACTAAAATTGCTAGATGGGATGATCTCAATGTTTAATCCACTCGAAATGTTCTAGTATAGATTGAATATCTGCTCAGGCCAATCCGACTGGTATACCATAGTGAATAGGTATGCTTGTTTATTTTATCAAGCTCATTGAATAGTTAAAAATAAGAAAATTAAATTTTAATAAATTAAATCCTAAAAAATGTTAGCTAATAATCCTGTATAGTATAGTGCTTGCTGATAGCCGTTATATTGCCAAATTTTTAAAAAATTAATAATAAAATTAGACAGTTATAGGACAATGACAAATAGAAATTATGAACTGAAATGTTGAGTTCATAACCTTAAATAAAGAAGTGGTAGTTGTTATAATGATTAAAAAAAAATTTGACCAATTGCATAAGTCAATAAGAGTGTTACAATAAGGGTGTTACATATGGAATTTCAAAGTTTGCAACATTCTAGCTCAATTTTAGACTCTGTTACTTAGATTGGACTCTGTTATTTAGTCCATTGTACTAGACTTTTTCTAAAGTGTAGTTATCATGAATCCCGCCCCTTCAAGAATGCAACATTTACATTAGCCGGGTTTTCTATTTTTGAGGTGACAATTAAACTTCTCGAGGTGACAATTGAGCTTCCCTATAATAACCCCATACTCCTTAGAAAGATATAAGAGTTAACATAATTCTAAAAATCTGGGTAAATTAAAATTTACTTCACATAGTGGCATTGATAGCCTATTCAAATTTTAAGTTTCGGATTTCATATAGAAAACATCACCATATACACTTTATGATTTCTATTTTCAACATAGATATTCAAAATATATACATATATATATATATATATATATATATATATATATACAAATTTATCAACTTATATAGCCCAAAGTTTTCCAAGTGTGATATTATTTACTTCATATATAATACAAATATTTAGTTAAAAAAGATATTCTTTTAATACAAAATGCTTGACATTCTTTGTCATTAGCCTTGTGGTTACGGTCCCAAAGCTAACCCTTATCCTCAAAACCTTTATAAAAGAGAAACCATCATGCTAAGCAAAATTTTCTTATTAGGGAGTAAGTAGAAAAGGGATAACCACTCACAATGGTCATCTCACAAATCACCTATATGTTTGCATTAAAAAGATAATAAACATAAAAGTAATGGAACAAAGAAACACATCTTATTATATAAACAAACAAGTACTACATCATGTGGATATCAATCTAATTTTTAATCCAAATAATTTTATTTAATCAATATCAAAATACTTTCAACAAAATATATCAGAAATGCTAAAACATTTCTAAGTTTATAATGGAAAACTAAATATTTACAGGTCACCTGCTGTTTCTTATAGACGTGGATAATCAGTACTAAATTTACTCAATTATAGTATCAACTGAAGATGCAATAAGGTATCAATTGAAGAGGTATAGCTTTAATAATATTCATATGTTGAAAGTGTCATAGCACAAACTAAAGAGACAATAGTCTCAAAATAAAGACATCGTAGTGTCATGGGACTGAAGCAGTTATAAAAGCCTTCTATGCATGCCTATTACCCACTACCTGGACTTTAGCAGGTCAATTTTTTAATGTCTTAGAAGCATAATTAATTGTAACATGTTTTAAGATTCAAATAGCATTATATCAATTAATTTTAAGTTTTACAGGTTAAATTATGAGCAAAATACCAAAAACTATTCTAAAGAACCAAGTACATCATTAATTCCATTATCATTCCCTCATTTATTTAAAACTTCAACTATGCAAAATTCAATTCTCTCACAACTAATTCTACTCCTTTACACCTATTAAAACCCAAATCAACCTATGAGAATACCCATTCATAAACATGATGTAATTATCACAAAAATTCCCAACCATTTTAAATTGCCAAATTCTTCCTTTATTTTCCTTCTTGCACCTTTCCATTCTTCTTATCGAATTTTTCCACTGGAATATAAAGTACACCTAAAAAGTAAATCACTAAAGCTATATGCACAATCATCTAAGAATCTTAGATGTAGAAGATGAAGAAGACAAATTAATTCTTTCTTCTTGAATTCGACTAATTATCTTTATAACTTACTCAATCTTCTTAAGATGACATATTTTAGCATGAATTTGTAGGGAGAAAAGGATGAATGAAAATTTTATAAAAAGGACTACCAAACAACTGGCCCTCTCTCTTTCTCTCTCTCTCTCTTTATATATATATATAATCCCTCTCTTATGAAATTTCCAAAATTTTCTACTAAAATATCATTAGTCCAATTCTTTTTTAATCCTTGGTAAATTCTCATTTCCTTTCTATAATAACTTACAAGTTCTAATTACATGCAATCTCAATTTAACATATTAGCCCATGATTAACTTATGTTCAGTTGCACATAACATAATTCAAGCAATTTATCAATTTTCCCACGACTTATGTATCAATACTAATTATAGCCTTTTAATAGTTAGAATATTATTGACTCTTATGAAGTAGGAAATTTGCTCTTGAGGAGACCAACTATTAAAGGAAAAGGGAGGGAGATGAGACCACCATTTCTGGCCACTATTTCCTTTTCATCTTCCTTTCCATCCCTACTCTAAGTCTTGAATTATGTTGGGAACTAACAAGAAAAAGATTGGAGGTTGTTAATTTAAAAAATAGACTGGAATGAGCTAAAGGTAAGATATAATTTTGTTATTTTTGTTACTCTTTACTCTATAAATCTTTATGTTGAAAATTATAGTTGATTTTCAAGTATCAATTGAAGGAAATTTCTAAGTTTAACTAGAGAATAAGGCAAATTGGAAGAAGGGAGCATGTTTTGAAGTTGATCCATCATCTCTTTTAGTGGTATATTAGAAATTGAATTCTAGTTTAATTAAGGTCTCAAGTTGCTGGATTAATTGAGGATTCTAAATACATGCAAATGAGAAGTAATATTTTGAAATTATTTTTTAAGTTCTTAAACTTGCTAGTGTTCTTATTGAGTAATCTTTTGGGATTGCTCTCCTTACGTTGAGATTGGAAGCAAGTTGGGTAAAGTATTAATATTGGGAAACTCTAAAGTAGGGAACCATTCTGAACTTGTTGAGTAATCTTTTAAGCTCTGATGGAATGGATGTGTGGTAATTTATTGGTATAGAATAACCCTTGCAATATTGGTTTGATTTTGAAGAAATTATTGAGGATGAATAAAATGGTAAACCTAGAATTTAAGTTATACTTGATGTTATATAATTGAAATAATTGGTGATTTTATCTCATGAATTTTGCGTTGGAAGTTGCAGGTTAGGCATGAAAAATTGTAGAGAACCTACAAAATTAAATCAACTCGATTGAGATAACTTATGTCTCAATCGAGTCATCAATGCAAAATTAGTTCGGAAGGGTTAAACCTGGCTAAGAAAGGATCTGGCTCAACCAACTCACCTAATCTGTCAGTTCCCTTTATTGTGTTTTTGCATTATGTAATTCTTGGTCCCATCCTCTGAAGTTATCATGGTGTTCTTGAAGCTATGTAAATTAAATAGTAACTTGATTATGTGGGTTATAAGTATATTATTCCTTTTAAAGCTTTAGCTTGGAACCTAGATGTGAAAGTTTTGCTAATTGCTTTTATTTTATTAAGTCTATGAACCAATGTGTGTGTGTGTGTATTCTTTTTGTTTAGATTTGATAGTTTGGCAGTTAAACATTAAGGTGGTTAGCTTTGAAAATTCTATTGCAAAAAATTTAGTTGGCCTTAACATTTCTAATGAAGTGTAAAAAGCTCTAAATTGATAAATCAATGAATTTGGGGAAGACCTCAATCAAAATTCCCTGCTTTAATTTTTTAATCTATTTTAATACCTCTAAGTATATATATATATATCAACAATTTCATAATTTTGTAATTTAGGAATATTGATCTGATGGATGCTTTGAGAATGATTTTGATATTATGCATAATCTATAAATAGGTTATTAAGCTGAGTCTCGTTGCTAATAAACATGAACTTTGCATGAATCTTAATTCACTACATGCTCCTTTTCCAATTTTCCTTTGTGTATTATTATTCTTAGCAACATGATTAATCAATGAACCATTTCTAGTACTTCTTTGTGATCATTTGTTATCGAATTCAATGCTATTCTAAGTGTGAAGGCTCATGGCTTCACAACTTAGGAGTTAGGATGCACTTTGAATTACTCACTACAAGAAAATTGCAATTTAGCAACGGAAATTTCGGTTGCTAATTCGGCGGTTGGTATTTTTAGCAACGGAATTTGAAATCGGTTGCTAAATTTAGCAACGAAAATTAAATTCCGTTGCTAAATCTAACCACTAACATTTGGTAAATTGGTCAAAATTAGCAACCGAATTCAAATTCCGTTGCTAAATTTAGCAACCAAATTCAAATTCCGTTGCTAATTTTAGCAACCGAATTCAAATTTCGTTGCTAAATTTAGCAACCAAATTCAAATTCCGTTGCTAAAATTAGCAACGGATATTAAATTTCCATTGCTAAATTTAGCAACCGAAGTTGAATTCCGTTGCTAAATTCAGCAACTAGTATAAAAAAATTTGTGACGGTTTTTTCGTCGCTATTCCATCACTACTATTATTACTAATAATTAATCTCACTAAATACATAAAATATTGAAACTTAAACTGTCTCTTCCATTACCAAAAATCAACCAAATCAAGAAAGACAAATACACACAAACGAGAACTCAGATTTCAGGTCCTCAAAATTTCTGTGCATCATTCAAGCATTTTAACAAATAAGATGTGTGCATTCTAGCTAGCTCTACTGATTCAAAAATTGTAATTCACACAATATCAAGCCACACTACAAGCCAGGATTATTGAACAAATTAAATCAGCAAATTCACATAAAGCACTTTCATTGAGCTTTACCTACATAATAATGAAATTTTCTAACTAATTAGCATTGCATAGAAACATATTTGTTGTACAATCTAGCAAATCCATTGGCAGCAGCAAAATTCCATATGCTCAGTCATTCACAAACAGACCCTAATGCAACTTGTTAGATTAATAACTACTATGGAAATGCAAATTACACTCTAGGCTGAATTTTACCTCAGCTTTTGTTGATACAAAAGACTGCATATCTTCCTCCATGTCTTTCAGCACACATTGGATCCAAAATTTTTAACAAATTGAACAAAATAACAACATTATTTCAGAGCTGACCTGTCTCAAGTCTATGCATGGGCTGCCACACCCATGTCAAATGCCACAGCACTAGCTGATGTCCGATGAACCTATCACGTTTTGGAGCAAAGTATTATGCTGCTACCATTTCAACAAATATAAGCAACAAAGCAGCAAAATCCAAACTATGCATAACTGCAACAATCAATCAATAACCAGAGAATCCGAAATCTAACTACAGAATGTGAATCGAAAAGGCATATTTGGTGCATGAGATTATTGAACCAAATTAACGACTTAATCAAATGAAGTCATAGCAATATGGAATCATAAAGGGATAAGGACAATCAATACATATTAAGGATAATAAAATATTTGTTTTACATTATGGTAGAAATTATTAAAACATATTGTACAAACCACTTTAACTAAAGCAACTTCACAACTCCATGAGCAAACATTGACAGCACAAGTAACCAAAGCAAGTACCTTCATTGTATGAGATATATGCCCAATAACAAAAAGCAAGTACCTTCATTGTATGAGATATATGCCCAATAACTGTTCAGGAAAACAAAAAAGCCATCTGTTACACATACATCACACCGCAAAATAGAAAAACGAGGGAACAAAAAACAACAAAGAAATTTTCAAAGTTAAAAAAACCCGTTACATTTCATCTTCTACTTGTAATTTCACTACCTCAAAACAAAAAAATGAAAATGGTAGATCTATGTAACCGATCACTAGGCCGAGTACTGATATGCCACACATACTGGTAATATTAATTATATTATTCTTAACCACCTTATTAAATTATCCTGGGTAGTCATACTGGAATGCTTTTAAATGAGCAAAACATGCTTTGTTATCCAGCAAACAAACCAAATAAAAGCTTAAAATAAACAATAGATTACGGAGGGAGCATATAAAATTAAGATGTTCCTTGGAATTCACAGCAAGCAATATAACATTTTTGCACTATATGAGGCAGTAGAGTTTACAATTAAACATAGCATATGAAGTGCAGAGTGGCCCAACTCCAACACACGTTTTTAGCTGTGAATAAGTTAAAACAGAAAATAAAGAATGGGAAAAGAATCCAGGTGGATGCATTTCGCAAAGCAATTACAAAATCCCTAAGAATCACATGATACCCTCATCATAGAGTACTGATATTGCACATAATTAAAGACCCAAAATTTATAATTCAGGATAACAGGCTCTCTCACACACATGTGCATAACTCTCAAGGAGTTAATTTGTAGTCGCAATTGGTGATTAAAAATATTAATATGAGCATCACAGTTAACAGGCGTTGGGGACAGTAAGTATGTGAACTATGTAAAAGAAACAAAAATAAAGTACATTAGAAGCATATGAATTACGGCTTCACCTGTAAGGCTCCTTGCATGCAGAGCGAACTTCGGTCTTTACAGTCATAAGGTCTAGGAACTGGTCCTCTTCAATCTTCTTCATCAAAATTTTGTTTGCCTGAAATGCCATCACTTATTTTGTAAGGTAGCTATAACAATAGAAGGGCATGAAAACATGAAATAAATAAATCACCTCTTCTGTCATAGCAAGAAACATTTGTCGTAGGTCATCAGCTTTCACATACGGAAAGAACATACGAAAGTGCTATGATTCCGAGCACGAAAAAGTAGCACGTCAATAAAGCATTAACCAAGTCTTTGGAAAGGAACTTAAAGAGTAAGAATAACGATACCAGCATTGCACTACCAACAAAGGGAAAGCGCATTGCATGTTCTTTAGACATTGTCTCCTGAAAAATTAGAAAATAATGAATTTACAGTCAGCTTCTCTTAGAAGCATTGGAATAGCAATAGAAGAGGAACAAAAATACTTGCAATACTCACTGTAGGTGGAGTTGGCTTCACAGATCGATAACATCCAACATAAACAGTGAGGCATGCTTAGAAATATTATATATTTGTACTCTTAATTTATACAATATCTCGATACATTTCAACATAGTGATTGGCAAAATCTTTTCTGGGACTATCCTTTTTAATGTGAAATTAAATTCAGACCCTACAACTATATATATATATATATATATATATATATATATATATATATATATATATATATATATATATATATATATATATATATATATATATATATATATATATATATATATATATATATATATATATATATATATATATATATATATATATATATGTTATCCAGGAAAAATATATATTAAAAATAATAACATAGTGAAATGTGAGGCATGTCGTTTCCATTAAATTTAGAATTAACTAAGTCACGTGTATGCACAAATGAGGTCCAATAATTTAATAATTCATCCTGTAATGTTATAAAATCTAAAAATATTTGTCATTTCTGCCTTAAGTATTACTTGTTTCAGGTCAATGACATAGGCAATAAAGAAAATTTTTTCATCAATTTAAGTTTATTTGACAAAAATGACAATGAAAATTTAGTTTGCACCTAAACTTGGAGAAAATCCTTGACAAAGTCACATTATTTCACATAAAAAAATTGACTTTTTTCTTTATTAGTCGCTTAAAAGTGGAAATCTACCACCAACTGCCAAGGAAACCCACAATGCTAGTGTTGCACATCCGCATACTCAAATACAATATAGCCAAATAATCATAACCAGTAACAAGAATATCCTCGCAAACGAGGCACATTATAAAATTCCAAAAATAAGAAAAGGAAACAACAAACCTGCTAAAGCAATATTGGCCAAGCATTCACTGTTCTTCATTTCCTTATAATTGAGTCAAACCTCCTAGAGAAAAGTCCAATAAATCAACACGTATGTGACAGCCCAATTCCAGCAATGAACTGCAATTCTTGTGCGTTCTCCCAAATATTTTTGATGGTTCATGCATCCAAAAAGCCAACAGTATATGAATTAGACAATGAGACACAATGGATAAGAATTATGACACATGGATTAAACATGCAGGTCTTTTATTGGAAAGGAACACATGTAAATATGAAAAAGAACAAGCAAAAAAAGGGTCTTCTATAAAATAAATAGTGAAAACAATACATGGAAGACAAATGAGAGAGTCACGGACTCACTTACGGGGCCATTGAGTCACGAACCAGCGAAAAGACTGAGTCACTAGCTAACATGGGTGAGTCATGCCCTTCGAGCGAGTCACGGGCTATTCTTGGGTGAGTCACGAACTGGATCCTTAAGTCAGTCCAAAACAATTCCAGTAAATCTGGAACGTCGTCCTGGATAAAAACTCAAGCTCCAAAACTAAAATCTAAGGTTAAAACTCATGCAAAACATATTCAAACTCCTTAAAGCAAATCATAAGGTTCAAATAAGATCAAAACACCAAAAATAACACAAATTACATGGATTATTCTAGTGAGAGAATAAGAATTCTAGAGAGAGAAAGCAATCATAGAAGACATAAATTTTAACTCAAAATCATCAAATAAACACACATCCATGCATAATTCATACAAAGACACGCAAAACCATAATAAAAAATAATAAATCAACAAAACAAGAGAGATTATTTACCTATAATACATTTAAAAGAAAACTTGAAGAAACAGATCCTTGAAGCCCTATTAACTATATAAAACAAAAATTAAAAGCAAAAATTCAATAAATCGGATTTAAGCCTCTTTACATTACCTTCAGTTTCACTGTGTTTTCAAGTCAGTGATTTTGTGCTGTGTTTCCTTTTTCTTCATTCTATGTGAAAAACTCTTTTGCGTGTGTTTTTTTCTTCTTCTTTTTTCAAAAACCAGTGGTTAAATGATACTAATACAGACTCACATTCTCCATGAACTTTGCCTCAAATCTCACTTAGATCATACATAAAAACACAAATAAAAGGCTACAGGGTAGTGGTGAGAGGTTGTGCGTCAATGGAATTTGAATAGAGAAAGAGAGAAACAGAAGAGAATAGAAAAGAAAATGGGCAAGTGATTGCGGCTCACGAAAAAATGAATGAACAACAAAAAGATCTATTTATACCTAGGGCAATAGGGCAAAAAAGAAAATAGCAACCGAATTTATTTCGGTTGCTAAAATAGCAACGGAATCATTATTCCGTTGCTATTTTTGCAACCGAATTAAATTCGGTTGCTATTTAGCAACGAAATTTAAATTCGATTGCTATTTTAGCAACCGAAATAAAATTTCGTTGCTAAATAGCAACCGAATTTAATTCGGTTGCTATTTTTCATTCAAAGTGAAATTTAGCAATGGAATTATTTTTTCGTTGCTATTTTAGCAACCGAAATATAATTCCGTTGCTATTTAGCAACCGAATTTAAATTTCGTTGCTAAATAGCAACCGAATTTAATTCGGTTGCTATTTTTCATTCAAAGTAAAATTTAGCAACGAAAAAATAATTCTGTTGCTATTTAGCAACCGAATTAAATTTGGTTGCTATTTTTCATTCAAAGTGAAATTTAGCAACGAAATTATTTTTCCGTTGCTATTTTAGCAACCGAAATATAATTCCGTTGCTATTTAGCAACCGAATTTAAATTTCGTTGCTAAATAGCAACCGAATTTAATTCGGTTGCTATTTTTTCATTCAAAGTGAAATTTAGCAACGGAAAAATAATTTCGTTGCTATTTAGCAACGGAATATGATTTTCATTGCTAAATAGCAACGGAATTCTATTTCGGTTGCTAAATTAGCAACGAAAAATAAATTCCGTTGCTATTTTTCGTCCCAAATTTTATCCGCCATTTGTTGCCGCCTTAATTAGCAACGGAATACAAAATCCGTTGCTAAATTTTGTTGCTAAATAATGGCGCCAGAAATTCCCTCCACTTTTAGCAACGGAAGCTAACCAAATATTTTTCCGTTGCTAATTTTATAAAGTTCAACCAATTTTAGCAACGGAAACGATTTTCCGTTGCTAAATAGCAACGAAATTGTGTTTCCGTTGCTAAATTAGCAACGGAATAAATTCCGTTGCTATTTTTCCGTTGCTATTTCAATATTTTCTTGTAGTGACTCTTTATGTACCTAATAAATGTAATTTTGTAAAGACTCATTATTTATTGATATCTAAATTATTATTATCACTTAAGATGGATTTTGCATCAATAGTTTGGTTTTTGCTCCCTTATGCCCTCTTGAGGGGTATTAGGGTGCTAACACTAATGCCCAAGTCATACACATTCATAGTTATGATAATCCTACTAGGGTATTATTTGGAGCATTACATTCATGAGGTTGTATCATTACTATAGTTTTTGCAGTTCTTTTTGGGAACCATCTTTTCTTTAAATTTTGAGTGGGTTGTCACTTCGCTTCCCGTGTTAGTGCCTTTTGTAAGGTTGTACACATGTCTCTACTCCTTTAAGTCATCTACGTGTTGGCAATGTGGTTCAATTTTCTTATATATGACAGAGCTTTTTGGATTTAGCCTTTCTTTATTTGATTCATTTCATAGTTTTTACTCTCTTTCTTCTTTACTCTGCTTTTCCTTGTGCACTTATGAGAGTTGCATGTCTTTATGGGAAGTTGTAACGCTGGTTGTACACATGTCTCTATCTTTTAAGTCATCTACTGATAGATGCATTACCCATGGGAAGAAGCTAGTCAATCTAGTTATAGATAAATATACCAATGAGGATTTATCCTGGACGGATGAGGTCTATCTAAATAAAAAGTAATTAGATTATTTCTTCGTAAAACTTTTTCCTTATAATATCTTTCTTTTGAAGTGAAATGAAATCACTTTTCTTGACTCGGTATGCAATGTTTATATTGGACTAATGTATTTAAATGATCTTCATTTATTACTACTTCATTTGATATAAGATAACTGCTTGGCTGGCTATACGCCTAAAGTGAGTGAAAATAAGATAAACTGACTATTGATAATACAACTTGAGATTAAAAACATTTAAGAAGTATGGTACTATTTTCCTAGATAGGTCTTTTAAATGATAAACACCATAATTAATTATTTTGTGTACCTAATAAGGGCCTTCCCAATTTGGTATGAGCTTAAAAACTCCAGCCACTATTTAATATGAGATGACTTTCTTTAGGTCAAGTTGTCTTACATGGAAAGACCTTGTTTTTTAATCATTGATTATGATAACATGCCATGCGCTACTTATACATGATGGACTGTAGCTGGGCAAGCTCTCGTTATTCCTCTAATTTGTCAAGGTGATAGAGCAAGTTGTTTAGTTGAATGTTTAAATTGGTAGTTGAGTTGAATGCTTAGAAAGCCAATTTCTCATTGACAAATGATAGATCAAAGTGAAGTTTAGTTGAATGTTTAAATTCAAATATAAATTTTTGAAGAGTTGGTAGTTGAATTGCTTACCATTGTCAGTGATGATGGTATGTGGAATGCCAAACCTTATAATAACAAACTTTTGTAAGAATTTAATGACATTTTTTTATGTTATTATAGCTAAAATCGCATCCTCTACCCACTTTGTGAAGTGATCGATTGCATCAACAAGGATTTTCTCTATCTAGTTGCTTGAGGGAATGGATTGAGGATGTATACACCCTTTTGTGCAAAAGGTCAAGGACTATATATTGGTATATGCTAGAATAATTTTTGATGTAAAATGTTACTGAACCATTGGCATTTGTCACACTTTTGGACAAGTTCATTAGGCATCTTTCTCCATTGTAGGCCAATAGTAATACCATAGCAGTGCTTTCTAGGTTATTACCTATGCAACCTTATTAGCATCGCAGATGCCTTCATGTATTTCCCAAAGAACATAATTGCTTAATTTCATACTGAGGTAGAATGTCTAAGGATGGGAAAAATAAGTGATAAAGCTTGTCATCTAGGATGGCATATAAGCTTGATTGTCAATTTATCTTTCGAGCTCATGCTTAATCTTCTAGAAGAGTACCCATACTCAAGTATTGATAAATCGAGAAATGCCAACCATCCATGGGTTTTGTAAATTGGACTATGTAAGTGTCTTAGGTTGGCTGATTGATAATATCCCAAATGATGTCTAAAGTGTAAATTTTACCTTTAAGAGAAGCTTGATTAGCTAGTACATATGCACCTTGGTTATTAGCCTAAAGTATTTACTCAATTGTCCATCTAGTACCTGCTTTCTCCAGTCGGGACAACAAAGTAGAAACAAGGGTTTTATACCTAACCATGATCTATTTTTTGGCTTCAAACTTGCCAAATAGTTGATTGATAATGAGCTGATAGTTAAAAAAATCTACAAAGAGTCCAGCCTAAATTCAAGGGTAATATGCAAGCTAAAACATAGAGCTTCATATTTAGCAATATTGTTAGATGCTGGAAATGAGGTCCGAGCCATCCCTCGAATAATTATTTTGTCTAAAATTAGAAGCACCATACAGGTATCGGCCCCTTCAAAAGAGATAGCTTTATCAACATATAGACACCAAGAAGAGGTGATTGCTGATAGTGTAGAAGCATGTAGCTTGGCTGCAAAATCAGCAGGAATTTAGGCCTTTAATACAGGTTGAGGATCATGTCTAACACCAAATTCTCATAGCCTAGTTGACCACTCAGTAAGTCTTCCCAATACTGGTACTGAATGGGGAATTATTATGTTCCTTCCGCCCAAAGTAAGGTTGCACCCACTACCCCTTTAGAAACTACCGATTACATGTATAAAGTTTAACCCACCTTGTAGCACCTTGATCTTATACTTAGCTATAATCACTACATTCGATATCATTAAACTTACTTTGCTATGTTTTTATGCCTATAATAATTTTTTTTTTTACTTTGTCCATGTGCCTTAGTTATATATATATATTTAATAAATCATAAAACCAACATAACAGTGCTATTAAAACTTTACTGCATGCTCAAGAGTCTCTTTGAACCAAAAAGGTTTATAAATATTTAAAAATATTTATACATTACATCCTTATCAAAATAAATAAAGATCTTATAACTAAAATGAACTCAACAATAGACTATACTTTCAATATATAAATAACTTTCGATCTCTCTTTTGTGTTGGCCATCCTGTTATAGATATTATCCCTGGAAAGAAAATCCTTTCTTACAACCTAGATGAATAAAACACCCGTGCTAAGCTATAAAGCTTAGTGGGGAACATAAGACATGTGGATGACCTCTTATAAAGGTCGTCAAAAATGCAATCACATGCAAGCTAACTTTAAGCATATAACTAATCATTTAAACCATATTTACAGAGATCTTTAGGGACTATATTATCTTTTATTAAAACTTTTAACTAATATCAAATACTTATTGATATTCCATTGCTTATCGATTTTATACCTGTAATAATAATCATCTGACCCCAAAAATCTTATACACCAAGTTTACTTTCTTAATTCCTTTATATTATTCTTGACTAATCATCTTGAAATACAAGTCTTCCTTGCTTATGAAACATTATCAACTGACAAACACTCTTTAACTATGCTATTTATTTATCAATTATTTACTCTTACATATATTCATATACCTTAACTATTTTTAAGACATGGCAATGTCAATCCACATTCATAGAAGCCATCTTATAATCACAAGATTTTAAGTTAATAAACTACATCTTTAAATATGTCATAAATTCAATTAATATCCATTTCTTATACATATATATAGCATGTTTCATTGATAAGACATATTTGCATCCATTTGAATACTTATTATTATTATTATTATTATTATTATTATTATTATTATTATTATTATTATTATTATTATTATTATTATTATTATTATTATTATTATTAAGCTATTATATAATTACCTTGGGTTCTATACAAACTCTTTAAAGCATTGCAATACTACCCTTCCACTTCTATCTCCACATAAATCAAATTCACATGTTATTAGTCTATAACTCATTTATATTATCATGTAATGAGTTATACATACCACTCATATCAATTACACAATATTCAACAAGTAACATGTAGTTACGGTAATATACACCAACTAGTATACTTTTGCAAAACATCGCATACCATTTCATATATCATGCATTGCTAGGTATAAGAAACACTTTAAAGCCATCTCAAGGATTTTTATACATACAATAACCAAATACTCTTTTACTCCAAGTCATACTTTTCCATATGTTATACATTGATATCTTTTTTAAGGTAAACACACACACACACACACACACACACACACACACACATATATATATAATCATATAAGAAGCATTTGACTACAAACATCATGTATTTATCATTTAGATCATTGATAAAGTATCAATATTAGGCAAGTTCATATGCATGACTTCTTAGTCTTGTATGACTATATAATTCTTAAATGCCAAGTACTCATCTTTTTAATGTAGCCTCATATATGTATCATGTATTTCATATACTATAATTTCAACCATAACTATGATTTAAAACATTTCACATTACTTAAACGATGATATAGGAGCATTTGTGCTTTTAGTTCAATTACTGTAATCATATTAGAAAGCCTATTCAAGTTCTAAGAGTGGATAACGGGAACGATGGATACACTTAGGTATCAAAATAGTGGATACACTTAGGTATCAAAACAGTGGATATCCAAAGCCTGTTCAATTTCTATAATTATCATACTTCCATGTAACCATGTTTTATCCATTTTTTTTCATACAGCAACACTTGCCATTTTAGTATCATTGTAATTATACTTTTGGAACAAACATAAAGGCATAACATATAATCCTCATATAGTGTTATATTCATATTATCTCAAGTAGGTAAATAATAATTTACCTTAGCATTAAAATCACCATACACATTCTTCATGGCATAGTCCTCCCTAATACTTTTCAATAAGATACTATTATATATTTTATGCATTTAATTCCCTTTATGTTATGCTTTTATAATACAAAAATACTCAAGAAAAGTTTAAGATGGTTTTTGGCAAACTCAAATAACAAATCTGCATAGAGATAGAATTTCAAGTTTATTTTGAAAGCTATATTAGACCTATCTAAAGACATTTCTAGGCAAAATGATCTCCTACAAGTATGATCCATTATGTTTCTAGTTTTATTAGCAGTAAAAATAACAACAATATCATTTTTACTTTTTATGATATTACAAAAATATTGAGAACTGTCCCTAAAAAATTATTATCAATAGTTTCAGGTTCAATTCACTTTTTGACATATTTAGTAACAGAACAGAATTATGCTTTCTTCATAAAAAAGTTAGATATAAGAGGATATTTTATAACCCAACTGGAATTACCCAATTATAATTTTTACATTTCAAGATATTATAAAAATATTAAGGACTATTCCAAAAATAATGTTGCAGATAGTTCCAAATTCAAGCCATATTTTGACATGTTTAGAAGTATAATTAAACAATGATTTCTTCATAGAAGTTATAAAAATATAAGCATAATTTAACCCAAATTTTGATTCATAAAAGTGTGACCTCTATAACAAGAGATACACTCAAATTACCAAGACCTGTTCCTATTCTCTAAACAACACTTTGATGTATCCAATTCAGTTTTTATCACTAATTAATAAATTCATAGAATAAAATAGGTACAGAATTTAAAAAATCTTCCTTCACAAAAAACATTTATTCTATAAGTTTATTTTAACCAAAAGTTTGTCTCAAATTATTTTGACTTCTCTACAAAAATTTATAGCAAAAATATAGCAACATGTTTCTAGCAACTAGGCAGCAACTCAATCTGAAATTCAAGTTAATTTTAAGAGCACTTAAAGGCAGAATCAAGTGTAGGTTTCTTCTACAAAATTTTAGGTTTGTGTCTTAAGAGGAAGTACCAATTAGGTTTACTCAAATAAAAATCTTAAAACTCAAGATATCTATGAAATACAGAAATAGGTTTAAGGGTCCTTACATGCATTCTTCCATATAAGCAAACCAAGATTTAATTTTCACAATCTATATTCATATTTTCATGCAAATAATCCATATCTTTTCTTTATTCTATAACACACATGTATAAAAATAAAGTATCCTAATCCCATACCTTAGCTAAAATTCACTCCTCTTCAATCTTTATTCAACTCGTTTTTTCTCTTATTCTTTTTAACTTCCTCTTCAAATTTTTAAGTGCCCTATAAAATGGGATACAATACTTAGCCGAATAAGAGATCAACTAACCTAAGGCTATTACTTTGCCATTGAGTTTTTGAATTTATTTGATGGACTTTAATGGATCCATTTACAAAATGGCTTTAATATTTACTGGCTTAGCTTCTATTCCTCACTTTGAGATCATGAAACCCAAAAACTTATCGAGTTGTGCACCAAGAGCACACTTTTTTAAATTAAGTTTAAGGTTGAGTTGTCTTAGATGAAAGAAAGTTTCTATAAGCTTGACAGGCAAGTTTGATGATGCCTTGCTTTTAATAATCATGTTGTTAACATAAGCCTCCATCTTGTGATCAATATAATTGGCAAAGTGCTTGTTTATGAGCTTTTGATATGAAACTCCTACATTTTTCAAGCTGAAGGGCATAACTTGGTAGCAATAAGTAGCCTAATGTGTGATGAAAACATTATTTTCCTTACCGGTTGGATTCATTGGGATTTGATGGTAGCCTATTGAAGCATTTAAGAAGGCATACACTTCAAACCCAATTGTGGTATCTGCTAGGAGATCAGTATTAGGATTGGATAGCTATCTTCGGGGGCACGCCTTATTAAGGTCGGTAAAGTTAGCACATATTCGCTACTTGTTGGATTTTATAAGGACCATATTACATAACCAGTCCAGGTGATGTACCTTGCGAATGAAACCATTATTGAGCAAGATATCCTATAAGGCCCTAATATATACCCTAGAAGTATACGAGTGAGTAGAATGATTAGTGTAGTAATGAAGTAAGAAATAGGATATAAAGGGTATTAATGTAAAAGGCAGAGGTAATTGGTAATTTGATATTTTAGTATGCATATGTATGTTTGAGATGAATTAAATGAGGACTTAATTGAACCAATTGATAAATTTATTGGGGAATAGTTAAAAGATAACAAAAATAGTAATGTGGAATTTCTCCTAATGGCCATAAATGGACAAATAGGAAAATGACATATGAACTTTTAGAAGCAAAAAAGTGAGATTTTTAGATGGAAAAAAGGGTAGCCGACCACTTAGGTCCATTTCCATAAATTTTATTTTTTCATTTATGGACTTCACTCCATTTCATACTCCTTTCAAGCTTAGTAATTCTAGCTAACAAGAAAGAGAATTTAGGGGTTAGAGAAGCTCAAGGTAAGCTATTTTCTTAATTTTCTCCTTTTTATCATCAATTTCTACAAATTGATCCAAGGTTACAAAATGGAGGTTAACAAGTGTAAGTTATGGTTATAGAAGAAGAATCTAGAAAGAAAAAGGGAAATGAGGCTATCAAAAACTAAAGAAATGACCTTTTTGAGCTTTTGAGGTATGAGAACTCTCTCAACTGATTTTAGGGATATTTGATATGTTGATATGATATATGCATGGTTATGGATGTGTAATTGATGATTAAGTATTGAATTGATGGCAATTTGCATGTGTAAGTTGAATTGTAGGATTCGTATGACCCTGGTTTAGTAATTTGACCATATCTTGGTCCATAGAGCTCTAAATGGGATGATTTTAGTTGGAGAGTAAACTATACTCATAGAACTAGAATTCACATGAAGATACCATAATCTAATTCTTGCTCTACGTACCTTTAATTTTAGCTTGAACCGAAATTAAGTTTGTTGCTTTGTCTTTTAGAGTAGTCCCGAGTATTTTGGCAATATATCTTGCTATATAAGTCCAAATGGCTTCATTTTTCATGCTCTAAAAACTAAAGAAATGAAGGAGAAAAATTTTAAAGGAACATTTTGCTTGGACTCGAGGTGGAATTATGTCAAAAAAGCAAAATAAAGTGAATCAAGGAACCCTATCTTGTCATTAGTCGGCACCACTTGTGACAAGTCGGCACACTCAGCCTCTATCATGAGTCAGCACTAGCAGTGCTAAGTTGCCATAGGCCCAATACTTTCTCTTCTATTTTTTAAACACTAGTCTTTTTGTCTAAAGTGTCCAAATGCATTTTAAATCTAAATTATGATAAAAGGAACCTGCAAACACGCTATGTTATTTCAGAACTCTAGCAATGTAATTGAACCTCTGTGAATATATGATTAAGAATTAATTAACTCTTTGATTAAAATTATATATAATAATTTTGTACATGTATGTACTGATGTTATTCTAGGTATATTATAAGGAATAATGTGAATATATATTCTATTAAAAATAGGTATGTATATATATACTTATCAATTTACATTTTACATGAGCAATGATTTGAGTGGTATGAAAAATGAAATAAGGTATGCATATAAAACTTGATAGTGGATAAATAGGCATGTCTATAAGGATAATCATAGCTACTAGTGTCTTAGCCTCATTTTTATCTATTAATCCTTCATGTTTGGGACCACAGTCTCGACCCCATTTAGGTATATAGATTTGATACCTTCAGGTATCCACTAAAATGATACCTATGGGTATCCATATGATCAATACCTTTATATATCTATAAAATTCAATATATACACACATAAAGCTTAAGCAAGTATTTATCAAGAAATAAGATATACAGTGAAATATTACATGAATGATTTTATGATAATGATAAGTAAATATGATAGTAATTTGTATGGTAGCATATATATCTACATCTGAATTTTGCATTGTTGAACAACGAAAGCATTATTTTCATGCTCATTCAATTACTTATTATTAATTACCATTATTATTTCAATACTTACTAGAAACTATTCTTCAGTTCACCTTTTGTACTTGCATATTGTGATAATGACCGTTGTTAGTGGTTGTTTGAAACTTATATTATACCTACCAAGCTATTTAGTTTAGCACGGATGTTTATCCATGTATATACCTCTGTTAGGTTTGCACAAGGGCAGAGCTTGCTAGAGAGAGGTCAATACGAAGACAAGGCATAAAGCTCTCTTTAATGTAAATGAATACTTTGTTAATGTCTTGCATAAGTGATTGATTTTGTAATGCATATTGTAATGTAAATATAATGCTTTAATATAGTAACTTGTGATGTTATAACAATAAATATTAATACATGAGTGATATGAATGAAACTATGCTATGATATTACAAATTAGTGAATGAAATGTTAACAATTATGCATGAATGATTATGATGAGATGATAAAACAATAGGGCTATTTTAGTAGAGAGGGCATTACTTGTCCATCTCTTGATTCATTGCTAGTTGGTGCTTCGAAGCATGGTTGCATTTTCTTTTTTTGCTTTATAGGCTTACAGTCAGGTTAAATGTTTAGTGAATGAGACATTGTTTTAGAGGTTATGCCTATAATATATTATGTCTGCTAGGAAAAGGAATAACTAAAGGCTAAAAGCATGATAATAAGTGCATCTTTCTCTAGGCCAGCTTTTGTTGAAGCTATATTGACTACCTTTCTATTGGTAATGTTAACCAATTCATCAAAACATATATTGGTTAGATTTAGCAGTGAAATTTTGTTTTCATTGCTAAATTTAGCAACAAAAAACAGATTCCGTTGCTAGAAAATACCAATCGTCAAAATTGCAACTTAATTTTCCATTGCTATTTTTGGTTGCTAATTTTGATCAGCAATGAAAATTTAACAAATTATTTGCTAATTTCCATTGCTATTTGATAATTTTCTTGTAGTGGCAAAATCTATCTTTGAGTTTACTGGATCTATCAGGAGTGTTTTGTTTATAATTTTTAGTTGTAAAGTAGTAAATTAAATAATTCCAATTAGGTTTGAAAATAGACTTCCATATCAAAATTTCATATGCAAAAAGCTAATTTTAAATCTATCTTTAAGTTTGTCATATGTTAGCTTGAATTTGGATATACCTACTGCCTTATTAGTAGGAACAGCTTGTAGTGTTTCTTAATTATCTTGCTATTTAGAGGTGATAATTAGATGATTTTAGATGTTCTAAAAACTATAAAATAGAGGAATAAGTTTATAGAAGATCTATTTTCTTAAAAATGTTGTTTAATACAATTAATATACAGGTTGATCACTGGAAACTGTTAGTGAAATTTTATGAGCAGAATGTAATTGAAAGATTTTAGAGTGATTTAATGAGGGGAATTAGTTATGATATGCTTTATAAATTTAGAAAAGGATGCTAACTCTATAGTGTATCATGAAACTAATAATAAAAATGTTTAAATGACCTTGATTGTTTACATGAAATAGTATATATATGCTTGAATGCTTACATCTTCATATAGTAACATGGTTAAGAGGTATTAACATGATTAAGATGTTATAATGAGATTATTAGGATGTATAAGTGTGTGTGTGTGTGTGTGTAATCTTGCATTAATGGGTATTAACTTTGAAATGTGAATGACATGTGTAAGTGATTACCTATACATAGGTATATTAGTTTTGTTGAGTGTGCTTGTCATGCTTGGATATGAAGAAATATGCTTAAGTGCAATGTTATAGAGGATAAGTTTATAGTGAATTTAATAGATATGCATTAATGTAATTATGTTCCCTATGAACACATCATACAAGTATGATAACAAAGATGTACAAACATGGATTATAAGCATATTTAATATGTGGTTTTAAATTAAAGTGTATGCTTCAAGAAAAGTGAGATGCAATATGTATATACTTCTTATTCAATTAGAGAAACTCATTATAGGTTTATGTTAAGTATCATTATCACTCACATGTGAAATGAGTTACATGTTTTTAATTGATTTCAAGTACAGAATGTAATACTCATACATGTATATAATATTACACTTATAGAAAGTTATACATGAAAATGTACATGATATATCTTGCTCACAATTATACATGAATGTGTGTGTGTGTGTATGAATATCTATATGTATATATCTATAATGAGAAAAGAGTAAAGTACAGAAAGATAAAGTAAATAGATTTAACTACCTATGTTGTGCCTAGGATATGGATAGAAAGGCACACCTATAAAGGTAACCTATAGCCACAATAGTATAGATTCAATATCGTTTGGGTCATAAATGGTCGTGTTTGGATAGAAATAGCCTCGTTTAGGTTGTAGCTAACCCCGTTTAGGTTTGCTTAATCGGACTAAAGCATAGTTTGACCTTGTTTGGGTCTTAAAGCTATAGTATAGTTTGACCCTATTTGGGTCATAAATTATAGTGCAACTTAACCCCGTTTGGGTCCTAGAAATAGTATAGTCCAATTTGGGTCCATATGAATTGATACCTTCGGGTATCCCTACAGCTTGTACCTTCAAATACCATATGTACCACCTATTATCCATTTCTTTAGAAAAGTGTAGACCTAATTCAAAGTAAAGAAAAACATCATATTAAACAAAAAGGTGAAGGAAACATGACAATTTCTAAATTTGATCTTCATATTATTGTTTTATGAAAATTCTTATATTGTATATGGAAAACTTGTAGTGGTAAGAGGTTACATTATAATTGTGCAATTGGAATTCTAGTATCATATGAGCCTACTAGACCTATAGATTATACATATGAACTAGCACCTCACAGATGTGTTAATACTAATTATATTGGTGAATACACGATCTTATAGCCATATGCTTTACCTGACTGTACTTATATACTATTTGTATCAATGTGTACTATGGGAAAAGCATGATATATAGTGAAAGAGTATTTTATGATTGTATGAATGAAATCCAAGATATATGTAGTTATACTTGAGCAATGTGATGACTTATTATAGTTGTATAGGTAAATGTGTATTCCTTCAGCTACTTGATTCTTGCTTAACCTTGTAATGATACATATGACATTGTACATGTTAAAATAAATTGATTGTAAATTCATAAGCATGGGTAAGTAATATATGCATGAGATAGAAGTAAATTAGTATGCCAATGTAATAGCAAATTGAAATGGCATCTAAGTATGAATAAGGAATGGCTTGTTAATGATAACAAGACTTGATAGAGTAAATGTTAGAGTTTAATGGTTATATGCATCGCATACATGAGCGGAATTTTAAATTTTTTCAACCATAAGGTTTGATCTTGCCATGATTATACAATATAACTATATGAGAATAAGAAAAATCACCTCTGATTTTTGTTCAATAGTTGATTTTACTTCGCACCGGCTTGTTGCAAACCACAGTGTCCAAAATCGAACACCTCCAATGAGTAATCCACACTAGAGAGGGATAAATTAAACCAACAAATTGGTATTTTTCAAGGGCTGGCAAAAATCCAAGAGGCTAGCAATAGAATTGGTGCAGAAGATAGAGAGAGAAAAATATATGAGAAAAGACTTTCTTTTCTGTTTTAACACTTAACTCTTATCCTCATCAGTTAGACTTTTTTAATTCAAATTAAAAATCTAACTTTTAAATGAGATAAGACTCTTTAAAATTGCTGGAGAATTATTAATTGGGCCTCTGGGCTTAAATAAATCCAAATTAAATCTTTTCATAAAAGACTATGCACAAAATCCACAAACTAGGCCCTTTGTGCATCTAATTGGATTTAAATACCCAAATGGATTCCAAATCCAACCAAATTAAATAAGTGAGTTCCATAACACTTATGTAACATATATAAATTAATTTGGTCCAAGAAAAATCCCTCTAAGCCCTTCTGTATGGAGTTGGCGTGTGGCCCTCTTCTGGAGGGCTTTCGCCAACTTCTTCATTCCTTTGGCCCTTTATAATTTCTCCAATGGACCTATTAATTATTATATCAGTCCTATAACACTTATAGTAGTCTTATAACACTTATAAGACAATAATAATTAATCATAAAATACATTATTTCAATTAGGTCCAATTTACAGAACATTTCTCAAAAGTTCTGCGAACAATTTTTCTTGATCATAATTAATTAAACTCTTTAATTAATTATTATCTTATTCACTTCTCTACCATCATAATAATATCAAATATTATTATCCTTGTTATTTTACCATTTTACCCTTTTCTCTATATGTGTGTGACCTATTGGGTTCCTGTCCATGTTGGCAGTATAAAATATAATTGTGAATTCTATTCAAAACTGACATGATTTAAACTCCTTTAATTCATTTTATCAATCTCCATTGATATTTTTATACATCATTATACAAGTCATGATTAGCCTCTAGCTAGGCATCATGACTACCCAAATGTCAGGAAAGTCATGTGGTTTGACTGTACGCTTCCATAGAACAGTTATCGTGCAATTACTCCTTTCACCACACTTATCTCAATTAGATTTTGAGTATGGATTTCTGTCAACTCATATAAATCTAATTATGTATGTTCTAATAATTTAACCATTATTCCCAAAATGCCCCCATAGATCTCTATCCATCTTGGCAATTTACTCTGGCCAGAGATTCACTGAACAAGGTAATTACAGAAACATACGAGATAACTTCCCTTATTAAATCTGGGATGGTAAATCCTTTGTTAATCACTCAACTACCTTCAAGTAGGTCATGATATACCCAACCTCCTAACTATGTTCACTCCCAGTTGGAAGTAAGCAATTATGGAGTCAAAGCATACCACTTGCTACTTAAGATAACTTCGGTGATCTCAAGTCTAAGAATACTTGCACCACTGCTATGAAGAGATTCCTCATTGACATAGATTTAATATCCATGTGAGGATTCTCTATGCAGGTCTCCAATGAACGTGTTCTTCTAACAAGCATCCACATGTTAGCTTTGATTATCATCCATAATCACAGTTATGAGAACCACTGCTTGAACCATTCAAGAAGCATAACATGTGCTAGTCTGTCCGAATTAACAATGTCCCGTCTTGTTAATTATATGACTAGGGATATTTAGATATTAACACATTTGCATGCAATAGACATCTCATATCATGAACACTTTTATGATTGTCTTTGCACTATATTTATAATATCTAGGACTTCATTTATTAATTTAAGTTTTACAAACTCATGTATTTAAACATAGCATTAATAAATGAATAATGTCTTTTATTAAGAATATAAAGTCATACATATGAAAAATATCCCTATTACATGGGCTCTAGGGCATACTCTCTAACAGTAAATACATGGATTAGATATATAGTATGTATTGCGTATGATTATATGACATGAATTATTAATGTTTCCCCTTACATAAGGACTCACTTTTGTAACCAAAAGCTATATGATGTATAACTTAGTTTTTTATGAATTCTAATTGTTACTAATATGTATTAGCGAAAGATGAGTAAGTAAAAGTGATAAGATTAAAGTAACTTACAGAGATAAAAAAAAGTAAACTAAATGCATAAGATTTAAGTGTCATCAAATATTTATAAGATTAAGAAAGTGATAAATAAAAGGAATATTGATTGGCATTTGATATAGGTTATAAGTATAGCATAAGATCAAATATTACCTAGAGATGTTATGACAATTATGTTAATGATTGTTTTATATGCTTAAAGATATGTCTATTTGTGTGTGTGCATTTTGACAACTTTTAAAAAGGTCATCCATATGTTTTATCTTTCTCACTAAGCTTTATAGTTTAGCATGGATTTTTATCATTGTAGGTTGCAAGGATAATATTTCTTCACATGGATAATATCCATAACGGGATGGCCAACACAAGTCAAAAGAGTGGCTAAAACTACAATTTTCATTTTGGCTTCTTTTTTATTTTGAAGCTTTGAAATTGTGTTGGAAATTTTGTATAGTATAGATGTTTAGTAAATGTTACTATTGTAATGTTTAAAGAGATTCATGTGTAAGTAAAGTATTAATAGTAAAGTTCATATGTTATGGCTTAATTTTTTTTATAATCTTTCTTCAGTATTGTTAAGTTAAGATTAGTTCATTGATTATTTAACATTAATGTATCATACGAGAGGATATAATATGCTAAAATAGAGGGTGCTATAATTAGTGGTATCAGAGCATAGGTTTAGTCATTTCTAGTCAATAAGATTCTAAAATTAATTATCATAGAAAGTTATAGCGTGTTATCCTAATGTAGATATCCTTATTTTTCTTTATTATAGATTGAAAGATTGATAAGTTGAGAGAGACTGGAGAAGAGATCGATAAAGTTTATAGTTTAGGGGTTTTGAAATCTTTTACCCCTGATTTTGTACAGGTAACTCGTATTGACATACTGACTTCCTTACTCGAAGGGTTAAAGGAGATGAACCATAATTTGACTAAGATTTTACAAGAGTTAACTAAAGCCTAGGATAAAAGCAGATGTTGAAAAAAAATTGTAAGACTAAAGGAAATGGTAATAAGAGTACCAAAAAAGTGAAATCAAGTAAAATAAATAGGATGATGGAAAAAGATTCTTTTGGTAACATACCACAAACTATTAAGGTTTAGCAAAGCAAAGTAGAAGACCTCAAGCACCTAAATGCATATATTGTTCTAAGAACCATTTGGGTATATGTAGAGTTACAAATTAGGCTTGTTTTAATTATGGGCATATGGATCATTTTATTGCAAATTGACCAAAACACAAAAGAAAAGGAGGACAATATTAATGAGTGAAAAAAGGCTTAAGCTTCTAAAGAAGCAAGATGTCATCGAACGAGCTTTTGGTAACTTTTATATTTATTTATATGAATTAATAAATTTTGATTATAGAAATACACTTATGTGCTTTTGGAATACTTAATAAGGTGGAAGTTTAAGAATGATTTGCTTATATGACTAATGTTTAATTTATAGTTTAAGTGTTATTAGAGCATACAAAGATTATATCAATATTGTACAGAAGGAAGAGTTTAGTTATTTGGATAGTGTTTTCACATTGGAAGATATTGTGGTGATAAGATAAGATTAATTATGATGCTCTATATACTTGTCAGTCATTCCTATACTAGAGTAGGCCGTTGATTAAACATTTAACAGCATGGGATAGGGAAAAACATGTACATTACATGAGTATATACATTTGCATTCTATTTCATCCATGAAAACATCATTCACTCATCGCATAGCATCGAGCATTATATGGCAAGTCATAAATAGCATAATATCACATGTATAAGCCCCAACTAAAAAGGAAAATGACAAGATATGCATTGAGCATAGTAATGATATAATAGCATGAAAAAGGTTACCCTTATAAGGAGATAAAGTTAAATAAGAATTTAATCAAGATATAGAAAAAGAACAAGAGACGCTAGTAAATATAGTATTGGATGAAAGTTGATTATCATAGATACAGAAGTACAAAAATAATAGTTATGTATATGAGTAATGGTTACAGGTATGACTTTCAAGGTTGAAATTCTATAAGGGTAGAGAATTATAAGGATCCAACATTAGCCCTAGGAGGATTTATAGGAATTAATATGACATTAAAGTCTAATTAAGCTTAATTAGTTGAAGTATTATAAGTTAAGACATTGATAAATATTGTTTTAAGTTATAGTGGGTAAAATAACTATTTTACCAAGAATATAATTGGAATAAAAATATATTTAAGTGATCAATTAAGACATAAGTGTGACTTAGTGGGTCAATTACAATAAGAGAAAGGATGTTGTGGTGTAATTGAAGGAAAGAAAGTAAGAATGGGGTTAAAATTGAAAGAAACAAACAAAGGGAGATAGATTTTTAACATGCAAAAAGATAAGAGAGTTTAATAAAATTTTACTATCTTATTTAAATAAAAGAATGCGTATGAATGAGAGAGAAAACTCTTATAGGTTGTTAGTGGAGATAGGGATGGTAAAGGCATGGACATAGGAAGAAAACAATTTTCTCTCAAAGAATTTCAATTAATCACTTCTCTCTTACTTATCTCTTTTGAAACCTAGTAATCTCTCTCTTCTCTCTCTTGAAGAATTCAGCCTATTCACTCATTAGTTCACTCTTGAACTAATGTAAGTCAGCATGTGAGGATTGTGATAAGGTCTCTTCAATGAGAAAAGCAAACTAAGCGAATGAAGAAGGAGTAAAAAAAGGATTTATGGAAGATTTAGTGTTGCATGAAAGGTTAGGGAATTCTCTCAATTTTTCATGTGATTATTATTGATGGAAATGTGAATTAAAATTTATAATGAATGTTTATTGAGTTAGTAATTTAGTTATAAAGATGAGATCTACAAGATTTATACCTTGCATGTGTTTGTTTGATGAAGACTAAAGAAGTAAAAATCTACCTTGGTTCACTAGGAACCAATTTTTATATTTTGAGCATATCTCAAGTTATATAACTCTAATTTGGGTATTTCTAGTTGTTAATTAAACTTAAGTTGTAGAATTATAATTTTGTAGAAGAAACTAGAGGTTGATTCTATCTCTAAGTAGTCTTAATTTTTAATTGAATTTCTTAGTGAGTTGTTATCTAGTTGTAGAGAGCAAGTTACAGTATTATAGATATAATTCATGGTAGAGAATTTTAATCTCTATGAGGAAAAATTTTAGATAAACTAGACATGTAGGAGCATATAATTCATGAAGAAATGTTGGTTTAATTTTATACTCACTTTCTTCTACAAATTTTCTAAGTTGCAATAGAAGCTTGTTTTGGTAATGTTAACTACTGTCTAGTGTCATTGAATAGGTTGTGGTATTTTGGATATACCTTATGGTAGAAAGGTCAAAATGCTTTGGGAAAAAATTTTGGATAAACTATATGTTAGTGTAAGCCCTAGCCCCAATACATTGTAATAAAGCACTTTGAATTAATAAAATGAGGCATTTGTTTTATCCTTTGTATTCCTGTGCATATCAATTGATAAAACTATCCAAGAGTGTTGTTTCGATTTAAGTTATCATGTGTGAGGCACATGGTTGTAAGATCTTGAAACAAATGAGACATCATTCTAAATATCCCTAGTCAGTCATTATTATGGGAATAACAATGAATTAAGACTAGTATGCTCTCTCTGATATTATGAGTTCTGTCTTACGGATCATTAGGACAAGAGTGTCAATCAGAGATCATAGATACATGTTAAAGAACATGGTATCTGGATATGATCCGCTCATGAGAACACTACATGGTATAAGTCATAAGTGTTTCTCATATGCAAGTTTTGTATCGGAGTTCTTAAACCTGAAATCTCTATGAAACTCTTTATGAATTACTGTGTACTTTGACATACAGCTAACGTGCTCGTAACAGAGTGACAAGTACGGGTATGATTGGGTATGCATTAATTCATGTTAGAGAGCATGAGAGAAGTGAAGGGATTACCCCTCTCAATAAGAGAGAAAATATCATCGGCCACTTGATCAGTGAACTGAGAAGTGTATGGCCATACCGAGATGAAATAATGAATAATTATTATTTATCTGAGAGTTCAGTGTCACTGGAATATCAAGAAAGGAATCAATATATATAAGGATGACTAGTTCCATGCCTTATATTAATTCTGATATTTATGGGTAAGGAACTATGCAAAATTGCATTAGGTCACTAAATGCCATATGCATTTTCATTTAATTTGGAATGCTATAATATCTTGCTAGAGAATATATATATATAGCCTTTGAATTAATTTATTAATTCATTGCCAACATTCAATGGACCTATAGGATCGCACACAAAGCATTGGGCTTAAAATATTTAATTAAAGTTTTGAGCATTAATTTGGGCTTTTAATTAAAGTCAAATTAATGTGTGTAATGGGTTATAAAATTGCTATTGGACTTTGATCCATGAGAGAGAGAAATTCAGCCCACAAGGTTTAATTTTAATTAATTAATTATCTTGTGTTAATTTAATTAATTAAGTATTAAAGCCTAAAGGATTTTAATTAAATTAATTCACTTGATAATTGGATGGTGTGGCCGAAATTCCAAGATAATATCTATGAAATTTCGGCACATGATTAATTCTTTTATTAAGTGATTTATTTGATTAATATGTCTTACATATATCTTAGATTAAATCAAAAAGGATTATCTTGCACTACAAAAAAACTGTTAATTAGCGACTAAAATTAGTTTCGTCGCAAATTTTGCGACGGATTAGCGACTGTTTTATAATTCCGTCGTGGAAATGAGGTTTTCTATTTTTTTGCGATGAATTAGTGACGGAATGAAAAAACAGTCGCTAATTATTGGCGGGAAGTGTACGTGCCATGTTTTGCGATGGCATTAGCGACGAAACGTTCCGTCGCTAAATTTTATAATTTTTTATTCATAAAATTAGTTCCAGAAAAGTTAGCGACGAAAATTTTAGTCGCTAATTTAGGAGGAAAAATTTCAGTCGCTAATGAAATTTTAGTCGCTAATCCGTCGCAAATAAAGTAAAAAATATTTTTTTTAGAAATTAGAAAACTATTTTATAACTGAAAATTAGAAATTATTTTATTAGTTGATAATAATTTTTTAACAATTATACCAAAATCTAAATTTATTTATTTTGAAAAATTTCATTTTTAATAATAATATTAATAAACTAATTATTAAGATTATTATATATTTGTGTATTCAAGATTAATAAAAATAAATATTTATAAAAAAGTAATATAAAATTTATTATTTCATTTAAAATAATAATAAAAAAAATTGTAATTTATATTTATTTTATAAAATTTAAATCAAATGTTAAATTATTTAAAATCCAAAATGTTTAAATAATTGAAATACTCTTTAAATTAAAATAAATTAAAATATATGCAATAATAATAATAATAGTGAGAAAAATGGTTTTAAATTAAAATACTCTTTATAATAAATTAAAATAAATTCAATTAGATACATTAATTTACTATTCAATTCATTTGATTCGTTAAATAATTCCATCCAATTCAATTCATTACGTGATCTTTATAATATGTTTATTTCATAATTTTTTATTTTTAATAAAAAATAATTTTATAAAATTTAGCTAATAAATTTGTAACTCAATTAGATCATAATCCAATTTATTCATAATAACATAAATTTTTTATATTTATAACTCAATTCATCACAATTCAATCTGAATACATTCAACCCGACAAAAATTGCTATCTCCTTTTTACATGATACAACTATGTAAAGCTACACTAAAATGAAATTAAAAAAAACATTATTAAAAACCATCGAAATTGAAAAAAAGACATTCATGGCATAGCTATTGTATATATTGGTGATGGTTTTTGCAATATCTCAATAACTGTTAGTTTAGTTGGTGTAAAGTGTAAACTAGTTCAAAATGATGACTTATCAAATATATGCAACCAAACCTATAAATAAATGAGTATTTTTTATATTCTGTCTAAATAACTATAGCCGGTTAAGTATTTGCCGTTAGATCGACCTGATATTTGGTGAGTACGTTCGAAACTCCTTGTTGTTAATTTTGAACGGTAAAGATTAGTTTTTAAGGTCTATAAGTTCAATTTTTGTTGCAAAAAAGATGTTGTTTTCTGGATTTTTTATGTAATGATCAGTTTTGTATACGAAATCGATTGGAAAATCATTTGCCGTTAGATTGACTTGATTTTTGGTGAGTACGTTCAAAACTCCTTGTTTTTAATTTTGAACGGTGAAGATTAGTTTTTAAGATTTGTAAGTTTAGTTTTTATTGCAAAAAAGAGGTTATTTTCTGGATTTTTTACGTAATGACCAGTTTTGTATACGAAGACAATCGAAAAATCATTTGCCGTTAGATTGGCCTAATTTTTGGTGAGTACATTAGAAACTCCTTTTTGTTAATTTTGGACGGTGAAGATTAGTTTTTAAGATCTGTAAATTCAGTTGTTGTTGCAAAAAAAAGGCTATTTTCTGGATTTTTTACATAATGACCAATTTTGTATGTGAAGACGATCAGAAAATCATTTGCCGTTAGATCAGCCTAATTTTTGGTGAGTACATTCGAAACTACTTGTTGTTAATTTTTAACGGTGAAGATTAGTTTTTATGGTATGTGAGTTTGGTTTTTGTTGCAAAAAAGAGGTTATTTTCTGGATTTTTTACGTAATGACCAATTTTGTATACGAAGACGATCGAAATATCATTTGCTGTTAGATTGGCTTGATTTTTGGTGAGTACGTTCAAAACTCTTTGTTGTTAATTTTGAACGGTGAAGATTAGTTTTTGAGGTCTGTAAGTTCAATATTTGTTGCAAAAAAGAGATTGGTCAAAACTCTTTGTTTACGTAATGACCAATATGTGAATACTTTATCTGTTTTTTGAACTTATTTATTTAGAAAATTTACATTTTAAATAATTTTTTGTCAATTATCCCAAAATCTTAACTTATTTATTTAGAAAATTTACATTTTTAATAATAATAATAAATTAATTGTTATATTTATTTTATAATTACATTATGCAGATTAATTCCGGCCACTGAGAATATGTTGTTTATATATGTGAGTAGTATTTTGGATACCCGGTTATAAGGATCAATTTATTTAGGATGTGACATGAGTGAATATTATTTTTAAATTTTTGAATTAATATTTTTAATTAAAGTATGTTTTAAAAACCAATATTATTATTATTATTATTATTATTATTATTATTATTATTATTATTATTATTATTATTATTATTATTATTATTATTAATTAAAGTGACTATTTAAGTATGTTAACATATTAATTTAAAAATATATTAATTAGAATTAATATGTTATTAAAAATAACGTGACTAATTGCCGGTTTAATTATATATATATATATAGAAAATGAAAGAACCCTACATACTTACCGGATCGATCTCCTCCTCTTTTCGGGGATTCCCGACGGCAGTGGAAAGGGCTAACGGCACTACCAGGATCCCGAGGCAAAGGCGGCTCCTTCGGTTGCTGCCGCTCCTCCCCACTCGCCGGCAACAGGGAGATCGGCGATGGTGAGGGCGGGATCTTCAAGCTCCGATCCCGATAAATAATGGCAGCATTGGGGCGCGTGAACGTCGCCTGGAAGTGGCCGGTGCCTTGATCTACCAGTGGACGGCTTCGATAGACGAATTGGACTGTAATGTAGTTTGAGCCAATAAGTCTTTGAAGCTTTTGGTGGACTACCCAATCTAATTTTTTACTTCAGTAGTGATGTATGGGCAAGGTTGATATTTTAGAATTAGTTGTTGGTCATTGTTGTGACCTGTTACCCATACCAACCATCTTAAAGGGAGGAACAAAACCTTTTTAGTGTAGGAAATACAAAATCTATAACCACCATTTGGTGTTTGAAGCTTTGCTCATTGCCTTCTTTGATTGAGTGATGTTTCATGTTGTAGTTCTATTTCATACTAAAAAAACAAGCTGCAGAAACATGACCTTTTGTTCTTGTTGACATATATATTTTGTTCCTAATTTGTAGGGATTTGTTTGTTAGCATTCTTGTATTTATCCTAGTTAGACTTAAATTCTTTTGTATAAATCTCTATGTAAATTGATTTGTCAAAATTAATTGAGAGTAATAGAAAACTTATGGTATCAGAGCTATATTTTTAACCGATAAACTTCATGAAAAAGCCTATCAGACGTTTTCTTATTTTCTTTTGAACATAATTTCTTACACCATTTGTTTCATTTATGCAAATATATAATTCTTACTAAACAATTAATTTTTTAGGGTTCATTAAGTTCACAAATAAAAGACTAATTATTTGATATTTTTAGGATCAGAATGCTAAAATCTTGAATCTCTTCGTGTCCTATATTTCTATGCATTTTATCGTAAAAA